>CM017321.1:38805016-39023697 GCA_006937295.1 Carpinus fangiana
AATAAATCCACACTACAAGCCCATCAGATTATGGGCCCCCAAGGGCCGGAGAATTGCCCTATAAAAATATTAATTAAATAGTAAGGGCTATTTAATTAATTAATATAAATTATATTCCAATTAGGATTACATTGGAATATTGGAGTCTTACTCTAAGTCTTCAAGTCAATAGAAGCTTAATTCTATCTCAATCTCCAGTGAGCAATTTTGAGTATATCACAATCTCAAGAGAACAAGTCCAATACAAACTCAGCACCTTAGCCTATAAATAGGCCCCTAAGCGAGGTACAATGGAGGGACTCTCTCATAATCAGAAATTATTTGGCATATTGATTTATTGTGCGTCGAAGTACAATATTTCTCTTAGGTTTTAACTTTGGCATCGGAGTGCCCGCGGTAGAGACATCGTCGGGCCCTTTGACGCTTTGCTCTTTTTGTAGCAAATTGGAGTGCACGCGACAAGATATTACAGAACTTGAAGGCCCTGAAGAATTCGCATCCACCGTGAGGAAAACTGTTAATATGCTATATATATAAATAAACAAATTTACCAATCGCACATTGTAATTTGTAAGTTTGTACTTTCTAAATTAATCCATTAAGGGGTGTTTGTATTTTCTTTGTTAGTTTTAAGTTTGAGTGTGAAATCAAGATATTGATTTCATAAAAAACACCAGGACTTAAAAAACACTCAAATATGTTAAAAACACTTAAAATGGGCCAGTAGTAGTTTTAAAATAGGTCATAATGGATACTTAAAAAGGAAATGCTAAGTGTTCTCCTGTTGTTATTCTTGTGTCTCCTTGATTTAATGTAAGAATTATTTTATACATAAAAAAAATAATTACTCTTATTTCTCTCACTTGGTTTTTATAAAATAATTTACACTTCGGACGAAGACATAAGAAGAACACTAGGAAATCACCTAACAATTCTCTACTCAAAAAGGCTAAAATAGGCTTAAAAGACACATTACCTAATATGAGGCTAGCTTAATGACTACATTCAATAATCGCGTAGATAACAATTAGTAATTACATGATACAAATGTAGATGCAATTACTTAAAAACGATAACTGCATAATACATATGCGAATGTGATTATTGTCAATAATTACATTCATATCAACATGTACAATTTAGGAAGTGTGGGGGATATACAAATTACAAAGTAATTCTATAAGTCCTTTTTGTGTCCCTCTTAAATCTCTCCAAGAATGATGTGGTTATTAAAATCATTATTTGATTAAAATTTAATAATGATTAATCATAAGTTCAATATTGATTTTAATAACCACATTATTATTGAAATAACACAAGAAAAACTTGTAGCATTACTCAAATATATGACATGATAAGGGGAATAGTGGGCAATAGGCTATGGAAGGGCGTGAGGTCGGGCTCAATAGGTTAGTCACTAAGCCATTGCCTAAAATGAAAAAGGATAAAAATAAATAAAAAATAAAAAATTATTGAACTAAATGTTGGCTATGAATGTCTAATCTGCATTATACAAATATTTGTAAGATAAAAATATAATTTATAGTATTACTTAAATTTGTTTTGCCTTACATACTTACAGCATGTGTTGGGTTGTGTTAGAAAAAAAAAAAAAAAGTTATAAAGATATATCTTTTTTTAGAAAAATATTTATTTCTAATTTTTTTCCCCAAAAGTGGGTTTTGATTTTTTTAGAACAAAAAGCCGCAAAGTATTTTTTTGAATTTTTTACCAAATGAACAAACTTTTGTTTGGCAAAACTTTTTATTTATTAAAAATAGTATTTAAGCTTTTTAAAATAATTACAAGCGGACTCTTAGAATCGATTTAAAATTGCGTTTGAGAATTAAGCTTTCGCCAAAAATGTATTTTAATCATTTTTAGAGTAAAAAGGTCAAAAAAATACGTTCAAAATATTTTAGCTAAACATGTCAACTTTTGTTTAGCATAACTTTTTAAGCATTAAAAATATATTTTAAGCTTTCTAATGCAACCTCAAAAGGACAACATAAATACTGTTTCGAACCGCAACAAGCGCATGAAGTTAATGCTCTTTGTCAGGGTTATACCGCATTCGCATTACAGTTATCAGTTTTACGTAATCACGTATGTATTCGTATATTGCAGTTATTAACCGTTATCCGTGCGGTTATTAATTTTTTTTTTTGTAGACTTATTTTAGTCTTTTGAGCGTGTTATGTCATATTTTAAACGGTTTTGAGGCGTGTTTGGTAGGTCAGACATCGGCTCGATGGATGCCACGTGTAGAAAAGAAAGTCACCCAGCAGCAGCCCCACACAAGGCGGTTGTTGTTAAAAACCAACCTGTTTGAGAGGGGAGAGTCGGGAGACGGAGAGTCCCGTCCTTTTTGACCCAAGGTGCATTGCAATTCTCCTCCTTGTCTTCTTTTGGGCCTATAAATAAACAACTGCGTCTCTTGCAAAGCAAACCTCCTTTTTTCTATATTTTTCTTCTTTTTCTAATTTATCTCACCAAATCCCTCACGCAATCTCACCGATTCCAGAGCAAGACCAATAATTCAATTATTTCGTAAATCCTCGTCCCCTTTTACATCTCAATTAAATTTCAGTTTTTGTTTGATTGGGCTGCTTGATTCTGATTCGGTTTGATCTTTGTTGGATCGAGTGCTTTGATTCTGATGTGTTTAATTCTTTTAAAAAAATTGAGAATTTTTTTTGGTTGGTTAGAGTTGGGGTTGGGGTTTGGTTGAGGTTTGAAGTTGTGGGAAGGAATTGAATTGGCATATTGTTTGGGTATGATTCTGGTGTTTATCTAATTTTGATTCTAATCATATGAATCTGAGTGAAAAGAAAGAGATTTTTTTTGGGATCTTACAAGCGTAACTTGTTTACAAGTTTCTAATTTTGTGATATGACAAGCTTAACTTGTTTACAAGTTCCTTTCTTTTTTTTTAAAAAAAAAAAAAAATTGTCCAGTTTTCTTATGGTTCATTGGTAATCAAAGTGATCAGCTTTAAGAATCGTCTTAATTTACTTTCTACTGGGTTTGAATTTTGGGTCTTTAGTGCAATCTGCAAATTGATGAATTGTATGCAGTTGAAGGTGTATGGAAACAAAGTTTAAGGGCTATTCGGAATCTCCAAACAACAATAGCAATGGCATGAAGGGTTTTTAGATAATGGCTGTTGTTCTCATCTTATATGTCTCCTTTTCCTGTGAAGATCATTTAACCCCCAAAAAACCTCACCTGTAATGGGTTGGACCCCTGACCAACTTTTAAAGGTGGAGATGCACCACTTTTTGCTATAAATGCTGGCCTTTTTGTTATATTTAGAGAAATTGTTTATGGGAGTTCTGTTTGTTGTTATCGAGTGTCGAGCTATCTTAAAAGATATTTCTTCACCTTTTTGGATGGGCTGTGCATTGCTCTAATGCTACATTTGGTAGTCGAGTTGGCCAATGATCATATGTGCTTAAGGGAATTGAGGTTTGAAGAGATTAAGAACAAGTTCATGATGATAATGTGAACGTTTTTGCAGTTTCTGAACTGATGTTCTGTCTAAACTGAGTTTTGTCATATCTACCTATTAAATTATCGCAAGCTGCTGGAGATTAGGCTGTTGAGTTTTTAAGAAGAGTTTTGAGCTGGAGTTGCATTTCCTTGATCTATTTTGCATCATATTAAAATGGATCATCTTTGCCTAAAGTCAATTTAAATTAGACACTGTTTTTACACTTTACAATGATGTCATCTATGGTTTGATGACTGATAAAATTTTAACATTGAGATTCTGAGTATTCAACTCACTTTTGTTTGTTGTATAACTGCAGGTTTTGGTATTTATGACTGGTGAGAAGCAATTGTTCAACCTGTATTCCTCCAAGTTCTGATGTGCTATGCTTCATTGTTTATAACATACTCTAGAACATTGCTTAGCGTTTGCCTTGTTATTTAGTTGATAAAGTGAAGTAAAGATCTGTATTTTTCAACTGGTAAAACAAATAGAGATTCAGAAGCCTCAAGTAGGAAAATATTTAGAGGAACTACCCCTCTTGGTGAGTTTATATGTGGTTGAATGATTTGTTTTCTCCTCTAAGTTCCAGCTTCTTCTCATTCATTAATTGCTTTCACATGTCAACAAAATATTTGTCTCAATGGGTCATCTTCTTGTTTTAAATCCTATTGTATATGGCTTAGTAGTGTTTATTCCTCTGACAGAATATCACTTTATTTGGCTTCTGCTCATGTATGTAGATTTTATAGTTATCTGTTCATTAGTCAGAGTTGTGTTGATCTTGATCCTCCACGGTGAAGTTTGGTGAGTTGATGCCTCTCCGTGGGAGATCCATCACATTAATGGTTAGCATTTCTTATATTAGTTAGGTTTTGAATTAAAATTCTCGGAGGACATTCAAAAATAGTGGATGGTAGCCTGGTAGGGCTATGCATCACACTTATCGAGGAATCACTTTGAAGTTGTTTAGCTTCGGTAAGACATACCTATTCTGGCTCTTGTGCACACTAGACCTCATTGAGGTGAATTTTCTGGTGAAATGATGGATGGAATTACCTTGCGGTTATATGTATTCAGAAAGACTGGCTTATCATGACTCTTGTGCACATTGCACCTCATTAAGCAAATGTTGTGGTAAGATGCTGGTAATTTTTAAAAGTGGATTGAAGGAATTTGGTAGGTTATAAATAATTAGTTGAGAAGGGTTTACAAAGTGTTTTGGGATTAATATAATTGGATGCAGTCTTGAGGATGCCATCAAAAATGGATGAGAAAAAAAGGGGTTGTTATTTAGTGGTCTTGTATTCCATGTCAATATGATGATTTCGTATGGGTCCAAAAGAATTGACATGTGAACTGTGTCCTGTTAGAAGGCTGATTAGATGCTGTCGATCTTGATAAAATCTTCCTTCTTGTCGTTGATTACCGTCTATGTTCAATATCATACTTTTAATGCTAAAGAGACTAGTTGATTTGTGAAAATATATCAATTTTAATCTGTTTGGCAGCTAAAGTTGATTCTAAGGAAAAAGTAAGTTCGGATAGTATTTGATGATGATGAAGCTAAAGGTGCTATGTGTGACTGCTGTTATTGTAAATACATTAGATGAAAACTTCTCCATGTCGCATTTTTAGGTTTGGATAATTGTGTGTTTTTCAAATTTTCACTAGTACACAGACGGAAATTGTTTTAAAATGAAACAATTATTTTCCAGACTTTAAATTTAGTTTTCTGTTTAGTTTCCTGAATTGTTGGTACACGGAACGTGCTCCAATTGTTCATACATTTTTCGCCGGTCCAGAGCTGAAAATTCTTTTCTAATGTTTCTTTGGTTTCGATTCAACCAAAATCATTTATTGCTGAAACCCCGCTTTTGCTTTTCAGATTGCTATATTTTCCCTCAAATTTGTCTTAGCCATTAAGAAAGGCTTAATGTTGTTTCAAGAAAGTAAATAACATTTTGTGCAGCAAGGGACAAATTTGGGGTCCATTATTGCTTAACATGTTTTTCTCTGTGTACAATGGTCTAAGCAACCGTTGAGGTGTGATAATCTGTGGTGTTGATCTATTTATTTATATTTTTTCATTTTGGGGACTTTGAAGGATTAAATGTTATGTAATAACATTTTCTTCTGAACCATACAGCAAGAATGTGGTACTGGGCTTGACTTTAGTAGAAATCTTGAAGGAACATATCTTTACCTGAGAGGGAAGATGTGATATAAGAGAATTGTAGTCGCATGTAGAGGGCAATGTTACTTAGTTCATGATTACTTTTTTCTCCTTCTAACTAGGTGTTTTGTTACCCTCTACAAAGGGGAGTGGGAATGGATCGAACTAGCCTCAATTCTTGCAACACAAACTACATATGCAGCACCAACAGCTGATTTACACACGTCATGAATTCTTGGCTTGTGAAATATAGCACCTAGCTTACTTAAAGGGTCATGGGTGTCAAAAGATCTTTTTTTGATACGTAATGGATGTCGTAAGATCTAAATTTGTTCACGGGGATTTATGTACTATACCACTAATAAGCTGCTGGTTATTGATCTAGAAGTACATTTGGACAAGTGAATTTGATATTGGAACCTTGAAACCCTTTCAAGTTAATATAGGAATCTTTTAATCTGTTCTTTCCTGCTTTCTGAAAAACAGAGCATGCTGGTAGGTGTGTGGGTGACAATTTTTTTAAATCATTTTGGCTTACTGCTCATAGCCTGCTATAGATATTTTTCTGTCTGACATGAATGCATTTTCATTTCATTTTAGACCTGTTAGAATTTCTCTTTTGAATTACTTATCAAATCAATTTCTTTGTTGAATTTGTCGTCACTGACAAGTTTTACTCTCAACAATGTCATCCTTTATTAGTATTTCTGTTTTTTTAATGTTGAAGTACGCTTGATGGTCTTCTGATATATTAACTAGTGTTTGAGTAATTTACAACAGTGAAAACAAGATGGCTGGTGTAAAACGAAGAATACATTCTGATTCAGATATGTGTGCTCTTCACAAAGAGTTGGATGAGGCTTCATGCCCTATCTGCATGGACCATCCACATAATGCAGTTCTCCTCCTGTGCAGCTCACATGATAAGGGTTGCAGATCTTACATCTGCGACACAAGTTACAGGCATTCAAATTGCCTGGACCGCTTTAAAAAATTAAGGGCCAACACTAGGAGCGGTCCAACTTTACCCAGTTCTTTACCTGTAAACCCGTACAATTCTAGTAATACTTCTGGTGTGAACTTGGCTTTGAGCACCGACTTAAATGAGGCTAGTGAAAATCATAATCTAAATGAAAGAAGCACAGTAATATCTGTTGGATTGTCTGGAGGAGGAGGAGATGGTAGTCGGGATACAACTAGACATCTTGAAATACAAGAAGGCATTTTGGAAACAGTTGATTCTGAATCTGGTCAGGAAAGGGTTGAGATTGAAGAATTAGATGTGGAGAATTCATCAGAATCAAAATTGAGCTTGAAATGTCCATTGTGCCGAGGAGCCATTCTTGGTTGGGAGGTTGTAGAAGAGGCCAGGAAGTATCTTAACCTGAAGAAGCGAAGTTGCTCCAGGGAATCATGCTCATTCTTTGGTAATTATCAGGAATTGCGACAGCATGCCAGAAGGGTTCACCCAACAACCCGACCCTCTAACATAAACCCAACTAGAGAACGAGCCTGGAGACACCTTGAGCGCCAGAGGGAGTATGGTGATATTGTCAGTGCTATTCGTTCAGCTGTTCCCGGTGCTGTTGTGGTTGGGGACTACATTATTGAAAATGGAGATAGACTAGCAGGTGAGAGGCAAAGTGGTACAGGGGAAGTTAATGGGCCATGGTGGACTACTTTGTTTTTGTTTCAAATGATTGGCTCGATGGATGGTGCTGGGGAACCTAGGGCGCGATCAAGGGCTTGGACAAGGCATCGACGCTCAGCGGGAGCTTTATCTGAACGACGGTTTCTTTGGGGAGAGAATTTGTTGGGTCTACATGATGATGATGATGATGACGACGACGACGACGACAAAGAAGATGACTTGCGAATCTTAAGTGATATGGGTGACGATGCATCACCAGTTCCTAGAAGGCGTAGGCGTTTGACACGGTCAAGGTCCAACGGAGATCAACCATGAAGTGTCATAATGCCTGGTAAATTTCCAGTTTATTAATATTTACTGGAATTCTTTTTTGGAATGGCTTGGCTGACCCAACTGGTGTCTTCGCCATTATTGTTCCAGTATTGCGCTGAAACTGCCTTTGAACAACAGGATCCTTCCTGCTGATCAAGAAGCAGGATTTTGGAAGCTTACAAGCTTGGTCCCTGTCAAGAGTATGCAGAAAGTACAGTTAAAGATGGCGTAAATTGGAGTTGGATTCTGGTTCAGCTCAAGTTATGTTTAGAGAGTGGAGAAGACTACCAAATTCTATTGCTGAAGGCCGACTCCAACATGAGTCACACTTGGCTTTAGATCTGTTTTTGGAGTCAGTGCATTGTGATTGCTTATGGGAGTTTGTACGTATAATAAGTATAGTCATGGATTGATGATCTCCATTTGCACTATTTTCTACCATTGTTTGTTTGTTTGTTTGTTTGTTCCTTTGTCCTTCCCCAGATGTAATTTTGGGAATGTTAAGTTAAATATGATTTTATAGTGTTTGGTTTTCTGCAATTTCAACCTCATATCTTCTTCTCTGTGTCTTAAACCGTTCAAGTAGGAAAGACCGCATTTTGTCTAGCCTGTTGCGCATTCCACGAGTCCATTTGTGCACTTCATCTTCAAATTTTTTGTGATTAGACCCTCTAAATGATACAGAAATTTGAGCACCTTAAGAGTGGGGCTGCAAGATCTACTTGTCTCGAGTTGGTAGGTCTCACAACTCCTCTCTTTAGACTCTTCAATTCCAGTGCAAAGTTGTAGAAATCGTTAAATGAAGTTCATGAAACTGTGAAATGATGTTGAAGTTGAGAATTTAGGGAAGACTCATGAGATTCTTGTAATAGAGTGTTGTTAGGGGTATTATACTTTTAATTACAAAATCTTTACAAACCGATGTTAATAACTAAAATGTGAATTGTTATATAATAAGTTACATTATTACACTTATCACCACGTTCACAAACTGGTGTAAGAGTTCATGTGTCACTTATCATATTAACCACTAAAATATGAAAGGGAGAAGAAGCAAACGTTGATTGCCATTCTACCACAGGATTAAAAAAAAGGAAAAAAATAGGCCCAAAAATGAGTGCCACCAGCCCACCATATCCATAACATAAAATTTTATTCCCAACCAAACAGTTTCTCTTTCATCTCTCAAACAAAGAAATGGAGGACAGAGAGACACATTAGCTAATATGGCTTTCATCAAATTTTATGAGGAGGAAAGATAAGAGAAGCCCACACACATAAATAAATGAATAATAATAATAATAATAATACACAATAGTTGTGGTCAAAACACAAGTATGTTAACTTAAGGATATGAGATCTTAATAACATGTCTCTTACTCAAACACCATGTGAGGCCAACAAGTCCTCATCTGTGGCCACAAAATTTTATCCCTTCAAGGTCCCGGGTCTCTATGCCCTAAAATATCCACTTTCCAAGTTTCCCACATGCTCATGCAGAAGTTGCAATTAATTTTTTTTGTACTATTATTGATAGATGTGAAGAGATAAGAGCACACCTACTATTGATAATTAAAATGAAGCATTGTTTCAGCAACTTGGAGTTTGTCTAGCTGGCCATCAACGGGAAGGAAGTTTGGTGGCTAGTAATGAACTTTATTAAACTCACATATTTTCTTACAGCATGTAATATTACGTGCATTTCTAATCATACATGTGATTCTCACTTTTTTTTTTATTGATTTTATTAAAAATATACGTAAGAATTATATGCTTCAAGAATATATGTTAATTTAATAGATCAAATTAAAAATATTTCTTTTGATCCAATTTAAAGAAATACTTTACTTAAATTGCAATAAGTCACATGAGTTAGGGGTGAAAAGGCGGTTAGTAAAATTTAATAACCGCCTCCGCTAATCGCTAGGCGGATAATCTCATCCTAGTAACTGTTTTTTTGTTGTTTTTTTTTTTTGCCGATTTTGTTCTGGTTTTGGGCACACTTTAGACCTTTTTTTTGCTTACTTTAAATGTTTTTTTTTTTTTTTTTCATGGTCATTTTAGCATTAAAAATTGTTATATACCAAAATACTTGTTAGTCACCTTTTACCCGACATATAATACAAATAGAATTACAACAAAATTATCACTTCAATTATAAAACATGTATGGACTGAGGTCCAGACGCTTAGGCCTCCTCCTGGGGTTATCTTCCCCCTTCTTGATCTCATGCCGGGTTCGACTTGTTCTGGGACCATGGAGTTTAGCGAGATTGCGATTATGCCGCAGGATTTGCTTTACAGCTTGTTTGATAGCGACAAGGATGATAAATTTGGGAGCATGAAATGTGTTGGGTTGGGTGATATTTATTACAAACCTTGGGTAGAGAACTTACCCTTGAAAACCGGCTTACAAGGGAAGGGTGCCCAAGAGCTTATATACACATGGTCAAGATTAGACTTAACCAATGTGGAAACACTAGGATCATAACATACCACCACGCTTCCGTGGCCATCGACACTGACCTGATGGCAGTCCTTTCTCTTTTGGTGGCTCCACTCACTTATCAGTATTTTAATCTAGCCCACAGGTCGCCCCTTCCGTGACTCGAACCCCTTGATATAGTGGCTAGCTCTGATACCAAATGTTACAAACCTTGGGTAGAACGCACCTTTAAAAACCAGCTTACAAGGGAAGGGTGCCCAAGAGCTTATATACACATGGTCAAGATTAGAGTTAACCAATGTGGGACACCAGGATTGTAACATGATCTCATCTATGTTTTTAATGAAGAGTACCATAAAAGATACCCGGCTTGTGTTTGTGAGATTAGCAGGGAGTTTGGGAAGTGTAAGTGGAGGAGATTGCCCCCATTACCTATACCTGTTAATAAGTTTCACAAAGTCATTAGCTTTTGTTCCACCGTTTCGCTGCATAATATTCTTCAGGGTCGAGAGGAAGGAGCTGATGAAGTGCAGCCTATGTCTAAGAAACCAACCGGCTTGATAAACCATTGGCATACAAGTGTATGGCTAAGAAACAAGCCACCAGGGCTAAGCACAATTTGGGTCTTTAATTAACTCAAAAATTTTGCTTACTACCCACCACATGATCATCTTAAATAATACTAAAAACCCATGTTAAAAAGAATCACAAGCCAACCCTCACCCACTCACTGCTCGGTTGTCTCACCATATTCCTTAGATTCAACACAATTTCCTTTGTCTTCATCTCCCAAAGACCTCATACACTAGACAGGAATCTCTAGCAAGCAGACAGCACAGATAGATCTCTTAGTGCTGTCCATTTGACCAAGAAAGATCTCTCTCTCTTTTCTCTCTGCTGCACTTGCACACACAATCACACACACGCACAATACTATATAAAGGAGGCTCTACGTATCAAGCATAGACATGCAGGTAAAAACTTGCCACTTTCTTGACCAATACTCTAATGTGCAGCATCCAATTCCAAACCAAAGCTAATGTCCCTCTTGGTGAACTGTAGCAGATTCTCCAGTGGTTCTTTAAGGTAACACGTGAACAAGCAAGGAAGATTAATACTTCTAGCACTTCCAATTACAAGAAGGAAACCATTAATGGTAAGTCAATACTCTACACCAGTCAAGCATACATTTTGCAGGATTGATTTACATTTTCTTTTTTTCTGCAGATCATGAACCAAAACCAGAAGATATAATTCTGTTTAAGCATGCCGGGGTGCCTCGGAGATTGATTGAAGTTGAAGGAAGTGAATTTAGTTGTAAGAGTTTCAAGCCATTTAAAATTTTATGCAGGAGAGAGATTGCAAAGGCTTGCTTCTATAGCACTCTCAAGTTAAAAAGACTAGGAAGTTTCAGTACAAGGAAGTGTAGGATCCACTTAATGAAAATGAAGAAAGAAGATATTGCTCGAGGGCTAGGAATGAGTCACAAGGTGGATTCTTCTTCTCATGCAGGAAACAAAGTTTTGCCAATAAGTGAGACCACATTGTCATCATCAACTAGCACAGATGACCAATGTGGCACATCAGAAAAGAAAGACAGGCTTAAGGGGGACAAAACCAAAGCCATGTCAAGAATGAAGGAGCTGCTGAGGTGGGCTGCTGCTACAAGATCAGAGAAGGGAGGAAAATTCATTGGTAGAAAGGTAAGTTAATTTCTTTGTTCACTTTGCAGATTTGATCTCACTTTGTCTCAAGCATATCATTCTTCACCTAACAATTGAAGGGTGTTAAAATATTAATTAAATAATTAAATTTACCATTTTTTATCGGGATAAAAGTCTTCAATCATAGACTTAAAAGCAAAAGAATATGTTTCAGGTTCTACAATTCCGAAATCGTGGTAGCCTAAAAGCAGTGCCAGATGATGATCAACTTAGCAATGATTCTCCAAAGATCAGTTTCAGGTGGGATGTGGAAAGCTGCTCCACCACTTCCTCTGCCTACTCTGCGTTTTCTATGGCTTCTTCATCTCAAATTGACCAGAACGTGAACATTCCATCATCAAACTCAACCCCTTTTCAAGACAACCATTATACCACTTCAAGAAAAGGAAATTGGATCACCACAGACTCCGATTGTAAGGCTCTCTTTCCCTTTTTACTGACGTTAGGTATATTACAACTTTTACTATAAATTTTTAACAAATTGTAGTGATACTTATCTCATTAGTCACTAAACAATAAATTTTTTTAACCCTTAAAATATAGTTACATGAGTTTGTAAGAAAATTGTAGTACAAAATGTAGTTCCCCAATTATTATCCTTCATTTTTTTGTATTTTTCTGAGAAAAAAAAAAAATTGCTTGGCCTGAGGCCTCTATACAACTTAACTTTAATTTTTTTTTTTTTTTTCTTCAATTTGCAGTTGTGGTGCTAGAGCTATGAAGAGGAGAGTTTAAAGATGATCTTCCAAGATTAAATCAAAATCAACTGTATCATTCATATCCGAATCAGCAAATTTATTCTCTATTTTAACTAAAAAAATCATGTTTCTATGTTTGGCTACCAACTTTTTCAAATCACCTACATCTGACACTCTATTTTAGCTATTCATTTTCACTATCCTATTTAAATATTCATTTATAAGAATTTCTTTATTCTTTCTTTGAGAGGAGAGAGAATGTTAGAGATTTTTAAATGCTTTTTTCACATTTGGTGAGTAAACATTTTTCATCAAATGTTTCAGCATTTTCTTGAGTTGGATGTAGTAGTTAATTTTAGCATCTTGACTGGCCAAAATAATTAACGTTTGGATTATTTTGACTATCCCGATGAAAATGCTACTAAGCTTTGTATTTCAATTATTGTTGGATGGTTCTTGCTCCATCTAGTTCCTCTTAAATATCAGAGGAATTTAATGTAACATCAATTTAAGGCCATGAAATGTACCTACATAATGAAGATGGCCTACATGGTGACTTGCCTATAGTGACAAGAGAATGTATGTCCTAACACAAGATTTTTACAGAGGCAATTTGAGGGTTCCTTTACAAACTAATGTTGTAACGACAACAACGAAAAACACTCGTTATATTTGCTCTATCACACCAAATGATCAGTTAATTTGGAGCTTCTATAGAATCCCTTATAAAGCTCAATTTCACCAAGTAACTAAACAATATGAGACTTAACACTCATGACTATTTTTGTAAACCACCTACTCTATGTGGACTACTCCTCATCTTCCTAACGTGTGACCAAAGTATTACAAACTCACTCCCTTAAGGGACTCAAGTACCACATGATGTTATTAAGTGGCTCTGATACCATTAAGGTAGGTGGTAGAGCAGATTGGCTAGCATTTTCTTTTGACTTTTGAGTTGTTACAGATGTGGCAATTTACATGACACTTACCATAATGAATCATAATCAAATTTAATTAGTTAAATGATTGACGTGGTAAATATCGCATGAACTTACAAACTGAGGTGATGGTTCACGTGAACATGGACCATCACGTTAATTTGTAATAAAGTTATAATAAAAGTTGTATTATCCTAACATCACTCTTAATTATTTGGTTATTTGGGAGATTAGTCGGGAGGAATTTTCCTAGATGTTCTATAAAAATTCAATGACAGAAGAGATTCCCAGGCTAAAACAGAGGGGAAGAAGACATTTCTTCTTCTAAAAACTTCAAAGTCAAATTACAATCCAGCTATTTGCTTGTGCACTACGGCTACATAAATAAGGCTTTGCTGAGATTTTGTATTCAGTAATCACCTTCGAAAACGAAGAACATCTCTTTTTTTATTTTATTTTTTATTACTAGATCCTGAATTCTGATAAATTAATTTTAAGAAGATTAAACAATTGTACTTTACCATCCTCTAAGTATGATTACTTATATATATATAAAACTGGTTTTTTCTTAAAAAATTAGTCATTAATTATCGTCATTAATTGCATTAATTATATTTCAATATAATCCACATGTCATTAATTGTGTTAACTATATTATAATTCATGTATTCTTCTTGCTAATTTTTTTGTTTTTTGTTTTTTGGGTTAAATACCTAATACATCCTTAGGGTTTCACAACTTTATTTTTTCTCCCTTATGGTTTGATTTTTATCATAGGAGGTCCATGTGATTTTGATAAAGGACCGAATTGGTCTTCCTGTCAATTGATCGTTAGTTGATTTAACGAAAATCCATGTGGTCGAATAAAAATTTTACACCTAGCATAAGTGGCCACGTCATCAATGATGACGTGGCAACTTAATTAAATTTTTAGGGTTTATGAGGGTATAAACGTCATTTTACTTATATGAATTGAGGGCAAAAGTAGAAGAAAAAAAATTTAAACGTTGACTATTAAATTTTAACCCCTTTGACTGATGGAAGGGGGAAAAGTGTTACAAGATGATAGTTTGATAGAATTAAGTGTCATAGTTAAAAGTTCATGGGGGGAAAGTGCCAAAGCGATGTAATTCATGGGGACAAAAAGTAACTACCCTTTAAAATAATTAATGGTTGTACCAACAAATTAATACCAAACAACATCCAATCAATTGAAAGGCTTATGACCTAGCCTAATCCAAGATATGTAAGTATGCTAGGAGTGGAAGTCGACAAGGCCACACGAGAAGTCCAAGGAGATATAGGAGAGCAAGTCGTCCAAAGAGATGTAGAAGAACAAATCCTTGAAGTCCAAGTGACTAGTGTAGTGCTATTGGACAAAGAAAGCCCACACCTTACGAAATAGCACTCAAGTACGGATTCATTATAAATTCAATAGATCAACCATTAAATTTGTACACTTATGTGGACTCCACACAAATTCAATAGTGAATTTATCCGGTCACTATAGAGATGATAAAAAGATAATTGAAATGAGAATGAATTCTATTTTTATATGACCATATATAAGACAACGCAATCCACCCTCGATCATTATCTTGGTAATTTAGGGCTTGTATCTTCCATGCCTATATCACACTTTGCATGCACATGAAGGGTCTAGTCGGTGGAAACCACATGTGTTCCATCAACTCCGACTAAACCATAGCCTGATCTAGCCTGAATAGTTAATACTAAGTAGGCATATGTGGAGATTATTTACTGTGGAGATTCGAACCCATACCTTAGTACATGCCTAACCACTTTAAAAATTTCTTTAGACTATTAAACCACCAACCTTGATGATAAATCCGATTTATAGTTGTTAATTGGTTTGGGTTGCTATCATGAGGGCAACACTTTTAGAATAATGCAAGTTGGCCTAATTGACTAACTGATTTATCATATTATAATGCCTTTTTTTTTTTTTTTTTTTGACATGTTCACGCAAAAGGGGGGAGAGAGATTCGAACTAGAGACCTCCGCTTCAGTAGGCGTGGTCCCAGCCGATTGAACTACCTCTTAAAGACATAATGCATGTTTTTTATTGCCTTTGGGTCGGACATTTTAAAGGGGAACATTGGTTTTAGGGAAATGCTAGAATGCAATAATTTCTCCACATTCTTCCTATAAAATGCTGATGCGACTAAGAGCACATGACCCACTTGCATTATTTTATTATTATTTTTTTTAAAAAAAAAATTAAAATCAAAATCAAATTAAGATAAATTAATAAAAAAAATAAAAGGAAATAGAAAGCCACCCCAATTTAGAATAGGGGTGGCTTCGGCCACCCTAGACCGGCGGTCTGGGTGGCCGAAACCAAATCTAAAAAAAGAAAAAAAAAAAAAGAAAAGAAAAAGAAAATTGACCATTGGGAGTGGCCGAACCACCCCCAATGGCCATGGACATGGGTTTGGCCCTTTAAGGGTGACCGATCCACCCCCAAGGGCCATTGGGGTGGCTTCGGGCCAAAAAAAATTAATTATTATTTTTTTTTTTAGATTTGGCAGCCACCCCCAAGGGCCTAGGGGTGGCCTAAACTGGGGTGGCCAGCCACCCCTTTCTATTTCCTTTTATATTTTTTTTTATTAATTTATCTTAATTTGATTTTGATTTTAAATTTATTTTTAAAAAAATAATAAAATAATGCAAGTGGGTCATGTGCTCTTTGCCACATCAGCATTTTATGGGGAGAATGCGGAGAAATTATTGCATTCTAGCATTTCCATTGGTTTTATGCCCTGCTGACTGCGACTCAACAGTTAGGTATCTCAAACAAATTAGAAATAGAAATAGTTAGGTTTGGTATTTTGATTTTAAAATGTGTAATTTTAAAATATGACTTCTATAAACCCAGCTAAATATTTGGAAAAATAGTGATTAGGTTTTTAAAATTACAGTTTAGCTTTAAAAAATTGTTCAGCGGCGCATACACAGGGGCGGGCGGGGCGTCTGCTGGTAAATTTTTTTAACAAAAATATTTTTATGCCCAAATTTTCTACTAGCTCCTATAAAATGAACCCAAATTTCATATCTTTGACACTTTTAGCCCCTATAAAACTCAACCCAACCCAAATTTCAGCTAAAAAATTAGAGTAAACTGAAGGAGTGAGTGTTTTATACTTTTTACCTATCAGGCTACCACAACTTTTTTTTTTTTTTTTTGTGTGTGTGCTTGTTCATTGCTGTTGGCTGCTACTACGCTGTGATTTTGTTCTATAAAGCCTGTGATGAAAGTTCTTCTATCTGAGCAATGAGTCGTCTTTCGTAGGCCGCAATTTCATTATATTTTATTTCTGCCACTGAAATTGTGGGTTTTTAAAAAAGCACATCATTATTTGCAATTTGAAAACACATATTTTTTGTATTTTTAGATTGAAATTTTTTAAAAATGTAATCCCAAATAATTAATTTTCTACAATTACATTTTTTGTCTATATATGGAATTGTAATGCCAAATGTATCCCTACACAGATAAAAACGGGTAATTAAGAAAGGAGATGACTTAAAAAAAAAAGCTCATTATGTTAAGGAGAAAAACAAAAAAAACAAAAAATTGCCACAGCCATCCTCTCAAGTTTTTGTTTGGCCATTTAGAGGTGGCCAGATCACTCCCAATGCTCATAGGCATGGGGTGGTTTTGCCAATCCTAGGCTGACCAAAGGGTTTGGCCAAACCACTCTCTAAGTAGTTAGCTTTATGGTGTAATAGTGACTTTTTTCTCTCTAGGTATTTTTGCAAAAACTAGAGGAGAAGGGGACTATACTTCAGATCTGCAAGGATTGTGAAGGCGTTTGTGCGTGGATTCGGTGAACAGGCAGTGTGGTTACTGATCGTACCAAATTTAGGTACTCACAAGAGAACGAACCGTTAGGTCGTATAGCGTTGCGCAAGTACCGAGATCGAACCACAGAGAACGGAGTTTTGTAATTAAAAATTAACACGACTCTTAAATTAAATGTATCTTAACCTAGTCCCAAAGAGAATTGATTTCGAACAATGAAAAGTGCAGAAATAAAATTAAATTGAAAATTTAGGGATAAAAATAACTAAGGTTAAAGATGAACCTCACCCAATAAAGATAAACTTAATACATTAAACACTTATTCTCCGTTTTTAAACTTTAAACCCTTCAACACACTCTATTGTGGTAATTGACACAAGTCAAACCGAATAATGTGTTTACCGTTAAGGAGCTACAATGAGTATTGATTATGGATAAAATCATCCACTGTATCCTTGGATCACAGTGGATATTGAATCACAACCAAAAACTCGTTGTGCACCCGGCTTGGAACACATCACAGGATGACTATCAATGTATCAACAACACACAACCATTCAATTATTTGTCACAGAAATTAAATGACGAGTACGGAATTAAATAACGGAAAATAAAGCATAAAATGTAAAAGCAAGAAATATAAACTAAGGGTGAGGCTTCATCTTCAACCTAAGTTGAAGATTTTAGCCACCCATTGAATAACAAAGCATAATTGAATTAAAATAATGCATTAAAAATAACTTTAAAGTAAAAGCTTACAACTAAAAGGGGCGGAGCAATGCAAACAGAAGCAAAATGCTCTCTAAAAACGCCCCAAAGAAATGTGTGTTCGACCAAAGGGCCTAGGGTCCTATTTATAGGCTACAAAATCCTACGAGTGCGTTCGAACGCATGAGGTGCGTTCGAACGTACTGCTGAGTTGTGCGTTCGATCGCACAATGTGCGTTCGACCGCAGAAAACCGTAACGGCGCAGCGGAAGCGATGGACTCCTAGGGCACCCGCGCAAGATGCGGGATGACGGGGACTGCGTTCGACCGTGTCCCTGCGTTCGACCGTCAGTGCGTTCGAACGCACCAAGTGCGGTCGAACGCACTTGGCAGGGATCCAATTCTTCACTTAGTGTCTTTTTGCTCTCTTGTGGCCAACTTTTGTTGTAAAGACCTGCACAACTCAAAATACTAAAAACACCAAAAATAATTAGAAATTAACAATACTAAGAGCCTAACGAATATAAATTAAGGGGTTCAAATAAGCACTTTTAGGCACTCATCAACGGTGTGTGAGGAGATGGCAGAAGATTTGTCCAATCTTTGGGGGAAATTCTCACTCTCGGAGGAGGAATGTCGAGGAGCCACGGTGCAGGAGAAGGTTGTGGAGGGTGGTGCCGTGAAAGGGAAGAACTGTCTTGTGGGGAAGATGATAGTTAACAAAGTTATGGGAAAAAACACAACAAGGGCCTTGTTGACTCATGGGTGGCAACCTACGAGATCCTTTTCTCTCAATGAACTGGGGGACAATCTATGGCTTGTGGACTTTGGAAATGAATGGGATAAGTCGAGAGTCATGGAAGGGAGACCATGGGTGTTGGAGGGCAATCTTTTCGCAGTAGAAGACTTTGATGGACTGGTTACCCCGTCTCAAATAGGGTTTGATATAGCAGCTTTTTGGGTCTAAATGTTCGATCTCCCTTTGTCTTGTATAAGCAAACAGGTGGGACAAATGTTGGGGGAGACAGTGGGGGAAGTGGAGGATGTTGATACCAATGAAGAAGGTGTGGGATGGGTGATGAGTGCCAAATAGTGTTTATTTGGACCCATTAATTTATTTTTTTTAGGCTCTTAGTTTTGTTAATATCTAATGTTTAGTTTAGTTTTAGTGTTTTATGATGTTGCAGGTCCTTGCAATCAAATTGTGGTTTAAATGATGAATTTAGCAAAGAAGGCCCTTAGAAGTGCGCTTGAGCCCAAGAGGCACGATTGAGCGCATGCCACGTTCACCCGCATTTCCTGTGTTGCCCTAGCCATTGCTTCCATCGCTGCGCCGTGGGATTTCTGTGTAGTTGAGTGCGCTCGAGCACACCATCTGCGATCGAGGGCACATAGGCCTACGCTTGAGCACACAACGTGCGATTGAGCGCACCCAAGTGACCTGGCATCACATTAATTTTTCTTATAAATAGGACCTCTTGTATTTTTGTTAGACCTACATTTTGCAGGCGCCCTTAAGGCTAGAAACCTCTCTATTCTTCACTGTTTAGCCTCTAATTCGTCATTTTATTATTTAATGCTTAGTTTTATTTTACATTTGTCTCTCTTTAGCATAAGAGGCTAAATCTTCAACTAAGGTTGGAGATGAAGCCTCACCATGAATATATTTACATGTTTTCATAATTAGTTTGTACTTTATCCGTCTTTTAATGTCATAGATGTTCGTTTCATCTTTTGATTTACTTTATTTATCCATTGTCTTTTGTGTTAAGCATGGATACATTGGATCATTTGAACTGAATTGGATAGGTTTTGTCTTTTGTCAAGTTGATGGATTCTTTGAATCTTTCAATTGGCACAATAGAACATTCATAGGGCTTAACAGGTGCATGAACTAGCGTAACACTAGAACATGCATTATTTTTAATCGATAGACGGATGTATAAATTAAGCATGATAATATGTGTATTTTAATGTAGTGAGGTGGATTCTAAGACCTTAGTATTTTTATTTATTTGTTTTTATAGCATTTAGATTAGTTTATTTTTTATGCATGCCATATGTTTGATATTTGGAACTATGTTAAGATAGAGTTAGTTTAGGTATAGAATTAGTTTTCTTACAAACGCGATTCCCTGTGGATTCGATCTCATACTTTCGTAACGCTACACTACACACGACTCGTACTATTGCGAGTATATTAAATTTGTACATCAATGGGAAAAATTCGTACGGGTCCGCATTAGGATTAATTTATTCAAACCCTTGGCTAGGAGAAGAATGCTCATAATCAAGGAACGATCGTATTGGATCCCTTTCCAGTATGAGAAAATGCCAAGAATCTGCTTTTGATGTGGTCTAATTTGCCATGGGCAGGAGGGATGTCTGGAAGGAGGAGATATGAGGATACACAGTGAAGAAAAACCTACTTAATATGGCCCGTGGCTGCGGGCTCAATCCCCGAGTCGGTGGTCGGAGAGAGGAAGAGGAAGGGGAAGTGAGACTAGAGACGGTCGGTACAATGCTGCCCATTCACACTGGCAGCCGAGTGGGGCTGAGGAGAGGACAAGCTGGAGTAACGGCACAAGTCGTGGGCGTGTATCTAGGGAATCTTTCAGGTTTCAAGGGACAGCCATGAAGGAAGATACGCAAAGTAACAGTCACTCCTATGCAGGGGGTTTCTTTCCTTTTGGGAGTAATGACATAAATAAGGATATTAATAAGGGGGTGCCAAATATGGAAAGTGAGCTAGAGCATAGTATGGGAAGTTTGGGCACTGGAGCTAACGGAGATATTCTAGGGGATATGGCATCAAATGCTGTAGTAAATGACAAGGTTAATGCTGGTGGGCCTTCGCAGGGAGGATAATTTGGAAAAAAATGGAAAGGGGTTTTCTGATATGGACCCAAAAAGGAGTACACGTGGAAGCAAGATGGAGAATACACATGAAAATCTGCCATGTAGGCAGGAGGAAAATAAAAATAAGGTGGCTGAGATTGCTCCGCTGTTCCAAGAAGGGCTGAAAGTTCAGCCACGTGAAACTCATGGCACCACGACAATAAACGGATGGACCTGGAAGGGGAGTGGGAATAGGAAGGGAGTGGGTCTTTCCAGTAGTCCATTGGGACATAGAAAAGCTAAAGGAATTCTAGAGCCTAGTGACATTTTGGCCGCTAGGAAGAAGGGGAATGCACCAGTGATAAATGAACAAAAAGAGAAGGAGAAAGTGGCGGCGGCTGTCTTGCAGCCCCGCCAATCGCCATGATGATCCTTCGTTGGAACTGCCGGAGGCTTGGGAACCCCTGGGCAGTTCATGATCTTTGTCGCTTGGTAAAGGAGAAGAGACCCAAAATGGTGTTCTTGATGGAAACCATTTTACCATCCCGTAGACTGAAAAAAAAAATCCGAATAAATTGGGTTTTAACCACGTTTTTGGGGTGGACTGTGTAGGAAGAAGTGGCGGGTTGGCCTTGTTGTGGAGTGAAAATTGTAATGTTGAAATACAGAATTATAGTAGACGTCATATCAATGCTGCCATTAAATACTAATGAGAATGGGCATAAGTGGAAATTTATAGGTTTTTATGGCAATCCGGATGTTGGCAAATGTCATGAGTCATGGAGTTTGCTGAAATATTTGAAATCATTGTCGCCTCAGGAATATGGGTGTCAATGCGGGCGGTTATTAACCGCCCGCCAACCGCTAACCGTTGTAACCGTCAATCGCCTAACCGCATAACCGCTATAACCGCTAACCGCTATAACCGCCTAGCGGTTAACTGTTAGCGGTTATAGGGTCTACTAACCGTATCCGTTAACCACTAACCGCTTTTTATATACTATATTTTTATAATTATAATTATAATAATATTTATACATATAACATAATTAATTGATCATTAATGATTAAATCACATTTTTGTTTTAGCTAATTAAATCACAATTTGAGTATTAATATATTATTACTATAATTTATATGATTATATTACATGATCAATTAATCATAAAATCATTTGATTATATAATAACAAATTATACATACATATTTATAAGTCATAAGTTATAAGTATGCAAGTTCATACTAATATAACAATGAACAATTAAGTATCTAGATGACTTAGTTCCAATGTATGTTATCAACTACATAACATAAACTATATAAGTAACATAATTATTAATTAGTTTGTAGTTACATATTAACTAGCTTTGTAAGTACTTATATCATACATTCTTATTCTAATATTTTGTAATTTAGTATATATTAAGTAATTATACATATATGTAATTATGCATATTGAATAATATAAATGTATAAGATCAATACTTAATCATATGATTCAATGACAATTCAAATATTTTATTCAAGTTAATCATATTATTAATGTACAATGATAATGTGATTCGTATGATATTAAATTAAGTAATTAATATTGAATTCATTAAACAATGTGTTACTTATAATCACAATTGAATCAAAGCATTATTAGATACTTTATACTTATAAAACATATATCACATTATCTTAGATTCTTAGATCTAAGACAATTTTATTATATTAATATGAATTATGATTTGTGAAATAATATTATCATATAATTTAAGTATGAGTGTATGACCATTAGATCATTAAGAATTTAGGACTTAGGATTTTGAGTATTACCATTAGATAATAAGTTCAATTAAAAAAAGCTTATAAGTAAATATGACAATAATTTCATAAGAAGTGAGACCATTTATAAACTTACTCATTTTAGTATCATAGTATGAGTGTATGACCATTAGATTATTAGGAATTTAGGATTTAGGGGTTTGAGCATTACCATTAGATAATAAGTTAAATTAAAAAAAAAAAAGATTATAAGTAAATATGATCATAATTTAAATCATTAATCATATTATTTAATTTAATTAATGAGATCATATGACTATATAATATCAAATTAATTAATTGATATTAGATTCAACAATTTGATACTTATAACAATAATTGAAGTATTAATGTATTTTTTAAACAATGTTTTGACATTTTTTTAAAAAAATAAATAAATTGAACCATTTTTTGAACAATTTTATGAACAAATTTTTAACCATTTGTTGAAGTTTGAACATTTTTTTTTTAAAACTGCATCGTACAGCATCGTTTAGCCCCTAATGATTTGATAGAGGACCAAATGACAGGATTGATGAAATTTTAATGTTTTATTTGAACTTCTTTTGTATGTTGTGTTGAATTTTTTTATATGTTGTGTTTTTTATTTTTTATTTTTAAAGTTAACCGGTTATGATTTAATATTTAAGGATTTTTTTTTTAAAGTACATGTAAATATAAATTTGGGGTAAAATATTTTTTATTTTTCAATATGGGCTCTTTTTATAGCAATTGGGACAAAAAAGACATTAAAAATACAAAAAAACAAATTAGTGTAAAAAATGCTACAATAATAATAAAAGTCCAAAAAAAAGCCTAATTTTAAAAAAGCGGTTAGAGGGCGGTTACCTATTTCACTAACCGCTAACCGGCGGTTAAGCGCTAACCGTTAACCGCTAGGTGGTTAGCGGTTGCGGTTAGTGAAATCTACTAACCGCTAAGGCGGTTACGGTTAGCGGTTATTGCTACTAACTGCTAACCGTAACCGCATTGACACCCCTACTCATGAATGGTTGTGTGTGGGGGATTTCAACAAGATATTGGAGGAAACAAAAAAATTGGGCGGGAAAAGACAATCATGAAGGCAGATAGAGATTTTCAATCAAGTATTGGAGGAGTGCAGTTTGACTGATCTGGGTTTTTTTGGCCCAAAATTCACTTGGTGTAATCTCAAGGAGGGGTTTGAGTTGGTGCGTGAACGTCTGGACCGGGGTATGGCTTCTCCGAGTTGGAGTGATCTTTTCCCATCTGCTTGGGTGGATGTGCTGGCTGCATGCAGTTCCGATCATGCACCCATTACTATCTCTTTGGGGTCCCAACAAAACAGGCAGGGAGGTAGGAGGGGGTTTCGCTATGAGGCTGGATGGCGTGGCAATTCACAGCTAAAGGGCATATTAAAAAAGGTGTGGAGAGTCAAGGAACCAGCAAGAAATGCTTGGCAGAAAGTGAAGGGGAAACTAAAAGAGAGTAAGAAGGCTATCTTTCGATGGAGAAGAGTCAATGTCAGCCAAACAAAGGAGGAAATCAAGGGGAAAACTGACGAACTCCAGAAATTATAGGAAGGAGAAGGACTGTTGGACCTAGAAAAAATACATGGTTTTGCAATTAGAGGTGAATAAAGCTTTGGAGCAAGATGAGATGAAGTGGAGACAATGAGCAAAGGAACATTGGCTACATTCGGGTGACAAGAATACAACAATTTTTCATGCTTGCACTTTTCAACGTCAACGCATGAATAAAATTTTTGCTTTTGAAGATGAAGAAGGAGTGATCCGATCTACACAAGAAGAAGTGGAGGTAGCATTTGTTTCTTATTTCAATAACCTATTTACGTCCTCTAGGCCTTGTGGGGTGGAGGAGTGTCTTCGGGTATTGCAAAGGAGGGTTACGGAGGGCATGAACAGGTTGTTGGTCCGTGATTTTGAGGTTGAAGAGGTGCTAGAAGCTATTCATCGAATGGCTCCTCTCAAGTTGCCGGGACCGGATGGACTACCTACTAGCTTATATCAAGATAATTGGGAGGAGGTGAAAGATGAGGTATGTAATGCAATCTCAAGTTTCTTTGGTTTGGGAAGTTTTGATAAGGAGATTAGTAGATCACATATAGCTCTTATACCTAAACTTCGTAACCCGTCCAAGGTGACAGAGTTTAGGCCAATTAGCCTTTGTAACGTGTTGTATAAGATTTTATCTAAAGTGATTGCAAACCGCCTAAAATGTGTTCTTCCGGATATTATTTCAAGAAATCAAAGTACCTTTGTGCCGGGTAGGCTTATTTCTGATAATATATTGGTAGCCTATGAAGCTTTGCATACCATGTATTCTAGAATGTGGAGTAAAGTGGGGTACATGGCCCTAAAATTAGATATGAGCAAAGCTTATGACCGTGTAGAATGGTTTTTCCTTGAAGTAACTATGAGTAGAATGGGGTTTGATAGAAAATGGATAAGGTGGATAATGCAATGTGTTACAACGGTTCAATACTTGGTCTTGGTGAATGGGGTTCCTATTGGGGATATAAACCCACCAAGCGTAATTAGACAAAGGGGGCCCTCTTTCTCCTTATCTATTCCTCTTGTGTGCGGAGGTGTTGAGTGCCCATTTACATGATGCGGATAGGAAGGGTAATTTAAGTGGTGTTCCGACCTCTCCGGGAGGACCCCGCTTAAATCACCTATTTTTTGTGGATGATAGTTTGATATTCTGTAAGGCCCAAGTGGAGGATTGGAATTTTTTGACTTCTATTTTGGATTGCTATGAAAAAGCGTCGGGTCAAAAAATGAACAAGGACAAAACTTTAGTTTTTTTTCAACCGCAACACGAGCCCATTAGAGAAGGAATGCATCTTGCAAATAGCTGAAATTCCAGCAACTCAAAGGTATGATAAATACCTTGGTTTACCCTCTCTTGTTGGGAGGTCTCGAGTCCGTGAATTCCAAAATATCACGGATAGAGTGAAGAAGAAAGTCATGGATTGGAAATTGGTTTTTTTGTCGCGAGCGGGAAATGAGGTTATGATTAAGGCGGTGTTACAAGCGATTCCGGCTTATAGTATGTGTATTTTCCTTCTTCCAAAGGAACTTTGTAGGGAGATCAATTCTATCATGCAAAAATTTTGGTGGGGCCATAAGGAGAATGACAAGAAGATTTCATGGTTGAGTTGGGAGAAGATGGGAATTTCAAAAGCAAAAGGCGGAATGGGTTTTAGAGACCTTGTTTCTTTTAATAAATCTTTACTTGCCAAACAAGGGTGGAGGTTGGTCCAAGATCCAAATAGTTTGCCAGGGAGCATTCTTAGAGCGAAATATTTTCCAAGAGGAACTTTCCTAGAAGCAAAAGTGGGTAGCATGCCCTCATACGCGTGGAGGAGCATTTTGGCAGGGAGGGGCTTGTTGCAGGAAGGTCTTTTCTGGAGAGTGGGGAATGGAAAACAAATCTGCATATGGGGTAACAAGTGGTTACCTAGGGTGTCCACTTTCAAAGTTCAATCACCTAGGTGTTTAGAAGAAAAGGCTACGGTTGCTGAACTTGTTGATGCAAACACGGGCTGCTAGAATAGACAGTTAGTTTTTGATATTTTCCATGAGTCAAAAGCTTCCATCATTTGCAATATCCCTCTAAGCTGTTACAATAATGATGATAAGCTTATATGGAGGGTGACAACTTCGGGGATTTTTAGTGTGAGAAGTGCATACTACCTGGATGTGGAAATAAATGAGCGTCAAAAAGGGGAAGGATCAAGTCCAAGCTTGGATGGAAAATTTTGGAAGGAAATCTTGAGTTTAAATGTACCAAATTCAGCAAAAGTTTTTCTTTGGAGGGATTGTAAAAATATCCTTCCAACTAAAGATAATTTGCTGCGAAGAGGAGTGGTCAAGGAGGATGTGTGTTTCCTGTGCCAGAGAGAGACCGAAATGGCTTGGCATGTGTTGTGGGATTGCCCATCATCCAGGGACGTCTGGAGTGTGTGTAAAAGAAGAATTCAAAAAAGCTCTTTAGCTGGAGTGTCGTTTAGGTGTGTTATGAAAAATTTGATGGGGAGATGTAATAGGCAAGAAATTGAATTAGTTGCGGTAATAGCAAAACGTATTTGGGCTCGGAGAAATCAGGTGCTGCATGGAAATGAGTTTACACACCCCAATAGAATTGTAGCAGAGGCGGAGGCTTCCCTTTACCTGTTCTAGCAAGTTCAAGGAGGCAAGGCTGAAAAACCAGTGGCGATCCCCCCGAAATGGTAGTCTCCTCCTTTTGGTAGATACAAGATCAACTGGGACGTGGCTATGGAGATTCCTTGCAGGTTATTGGAGTGGGCATCATAGTGAGGGATCACCAAGGCCAAGTACATGCTGCGTGAAGTAGGACAATTCAGTCTTTTCATGAACCGGTGATGGCCGAGGCTCTAGGTGCTGTTATGGCTGCTGAATTTGGGCGTGATTTGGGGCTCCAAGATATTTCTCTAGAAGGTGACTCTCTCTTGGTAAAGCAATCAGAGAACTAAGGACCCAGTGGAGTTCCTATGGGCATTTAGTGGAAGATGCAAGAGGAGTTCTAAACACTAGGAGGAGCTGGACTATAGGGCATGTAAAGAGAGATGCAAATTCAGCGGCTCACCCATTAGCAAATGAAGCAGTAAAATAAGTTATTGATCATATATGGATGGAGGAGATCCCTTTTTGTATTTTTGACACTGTTACTCTAGAGCAAATTACTCTTTCTAATTAGAGCGATTTGGCTCTGATTCGGTTTTTAAACTTGAATGAATGAATTTCAATTTTCTCAAAAAGAAAGGAGATGACTAGGAACGCCTTTCCTTTATTATGTCAAGCCTATCTGTATTTTGATATTTTCCCCCGGATTGAGATCCCCTCCAATTGGGAAGAAATTGAAGATTCTCCAATTGTTAATCTTAGCCCTTCATTTTAAATTCAATGGTCTATAAAATGCTAGCTGCTTTTATAAAATGGAGGCATTAAATGCTGGCTTTGTTTTACCGAAGTTTAAATGATTTTACAGACCATTGAATTTAAAATGAAGGACCACAATTAACAATTGGAGAATTTCCAATTTCTCCCTAATTGGAGGGGATCCANAAAAAAAAGAAGAAGAAGGAGATTTTGATAACTTTTAGAAAAATAATCATTTTTGCAAATATATAAATTTTCTCTAAACTACTTCAGAAAGTTTCTGAATTAAAAGCTTTCATGTGTTTAAAATGAGTAATTCTAAAAGTCACTATTATGTTTCTGTTGTTTCATTCTAAGAATGATGTGACTCTTAAATTATCATTTGGTCAAATTCAATAATGATCAATCACAATTCAATAATAATTTTAAGAGCTGATACAAGAAAAACTTGTGGCATTCCTCATTTCAAAATATGTGTTTCTCACTTTTATAAAAAAAATTACTAACAAAGGAAGCCATTGTTAACTCCTAATATAATAAGTCCTTTATAGAAAAATTCTCAGTGTCCGACCAGTCAAACGTATCGTTTATGGAAATGAGGGGTATAAATAACCTTAGGGTCAAACTAATAGAAGGGCAACCCTAGGAAAATTTCCATTTCATAGAGATGCCGGCCCATAAAAGTCCAAGGGTACTCTTGAGTAAGGAGGGTGAAACTCATGTGAAGAGATATAACCTTACCCACATTATTTAGTTATTAGGAGTAAAAGCATTCACATCAAGCTCTTCATATTTAATATTTCTCTAAAATTTTAATAAAATTCACAAAAAACATTATTTAATAAACTCTTTATCTAAAGTTAAAGTTAACATCTGCTTTAATTATGCTTTATAAAGAATTATAAAGAAGTTTCAAATTAATTAGTCCTTTAGAATCATAGCATACATTTAGCTAACCTTTTTTTTTGGGGGGGGGGGGGGGGGNTAACAAAAATCGTCTAAGACTTACCCACTTGATTGCATGTCCATTACCCACATGACTAAAGTTAGACGTTTAGTTAGGAAAATCTAATTTTTCTCCTTGCATTCCCATTTTCAAGAATGTAACGCTTGAATTTATATATATATATATGTGACTAAACTCACACTTGAAACTTATTATAGTCCCCAAGAGGCAGCTCAATCGGCTAGGACCACACCTAATGAAGCGGAGGTTACTAGTTCAACTCCTCCTCCCCCCTCTTGTGCAGACATGTCAAAAAAAAAAAAAACTTATTATATAATAGTTAATAATTAATAGTCATCATATGATAGGTCTGAATAATCAAATTAAGGGTCCGGTTTGGGATTGCGGTTTCAATAAGTGCGTTTTTAAAAAATATGTTTTTGAAATTGCTACTTTTTTAAAATCACAAAGACATTTGATAAATCATCTTATTATTATTTTTTTTTATCAAATATTTACCATACAAAATCATGATTTTGGTTTATATTCGCATTTTTCTAAATAAGCACCCCCTAACATGCTTATAGAAATTGCAGATTTTTTTTTCTCTTTTAAATTAAGTGTTTTTTAAGTCGCAATGTTAAGCGTCTTACGTTTGACGATATCTTTTAAAAACACATTATTCTTGCAAAATTACAGTCTCAAACGCACCCTAATTAAGTGTACAAAAGGTAAATCTAAAATGTGGGGTTTTGGATTTGTAAGTTTAGAACATATTAGAATATAGGGGAAAATTCAGTTTAGCCCCCTGAAGTTTCAGGGGATTTTCAATTTGAACCCCAAAGTTTCAAAAGTGGCAGTTTACCCCCCTGAAGTTTCAAAAAGTGGCAAATTGAACCTTTTGTTAATTTTTCCGTCAAATTAAACGGAAATTTTTTTAAAAAAAGCCTGAGGGCACTTATGTCTTTTCATCATTTTCCGTCTAATTTGACGGAAAAGTCAACGGGGGGGTTCACTTTGCCACTTTTTGAAACTTCGGGGGGGTAAATTGCCAACTTTGAAACTTTGGGGCTCAAATTGAAAATTCACTGAAACTTCAGGGGGCTAAACTGAATTTTTNCATAAACATATAGAAGAAAACTGTGTTTTGTGTGTAGAGAGACTATTACTCTCAACCCTAATTTCACATAATGACCTAATGAAGTTTAATGAGCCAACTTCATTTATATATAGGGTAAGAGTAAAGGGCTTTCTCATGTGTTTACAAAATTTGGCCCATCCCATTATGGGTCTACAACTAAACAAATGATTATGCTAGTCCACACAAAAGGAATAAATACAACAATCTCCCACTTGGACATCATAAGTCATTTAACCACAAGATTAACACAAATAAGCATTCAAAACACACAACCTGATCAAAATGTTTTGTAAGTAACAAGTTAGAATACACCGATAGGATGTATAACGTATAACAAGTACTTACAATCACGTGACCAAGGAAAATAGAATGCAAGTGTAAGACACAAATAACACAAATAGTGATCACTATATTTTCAAATAAAGCCCACCGAGACTAATACACAATGTCTCACCGAGACTCACACACAATGTCTCGTATCACAACATCAATGCCATAGTTAACACAAATGCACGCAAATGGCAACACAAAAATACGCACGATATATACAAGGTACATAACTCCCACTAACTTAATAGAACAAAAGACTCTAATAACCCCATATGAGTCGCATGCTCCTGAAACACTATAGGAGCCAAAACCCTTGGTCAATGGGTCCGCCAACATATGTTATGTGGGAGCATTACACAAACATGATATTCAGTTAACTTTCTCTCTAACAAACAAATATTTTATGTGCTTGTATCACAAGGAGCTCCTAATATTTTGAGAGAGAAAATAAAATTCTGAAGAATTAACTCAAAATATCTCTAACGGCATAACAATGGCATATAGAATACCCAGCCTTGAGATGAAATTCTGCAGTCATGTATCTTTACATGTACCCTCACAATAAGCTACACATTATATCTTCATAGTTAAGGAAGTTATAAGTGCTTGTATGACACTTTTCCACAAAATAGCTCTTCCTACCATCACAAATACACAACTTAGACAACCAAAATGATTGGCATCACAATATCCAACTACATCAAGAATGTGGATTACCGTAACTTTGGAACAAAAGTCCCTAACACCCTTACAAGTACCTTAGTACTTCTTTGCAGTTTTCCAATCAAGTATTTTTCAAGTACACCAACAATATAATCATATGATTTTATGTACATACTTAAGTGCACATCAAGCTACACACAGTTAACGCAAATATTATTACTTGAGGCTCTTGAGACTTTGAAGTTATCACATTTTCAAAATATATGTCTTTCCAAGAGAGATATGTCAGGATTGTCAGGATTGAGGATATCACAAGAAATTTATGATGCATATAAAACCAGAAATATGCACTCATAAATATCCTCATTCATCAAGTAGTAAGATTTTTATCTTACTCATGCTAGAGATCAAAATACACATTGTACTCTTATACAATAATTTTACCTCAAATTCATGCTAGAGTCTCTAACACATAATGAACTCTTACACACTATTTTTATCTCACATTCATGCTAGAGTTAGCAGTACACAATTTATTTTTACACACTATTTTTATCTCAATTTTATGCTAGAGTCCATAGTACACAAAAGACTCTTATGCATGATAAAGCAAAATAATTAAATACAAAGACTTAAAATAACCCGCTATCGAGAGGATAAGATTGGGCAACCAAATGCAAAATATCTAACCATTTTCTTCATCGTCCCAAGCATCCTACCATATAATAATTTACCGATATGGCAAAGTTATTATTCGTATGGACCTTGGTATAGTTGTTACAATTCACAAAAATAATAACCCAGCATTTATTTATTTATTTTGAATAATATCTAATAAAACCCAATAGTTTATCATGGTTAGTCTCACGATAGGTGATCACATAATCACTTGAAATCATTTATTTCAATGTTACAACATCATCCATATTGAACAACAACAAAAAACTCTAATAATTTATCATGATTAGTCCCACGATAGGCGGGTACATAAACACTCAAAATCATTGGTTTGGTCTACAATAATAATATCCACATTAAACTGAAGGTTCATTTATCTCAAAATGGATATCATAATAAATGCATGTAGTTCAACTTCAATTGGAAGATAGCAGAAAAACTTAAATATTACTTCCAATCATAATCAAAATGAACATTAGTCATGAATTGTATATTTCATTTAAAAAAAATTCCTTAGGTCAAAAAAGAAAAGAAATCCATTTATATGTCTCACTTAGTCCAAAATATTTTCACTTAACTCATTAAAATGATTACCAAGTACACATTTACAATAATAAAGATACAACATATTAAAAAAAATTACTTGATAATCATTATAAAAATACTATGGACAAAAATTGGATTTTGTCATTTAAATAAGAATTTTATATTCACAAATAGTCTCTAAATGTACCTCAAGAAATCTTTCAAACAAAATAGAGATTTAACCAATAGACACTAAAATAACGTTCAATTAAAATAACACAAAACTATGGCAACCACCAAATTACACCACATGCACGACATCACTGAATTACAATAAGGGCAATAATGCATCATATATTAAACATACTAATGCTCTCAAGGTTTGCAAAAAAAACCCTTTATTGAATTAACAATAAAATTCAACAATTTCTTGCAGTTATTCCCACAATAGGTGAGAGCATAACTGGTCAAAATCATCAATTTTATACACAACACAATTATTCATTCACAAAAAAAATATTAATTGAATTTACGATAAAATCCAACAATTTATCATAGTTTATCCCACGATAGGTGGGAACATAACTGGTCAAAATCATCGATTACACAACACAATTATTCATATTGTACAAAATTCCTTAATCTTAATAGGAATATATATAAATTCACATATAAATTTCGAAAGGAGTGCATATAATATCACAAGCAACAATACATGCACAATTTATTTATTCCTTAAAAACAGTATTTGTTCATAACCAAATATTTCAAAATCACAAATATGATGAACAATGTATACAAAACAATACGCGTATACAAAATAAGTTGATATTAACACTTGTTTTCTTCAATATAACACTTACCCCTTTCTTTTCATTTCTCAATATAGGACATACCACTCACACGTGCATTTACAACAAATCTTCCCCTCACGTGTGAGTTTCTTTTACATTGACTTAACTTTCTCTCTCATATGTGAGTCATTTTACATTTTATAGAGTGTCACGTATGCAAGAGTTACACCAATAACATTTTATCAACTAATAGGCTGAAATCAAAGTTTTATGAAAAATATATAACTTGCTACTGCCATAAAATGATATATCTCCAAGAAATAATACTGAAAATCTCTTGGATAAAAATGCTTGTCGTTCAAGACGAAGGAAATAAAAATTTTGAATTCTATGTTCTAAATTTAACACACTTGAAGGAAATTGTCAATCCTTGTATCATAAAGCTTAAATCTTGATGTCGAACATAAATGTACAACATAACACATTAATAATTTATGTTCGATAAAAAATATTTCAATCAAAATAATAATTATATATGACTGAAATAAATTTCAATGCAGTTGTCAAAGCCCCAATTTTACGGATAAAAATAATATGTATACTCAAAACTATATGTATACATAAAACAAAATAAGAATATATTCACAAAATTAAACAGTGTTAAAATAAATATTGCAATCTTTACAACACAAATGGCGTATAAAATATAGTACCATCGGATACAAAATTTTCCTTTCAGAATTGATGGTACGTAAATACGTCCTTATACTTCATATGAAGCAAACACAAAAGGACAAATTCAATGCATAAAAAAAAATTACTACAATTTCCCAACTTTTAGAGGGCATCTCATAGCCTTAAAATATTTCCAAAAAATTCCCAATTAACACGCTCAGAACATCAAGAATTATAATTTATGTATAAATAAAATTCTTCGTCATTTGAACTCTATTAAAACATAGAGAATAACAAATAGTTCATCAATGACAGGCTAACAAGTCATCAATGCTAATCATTTATCTTTTGCCTTTCATAAAAAACTTTCACATTATTCTCTATAGAAAATATTAACTTTGATAAACATCACCCCTTTTACAAAGTTTTTTTTTTTTTAATGTAATTATGTCTTGGACCTTTCAAGACATACACATGTAGATATTTTCTTTAGAAAAGATGAACAGTACCAATACACACATAGTGCCCCGTCATGGACAGCTTGTTAGGCCTTCAGCTAGGCATCCACACACAAAAAATAAAACACTAATTTTTTCTGTTGCAGTGGATTCATCATTCATTCACCAAAGAGAGCAAAATCAAAAAATAAAAATAAAAAGGCAAAACCGCAAGTGATGACCTATATGAATTACGAGTAACTTCCGTAAAGAAAACAATTTAAACGCAATTCTCATTGTTTACGAAAAATAATAATATCATTATTATTATTTAAAAACAACGAGATTTATTACAGCCATGAAGAAAAGAGACAGAAGGCTCTGATACCAATTGTTAGAATAAATCAATAATATATTTGTTCTTTCTCCATAGCATATATAGATCAAGAATGAGAATCACATACCTCCAATAATCACGAGACAAACTTTCAATATCTATCTCTCAACTCTCCTGTAGATTCATAAACATATAGAAGAAAATTGTGTTTTGTGTGTAGAGAGACTAATACTCTCAACCCTAATTTCACATAATGACCTAATGAAGTTTAATGGGCCAACTTCATTTATATATAGGGTAAGAGTAAATGGCTTTCTCATGTGTTTACAAAATTTGGCACATCCCATTATGGGCCTACAACTAAACAAATGATTATGCTAGTCCACACAAAAAGAATAAATACAACACATGAATCACATGAGGCTTCAAGTCAAAGTTGGTGGCATTGGTCGCTGTTAAGTGCTAAAATATTCATATTTTAGCTCATTAATTTACATTTGTTAAATTCTTAGTTTTGTTATTTTGTGCCATTTTATTTTCTTTTTGTATTTTCTATATTTTTGCAGGTCATAAAAGAAAAGGAAACAAATCTAAGAAAGATGGAGCATAAAATGAAGAATTGGAAAAGCAGACAGTGCAATCGATTGCATTACACTAAGGCTCAAGTGCACCGGCGCTCGAGCACCCAAGTATAGAAATCCTCCAAAGGTGACTAATCTTAATTTAGAAAGGGTTGCGTATGATTAATTTCAATTGTACTTGTGTTCCGTATTATATATGGGACGCGGGACGTTTGATAATATATATATAGCTTTCAATAGGGCTCGTAATTTGCTAAAATTGCTTTTGTTTTTTTGTTTTTCTTTAAATCCTTATGTAACATTAGATTTTTTAATAAGAAACAAAAAAATAAAAAAAAATCCTCTGAAAAGTTTTTTAAATTCTTCGTATCATTAAATAAGTCAAATATTAGAATATCTTTTACTTCTCCACGAGAAATTCGGCTACGCTTATTTTTCCCAACCGACCCAATCCCGTTTCCTGTCTTATTTATTTATTTATTGTTGAGAATAATTACGAATATATTGCATGGAAAAATGGTATCCATGCGCTTTTAAAATTGTAAAAATAAGAGTACGTGTATCAATATTTGCCATAGAATCAGCTCAAAAAAATAAAAAATTGCCATAGAATAAATCACCACTTAAAAGCAGCCAAGTACTCAAAAGAGTGATTCTTTAATGAGAATTGTTTTTTTACATGCGTATGCAATAGTGGAGAAGGAATTCGAATTAATAGTACTTTCGTTTCATTAAATATGGTCTGCTTCATTAAACATAGCCTATAACCATTGAGCGGATTAAACAATCGATTAAAGGAGCAATCATTTCTTGTGTAGGGGTAAGTTTGTAATGTTTTCAAGTGCAGAATTATGTTATGGATTTTATTTTTTGGGTTAAATACTTAACTAGTCATTGGGGTTTAAAAATTTTATTTTTTTCTCCTTAGGGTTTAGAAAGTGACCAAATTAGTCCTTATGATTTTGAAAAGTGACCAAGTTAGTCAATTCGTTAGTTGACTTAACGGAGTGACATGTAGACCAATTAGAAGTTGACATGTGGCCACCTAATTAAATTTTTTATTTTTTTTTAAAAAAAAAGAGAAAAAAAAATATTTTTCAAAAAAAAAAAGGAGAAAAAAAAAACAAAAAAATAAAACCTGGGGTTCCCAAAGCTCGCCGATTTCGGACGAATAGGACGAGTCCCAGCCCAATTCGGTCTCCGAGTTCTTCACCTCCTCGCCTAAAGAATTCTCAGAAGGCGACAGACCAAGCTCGTCGTCCGAAGCTTCCAGAAGATACCCAAGCTCGGGTTGGGACTCACCAGAATCCGACGTCAGGTCGACGACTAGCACCGGAGAATAAGTACAAGCCTGAGATATTTCTTCCTCAGCTCTTCATGACCAAGTTGAGGTCCTGAATCGTCGGATCGGCCTCCGTTTCGTCGAGGAACCCAGAAGGTCTTCCCTGAGACCCTTCACCCGCCCAAGGGGTGGCTCGGCCGCCCCCATGGGCCCAAGGGAGTGGCCGAAACCACCCCCAAACCACCTTGGGGGGTGGTTTCGGCCACCCCCTTGGCTTCCTGGGGGTGGCCGAGCCACCCGTTGGTGCCCAAGGGGTGGCCATAGCCACCGTTTTCTTTTTCTTTTTTTTTTTGAAAAAAAAATATTTTTTAATTTTTTTTAAAATGAAAAAATTAATTAGATGACCGTGTGTCAACTTCTAATTGATCCACGTGTCAGCCCGTTAAGTCAACTAACGGTCAACTGACGGATGAACTAATTTGGTCACTTTTCAAAATCACAAGGACTAATTTGGTCACTTTTCAAACCCTAAAGAGGAAAAAATAAAATTTTCAAATCCTAGGGACTAATTAAGTATTTAACCCTTATTTTTTTCTACCCCCGGGAGTTCAAAAGTCCTATTTATGTAAACATACAAACACCTATGGTTCGTGAGAGAACCCAACCCCGTGAAAAAACATGGAGGATGTGATAGTCCTGTACCCTTCTCCCGGCAGAGGCCACCTTATTTCCATGGTGGAGCTTGGAAAGCTCATACTCAAACTTTACCCATCTTTCTCCGTCACAATCATCGTCTTAAGCACACAAAACACAAATTCTGCCGCCACCGCCCAATATGCTGCCAGCTCTACCGCTAAATACATGGCCGCTGTCAACGCCACCACCCCATCCATCACCTTCCTCCACTTGCCCCCTATCTCCGAAGTCCCTTCCACTCCTTCCCCATTAGAATCCTTCTTCTTATTCCCACGCCTCAACAACCCAAATCTCCACCAAACCCTCCAAACCATCTCCCAGACTTCCAACCTCAAAGCCTTTATCATTGATTTCTTCTGTGATGCTGCCTTTGAAGTGGCCGCAAAACTTAATATCCCCACTTACTATTTCTTCACCTCTAGCGCAAGCGGTCTAGTCATCTTCCTGTACCGCCCCACTTTGCATAAAACCATCGACAAAAGCTTGAAAGACCTCAATAATATGCTTCTTGATATTCCCGGCTTACCGCCGATCCTGGCTTCAGACATGCCGCAGACTGCATTAGATCGTAATTCTAAGGTGTATGAGTATTCCCTAAACACAGGAATAAACATGGCCAAATCAAATGGACTTATTGTCAACACGTTCGGCCTGCTCGAAAGAAAAGCTATTGGGGCAATATCGGATGGACTGTGTGTGCCAGATGGACCGACTCCGCCAATATTTTGCATTGGACCTTTGATTTCAGGCGGCAATCAAGACGGAAATGATGATCAGCACGAGTGTTTGAATTGGCTAAACTCGCAACCGAGTCAAAGCGTCGTGTTCCTGTGTTTTGGAAGCATGGGATTGTTTTCTGCGAAACAATTGAGAGAAATGGCAGTAGGATTAGAAAACAGTGGCCAGAGGTTCTTGTGGGTGGTGAGAAATCCGCCACCGGAGAAAAACAAAGAGCCAAATTTGGATGAGTCGTTGCCAGACGGTTTCATGGAGAGTACCAAGGAGAGGGGTTTCGTGGAGACGCAATGGGCTCCACAGGCGGAGATACTGAGCCACGGCTCGGTGGGTGGGTTCGTGACTCACTGCGGGTGGAACTCAGTGCTTGAAGCGGTGTGTGGCGGCGTGCCGATGATTGGGTGGCCTTTGTATCCGGAGCAAAGGATGACCAGGGTGGTATTGGTGAAGGAATTGAAGGTGGCGTTGACAGTGAACGAGTCGGAAGACGGGTTGGTGAGTGCAGCCGAGTTGGAGAAGTGAGTGAGGGAGTTAATGGACTCGGAAGTCGGAAGCAGGGAAAGTGGTGAGAGAGAGGGTCTCATGCATGAGGGATGATGCTGTGGCAGCCGTGAAAGAGGGAGGTTTCTCTCGTGTTGCATCGGCCAAGTTAGCTGACGTGTGGTTCACCACGACGTCGTCATACACTAAAAGATATTAGGCGGTGTTTGTTAAGCAACAAGAAAATCTCACGGTACTGTTCACCCGACGATATTGTTTATATTTAAAAAAAATATATTGATATGAAAAATAAAAAAAATAGTATTAAAAAGTTAAAAAAAATTTATTTTGTAATAATTTTTTATTTAAATAATAATAAATAATAAATAATGTGATATAAAAAATAAATAATTTGATTTTTTTAAAAAAAAAAAATAAAGCAAATAATATGATAAAATATGAAAAAAAAAAAAATGAGAGAAATTTAACAAATAAGGCCTTAGGCCCCGTTTGGTTCGCGGATTAGGTCCTTGGATTGGACTAGCTAACACCAGTATTAACTACTCCTTTGTTTGGTAACATTCTATTCCTGGGAGTAGTCTATTCCCATGAGACTACTAATCTCATATACACTGGGTTAGCTAAGCAATTAAAAAATGAGTGGCTTAGCTAATCCCTTCCTGTGGGATTAAAAATATCATGTAAAATTACCCAAAAAAACCCTATGCTTCTCACACCTCTCACAATCTCAATCTCTCAAAGAAATGTTTTTCATCTCTCGAAGCAACGATCTACATCTCTCAAAGCAAGGTATCTCTCTCATCTCTTCTCTTCGAGTTCTATTTTCTTGATTATTTCATTCTCTGTGCTTCTTGGATTTTTTTTCTTCTCTCAGCTTTTCTTTTTTTTTTTGTTTGTTCTCTCTCTCAGTTTTTCTTCATTCTTTCTCAATTTTTTTTCCTTCTCTTCTCTCTTAGAGTTTTTTTTTTTTTTTTCAAATCGCACACAGTTTTTCTTTTCTTCTCTCAATTTTTTTTTTCTCATTCAGACGGAAATCACCCATATAATTGGGTTGGAATCTGAATCAGTTTTTCTTTTCTTCTCTCAGTTTTTTTTTCCTATTCTTGATGTAGTTTGTTTTTTCCCTTTATATTGAATGAATACTTTCGAGTTCAATGGCTTGCAAGCATTTTGATAATTTCCAGATACTTTTATATCTGTTCTTTTCTTCTTTTTTTTTTTGTCTTATTTTATTGGATAGGAAAAGAACTTTTTTATTCTTTGAAAATGGTGATGCAAAAAAAATAATAATAATAATAATCTCACATACATGACATAATTAAAAAAAAAATTATAATATAAATGTTTATGTTTCGAAGAAAAAAAAAATCATTAATAATATAAATTGTATTCGTATTATAAGGGTATTTTTGAAAATAAAATCACAATACGATTTTATTCACCAATATATTACATTGTACCAAACGAAGGAATATGATTAGGTAGTCTATTACAACATTACAACCAAACAAATAAATATGAATAACTAATTTATTCCAGTGATAACTAATCCCAATAATAATTAATTCTTTTCCAATTAATTAGACAATTCGTAAACTTAACGAGACTTTAGTGTCAGTTATCGGAGTGCGAGTTGCTGGACTCGGAGGAAGGTAGGTAATGTGTCACTATATGTTGTTGCTTTTATTTTTCTTTTTCTTGGTGTAGCTGAACAAGTCATTATGAAGTGACTAGAGGGTAGAGCAAAGGTTAATTACGTTTACTGTCTTCTCAGTGTAACGTCACTATCAATCTTGAAGCTCTTCATAGGGAATGGGAGGCTCTGTTTGGTAATGGCCTTTGGCCTTTTTTTTTTTTCTTTTTTTCTTTTTTTTTTAATAAAAAAAAAATTGATTGAAATAAAAAAAAAAGTAAAAAAAAGTTTAATATGAAAAAAGTAAAATAATTTTTTTTATTTGAATAATAATTAAAAGTTGAAAAGTTGAAAAAATTGATAGTTTAAATAGAAAAAATTGTATTTTTGACTATTTTGGTGAGTAAAAGACTAACCTCACCAGATTTTTTTTTTTTTTTTGGTGACACAAATAACTAAAAAAGGTTAAATTGATTTTTGTCCCTTGTCGTTGAAGAACTTTATTTTTTTTTTCACGTGAAAAATGTTTATTAAAGTTGAAAAAAATGTTAAAACTACCAACGAAAGGCATAAATATATATAATCATGTAGCAGACATTTTTTTTTAATGCGTTCCACTCAACTTCCACCGACGACGACTTCTTTCTAGTCTTCTAGATAATTTAGACAAAAGACTTTGCAATTGGCAAACATATGCAGTGACGCAAAAACTTTCTTCTTTATTTATTTAATATATGGAAAGAAGCCAGGTAGGCAGATCCTTGGGTCTCTATTCAATATAACAAATCTTGCTAGGTTTTTTTCGTAATGTTTTTTTTATCGTTATTTCAATCTTACGCAGAACATGATTTAAAAAAAAATAAAATTATAGTATCATTTTTTTGTCAATTAATTAATTTTTATGAGTTAATAGTTATGTTCTAATGGTATCACTTAAAATAGATTTGTTTATCTTAAATTTGGTACTAATGACTCAAATTTGGTGCTAATACCTAAAAAAACTGTGGTAAAGACCACTACAATTTTATTTTTTCTTAAATCATGTTTTACGTAAGATTGAGAGAACACAAGAAGAACCTACAAAAAGAACCCATAGCATTTTCCATATATATATATATATATATATTACATTATTTAACGAGGTAACAATATTTAATATTTCGTGCCTGGTGGACCGTCTTTCTCTTGGAAAATATTGTTAATTAATGAATTTATTTTTTCCCAAGTTCGATAAATCTGCTATTAATACACGTATGGCTGGGGTCCTGGGGATACTCAGGGGCAGAGGAAGCAAAGCTAATAACATCCTGTGAAGATGGAGGAAGTGATAGTCCTATACCCCTCTCCAGGCAGAGGCCACATACTCGCCATGGTAGAGCTTGGCAAGCTCCTAGTGAAGCATCACCCTTCTTTCTCCATCACAATCCTCATCTTAGACACACAAAACAGACCTAATGCCTCCACCTCTCCATACGCAACCAGCTCTACCGCCCAATACATAGCTTCTGTCAACGCCACCACTCCATCCATCACCTTCCACCACCTGCCCCCAATCTCCGACGTCCCTTCCACTTCTCCCGCCGCCTATGAGTCAGGCTTCTTACTCCCACGCCTCAACAACCCAAATCTCCACCAAGCCCTCCAAACCATCTCCCAAACCTCCAAACTCAAAGCCTTCATCATTGATTTCTTTTGTGATGCTTCATTCGAAGTAGCCGCAAACCTTAGCATCCCCACGTTCTATTTCTTTACCTCCAGCGCAAGCAGTCTAACTGCCTTTCTATACCTCCCCACTCTCCATAAAAACCTGGATAAAAGCTTGAAAGATCTCAATGATGACGTGCTTCTTGATATTCCAGGCTTACCCTCTATCTCTGCTTCAGAGATGCCGAAAAATATGTCAGATCGTAATACTAAAGTGTACGAATATTTCTTAAACACAGCAACCCACATGGCCAAATCAAATGGGCTTATTGTAAATTCGTTTGACCTGCTCGAAAGAAAAGCTATTGGAGCGATATCGGATGGGCTATGTGTGCCAGATGGACCAAGTCCTCCAATATTCTCCATTGGACCTTTGATATCAAGCAACAGTATTCAAGATGGAGAAAATCAGCACGAGTGTTTGAATTGGCTAAACTTGCAACCAAGTCAAAGCGTGGTGTTTCTGTCTTTTGGAAGCATGGGATTGTTTTCAGCAAAACAGTTGCATGAAATTGCCGCTGGATTAGAAAACAGTCGCCAAAGGTTCTTGTGGGTAGTAAGAAATCCGCCACCAAATAACAACGAAGAGCCAAATTTGGATGAGTTGTTGCCAAACGGTTTCTTGGAAAGGACCAAGGAGAGGGGTTTTGTGGTGAAGCAATGGGCTCCACAGGTGGAGATACTGAGTCACTGCTCGGTGGGTGGGTTCGTGACTCACTGCGGGTGGAACTCGGTGCTTGAAGCGGTGTTTAGCGGCTTGCCGATGGTTGGGTGGCCTTTGTATGCGGAGCAAAGGTTGACCAGGGTGGTCATGGTGAAGGAATTGAAGGTGGCCTTGGCAGTGAACGAGTCGGAAGACGGGTTGGTGAGTGCGGCCGAGTTGGAGAAGCGGGTGAGGGAGTTAATGGACTCGGAAGCAGGCAAAGAGGTGAGACAGAAGGTTTCAGCCATGAGAAATGCTGCTGTGGCAGCCTTGGAAGACGGAGGGTCCGCTCGTGTTGCATTTGCCAAGTTGGCTGAGTCGTGGGTCACGACAACATGCTAGCTAGTTATTGTGATTGTGGTTGTGAATTGTGATCGAGTGTTCCTTTATTGTGCGAGTAGCTTTTTAATCATCCTTTTATATATGAAAAAAAAAATTGAAAATTGCTCTCTTTCTATTTTCGGAGAATACCATTTGGACTTGTCATTTGATAGTTTAAGCAAACCTTGAAGGCAGAGTAATATATGTTATGGAAAGAACAATTTCAACCTTACCATCCAGAAAACCTTAAAAAAGGTTATATTGTGCTTATTAATTTAAGGGGTTCTCCTCATAGTGTTCTTCTGGCGTTCTCCCAGTCTTACGTAGAACATGATTTAAGAAAAAATAAATTTGTAATACCGTTTTTTTGCTAACAGATTAATTTTTACTAGTTAATATTTAAGTTCTAATGCTTTAAAACTTGTTTTTGGATTCAAAACTAAAACCTAAAGGTGAAAGGTTAACTCTTTAGGGATGGTATCACCCAAAATGAATTTGATCATCCTAAATTTGATGCTAATGTCTCAATTTTGATGCTAATGCCTCACAAATTTGATGCTAATGCCTAAAAAAACGGTAGTAGAGACCACTACAATTTTATTTTTTCTTAAATCATGTTTTACGTGTGGCTGGGAGAACACTAGGAGAACCTACGGAAAGAACCCCTAGCATTTTCCTTAATTTAATTTGTTAACGATATAATAAAAGTCTTTATTTATATATCTAAGTACACATATAGTAATCAAATTCTATTGATTTGATTTCAGTCCTAATATATAATTACAATTAACCCATAAATAGAGGATATTTGATTTTCATATATTCTAACAAATCTTATGAATCAGATTCATGTGACCGTCTGTTTCCACAGGGCAGCAAGTTTGGCCAAGGCGACTAGAGATGACCCACCCTCTTTCATTGCTGCCACTGCACCATCTCTAATACCCAAAACTCGCTCTCTCAACTCTTTCCCTGTGTCAGACTCCATCAACTCTCTTACTCGCTTCTCCAACTCACCCGCACTCACAAACCCATTTTCAGACTCGTTCGTTGCCGTTAATGCCACTGCCACCTTCATTTCCTTGACTATAAACACCCTATTCATCTTCTGCTCTGCATACAGAGGCCACGCAATCATCGGCACTCCCGCAAATACCGCTTCAAGTACCGAATTCCACCCACAGTGCGTCACAAACCCGCCCACTGAGTCATGGCTCAGCACGTCCATCTGCGGGATCCATGACTTCACTACACGTCCCTTCTCTTTTGTTCTTTCAAGAAAACCTTGCGGCAATAGTTCATCCAAGTTGGGCTCTTCTGGTGTCAAAATTGACTGGCTCTGGCTCTTATTTTCAACGGGTGGAGCCCGTACCACCCACAGAAATCCGTGCCCACAATTTTCCAACCCTGTCGCAATTTCCTTCAGCTGTTTGGCTGAAAACAAACCCATGCTACCGAAACATAAGAACAAAACACTTCGGCTGGGTTGTGAGTTTAGCCAACTCATGCACTCGTGCTCAACTCCAACATGGTTGGTCGAGATCAACGGTCCAATGCAAAATATAGGTGCGGTTGGACCGTCGGGCACGCAAAGGCCATCAGATATGGCTTTGACGGCCTTTGTCTCTAGCAATTCGAACGTGTTTAAGATAATTCCATTGGATTTGGACATCTGGGTTCCCGTTTGTAGGAAATTATTGTATACCTCAGTATCACGCACAAGTAAAGGTGTAGGCATCTCTGAAGCATGGATTGGTGGTATGCCGGGGATATGGAGGAGTGTATTGACATCTTTGAAACTTTTGGTGGTGTTTCTATGGAGGGTGGGGGTGTATAAGAATCCGGTGAGAGAACTTGCGCCCGAGGTGTAGTAATAGAAAGCAGGGATGTGAAGGTTTGTGGCGACTTCAAAGGCAGCGTTGTTGAAGAAGTCAAAGATAAGGGCTTTAAGACTGGAGGTTTGGGAGATGGTTTGAAGGGCTTGGTGGAGATTAGGGTTGCTGAGGCGCGAGAGCTCGAAGGCAAGCTGCTCGACGTGTTTGGTGGCCGGAGAGAGAGGGATGGTGGGGAGGTGGTGGAAGGTAAAGGAAGGGGTGGCGGCATTAACGGTGGCGATGTATTGGGCGGTGGAGCCCGTGGTGTAGGGTGGAGTGAGAATAAGGATTGTGATGGAGAATGATGGGTGGTGTTTGAGTATGAGCTTGCCAAGCTCCACCATTGAGATCAGATGGCCCATGCCCGGAGATGGATACAAGACTATGGCATCCTCCATTTCCTTTTGTGTCTTTCTTCTTCATTTCTAATCGAGAATGCAAAATAATATAGAGTTGATGATCTTGTTATGCTTTTGATTGATTGTACTTGATAAGTTGGACCATATCGATCCGTTGAACTCTGGCATGCACGTGCTTTCAGATCTGGCTACTGGTCTTGGCTTGGCCAGTCGCTACTCCACTGCCATCTATCCAAGCCGGTAGTTGCAAGACCAAACACCCCTAGGCACTAGCTACCGACAATAATCTAGATCACTGATTATCATATCTTTATTAAGAAGAATAAGAACCTAATTAACCACAATATATATTGAACCCCATGATCAATTACTGTTAGCAAATTAATGCATTTTGGACGTTGAAAACGAAACCTTTTATTTTTTTATTTATTTATTTTATTTTTTTTATCTTGGTCAATGTTTGGGATATGGGTTGGCCAGGCCACACAGCCCATTTATGAGGCCCAAAGACCAGCCCATTAACCCAAGAACACTTCGTTTACTTAACAGGGAATGAGAGAGCTCAGAGCCATCAGAGCACTCACAGCAACCTCATCAAATTTTACTCACCAAAATAATTAAAAGTACACTTTTGATTATTTTAACAACTTACTTTTTTAGAGTACCAATTTCAGCCTCATTACTTTAACAATTTACTTTCACTATTTCATTTAAATATTATTTTTCAAATATTTGTTTATTTTTTCTCTAACTTTTATATTTTTGAATGTTTATATTTTCTTAATGGTATATTTTAAGAATATTTGTCTTATTCTAACAGTAATATTTTTAAAAATTTGTAATTTTTCTAACGGTCATACTTTTTAATTTGTCTTATCCTATCAGTCATATTTTTAAAATTTTTGAAGCAAAATGCTGCGGAAATGCTGAGAGAGAAAAAATAGAGAAACAAACCAAATGCTGAGAGAGAAAAAAAAGAAAAAAAAAATAGGGAAGAGCTGTGGAAAGAAAAAAAAAAAAGAAAAGAAAAAAAGAGAGAGAAATGAAAAGTAAAAAGGAAAAAAGAGAGAATATATATATATGTATGTATGTATGTATATATGTATATATATTTTGTAACAAACATTTCAAACTCAAACAGAGGAACCAAAAGTATCACAAGAAAGAACATAAGGGGAAGGGGGATCCTTTCCACTACATATGGGGATAGAAGAAGGGGGAGGGGGATAAGTGGGAAACAAAATGGGAATGCAGCCCGAGAAGCCTCTTGTCGTAGCCCAAAATGCCACATGGTGGGCGCAGAAGTTTGCACTTCTGTGAACTTTCCTTGCTTCCCAAGAAGAAGAAGCTGGAAGTGATGCTAAGGTTACTGCAATGACTGAGTTTATATGCCAATCTTGAGAAAGAGTTGGAGTCTTCAATGCAGCAATGAAAACATATGAATCACCTTCTAAGGAGAAGGTTTTAAGGTCCAGAGATACTGCCAAAGAAGTAGCTAGCTGAGCAGCTAAAGCTTCACCAAAATTGGCTTCACACGGGGGGCTGATATGAGACAGAGCTTTTAGGATATGCCCTTGAGAGTCCTTACAAACTGCTGCCTGCATAGAGAACTGCTCACGAATAGCAGTGTCAAAATTGACTTTGAAAGACCCAGCTGGAGGAGGAGACCAGTGTTCTAAAGCCACAGGAGAAGGAGAAATCCAAGTTGCAGCATGTTGAAGAGTTGTTTTTTTTATGGAATTTGCAAGATCATTGATGTCAAGGATCACACCTTCATGAAAAGCCTTGTTCCTGGAAAACCAAAGAAGATCACAAAGAACAGCAACAAAAATTTGAAAGAAGTGGGAGTTTGCTAGAGGGATATCTAGAGAGGAAAAAGGATTTATGATGCCTTTGATCCAGCTTGGGAGAGATAGAGAGGACCAGGCAAGAGAGTTTAGGGGCCAAAATGAATTTCTCCAGGCTACTCTAGCAAATATACATCTAAAGAAAAGATGAGATAGGGAATCTTCTTCAGTTCTATAGAGAGGGCAAAGAGACTCTAATTGTGAGATGGGAAAAATGGATTTCAATTTGGCTTTTGATGGTAAGATATCCCAGGCAATTTTCCAGAGAAAAAGGACCAACCTAGCATTCAATTTAAGTTTCCAAAGAGACTTCCAAGAGCTGGTGGCCATAGGAAAGGTAGCAGTGGAAACCCTATTGTTACTGATCAGTTTGTGAGCTGAGCTAGTGGAAAAATTGCCATCAAATGAAGGGGTCCAGAGGAAACTAGAAGAAAGGGAAGGGTTGATGTGAATTTTCATGATCTCCAGTACACTTGAGGAAGTGAACAGGGAGACCAGAAGAGGAAAATTCCAATGACCATTTGAAGAGATGAGGTCAAAGACCTTTAGGTTAGGATGAGATGATAGGCTGTGGGGAAGAGGAGAAGGGGTGAAAAGAGGAAGAGTTGGAATCCAAGAGGAGTTCCAATTAGATAAAGAAGAGAATTGATGGATTTTGTGGTAGACACCTAGAGAGATAAGAGGCTTTTTTTTGGTGATGCCTTTCCACAGCCAAGAAGTGGCAGAAATGGAAGGGGGGGGGGGGGGAGAGAAAAGAACCAGAAGAGAGATACTTACCTGAGAGCTATGACACCCAAAGAGAGTCTGCACCCATGAGGAGTTTCCAACCTAGCTTGGCAAGGAGTGCTCGGTTCACATCTTTCATTTTCCTTAGGCCCAAACCACCAAGAGCTTTGGGAATGCAAAGTGAATTCCAAGATTTTAGGGAGAGGTTTTTGGCCTTTGAAGAGGGAAAACCCCACCAAAAGTTCTTGAAGGATTTGTTCAATTGGCTGCAAATGCTTGAGGGCAGTAAAAAGGAACTCATTGCATATGAAGGAATGGCAGCAGCCACAAACTTGATAAGCATGAGTCTACCTGCTTGAGAGAGATTTTTTGCACGCCAATCATCCATTTTGGAGTTCACCTTATCAATAATATTCTAGAAAGCATCTTTTTTGGAGTGGCCAAAGAGAATAGGAAGGCCAAGGTAAGAGGAGTTGGCAGGGTTAGAGGAATAGGGCAGGATATTTAGGATTACGGCTGTGGTGGAGGGGTTAGTATTCTTTGAAAAGCTGATAGATGATTTGCTGGAGTTGATTGACTGGCTAGACCAGAGGCAATACTTCTCAAGACAGGCATGGATGCTGTTAGCTTCTTTTGGAGTAGCTTTCCCAAATATCAACAAGTCATCTGCAAAGAGGAGGTGGTGTATAGCTGAGGAGTTTTTGGAAATTTTTAGACCTCTTAGATTACCAATAACTTCTTCTCTAAACAGCAATCTAGAGAGAACTTCAGAACCTAAAATGAAAAGGAAATGGGAAAGAGGATCACCCTGCCTGAGTCCTTTTTCAGCAGATTTGTGGCTGATTCTTCCACAGGAGCAGCAGTATATATCCAGCCGTTCATACTTCAAGAAAATCCACAGGGGTTCTCCACCATCCTTTTTGAAGGGGAAGCCAGGCTTTAGAGGGTTGTCTACTTCAATTTCCACAAGAATCCTAAGGTAGCTTTTGAAGGTGGTTTTTGCTCCACTGAGGTCATCAACTTTTAAAAGGTTTCCGAAGCCTTTTCCAATTGAGATAGTTGTTTTGGTGGTCATATTGATAAGAGGGAGGCCATGTATTTGGATCCAGAAAGGTGCTTTGTTGAAAGGGAGTTCTCCTAAGGTGGCTTGAGGGTTCCAAAGCTGCAAGATGATCAAGGAGCCATTGACATTCCATGTAACGTGCTTTTGGATTCGGAGAAGGTGTTCTTGCTTGGATAGCTTGAAAAGGAATTTGTTTGGGCCCAAAACAGTAAAGGAGAAAGGGACATCAAATTCCCAAGCTTTGGAAAGAGCTGCATATACGGATTGATTGTTGTGAGTTTTCTGGGAGATGACATGTCCTACCAAAGGTAGACAATCATCATATGTATTTTGAGAGGATAGTGACTCAATCTGAGAAGTGAGATCCTCCCATGATAGAGCTTCAGTTTGAGCTATAAGGCTGTTTATGTCCATGATCAAAAGGAAAGGAAAGAAAGCAGGTGATAATAGGGGAGGAAAGGAAAGAAACTCAGAAGAAAATACCAGAAACAATGATGAAACAAGGAGAAAAAAGGCCAGAAATAGAAGGAAATAGAAAACAAAAACCAGTAAAAGCAACAGTTCACTGAAAAAAAGTTAACACTAAGAGAGGCAACAAAGAAGACAAGGTGGCAGTTGGGGAAGGAAGCTTCAGCAGAAGCTTCTATTAGGGGGGGAGTTCTTTCCAAGGAGAGAGAACTAAGCTTGCATGTCACTCAAAAAAGAGATTGTTGGTCGCGTCAACAATTCAGAGAGAAAATATATTTGTTTAATGAATAGATGAGTGAATAGTAAATTTTATATTTGATGATTACTGTTCATCTTGTTATTTCTTTTGGTTAAAATTGTGAGTCTGAAAAGTGGCATTTTAAGTCATTTTGGTTAAATTGTCTCACCAAAATAACAAAAAAATGAATTTGGTGAGGCTACAATGGATGCTCTCATATCATATGGTTCATGACTAACTTTACGCTCTTAACTATCATAGTTGAATTATATCATAAAAAAATAAAAAATAAATAAAAAACCTATCATAGTTGAATGAGGGTCCAAATTAATAAAATGATTAACCCAAAGTTTTTAGACTCCATTGAAGATAAATGATCATCCAGATGAGCCTGACAATACACGCCCAAACCGACTATTCAACCCAATCCAAACTGATCATCTGCAGGTCGGTTTGGTTTCATTATTTTAGTATAATCGGGTAACTCGGGTTGGCTCAGTTCGATAAATTCTCAAACCGAGAAGGTCCGATTCGATTAATTTAAAAGATCCGCAAAAACAACCTAATCCAATCCATGCCCACACCGAATAGAATCCACTCAATTTTAAATCAAATGGAGGGTAACCATAAACTCCATTTCATGGCTAGATAAAATTTTATATCATTTAACTATTTATATAGTGTCATATCATATTATAATATAATTCTATTTAATATTTATTCAAATGCTGATATGATACTTTCAACTAACAATTAAATTAATTTTATTAAATAAAAAAATCAATAATTGATTTAGAGTTTCACAGCAACATCATGGAACAATTATATTACAAATAATTTTAACAACTTAAAAAAAGACAAAAAAAAAAAATGGGGGTGGCTCTTGGGCACCAAGTGGTGGCTCGGTCACCACCCTTGGCACCTTGGCCACCCCCATTTGGCCGGATGGGGGTGGCCGAAACCACCCCCAATGGGTATCGAGGGTGGCCTATGGAGCCAAGGGGGTGGCCGAAACCACCCCCAATGGTGTTTGGGGGTGGTTTCGGCCACCCCTGGTACCCACTGGGGGTGGTTTCGGCCACCACCATTTTTTTGTCTTTTTGTCTTTTTTTTTTTTTGAAACAATATTTTTTAAAAACAATAAAAAATTTAATTATGTGGCCATGTCAACACTGATGACGTGGTCACTTGTGCCAAGCGTCAAATTTTCATTCGTCCACGTGTCAGTTCGTAAGTCAATTAACGGTCAACTGACAGAATGATCAATTTTGTCCTTTATCAAAACCACATGGACTTCTTGTAATAAAAATCAAACCCTAGGAAAAAAAAAATATAATTGTGAAACCCCAAAGGGGTATTAGGTATTTAGTCTCTTTTTTTTTTATATACTATTCATTTTAAATCATATATATTTATAGGAACAAAGATTTAATTTTTTTTTATTTAAAAAGGTAAGATATATTTTTATACGTCTTTTTAACTTATAATAAAAAAAATACGTCTAAATTTTAAAATTAAATTATAATAAAAAATTTCACCCAGAGTTATGAGCTAGTATAATATAATATTACAAAAGGGAACGAGCCTAATTGGACACCGTCTTCTACGATGCAAATTGTACTCCATCATAATGTACCCGATAAAAAGCCAAGTGATATTTCGGTTGAGAAACTTGAGGAAGAGCTTTTTAAACTTCCCAGATATGCACTGTATCATATATTTGTTTATTTTGGTTTATAAAATGAGGCACTATACAAATTCAACTTTTTTTGCCCAACATAAGTCTAACTTTTGCTTTATTTTTTTATTTAAAAGATATGGAAAAAAAAATAATATATGAAGCAACCCTATCTATTTTTGGTCTTTCTTTTATTTCGTATTTTTTTTAAATAAAAAATTAAAAAAAATGGAATTTTCACGTTAGCCCTCCTAGTCCCAATTACATCCCACGGCCAGAACCCTAATAGTGCCATGGTGCCTAGTTACATGGTAGAGTAAATTCGAAATTTTATAAAAAAAAAGTCGGATAATGGTTATATTTTACTTTTAATGTTTAAAAACCGAAGAAATGAGGTATGTTACATCAAATTCAAAGCTTATTGAGTAAAATTGAGAGTTTTTAAAATTTAATGGATCTTCTCAAAAATGAAGTTTCTCCCAAACATTATAAATTTCTCACAATCAATGAAATTATAATGCTTAAAGAATAGATAAATCAATTTTTTTTTTTAATAATTAATTGTGATTATAATAATTTTTTTTTTTGGCTTATCTATTTTTTAAGAGCTCCACACAATAAACCCAAACAATAAGAAGTAGGAAAATCTGACGAAAGTGAAAATAAAGCAACCAATACTAATCAAAATATTATATAAATTCTCATTTCAAAATTTGAACCCACGTCTTAACATAACATATATTTCACAAAACAGAGTAGTGCGCAATATGGAAATGTAGACAATCTTAGAGAGCTAATGGAAGCTTTTAGAGAGAGGAAAACAAGATGTGAGGTGATGCGTGAAGAGAGGAAAACAAGAATCGTTGGATAAAAGCACCCTTCAACGATCCCAAGGGTGCTTTTTTCTTCTTTTTTTTTTTTTTTATGTGTAAATACAATGCCCAAGGGTGAAAACAAATAATTATTATTATGTATAGCAGGAGATGATGAAGTTAAGTTACGTCACTAACTTACAAGACGAAGGAAAGCAGTGCATTCTTTTCTATTGAGCAGCAGAGAGCTAAAAAGAAAAACAAATTGAAGACTTCAGAAAAGTTGAAAGAGCTGCGAGATGATGAAGTTAAGTTACAAAGAAGAAGGAAAGCAGTGCATTCCTTTCTCGTTAGCAGCAGATAGCTAAAAAGAAAAAAAAAAATGAAAACTTCAGAAAAGTTGAAAGAGCTGCGAGATGATGAAATTGTAAGTGGACCTCCTCCATATATTTACGGATTTACCCTCTGGTGTTGTACATTAAATTTCAAGAATTCTTCCATTAATTTCTTCAACCAAATTTTAGCGTTCTTTGCTCCTATAAATAACTCCCTTATACCTTAAATTTTTTTCATTCCATCATTCTTCTTCAAAGAAATTTTTTTCATTCCATCTTCTTCAAAGAAATGTATCGTTATTTCCTCGACGCAGAAGCCCCCATCAGTTCTCGTGCTCCCGTCCCTACAGAACAATCCAAAAATCAAAAGTTAAAGGATCAACTTCTTATTTTAAAGGATAAGACAATATAGGATGAAATAAGGCTGTGAAGCTTGGCTAATGAAGTTGATTAAATGGAAGCTGATGAAAAGTACAATAGTCTTAAAGTGCAGCTTGCCAAGGTGGATGAAAAGTATAGGCATCTTAAAACGCAACTTGCCAAGGCTGACGAGGCAACTAGCGTAGCCCATGTGAGCTTGAGATATGAGAGTGCTTTTTACCTTAAAGAGCGGAAAAAGCCCATAAGGTATAAAGCGAAGTTCAAGGACTATAAATGGAAATTTGTAGAGTATTTTTACCTAATACACCATGAAGCCTATTCGATACGGGCTATATTGTATATATTTGCTTTTGTATTTCTTTTCGTTGAATTGAAATAGTGAAGTTGATTTTCAAGGATAAGACAATACAAGATGAAGCAAGGCTGCGAAGCTTGGCTGATGAAGTTGATTCAATGGAGGCTGAGGCAATGGAGGTTGACGAAAAGTACAGATGTCTTAAGACGCAGCTTGCCGAGGCTGAGGAGGCTATTAGTGTAGCACATGTGAGCTTGAGGTCTGCTAGTGCTCTTTACCTTAAAGAGCGGAAAAAGTCCATAAGGTATAAAGCAAAGTTCAAAGACTATAAACGGAAACTTGTAGAGTGTTTTTTACTTAATACACCCTAAACCCTATTCGATCTAGGCTATATTGTGTGTATTTGATTTTGTATTTCCTTTCGTTGAATTGAAATGGTGAAGTTGATTTTAAAGGATAAGACAAAACAAAATGAAGCATGGCTAATGAAGTTGATTCAATGGAGGCTAATGAAAAGTACATGCGTCTTAAGGCAAAGCGTGCCGAGGCTGAGGAGGCTACTAGTGTAGTCCAAGTGAGCTTGAAGTATGCTAGAGCACTTTACCTTAAAGAGCGAAAAAATTCCATAAGGTATAAAGTGAAGTTCAAAGATTATAAATGAAAATTTGTAGAGTGTTTTTTACCTAATACACCCTAAAGCCTATTCGACGCGGGCTATACTGTGTGTATTTGCTTTTGTATTTCTTTTCATTGAATTGAAATGGTGAAGTTGATTTCAAAGGATAAAACAATACAAGATGAAGCAAGGCTGCGAAGCTTGGCTAATGAAGTTGATTCAATGAAGACTAAGGCAACATAGGCTTATGAAAAGTACAGGCGTTTTAAGGTGCAGCATGCCGAGGCTGAAGAGGCTATTAGTGTAGCCCATATGAGCTTGAAGACTGCTAGTGCTCTTTACCTTAAAGAGAGGAAAAAGTTTATAAGGTATAAAGCAAAGTTCAAAGACTATAAACAAAAACTTGTAGAGTGTTTTTTACCTAATATGCCCTAAAACCTATTCGATCCGAGCTATATTGTGTATATTTGCTTATGTATTTCTTTTCGTTGAATTGAAATTATGAAGTTGATTTTAAAGGATAAGACAATACAAGATGAAGCAAGGTTGCAAAGCTTGGCTGATGAAGTTGATTCAATGGAGGCTGATGAAAAGTACACGCGTCTTAAGTCGCAACTTGGAGGAGGCTACTAGTGTAGCCCATGTAAGCTTCAGGTATGCTTGTGCTCTTTATCTTAAAGAGCGAAAAACGTCTACATGATATAAAGCGAAGCTCCAAGATTATAAATGGAAACTTGTAGAATATTTTTTACCTAATACACCCTAAAGCCTATTCGATGTGGGTTATATTGTGTATATTTGCTTTTGTATTTCTTTTCGTTGAATTGAAATGGTGAAGTTGATTTTAAATGATAAGACAATACAAGATGAAGCAAGGCAGCGAAGCTTGGCTAATGAAGTTGATACGATGGAGGCTAAGGCAATGGACATTGATGAAAAGTACAGGCGTCTTAAGGTGCAGCTTGCCGAGGCTGAGAAGGCTACTAGTGTAGCCCAAGTGAGCTTGTGGTCTACTTGTGCTCTTTACCTTAAAGAGCGGAAAAAGTCCATAAGGTGTAAAGCAAAGTTCAAAGACTATAAACGGAAACTTGTAGAGTGTTTTTTACCTAATACACCCTAAAGCCTATTCGATCAAGGCTATATTGTGTGTATTTGCTTTTGTATTTCTTTTCATTAAATTGAAATGGTGAAGTTGATTTTAAAGAATAAGACAATACAAAATGAAGCAAGGTTGCGAAGGTTAGCTGATGAAGTTGATTCAATGGATGCCAATACAATGGAGGCTGATGAAAAGTACAGGCGTCTTAAGGCGCAGCTTGCCGAGGCTGAGAGGCTACTAGTGTAGCCCCATCTAAGCTTGAGGTATGCTAGAGCACTTTTCCTTAAAGAGCAGAAAAAGTCCATAAGGTATAAAGCGGAGTTCAAAGATTATGAATGGAAACTTGTAGAGTGTTTTTTACCTAATACACCCTAAAGCCTATTCGATGCGGGCTATATTGTGTGTATTTGCTTTTGTATTTCTTTTTGTTGAATTGAAATGGTGAAGTTGATTTTAAACGATAAGACAATACAAGATGAAGCAAGGCTGTGAAGTTTGGCTGATGAAAAGTATAGGCGTCTTAAGGTGCAGCTTGCCGAGTCTGAGGAGGCTACTAGTCTAGCCCATATGAGCTTGAGGTATGCTAGTGCTCTTTACCCTAAAGAGCAGAAAAAGTCCATAAGGTATAAAGCGAAGTTCAAAGACTACAAACGGAAACTTGTAGAGTGTTTTTTACCAAATACACATAATGCCTATTCGATTTGGGCTATATTGTGTGTATTTGCCTTTATATTTCTTTCCGTTGAATTGAAATGGTGAAGTTGATTTTAAAAGATAAAACAATACTAGATTTTGCAACGCTGCGAAGCTTGGTTGATGAAGTTGATTCGTTGGAAGCTGAGGCAATGGCTGATGAATAGTATAGGCATCTTAAGGCACAGCTTGCCAAGGGTGAGGAGGCTACTAGTGTAGCCCATGTGAGCTTGAGGTCTGCTAGTGCTCTTTACCTTAAAGAGCAGAAAAAGTTCATAAGATATAAAGCAAAGTTCAAAGACTATAAACTGAAACTTGTAGAGTATTTTTTTACCTAATACACCCTAAAGCCTATTCAATCCGGGCTATATTTTGTGTATTTGCTTCTGTATTTTCTTTCGTTGAATTGAAATGAGGAAGTTGATTTTAAAGGATAAGACAACACAAGATGAAGTAAGGCTGCGAAGCTTGGCTGATGAAGTTGATTCAATGGAGGATGATGAAAAGTACAGGTGTCTTAATTAAGGCACAGCTTGCCTGGGCTGAGGAGTCCACTAGTGTGGCCTATATGAGCTTGAGGTATGCTAGTGCTCTTTACCTTAAAGAGCGAAAAAAGTCCATAAGGTATAAAGCGAAGTTCAAAGACTATAAGCGGAAACTTGTAGAATGTTTTTAACCTAATACACCCTAAAGCATATTCAATCCGGGCTATATTGTGTGTATTTACTTTTATATTTCTTTTCGTTGAATTGAGATGGTGAAATTTATTTCAAATGATAAGACAATACATGATTAAGAAATGCTGGGAAGCTTGGTTGATGAAGGTGATTCAATCAAGGCTGAGACAATGGAAGTTGATGAAAAGTATAAACATCTTAAAGCGTAGCTTGCCAAGGGTGAGGAGGCTACTAGTGTAGCCCAAATGAGCTTTGCTAGTGCTCTTTACTTTAAAGAGTGAAAAAAGTCCATAAGGTATATAGCGAAGTTCAAATATTATAAACGAAAACTTGTAGAGTGTTTTTTACCAAATACACCCCAAACCCTCTTCGATTTAGGCTATATTGTGTGTATTTGCTTTTGTATTTCTTTTCGTTGAATTGAAATGGTGAAGTTGATTTTAAAGGATAAGATAATACAAGATGAAGCAAGGCTGCGAAACTTGGCTTATAAAGTTGATTCAATAGTGGCTAAGGCAATGAAGGCTGATGAAAAGTACAGGTGTCTTACGGTGCAACTTGCTGAAGGTGAGGAGGCTACTAGTGTAGCCCATGTGACTTGAGATCTGCTAGTACTCTTTACCTTAAAGAGCGGAAAAAATCCATAAGGTATAAAGCGAAATTTAAAGGTTATAAACGGAAACTTGTATAGTGTTTTTATCAAATACACCCTAAAGCCTATTTGATGCGAGCTATATTGTGGTTGTCTGCTTTGGTATTTCTTGTCGTTGAATTTAAATGGTGTAGTTGATTTTAAAGGATAAGACAATACAAGATGAAGCAAGACTGCGAAGCTTGGCTGATGAAGTTGATTCAATGGGGGCTAAGCCAATGGAGGTTGATGAAAAGTACAGGCGTCCTAAGGTGCAGCTTGGCGAGGCTGAGGAGGCTATTAGTGTAGCCCATGTGAGCTTGAGGTATGCTGGTGCTCTTTACCTTAATGAGCGGAAAAATTCCATAAGGAATAAAGCGATGTTCAAAGACTATAAATAAAAACTTATAGAGTATTTTTTACCTAATACACCCTAAAGCCTATTCGATCTGGGCTATATTGCGTCTATTTTCTTTTTTATTTCTTTTCGTTGAATTGAAATGATGATGTTAATTTTAAAGGATAAGACAATACAAGATGAAGCAAGGCCACAATGCTTGGCTGATGAAGTTGATTCAATAGAGGCTGAGGCAATGGAGGCTTATGAAAAGTACATGCGTCTTAAGTCACAGCTTGCCGCGGTTGAGGAGGCTACTAGTGTAGCCCATGTGAGCTTCAAGTATGCTTGTGCTCTTTGCCTTAAAGAGCGGAAAAAGTCTACAAGATATAAAGCGAAGTTCCAAGATTATAAACGGAAACTTGTAGNCTACTAGTGTAGCCCGAGTGAGCTTGTGGTCTACTTGTGCTCTTTACCTTAAAGAGCGGAAAAAGTCCATAAGGTGTAAAGCAAAGTTCAAAGACTATAAACGAAAACTTGTAGAGTGTTTTTTACCTAATACACCCTAAAGCCTATTCGATCAGGGCTATATTGTGTGTATTTGCTTTTGTATTTCTTTTCATTAAATTGAAATGGTGAAGTTGATTTTAAAGGATAAGATAATACAAGATGAAGCAAGGCTGCGAAACTTGGCTGATAAAGTTGATTCAATAGTGGCTAAGGCAATGAAGGCTGATGAAAAGTACAGGTGTCTTACGGTGCAACTTACCGAAGGTGAGGAGGCTACTAGTGTAGCCCATGTGACTTGAGATCTGCTAGTACTCTTTACCTTAAAGAGCGGAAAAAATCCATAAGGTATAAAACGAAATTTAAAGGTTATAAACGGAAACTTGTATAGTGTTTTTATCAAATACACCCTAAAGCCTATTTGATGCGAGCTATATTGTGGTTGTTTGCTTTGGTATTTCTTGTCGTTGAATTTAAATGGTGTAGTTGATTTTAAAGGATAAGACAATACAAGATGAAGCAAGACTACGAAGCTTGGCTGATGAAGTTGATTCAATGGGGGCTAAGCCAATGGAGGTTGATGAAAAGTACAGGCGTCCTAAGGTGCAGCTTGGCGAGGCTGAGGAGGCTATTAGTGTAGCCCATGTGAGCTTGAGGTATGCTGGTGCTCTTTACCTTAATGAGCGGAAAAATTCCATAAGGAATAAAGCATGTTCAAAGACTATAAATAAAAACTTATAGAGTATTTTTTACCTAATACACCCTAAAGCCTATTCGATCTGGGCTATATTGTGTGTATTTGCTTTTTTATTTCTTTTCGTTGAATTGAAATGATGATGTTAATTTTAAAGGATAAGACAATACAAGATGAAGTAAGGCCACAATGCTTGGCTGATGAAGTTGATTCAATAGAGGCTGAGGCAATGGAGGCTTATGAAAAGTACATGCGTCTTAAGTCGCAGCTTGCCGCGGTTGAGGAGGCTACTAGTGTAGCCCATGTGAGCTTCAAGTATGCTTGTGCTCTTTGCCTTAAAGAGCGGAAAAAGTCTACAAGATATAAAGCGAAGTTCCAAGATTATAAACGGAAACTTGTAGAGTATTTTTTACCTAATACACCCTAAAGCCTATTCAATGCGAGTTATATTGTGTGTATTTGCTTTTTTATTTCTTTTCATTGAATTAAAATGGTGAAGTTCATTTTAAAGGATAAGACAATTCAAGATTAAGCAAGACTGCGAAGCTTGGCTGATGAAGTTGATTCTATAGAGGCTGAGGCAAAGGAGGCTGGTGAAAAGTACAGGCGTCTTAAGGCGCAACTTGCCGAGGCTGAGGAGGCTACTAGTGTAGCTCATGTGAGCTTGAGATCTGCTAGTGTTCTTTACCTTAAATAGCGGAAAAAGTCCATAAGGTATAAAGCAAAGTTTAAAGACTATAAACGAAAACTTGTAGAGTGTTTTTTACCTAATACATCCTAAACATATTCGATTCGGGCTATATTGTGTGTATTTGATTTTGTATTTGTTTTCATTGAATTGAAATTGTGAAGTTGATTTTAAAGGATAAGACAATATGAAATGAAGCAAGGCTGCGAAGGTTGGCTGATGAAGTTAATTCAATGGATGTTAATACAATGGAGGCTGATGAAAAGTACAAATGTCTTAAGGCCCAGCTTCCCGAGGTTGAGGAGGCTATTAGTGTAGCCCATGTGAGCTTGAAGTATGTTGGTGCTCTTTACCTTAACGAGCGGAAAAATTCCATAAGAAAGAAAGCAATGTTCAAAGACTATAAATAAAAACTTATAGAGTGTTTTTTACCTAATACACCCTAAAGCCTATTTGATCCGGGCTATATTATGTGGATTTGCTTTTGTATTTCTTTTCGTTGAATTGAAATGGTGATGTTAATTTTAAAGGATAAGACAATACAAGATGAAACAAGGCCGCAACGCTTGGCTGATGAAGTTGATTCAATAGAGGCTGAGGCAATGGAGGCTTATGAAAAGTACATGCGTCTTAAGTCACAGCTTGCCGCAATTGAGGAGGCTACTAGTGTAGCCCATGTGAGTTTCAAGTATGCTTGTACTCTTTACCTTAAAGAGCGGAAAAAGTATACAAGATATAAAGCGAAGTTCCAAGGTTATAAACGGAAACTTGTAGAGTGTTTTTTACCTAATACACCCTAAAGCCTATTCAATGCGAGTTATATTGTGTGTATTTACTTTTGTATTTCTTTTCGTTGAATTAAAATGATGAAGTTCATTTTAAAGTATAAGACAATACAAGATTAAGCAAGGCTGCGAAGCTTGGCTGATGAAGTTGATTCTATGGAGGCTGAGGCAAAGGAGGCTGATGAAAAGTACAAGCGTCTTAAGGCGCAGCTTGCCGAGGCTGGGGAGGCTACTAGTGTAGCTCATGTGAGCTTGAGATTTGCTAGTGCTCTTTACCTTAAATAGCGGAAAAAGTCCATAAGGTATAAAGCAAAGTTCAAAGACTATAAACGAAAACTTGTAGAGTGTTTTTTACCTAATACATCCTAAACATATTCGATTCGGGCTATATTGTGTGTATTTGCTTTTATATTTGTTTTCGTTGAATTGAAATGGTGAAGTTGATTTTAAAGGATAAGACAATACAAAATGAAGCAAGGCTGCGAAGGTTGGCTGATGAAGTTGATTCAATGGGTGTTAATACAATGAAGGCTGATGAAAAGTACAAATGTCTTAAGGCGCAGCTTGCCGAGGCTGAAAAGGCTACTAGTGTAGCCCATCTAAGCTTAAGGTATGCTAGAGCACTTTATTTTTAAAGAGTGGAAAAAGTCCATAAGATATAAAGCGAAGTTCAAAGATTATAAACAAAAACTTGTAGAGTGTTTTTTACCTAATACACCCTAAAGCCCATTCGATGCTGGCTATATTGTGTGTATTTGCTTTTGTATTTCTTTTCGTTGAATTAAAATGGTGAAGTTGATTTTAAAGGATAAGACAATACAAGATGAAGCAAGGCTTTGAAGCTTGGCTGATGAAGTTGATTCAATAGAGACTAAGGCAATGGAGGCTGATGAAAAGTACATGCGTCTTAAGGTACAACTTACCGAGGCTGAGGAGGCTACTAGTCTAGCCCATATTTGCTTGAAATATGCTACTGCTCTTTAACCTAAAGTGCGGAAAAAGTCCATAAGGTATAAAGCGAAGTTCAAAGACTACAAACAGAAACTTGTAAAGTATTTTTTACCAAATACATTTAAAGCCTATTCTATCTGGGCTATATTGTGTGAATTTGATTTTATATTTCTTTTCGTTGAATTGAAATGGTGAAGTTGATTTTAAAGGGTAAGACAATACTAGATTAAGCGACGCTACGAAGCTTGGCTGATGAAGTTGATTCGATGGAGGCTGATGAAAAGTACAGGCATCTTAAGGCATAGCTTGCCAAAGGTGAGGAGGCTACTAGTGTAGCCCATGTGAGCTTGAGGTCTGCTAGTGCTCCTTACCTTAAAGAGCGGAAAAAGTCAGGCTGATGAAAAGTACAGGCATCTTAAGGCGCAGCTTGCCAAGGCTGAGCAGTCTACTAGTGTAGCCCTTATGAGCTTGAGGTATGCTAGTGCTCTTTACCTTAAAGAGTGGAAAAAGTTTGTAAGGTATAAAGCAGAGTTCAGAGACTATAAACTGAAACTTGTATAGGGTTTTTTACCTAATGCACCCTAAAGCCTATTCGATCAAGGCTATATTGTGTGTATTTGCTTTCATATTTCTTTTCGTTGAATTGAAATAGTGAAGTTAATTTTAAAGGATAAGACAATACAAGATGAAGCAAGGCTGCGAAGCTTGACTGTGAAGCTTGGCTGATGAAGTTGATTCAATCGAGGTTGAGGCAGTGGAGGCTGATGAAACGTATAGGCATCTTAAAGCACAACTTGCCAAGTCTGAGGAGGCTACTAGTGTAGCCCACGTGAGCTTGTGCTCTGCTAGTGCTTTTTACCTTAAAAAGCGAAATAAGTCTATAAGGTATAAAGCGAAGTTCAAAGACTATAAATGGAAACTTTTATATTGTTTTTTACCTAATACACCCTAAAGCCTATTCGATCCAAGCTATATTTTGTGTATTTGCTTTTGTATTTCTTTTCGTTCAATTGAAGTGGTCTGTTTGTCACCCCAGTTTTCACCCCATTTCAAGGACTTCAATTTACAATGTCAAATTAAAGTAATTAAAATGTAGATGTGAGAAAATCCACTTAAAACACAAGTTGTTTAAGAAAGCGAACCGAAAAAATTTGAAAAATTAACAATTGTACAAAACAATATCTCAAACAAGATGCACAGCTAAAACTTTCAGCACTTGTTTCTTTGTTGGACGCACAGATATTGATTATTTAACTAGTTTCTTTAAATGAAACGAAAAAATCCCAAAATTATATATAAGAAAAAAAAAATTGTTTTATTTTTTAGTTAAGTATACTCTAAACTAACCAATGAGCCCTAGAGTTGGGTTAAAGTTAGAAATTTTGAACTTCGAAGAATTTTGTGAATGATCCAACGATCAATCTAGTACTCAATCGATATATGGGCGGTTACAGCAGCTTGTGTTTTTTTACGATTCTACCATTTTGACCGTGTGTGAGTCTGTTCTAAAGGAAACTTCTTTACCTTTTGGACTCATTTTCAGCATGGAACCTTTAGATTGGGAGAGATAGAAGGGAGTAAGAGATAGAAAGTGGATCTTGAGGTTTACCACTCAAGAGAAGGTCTAGGTAAGCATATTGTTGCCCCTTGCAACCACTACAAGCCAATGCATCATTTATTTATTTAATTTAACTTCAATTGGTAAAACATAATACCAATTTTGATACCATCATGCCAGTGCTTGCGGTAGAAATTCAAATCATTTAAGTTTGTTTGTATAAATCATACTTTTACATTGGCTTTTGAATTTCAATAAAATCCTCTTAAATTCAACAGTTAAAATAGAATTTCTGACTTCCAGCAAGGGTACCATTCTTTGTGAAAACTAGCCTTTTCCAGTAATTATTTGGTTGCACCATCCACCAACTATCACTTGTATTGCTGGAAATTAACAATAATAATTTTTTTTTAAAATAAGTTAACAATAATAAATATGGGGCAGGGGGCAATGGAGACTGAAAGAACTTGTTCAAGTCATTTGTAAGTGATTATTTTTTCTATAATATTGCCAATAGATCCTTGCAAGGGATGGAATTTAAGTATTGCTTTCCGTGTCAAAGTGGCTGAAGCCTGATTAATAGCTTAGAACCATGTACTAATGACATCATATTTGTTGGAACAAATGGCTCATATTCTAATATTGACCCATTTGGTGTAATTAGTTTATGTGGGCTTGAGGACAAATAAGTTGTGGGGGTATTTTGGGGTTTTTTAAAATACATATAATTAGGGTTTGCCTATAAATATGTTATATTGTAACCATGAATCATTGAATAGAAAAATATAGTTGCATTCTCTCCTATGGACGTAAGCAAATTGCCGAACCACGTTAAATCTGTGTCTTGACTCTCTCTTGATCTCTTTTCTTTTTTATTCCATATTATTCATCATTGTTGTGTACGGTAACAACAAGATTCAACTTTATTTTGTTTGTTTTTGAATTCAATATTAGAGTAGAAATTATTCAACTCCTTCACTCTGCAATTATTTAGTTTGTTTTCGAATTCAATATTGATGTCTAGGGTGGAATACTCTGAGGCTAATATTCAAATTGCAGTGCCATACTAAGAAGCAATTATTCCCATATGGGTGGCTCCCCTCCAGGGGGTTTGGAAATTAAATTGGGATGCTGCAATATGCACTAAGCTTGGCATAGCTAGAATGGGAGTAGTGGCTCGAAACTCAAATGGGGAAGTATAAGCTATTCGGTGCATGGTGAAGGAAGGGCTCCCTGACCCTTTGGTTGCAGAAGCATGGGCAGGAGGTCAAGCTCTAAAGTTTGAGAGGGAATTGAACTTAAACCATATGGTCCTAGAGGGGGACGCGAAGATAGTTGTGGATGCAATTAATTCTGACGAGACCAACTGGAGCAAGATCGGGCATTTGGTGGAAGATATGAAGATTATACTGCAGGATTTCTCTCAATGGACAGTTCGTGTGTAGGAAAATGTACTATAGGGTCTGTGTAAATATTGCAGAAAGGATTTCTCCCGTTGGGGTGGAAATCCGGTGGAGAAAAGAGGTTCTTAGTTATATAATGTTAGACAGAAATCTAACGATGAAAACAACCAAAAAGAATGAATTGGTTGTATTCCCATGGGACTATTTATAGAGTCCCATTATACCCATTGGTCAAGAGTAAAAACACTTGACCTGCTACCTTCTCCACCTGGAAGTAATTCATCATTTCTGTTATTTACATGCTCAAGTGTGGGGATGACCACACTAATAATGGTGTGATCATCCTGTGTACCAACATCTCCCACTTGATCATACTATTATTTTAGTAATGTAAACCCTTAGTTGTACATGTTTACCTTTGGTATCTCAAAACATGTTAACTGCTTATCTGCTAATGCTTGCAGACAATAATCAAATCATAACATCATGATGTGTGCACACTTATGTTATTTCTATCTGATTACACCTTTTTACCATATGTGTCTAGCTGACTACATATTAGAGGTGACCTTATTTGTCGTATATTCTAAGCAAATAACACTAATTATCTATAGTTGAGAATGTAATTCTCATCCAAAAATGTAATTAATGATCTTTACATAATAACCATATGTAAATCGAATTGAATCTTTTATTCAATTTCTTATCTCCTAGGTTTATCCCTATTTGAGATAATTATTGACATTTCTTTCTGATGATTTCTTTATACCATCTATATGCAGATATTATTCTAAACTTATCAAAGTGTCTTTGACTTATACTTATGTTAGTTTATAATATCTATTATTTATAAATGTCATCCGCCCAAAAAAGAAAATATTTTAATTAGGCGAAAAGAACATACATCAGTACTTATCCAGGCGTCCCTGAATCCTTCTAATTATGTTGTTCTTACCATGTAGCCTCTCAATCCCATTTTTGCTACATGCTCTCTAAATTTATCTAGAGTTAACCCTTTGGTCATGGGATCAGCTACCATCTCTGTAGAGGGAATAAATTCAACTTTTATTTCTCCTCTTTATACTATATCCTGAATATAGTGATAACTTATGTCAATGTGTTTGACTTTGGAGCTTTGGACTCCACTTTTTATTAAAGAGATGGCAGACTTATGATCACAAAATACATTGACAGGTCCATCTTGAATTCCAAGATTTAAACTTTTAACGAAACGCTGAATCCAAACAGCATTACTTACCGCTGTGCTGCATGAAATATACTCAGCTTCCATTGTGGATTTTGCAACACAATTTTGTTTCTTACTTAACCAAGAAACAACTGTACCCCCAAATAAGAATATATAACCACTAGTAGATTTTCTATCATCTATATCTCCTGCAAAATATGCGTCAGTGTATCCTGCAATTTTTAAATCTTCTAATCCAAAACAGAAAGCCATGTTTTTAGTTCCTTGCAGATATCTAAATATTCTTTTTACCGCTTGCCAATGCTCCTTTCCAGGATTGGATTGATATCTACTAATCCTACAGCATGACAAATGGCCTTTTTCTTGTCATTGCATACATAAGACTTCCCACAGCTTGGGCATAAGGGATAGTTTCCATTTCAAGGATTTCTATTCGATCTCGCGAACATATAGTTTTGCTCAAATGTTGTCCTTTTGAGACAGGTGTATTTGGAGGTTTGCATTTATCCATTTTAAACCTTCTAAGTATATTTTCTATATATTTTTCTTGATTTAAGTATAACAATTTTGAGGTCCTATCTCTTGAAATTTTTATTCCCATGACATAAGTTACATCACCCATGTCTTTCATTTCAAATTTAGATCCTAAAAAATTCTTTGTTCTCTGAATCATTTCAGAACAATTTCCAGTCAATAGTATATCATCTACATATAATGATAATATAGTCAACTTATTATTGTCATTATATATGTAAACACAATGATCTAGTGGACTTACCTTGAAACCGATCTCCATGATAGCCTCATGAAATTTTAAATACCATTGTCTTGAGGATTATTTCAACCCGTACAATGACCTCTTTAATTTATAAACTTTTTCTTCATGTCCCTTCATATGAAATCCTTCAGGTTGAACCATATAGATGTCTTCTTTTAATTCTCCATTTAGGAATGCTGTTTTTACTTCTAATTGGTGCAACTCTAAATCCATCTTAGCTACTATGGACATGATTATCCTTACCAATGTAAATTTTGCCACGGGTGAATAAGTATCAATGAAGTCCACTCCTGGCTGTTGAGTGAATCATTTGGCTACTAACCTAACCTTATATTTATCAAGACTTCCATCTGCTTTGAATTTCTTTTTCAATACTCATTTATATCCAATAGCTTTTCTTTGAGGTGGTAGATCTGTGAGCTCCCAGACGTCATTTTTGTTGATTGAGTTTAGTTCGTCATTCATTGCATCAATCCATTTGTCTGCATCATCACCTTCTACAGCTTCTTTAAAACTATTTGGATCATCTTGTAGCTTTATATTATCTATACTTAATACATAATGATCTTTAAATATAACTGAGGGTCGTCTTTGTCTTTTAACTCTCCCACTATTTTCATGATTATAGCTATTGAGATCCAATCTTCTTTTACACCCACTATTCTGGGGATTTGTAATGTTTTTGTCTTTAAATGAGCTTTCCACATAATCTGGTTGAGCATATTCTTCATCTTCTGATGTCGTGATATCTTTCATAGGAGTGTTTTGATCTGAATTTTCTTGTGTAAATTTCTTCATCTTCTAATAATCTGATATTTTCCATAGAAGTTATTTTATCTAAATTTTCAAGAAAGACAGCATCTCTACTTTCCCTTTTCAGGATGGTAGAATCGATATCCACTCCCATTCTCAACATATCCTATGAACTTATATTCCCATGTTTTATCTCTTAAAGGCTTCGGGATAAGTACATGAGCTCTGCATCCCCACACTTTTAGATTTTCTAAATTGGGTTTTAGACCTGTCCAGATCTCATAAGGAGTTAAAGTTTTGGATTTTGTTTTAACTCTGTTAAGTATATAAGTTGACGTTGATAAAGCTTCTCCCCAAAAATTGATAAGTAAATCAGCAAATGCCATCATTGATCTTGTCATTTCCATTAAAGTTCTATTTCTTCTTTCTACAATGCCATTTTGTTGGGGCTTATATGGCATTGTGTATAAATGTTTTATCCCATTTTCTTTATAGAAATGATCCATAGCTTCATATTCTCCTCCCTATCATTATTCAAGGTTTTGATAAATCTTCTTCATTGTTTTTCTACCTCTAATTTAAATTCTTTGAATTTATTAATAGCTTCAGATTTGTTTCTAATTAGGTAGATATATCTATACCTTGAATAATCATCCATGAAGGTGATAAAATATTCCATTCCACGATGTGTTTTCATTCTGAATGGTCCGCAAATATCATGATCCTCTTTTTAGGACATATTTTAATTTTTTGTCTTTTTTGAATAACTATAAGGCTTCAAAATGTAACAAAATAATAAAAATCAATTTATTAAATTTAAAACAAAAACCTTATATCAAACGAACCAAAACATTTTTATAATTATATATAAGAATAAACAGTTAGAGATTATTAATCACTTTTAGTCTACCCTTGTCAACTGCTAACCGTCGTTTCCTATGTTATCCTAAATGAACATAACATATCTCCAGTAAGAGCACTCCTTGCAGCCTCACCAAAATCACTTTTTGGTTATTTGGGTGAGGCAATTTAACTAAAATAGCTTGAATGACCACTTTTCAGCCTTACAACTTTAACAAAAGAAAAAAAACCAGGTGAACAGTACTCACCAAACTTAAAATTTACTATTCACTCACCTATTCATTAAACAAATATATTTTTTCTCTCTCTTTTTGCTTTTTCATTTCCCTCTCCTTTTTCTTTCCCTTTTCTTTGTGGCTTCACTCCATTCTCTTTTCCTCTCTCTCCCTCTTCAATGAAATCAAAGTATATATTATGTTATATAATTGCATTAAATGTTATTATTGCTGAATGATAATAAAAACAACAAACTCCTTTTTTATTTTTTATTTTTAAAAAAATTCTAGAATTGATATGGGAGTGGAAATAAGTCGACGAGACTAAAAATCAAAAATCAATCATGAAAAAATTATCTTCTTTCGATAGAAATTAAAACTAAGAAAATGAAGGAAATATTACAAAATTTTAAAAATATTACCGTTAATAAGACAAATATTCTTAAAATAGATCATTAACAAACATTAAAAAAATATAAAAATTAGGGAAAACTTTACTTACCTCCCACAAACTTACGCGTTTTTCGCACACCCCCCATTGTTTAAAATCTCTCACTTTGGTGCATTAACTTTGATTTCTTTCTACTTTCACACATTTCAGTTCCTAACTGAAATGTGTGAAATTACTAAAATACCCTTGTTCATTTTTCTCATTGTTCCGTTTAATTTAACTACAATATTTAACAGCATAAGGTATTTGAAGCTAAACGAAAGTTCGATACATCAAAGTGAGAGATTTTGAACAATGGGGGCTATCTACGAAAAGCGCGTAAGTTTGTGGGGGGTAAATAAAGTTTCTCCTAAAAGTTAAAAAAAGAATAAACAAGTCTTTAAAAAATAATATTTAAATTAAATAGTGAAAGTAGATTGTTAAAGTAGTTGGGCTGTTGTGAGTCCTTTAAAAAGATAAGTTGTTAAAATAATTAAAAATGTACTTTTTGTTATTTTGATGAATAAAATTTAATAAAATTGCTAGGAATGCTCTAAGAGTAGCCTTCCATATCCAATTTTACTTGTCGGTTTGTGATGGCCCAAGTTGATTGATGGATGCCACTCTGGCAAGATCATGTCCAATAGACCCTAAACTGCAACTTGGTAGATTAGGTTAGCTGTTATTAAGCAATAGGGGTTTGCTAGAGGTTCTTCTCCTTAATGTTCTCCTAACGTTCTCTCAGCCTTACATAGAACATGATTTAAGAAAAAATAAAATTATAGTACCTTTTTTTGTCAACAGATTAATTTTTATGAGTTAATATTTAGGGTCTAATGCTTTAAAACTTGCTTTTGGATTCAAAACTAAAACCTAAGGGTAGAAGGTTAACCCTTTAAGATGGTATCACCCAAAATGGATTTGATCATCCTAAATTTAGTGCTAATGCCTAAAAAAACCAGTGGTAGAGGCCACTACAATTTTATTTTTTCTTAAATCATGTTCTACGTAAGACTGGGAGAACGTTAAGAGAACACTAAGAGGAGAACCCCTAGCAATGGCCCCACTATAATAGATATAGAGTATAATCTTGCTTAGAAAAATAACAACAAAAACACCCCATATAAATATAATATCATTATATATAATTCTTTATAATAAAAAAAATAGGGAGAAAAAAAAATGGTAAAAGAGTAATGCTTAAGATTTGTTTGAGATTGCGTTAGAAAGTTTAAAAAGTCATGCCAAATAAAAGCTATATGTTTGGTAAAAATTCTAAAAGTAATTTTTTTTACTATAAAAATTGTCAAAATGTACTTTTGGCAAAACCTTAAAAATGAAACTTTTACAAAAAAATAAAAAAAATGTTTTTTTAACTTAAAAACTTTATTTCTCAAATGCAATCTCAAACATGCTTTTAAAAGATTAAATAATAAAGCCAAGGCCACCATTTTTCAAATGAGTAATGATACTCTTTACATCTATTTATCATATTTATTTTAAACCAATTAAAATGACATATTTTAAGAGATTTTTTTTTTAAAAAAAAGTAAAAATGTTTCTATAATTATTTTAAAATCAAATATATACCTTTTTTTCTCAATGCTTGCCCCACGACCACGTGTCTATCTCAAGCCGAAAGAAATAGCCTAATCAAGTTCAAAACCAAAGAAATGAAAGGAGATAAACATGGAGACAAGCTCAAAATCTACTTAAAAAAAAGTCAAAGAAACCAATAAAAAGTGGGGGCAGTGGCAGAGTCGAGGGGGGGTTTTAGGGGGCATATGCCCCTTTCAACCCCTAAAAATTCTATTTATCTTTGTTAAAAAAATATTTATGCCTCCTATGATAGGGGCCCTATCCGCCGTGAATGATGCCTCCTGCCCCCTAGCCCTCATGCCTCAGCCTGACCTCTTAGTCATGAATTTAATAGTTTCATAAAAAAAAAAATATTTCCTACGTCATAGCCATAGAAAGAGGTTGAAGCTGAAAATTTCGGAGGTTGAATATGAACACTGATACGCACTATTTCATTAAGGAGAGAAGCAAGACAAAAAGAAGAAGAAAAAAAAAAAAAATTAAGAGGGAACAGACGCATGGCAGCATGCCAAAAAAAAAGAAAACATAGAGGGGTACAACACTAGACAGCTATANGAAGCAAGACAAAAAGAAGAAGAAAAAAAAAAAAAAATTAAGAGGGAACAGACGCATGGCAGCATGCCAAAAAAAGAGAAAACATAGAGGGGTACAACACTAGACAGCTATAAGCAGCCACATGACATCATGCCAACAAAGAAAAGAATTAAAAAAAAAAAGTGGGGTAGAAAGAATAAAATTAAAAAAAAAAAACAATAACAAAAGGCTTCTGAAAAACTCAGTTCGTGGACTTGCAAAGAACAAAAAGTTAATATTTTAATTTTTTAATTTTTAATTTTTTATTAAAAAAAGCCTCCTTAGGTCAATATTCTTGGCTCCGCCACTGAGTGGGGGCATGTTATATTTATGAGTATTTTTATCTTTTCACTTGTTGAGTAGATAAAAATAGCCCTAAACTATTAACTAACTGGAGATGATCCTAATTGGCTAGAAAGAAGCAATGTTATTTCCTCTGCTTCTAGATATTCGGCAATAGTATGCCCCCAAAGGTATTAGATATGCTGCAAGTACAAAAGAAAAGCGATAATGCCACATGGAAGATGAGTTTTTTTTTTTTTTTTTTTTTTCATTTACGAGCTTAACATAAAAGTCTATTATTATTTATAATAAAAATAAATTTAATTAAATTCAAAACCAAAAACCCTATATTAAATGCACCAAACGACGTAGTTTTGTATATTATTTTATTATGTATAAGGGTAGGCGGTTAGCGGTTGCTAACCGCATTCACATTCTCCTAAAACTGCTAACCGCCATGTCTTAGGCGGTAGCGGTTTTTTCCAACCACCTATGAGAACGGTTATGTGTTTAACGGTTATTAGGCCGATGATAACGGCCCACTTGAAGAGGAAGAAGGGTCAAGGAAGAGCATATAATAAAAGAAGGAGATATACTTTCAACGTCATAATGTCATCATAAAATTTATATGCAACATGCAATGGACTACAGAAAATATAAAGTTAAAAAATGAACATATCCCAANTAAATGCACCAAACGACATAGTTTTGTATATTATTTTATTATGTATAAGGGTAGACGGTTAGCGGTTGCTAACCGCATTCACATTCCCCTAAAACTGCTAACCGCCATGTCTTAGGCGGTAGCGGTTTTTTCCAACCACCTATGAGAACGGTTATGTGTTTAACGGTTATTAGGCCGATGATAACGGCCCACTTGAAGAGGAAGAAGGGTCAAGGAAGAGCATATAATAAAAGGAGGAGATATACTTTCAACGTCATAATGAAAATCATCATCAAATTTATATGCAACATGCAATGGACTACAGAAAATATAAAGTTAAAAAATGAACATATCCCAATAAGAGTAGCCTTCCATATCCAATTTTGCTTGTCGGTTTGTGATGGCCCATGTTAATTGGTGGATGCCACTCTGGCAGGATCATATCCACTAGACACCTACAAATGCAATTTGATATTTTAGGTTTAGCTGCTGATCTTAAGCAATAAGCAATGGCCCCACTATAAGGCCGCTATCCAAGGCAACATATAATAATTAACATATTATATTTTATAGAAATCTCAATCGGTCGTAAATCACGCTTCATGAAATAGAAGTTATTAGTTTGAATCTCCTTTCTCATTTTTTTGTGTGAACATATAAAAAAAAAAAAACAAACAACAACAACAAAAAGACCAATATAATAATGTGTATGCAAATCTTCCATATGTAAAACCAATATAACAATAAAGCATATATATATATATATATATATATATGAGAATCTTTCATATCTTTTCATTAAAAAAATCAAGTGTATAAAATCTTTACATCACATAGCATAAAACTTTAATAAATCATAATCAAAGCTATGATATTACAATGTCATAAAGACAAATATAAAGTTTTACAGTCAAGTTTTATCTATGACTTCAATATCTGCTAATCTATGTCTAAACTTTAATTATAGAACAGATCTACTCTAAACAAATTCATTCTAATATATAGGTAGCTCATATTTTCAATTTTTATTTTCTCGATCATAAGAGCAAAATCATCCTACCAAAACTAAAAGGCCAAGACAAAAATCTTTACTCCAAAGATAGATCATGAAAGTCAAACTCTTATTAAAAAAAACAACAAAAACACACCAAAAAAAAAAAAAACCAATATTAAGCACGATTGTAAAAGAGTAAGAAGAAATAATAAAGCCAAGGCCATTATTTTATAAAAGAGTAATGCTATTTTTTATATCTATTTTTTATATTTATTTTATTTCTATTGAAATAATATGTTTTAAGTGATTTTTTTTTTTTTTTCAAAATGTTTCTATAATTATTTTTTAAAATCGAATATTTACTTTTTCTTTTTTCTTTTCTCAATGTTTGCATCTTCACCCACGTGTCTACTTCAATCCCAAAGAAAAAGCCTAATCAAGCCTAATCTACTCATAACAAAAAGTCAAAGAAACCGATTAAAAAATAGGGGCATGTAATCAGTTAAATGCGCCCCCACGCGGAGGACCAACCGATACATAAAATATTGGAGAATTTGGTCATAGGTGGGTATTATTTTTTTTAAAAGTAAAAAAAAAAAAAAAAATCTTATTTATCTTATTTAATTTTTAGAAAATAATATTGACCAGTAATTATAGAAACTCCTCTAATAATGATATAGCCCTTAAAATTATCATTCCATTAAAATTCAATAATGATCAATCACAAGTTTAATAGTAATTTTAAGAGTTACATCATTCTTTGAGGGACAAAACTTGAAAAATTACTCTCATATCCACCTAGGGTCAAAAGATCACTTAGCATTTCCCTACAAATTTTGCATGTTGAATTTATTTAGTCAGTGGCTGAGTAGTTAATCATACATTGATTTTTATAAATGGTTACATTAATTTATAAGAAAATTATAATAAAAAATGTAGTGTCTCAAGTATTTTTCATTCGACATTTGGTGATATTAAAATGATAATTATTTAGAAATAGGAATAAGTATTATAAAAAAGGAGAAAATTCACTTTACCCTATAAAATTTGAGGGGTTTTTTTAATTTAAACACCAATGTTTAAAAGTTTGCAATGTACCCTCTTAATGTTTAAAAAATTTACAATTAACATTATTTGTATAGATTGTTATGTTACAATATGCGTACAAAACTAACACATAAAGAACACTCTACTTCTTCGTGTCCGCGCCACCTCCAAATAAGGCACAAGGGTGGTTGGACTACTTGATTTGGTGGTCGTGGTTGGTGGTTGAGTTGTTAATCATGAACTAATTTGTATAGATTGTCATGTTAATTTATAAGAAAATTATAGTAAAAGATGTATTATCCCAAGCATTTTTCATTATACATCGAAGGTATATTTGGTGCGTTAAAAATGATAATTATTTAGGAATAGAAATGGGTATTGTTAGAATCTGAAAGAGAGTAAACCATTCTTATTCATTAGTTTGATCGAAAGTTTAGGAATGACCAAATTTTCTAATTGAAATAGAATTAGATTTCATCTAAATGTCTTGCATACCCTTACAAATTTAACACATAAACAACATCATACTTCTCCAGGTTCGCGCAACCTCCAAACACGGCACAAGGGTGGTTAGGCTACCTAATTTGGTGGTTGTGGTCACCTCTAATTCTTTTTATTTTAAATTCTCTCAATTTCTTCCGGTTAATGCATTTAGAAAGGTAGTGTTGTTCAAATATTTTAATCTAAAAAAAATTTAAACAATTTTATCCTTTTAAAAGCACTAACTAGAGAAAATAGAGAGAATAATTTTCCACATCTAACGGAGTTCACACCATCTCGTGTAATTGGGGTTGTTGATTGAAATGAAAGCCATTAATGATTTTTTGAGATATTATTACACAACATTTAGCATTTTTGCTACTAAATAATTAAATGTATTTATTCAATTTTATTATTTAATATTTTCTCCCACTTTTTTATGGAAAAGAAATGTATAAAAGCCAAAGCATCCCAAATATGTTTTTCACTTTCTCTACAACCAAATTAGAGAAAGAAATAATTATAGAAATGCAATTGAACATTATCTACTTGGATATGGCTTTTTAGCAATTTCTAATATAAGTGTTGATAATTGAGACAGAAAATAAAGAGAGTTCCAATGAGATTCACATATATGAATAAGTATCGGACAACTTACTTCTTTGTTAGGACATGTGACCACCACAAAAACTCTATCATATTTACTTCTTGGAAAATGCTAGGGGTTTTTTCTAATATTCTTCTAGTGTTCTCTTAACTGTAATGTAACTTTTAAAATTACCAATAAATTAAAAGTCAATAATGATAATTTTTAATCTATTGGTGATTTTAAAAGTCACATTACAGTTAATTAATGAGTAATGCTAGAGAAAGTGATGCAGGGTTAGATCGTGCATAATCAAGAAAACAGCAAGTAGAATGGATAAATATTCCTAAGATTGTGAGACTATCACAAAATCAAAGAAATCTTCTCTAAGCAAAAGATACTATCTAAAGCCTGAAGGAAAATAACCAAGAAACTCAACTCTGAGTATTCTTATTAAACAAACTCAATAATAATAATCAACTACATTCTTAGGGCTCTAAGCATTTATTTATAGCTCCAAGACTCCTAGTCCTAAGATAACAATGACATAAAGTCAGTTTAGAAGTCTACGAAAGAAAACTAAACCAACTAAAAGACTAACAAAGAAACCTAATTCAAATAAAAGACTTTAAAGATAAGATAGAATAAAAGACTAACAAATAAACCTAATTCAAATAAAATACTAAAAACTAAGATGTTGTCCTGATCTACATCAGAAAGGACCCTTGTCCTCTTTGTGTCACATTCTAAATATAACGTGACTTTTAAAATTATCTATAAATTATTTAAAATTCAATAATAACTTTAAGGAGAAACTTCATTTTATACCTCTAAACTATCACATGTTTTAAGAAGATCCCATAAATTTTAAAAACTCACAATTTTATCTATTGAATTTTCAATTTGATGTAATTTATCCCTATGTCAATTGTTATACTTTATAAGTGATAAAATAATCATTATACCCTTGCTTATTTTACAAAATTTCAAATTTGCACTTAATTTCATTTTTTTAAAAAAAAAAAAATTGAAGGATAATTTGATCTTTTTAAGAGTTTCTGTTAGTGATTAACAATAAAAATTGACGGAAGGATAAATTGCATCAAATTAAACTTTGAAGGGTGAAATTAAATTTTTTTAAAATTTTATAGTTTAATAATTTTAAACCACGTAAAATCCCCTCACCTACCGCGTTCATCCGGCCAAGGATAATGACAAAGCTTGGTGGGGACATGATGCTCTGGCAACATTCCACACAAATCCCCTGTTTTTCAGCTGAGCACCGTTCCTTATTTGAACCACCATCCCATCCCTCTCCCACCAACTCCCATTTCCACTCACAAGCAGAAAGAAAAGCATCTCCCACCTCTTCCTCCGACGCACGCTCCTCCGAAAATGACAGACTTCAGCTCCCTGAGCGCAGACCTGATGGAGCACATACTGTCGCTTCTCCCAATCCCAACCCTCATCAGGGCGACTGCAGTCTGCAAGCGCTGGAACTCCACCATCTCCTCACCGGCCTTCACCTCCATCCAAGACCGGACACAAACCCGCCCCTGGTTCTTCCTCTACGGCCTCCACAATACATCCTCCAAGAACCACCAGTCCTTCGCGTTCGATCCACTCTCCGAACTCTGGTTCCGCCTACCCTCCTCCTCCTTCCCTTTCCTTTCTCCCGACTCCTCCTCCTTCCTTGGCTCCCATGGCTTCCTCTTCACCACCGCTCCTTCCTTCTCTTTCTCTCCTATTCTCCACCGTCTCTCCACCGTCTTCACCACCTCCTCTCTTCACTACTCTCGCGTCAACCCTCTTCTCGGCGTCTTCTATGCCAATTCCAACGCACCCAGATTCATCGTTGTCGGTGGCGTCAGGTTCATCGGCAATCTCGTCGATATCGAGGACCGTTTGGCCGTCGAGATATACGATCCCCAGTTTGATTCATGGGAAATCTGCCCTCCTTTGCCTGCTGATTTCAGATCCGGAAACTCTTCCTTATCGCTTTCCTCGGCTTTGTTCGGAGGGAAATTTTATGTCCTTGGGATTTATTCGTGTTTCATATCCGCCTTTGACTTGGAAAAACATGTCTGGACTGAGGTCCAGACGCTTAGGCCTCCTGGGGTTATCTTCTCCTTCTTGATCTCGTGCCGGGATCGGCTTGTTCTGGCTGGAATATGTAATTCGCCACTTGGGCCTTCGTTTAATCTGTGGAGGATCGATGAGAGGACCATGGAGTTCAGCGAGATTGCGATTATGCCGCAGGATTTGCTTCACAGCTTGTTTGATAGCGACGAGGATGATAAATTTGCGAGCTTGAAATGTGTTGGGTTGGGTGATCTTATCTATGTTTTTAACGAAGAGTACCATAAAGGATACCCGGCTTGTGTTTGTGAGATTAGCAGGGAGTCTGGGAAGTGTAAGTGGAGGAGATTGCCCCCATTGCCTATACCTGTTAATGAGTTTCACAAAGTCATTAGCTTTTGTTCCACCGTTTCGCTGCATAATATTCTTCAGGGTCGAGAGGAAGGAGCTGATGAAGTGCAGCCTATGTCTGAGTGATCAATTCTCCTACTGGTTGGTATCAATGCCCCCTGAAATTCCTCTTTTTTTGTTATGCTTAATTGATCGTATTAGCACCTGATTTACCATTGTGATCATGGTTTGAGCGAGTTTGATGCACTTCTTATAATATATATCATGATCAATGACCAAATCTACTGTGTGCCTAATAGTAGTTGTAAGTTATAATGATTATAACCAAATTTGTTTGAACTGAGGGATCTTTGAATGAGCAATTGTACTATGACTGCCATCGTGGCCTGCGATTTTTCAAATCCTTAAAATCCACTTGGTTGAGAATATGAAAAGCATAAACCAAGAAGGCTACGGAGTTAATCCATGGAGGAGAGATGGAATACGCAGATGGGTATGAATGGAGATATCTTGCTGCTTGCATCTGTTCAAAGGAGGCCACGTGAGTGTGGTCTCCTCAGAACAGATGTCATGTGTTGGAGATTTCATGTTGACCCATCCCTAGTGTTAGCATATTAATTAGATGATCAAATTCACTATTTCTTATTAGATTAAACTTTTGAGATAAGTGGTAATTCAACATGGTATCATGGTAGAAGTCATTTGTTTGAACCCTAACTTCATAGTTCAACCCGCCATTTTTAATTAGTTATTCAACGTGTTGGGTCCCATTTGTTAAGACGGAATGTTAGAATTTTATTAAATGATTAAATTTACTATTTTTTACCATCTTAATCTTTTAGATAAGTGATAATTTGACACCTCATCCCCAAAAAAAACAGCAATTCTACCTGGTATCAGTACAAACTGATTGCGAAATCTTGCTTAGGAAGACCATTAGTTTCACTGAAGACGTCATCTGACTACAAAACATGATGAATCTTTGAAGTTGGTATTGATCACATCTTGCCCTCAAGGTCTAGTATAACTCTCATGTTTAGTATCTTCTACCATATTTTGTAGCTCGGAAGTTGACCATGCTAGCAATGCTACAAGTCTTAGTTCTTTTTTCTTGTGATCATTGTTTTGTTCGTGCCATGTTCATGTCCTCCTCCATTCCTCCTTCTGACATCTAGTTATTTTTGGTGTCAAACTTTATTTGCATTGAATGCTATGAACCTCGGATGCTGCTAGGGCAGTTGAGATGTTAATAACTTACAATAGTCCACAACTTGTCCGACAAAAATGCAGATGATGGAGTTGCAAGATTCAAAAACTTATGTCTTCTTCAAATGAATAAGTAATGCAGCTGGATTTATGGCCATTTTATCTGCTACCAAGATATTCTTGCTGCAAGGACAATGGACGTGTGCAGGTGTTTTAATGTAGATTAATTTTCTGTAGGTTGACCGAACCCTTGAGACTTCCTCTCCGTCCTCATGTTAAACTACATTGGCATCTACATAATAATAATAGTTGTGTGTAATTATCTGGTGTGCATTACTCAACGCAATGAAATGAACTGTACACTGTAATAAGTTTCAGCTTAATTGACTTATACTTTATGCAATCCTTTTTGGTGAGTTAGTTGTGTGATTGGGTTTAAAGAGGTACCTGCATGTGCCCCCACTCTGTAGGGCTACTGTGGAATTTTATTTTCATCTAGTTTTTTCGGTTTTCACTCTGTTATTGCTATTTAACATCAAGATATTTATTGTTTGGGATGGAGGAAAGTGAAGAGAGGGGTAATGTACATTACAATATGTTGAACATATGAAGTTGATGTCCCAAAAAGGTAGCTCAATTGGCTGGGATTACGCCTAATGAAGCGAATGTCACTAATTCGAATCCCCCTCATCTATCTCGTGGGGACATATAAAAAAAAAAAAAAAACAAATGAAGTTGATCCGTGTAAGGAAACTTCCAAGGGTGTAGTGCATGAATCCGATGTTTACTCTATAGAAGTAGGTTCGAGGGGCCCCCTTGTTGAGGTTCTTCGTCATAAAAAAAAAAATGTTGAATAGATGAAGTCGAGGTAGGTCATCTCGTTGAGTGAAGTGCGTAAAACGCTCGTATGTGTAGCATTACTCTTATTCTAAATGCAAACTAACCCAGCAGGTTGACCATTTGAAATACCAAGGAAAGAGGTGTGTATATATATATTTTCTTAACATAGCTGCAATGAAATGGTAAAGATGTTCCTTCCTTTAAACCCAATTCAGGGTAAGTAGTTTCAATTTTAATATCTGATTGCGACTAAAAATCTAATTCAATCCATGTTTGTCAATGATTTTTTAAATTTCTGTGTCTTTAGGTATAGATTAGGGAAAACTGATGGAAGTCAAAGAACTCAAGTAATTTTAGTGAAAAAAAATTAAATCTATGAAACTTCTGAAAGTTTTTGCACAAAGGAAAAAGAAATGTTTCTTGATCTCAATTTGATTAGTCAAACTAATCAATTGGATGTGGAGATAGGTTGAGAAATCACAAACTATTCTGGTTTTCTCGGAGATTCATGTAAAAACAAACTAGTTGAATTGTTCTCATAATGCTCGACTCTTTTAATATTTAATTAATTTGAAAATCATTCCTTGTAAAATAAATTAAATCAATTCATTAGACCAAGTGATTATAAGTTAAACCATTTCCTGATCATTGAGGATCAAGATTCCTGATAAAATCTCAGGGGTGCAATAACTTGTATTGTGACCATTCATTTTACAAAAATGTGTCATGTCATCAATGTAGATTAAAAAATAAAACATCTAAATTTCTTTCCAACCACCAACCCTTGTCTCCATGATGACCATTGCAGCTCCATTGTCATTGTCATATTGCCACTTTCAATTTATCCCCACCACCAAAATCTACTCTTTCTGGCCAAAATGGTGGTTTGGCACCAAAAAGACCAAGTTGAGAGTGCCAAAATCACCACTAGTGTCTCATAGGAGTGACCTAAAATGGAGTGGTTTAGAGACCTCCCTGTGTGACCTTTATGAGTGGATGAACCACCTCTAAAGATCATTGTGGGGGTGGTTTAGTCACCTTCAAAGGCCATTTGGGATGGTCCATCCACCCACAACTTGGTTTTTGGGAGTGAGTGAACCACCCTTAGTGGTCAAAGGACAAAGGAGTTGTTTGGTAGGGGTGAAAATTTACAACCGCTAACTGCACTAATTACTAACCGCTTTTTTTAAATATAATATATATTTGAATTATATATATATATATATATGACAATGTGGTATATTGTAACATATATGCTTGTTAAATAGTGCAAAAAAAAAAAAAACTCAAAAAAGCAGTTAGTAAAAAAAGCGGTTAGCTGGATGCAGTTTACTACTTAGCAATTAAAGGAGGCGATTAGTAAAATTTACTAACCGTTAAGGCGGTTGCGATTAGCAATTTTTGCTACTAACTTAAAACCGCTAACTGCAACCACTTTTTCACCCTAAAAGCAGCCAAAGGGGTAGTTGAACCACTCAAAGGTCAACAAGAGATAGAAAAAAAAAAGTTTTTTGTGATGATGGTAGGCTAAAAGTGGTGATGTTGAAGTTAAGGTAGCCTATGAAGCTAAGGCGGTCATGGCTAATGTAGATATTGGCAATTGGAAAGAGAACAAAAAAAATCTAGGAAAAATACACATATTACTCTCAAATTACCATACAATTTGTAATGTCTCCTCAAACTTTCAATTAAAACAATGCATCTCCCAAACTATCAAGAAATTACAATGTACTCATTTTGTTTTTCAAAAAGACAAAAATGCCCCTAACTTTTATTGGTAAGACACAATATTCCTATAAATTCAAAAAAAAAAAAAAAAAAATCATAATGAAGACCAACGACACTATCATGGATCACCAGTTTTTATTATTATTATTATGGGTAAAGTCTATATACCAACCTCAAACTACCACTCAATTGACAATGTCTTCCCAAACTACCAAAAGTCTAAAACATTGTCAATGTCCCCCTAAGACTACAAAAAGATAAAACTACCCATACATATTTCTCAATAAGACAAAAAATCCCTATAAATTAAAATTAAAAAAAGATTTTTTAAATTAAAAAAAAAAAACGATTTTTTTTGAAATTTTTGTTTTTTTAGAACCGAAATTTTTATTTTGAAAAAAATCATTTTTTTAAATCTTGTTTTAAAAACGATATTTTTTATTTTTTAAAACGGAAACATTTATTTAAAAAATTATAAAATAAAATTAAAAGTAAAAATTATCAATTTTTATATATATTTTTTCATTTTTTTCTTATAAAAATGAAATTTTTTATTTTTAAATTTGGCCACTCTTTTTTTTTTTTTCACTTTTAAGTTTTTTCTAGAAGTTTTTGTATTTTTTTTTTACCTAGGATAGTTTCGTCATTGAGGGGATATTGACAATGTTATAGTAGCTTATGGGGGACATTGTTACAATTGAAAGTTTGAGAAGACATTATCAATTAGGTGGTAGTTTGAAGTAGGGTTGCTCAAATGGTTATAACCGGCGATTATTGGCTAAAACTGCAACCGCCTTGGGCGGTTATCGATTTTTAATAACGTCAACCGCCTAGGCGGTTAACGATTATTTAATCTAATAATCGATGATTTTATAACCACTTTTTTTATATGGACTTTTTAAGTGTTTTGGGCCTTTGATTGGCCTACTTTTTGGGCTTATTTTATGGGCTTAGCCTAATTTTTGGGCTTATTTTAAGAATTCAAGGCCTAAATGTTTCAAAAAAGATGAAAAAAAATATATGCCCTTTTTTATGCCAACCAATGTCTTTGAATAAGGCTTAGCCCAAAACATCACATACCATATTATATATTCCACATACATAGTCATAAATAGCCCAAATCCATTAATCCAAATACAAATAAAAAAATTAATATATTTTATTAATATAAAATATTTATATTATTATATATAAATGAAGACAGTTAGCGGTTATAACCGCCTTATCCTACCCATAAAATCGCTAACCACAATTTTTAAGAGTAATGCTATAAGTTTTCCTAGAGTTATCAAATGTGATGTGACTTTTAAAATCATCAATAGATTAAAAGTCAATAAATCATATCTCAAATTCAATGATAATTTTAAAAGGCACATCACATTTGGGATGACTCTAGAAAGAGTCTATGAAGCCTTATAACATTACTCAGTTTTTAATAACAGCCTATCGGCATGTTTTGAGGGGTTTGTGGACTTTTTCTTTTATTATTATTAAGGATATTTTTGTCATTATAATTTTTTGATAATTTAAAAGACATTACTTCAATTAATAATTGAGAAGAAATTGCAAATTACCGGCTAATTTTTTGAGGGTATGGATACTTTACCCTTCATTTAATCCAATGGTCAGCACCCATACAATATTATACAGAAATCTCGATCCACCCTTTCGTGTTCTCCACGCGCTTTAAGACAGCGCGTTACCCTATAAAAGACACTGTTATTACCATTTTTAAAAGGGGTCGTAATTCAGTTAAAAAAAAAAAGAAAACAGAAAAAAGTAAAAAAGAGTGACCCTAAAAAGCAGTGAAAAACCAACAGTCTCACTCGCAGAGGTACTAACCCCACGCTTTACTCTCTCCCGCTCTCTGCTAGGGTTTTAGGGGCAAGGGTTTCTCGTAAAAGCTCCAAAATCCGAGTTCAAGCCATGGATAGGTACCAGAGGGTCGAAAAGCCGAAGCCCGAATCGCCGATAAACGAAAACGAGATCCGAATCACCACTCAAGGCGCCATCAGGAACTACATCAGCTATGCCACCACTCTTCTCCAGGTTGGTGTACCCTTTACATTTTTTATTTTATTTTCTTTTTATGTTTTCTGGGGTTTGGGTTCTTTTTGATGGGTTTTGTTTGATTTTTTGTTCTGTTTAATGTGTGAATCGTCTATAGATGGGTGGAGCATGTTGTACTGTATATGGACTTTGTTATTGGTGGGCTGTGATGGTTTGGTATAATGGTTGTGGTTGCTGATAATGTTTGCTTTATGTAGTTCTATATAAGAATATCCCAGATGGGTTTAGTCTGAGTAGTGTTTATTTCTGTGCTTTATGGGTTTTTGAGTTTGGGGAGAGATATGGTATAATGGTCTGTTTAGTTCGGTGGTCTTATCTCTTTGATGGGTTCTGTTTTGTTTCTCTGTGTTTTTTTTTTTAATTTATTTTATTTTTTATTTTTTATAGTAAGTCATGTATATTCATTCTAAGCGTAGAGGGGTTCAACCCTAGTTATCAGGGAAGGATACAAGAGACCCCTGACTCATGGAGAAAGAAGAACATAATTATAAAAACTCCGAAAATTGTTTCTATGGCTGATAATGCATAGAAAACTGTTTGTGTTTTTGATTTCTATTGTTGTATTTTATGGGATTGCTATTTATTGTGATGGTTAAGCTCAATTTAAATTGATTTCATAGCTAAATTTTCTAATATATTGGATATGTTGTAGCCAGTTTGAGTTTTATTAAATGGTCATTGTAATGTTCAGATGAAATATATATCTTCAATTGATATTTAACGTCTCTTGACTTAGTTTTTGCACTATGGTCTTGTGGATTGAGTTTGTTGTTGTCTGTTGAGGGCGATACTTCTCTTATGTCAGATGAGTGTTAGTAGTGTAATATATGGAATTAAGTTGATTCTTCTCTTTTAATTTCTTCATTCAATATATGGTTGAACTGTCTAATATTGAGGGCCATGTGGACGTGGACATCCTTAGATATCAACATATCCAAATTTTAAGTGGGCTGTCACAGAAAATGGTGTGCTTAGCATTGTGAAATTTTGAAATGGTGGCTTTCATTATATTTTAAATTGGTCATGCACCATCAAATTTGATTATAGATCCAATTTCCTAAAGTGGCTAAATCTTTGCTTTGGATTTGTACCCTTTGAATGCAAGCAAAATTTAACAGAGCCATCTAGTTTTCATAAGATAAACCATATTTTAGTGCTTTCTTCAGTTTTGGGTGATTCTCTTTTCAATTAGCATAAGATGATTCTGTTTGAGGGAGATGATTTTAAATGGTTTTATATATGACTTATCTAAAAATTCCTCCTGCCCCCCTCTCTTTTCCTCCAAAATTATCTTTTTGAGGTGGGTTTATCTCCATCTTTCTCCCTTTCTTTCATTATGCATTTTAACTTTTTTTGGTTAGGAGTACATCAATTATCACTGGAGCTGTTAATGTAAATTAAATGAACATTACTGGTGACAAGATGCATAGATTATGTTAAAGATAATTTGTAGGAATTATAAGCTCTTGCCATTTGGATTTAAATATGTGCTATTGATATCAAGCAAAGGCAATGATCAAAGACATACTTCCTCTAGCCTTTGATGTAGATTAGTAAATACCTAGACATGGATTGACTTTTGAAAATAGCAACACCCTTGCAATAGTCCAAACAGAGTTTGCATAGTCAGATATTGCCACAATTTAATTTTTTGCGTGTCTGTGTTAATTCAATGTAAATGCCTGATTCTGAACATGCCATGTTAGCATCCTTACATTAGGATCAGGATGCTTTTTGGTATTATTAGTGGCTGGAAAATCTGAAGGATGGTCCACTTGGAGTAGCTTTGTATAAAAGTTTTTTCTGTGTTAATTTGGTTGTTATTGGCACTTTCACAGTGATCTCTCTTGGTTGTGTCAAACTACATGATTCTGGTAGTGTTTAACACAGCTAGAAACTCTTGGCTAATTAGACCAAAAGGTAGATGCTGGCATTGTTAAGCAGTTGCTTCTGGCATGGGCCAAAAGATGTAGCCAAATCCAATGTCCATGTGTTAAGACCATTTGCTGTGTGGTAGCAGTTTAATTGGCTTCTTTGAGAGAACAATCTTATAGCTTATCAATAACTTATCAAAAAAATCTTATAGCTTATCAATAAGTTGCATGTAGGCCATTTTTCATGTATCCACAATGCAAAGTCATACTCTCTTGGTGAGTGCCTCTCACTCTGAATTAAGGTGGGGAATGACTTAATAAAGGGCTTTTCTCCTTTTCCAACACAGAGGTTATCTAATGCCTTCATTGCAAAACTTTACAAGTGTTTGTAACAAAAGTTCAATTATATCGTTCAATGAGTAACCTGTCATGCAAATGATCCTTTTTTTACTTGATCTTGGGGACAAGGACCACAAGGTTGATCTTGAGTAGGATGGCTAAGATTGATGCGAGGAGGATTTCAATTTGAACAAGCGTACATGCATGCATGTGCTTGTAATTGGTTTGCTTTAGTGGTAGTTGTTATTTGGTAATAATTGAGTATATACTGATCCTTTATTTTGTTAATGGCTTGGGGTTGTGGTCTGTCAAGATGGTGATATTTTTGGTGTATTATACCCACAAAAACTGTATCTGTTTCTACCTTAAATATAAAAAATCACAAGATTGAAAATAGGGATCAAACACGCAGCTAAATGGTTGGTGTTTTAGTTTAAACAGGCAGGAGGTAATCAGTCACTTTAAGTTATTAGTCTCAACTTTTCCTTTCTGTTCCTTCTAAGTTTATCTTTAGGCAATGTGACAATGATTGTGAACCTTATCCATAAAAAGGTCCCTTGGTGCTGCTACTTTATACTTAGGTTTACAGTACTTACTGGTTCAGTTCTATGCCTGTGACTAGTAACTGGGGTTCTAGCAGCTTGTGCAGTCTTTTTGGCCATAGGGCCAACTTTCTTTAGTAAGAAGAGCTCTAGTTAAAGGTCAGATTATTTAGGCTTTAAATAAACTCCAGTTATGAATTTTATAAGACCAGTCATGAACATTGTGGGAGTTTAAGCTTGGGAGCTCTGCATTTATCTGTTAATTTTTACTATGGACATTTTGCTTTTATGTGTTTTTTCCCCTTCTTTTGTACTTTATTTTATCTGTCTTTGTCCTGGGAGGTTTCATGACTCTCTCTCCTTGCTTTTTTCTGGTATTTTCCTATCTTGCTTGATCATAAAGTCCTACATTCAGTGTTCTCATATGGTATCATGTCTGAATGGTATTTTGTGTTTGGTGATGGTGTGTTGCTTCACTTTTTATCAGAAAATATCTGTGTATATTTTGTTAATTTTATGAGATTTGGTAATTAGGAAAAACGTGTGAGAGAGATTGTCTTGAAAGCAATGGGACAGGCAATCAGCAAGACGGTAGCTATTGCAGAGATTTTAAAGGTTGGTATACTTTTCAAGCTCTCTCTCTCTCTCTCTTCCCTTGCGAACTAATTATCTATTCATGTCCTGAAACAGAAGAGAATCCCCAAGTTGCATCAAGATACTGCCATTAGCTCAATAAGCATAACTGATGTATGGGAACCCATTGAAGAGGGACTAGTACCGTAAGTTCTTTTTTCCCGCATATTTCGATTCCAATATACATGTTTGTGTATTTATGATCAATAATTATCTTCATGCTATAGCTGACTGAGCATTAATAACCGATGCAGTGTGGAGATGACTCGTCATGTCTCAATGATTTCAATCACCTTATCTCCTAGAGAGCTAAACAAAAGTTCTCCCGGGTAAGTTTGCACAAACTTTTGGTCTCTGCTCTGTCTAGTGCTTCAAGGGCCAACCGTTGGTATTCTCATGCTATATTTTCCTGCTGCGCCCATGCTGCCTCTGAGACTTAATATGTATAAATGTCTTGTTTCCTAGTTTTTGAACTTGAGTTTTTTGGTGTGTTCTGTGAATTTCTGAAAATTTTGTCCATAGGTACCAAGCTCCACATTATGCTGAACAACCAAAGCCACAATCTACTTATCAGCAGCAGCAACCACCAAAACAAGCGCGTCCTGCATACAATGCTGTTAATGAAGGTGATGCCAGTGACAAGTGAATTTGTTTAGATACTTTATTATTTTTCTTAAGCCAGGACCTCTTTTGTTTGACTTTCTTCTGTTCCGTCTGCTGTACGAAATTTAACATGTTCTTGCTCTTGATTTCTAGATTCATATGGCCGAGGACGGGGTCGTGGTAGAGGGAGAGGGCGGAATTGGGGCAGGGGTGGATATGGTGGGAACTACCAAGGTGGATACGGGAACTATCAAGGTGGAGGTGGATATGGATATTATCAAGGTGGATATGGAAACTATCAAGGTATAAATTTATAATATTAGACTATGTTGTGGTAGCATTGAGGTTATATAAGATGCTCATTTTCTTAGAAGTGTGACCTTTCTTTTTACTTGTACTCTTTTTACTAATAGAGAATGGTGGATATCCAAACCGGGGCCGAGGAGGTGGGCGAGGCAGAGGTTGGGGCTATCGTGGTAGGTTTCATCTTTTAACTGCGTGTACAAGGAAGACTTGTTGCAACATTGTTGGTTTAGATTGACATCCCATTGCCCTCTGGTAGTGGGATTAATTTCTGCAAGTATTATATTATCCATAAATGTGCCACTTATGATACTGCTTAGTCGCCATAGGAAAGAATTCATTTTTTGTGCTGGTTCTTTGTATGAGATTAATATGGCTTGTACAAATTTGTCTAATCATTTCAAGCACTTGTTCTCTGACAGGTAACCAGGGATATGAAAGAGGTAACCAAGCATCATATGAAAGAGGTAACCAAGCATCATATGAAAGAGGTAACCAGGCATATGAAAGAGGTAACCAGGCATATGATAGAGGTAACCAGGCATATGAAAGAGGAGGTAACCAGGGATATGAAAGAGGGGGTAACCAGGGATATGAAAGAGGAGGTAGCCAAGGATATGAAAGAGGGGGTAACCAGGGATATGAAAGAGGAGGTAACCAGGGACATGAAAGAGGTAACCAGGGATATGAAAGAGGCAGAGGAGGGGGAGGGGGAGGGGGTAGAGGGTATGGGCGTGGGCGGGGAAGGATGGGTGGGCGGGGAAGGGGTGGTGGCAACCAGGCATAGTAAGAACTGCTCTCCGTATTTTTGTTGCTTTAGCTAAATGCTTGCCTTGGGCTGTGGGTTGAATGTATACGAGTACAGTTGTAATAGCGTGAAATATGGTTCACAATCTCCAGCATTATTATTAGCGGTGTTTTTAAAGTGTTTTTCATTAAATGGATGTGGGCAAGGTTGTGCTGCTCTTTCTTTTGCGTTATCTACCCAAAGATCAATGTGGTGGGTTTATGAATATGAGTGCTGTAATTCATTTACCCCTTTGCTTTCCAATACACGCGTTTGTATTTATATTTTCATATCCCTTTATTTCTTTGAAAGAATTTTTTTTTCTCTTTTCTCTGTTGGTGTCCTTGTGCCATGTCTTTGCAATTTTTTTTTTTTTTTTTTNTGTTTTTAAAGTGTTTTTCATTAAATGGATGTGGGCAAGGTTGTGCTGCTCTTTCTTTTGCGTTATCTACCCAAAGATCAATGTGGTGGGTTTATGAATATGAGTGCTGTAATTCATTTACCCTTTGCTTTCCAATACACGCGTTTGTATTTATATTTTCATATCCCTTTATTTCTTTGAAAGAATTTTTTTTTTCTCTTTTCTCTGTTGGTGTCCTTGTGCCATGTCTTTGCAATTTTTTTTTTTTTTTTTTATTACATTTTATTCAGTTCTAAACGGTAAAAAGGTGAAATTATGAGCATTTAAAGGAGTTTTGCCCCAATAATTAATGCCATAAATTGTATTTAATAGCTCAACTATATATGAAAGAAAATTCTATGCTCCAATTTAATTCTCCCTCCTACCAAACTCCACGGATAAGGGTCACCATTTAATGAACTTACTGTGTTCATTAAACGGTGTCTTGTTGTCACATTTTCACATGCAACTATTATGTGGGTTATTTTACTCAGATCAAAGAGGACAACAAAATACGTGTTACACTTAATCATACGGCATTCATAGTCATTTCAGTCCGGTTGGTATATAACATTTGATAAGCTCTTATTATTAGCATGTCACCAAACTATTATGTGGCGGAAAAATTAACATATGCCTACGCCTAATTGTGACCTATTATGTTAAATGCACACCCAAAAAAAAAAATTCAGAATTACCACTTTACTATATTATGCTTTTAGGCCCATATTGGTAGAATACACGTACTCTTTATTTATAGTTTATTAGAGCATTCCTAGTAGTCTCACCAAATTTTACTCACCAACTAAAAATATACTTTTAGTTATTTTAATAACTTATTTTTTTGAGTACCCCAGCAGCCTCACTATCTTAATAATCTATTTTTACTATTTTATTTAAATATTATTTTTCAAAGATTTATTAATTCATTTTTTAACTATTAAAGGAAGAGAGAAATGAAAAGCAAAAAAGAAGATAGAGAAATAAGTTGTTTAATGAATATTTGAGTGAATAGTAAATTTTAAATTTGTTGAGTACTGTTCACCTCACTACTTTTTTTTTGTTAAAGTAGTGAGTTTGAAAAGTGGAAATTTAGGCAATTTTAGTTTAATTGCCTCACCAAAATAACAAAAAAATAGTTTTGGTGAGGTTGCAAGGAGTGCTCTAAGATCAGGAACCTTTATCTGATTTTTATATTATTTATTTTTACGAATTAGTACAAAATCAACTATAATTTTGATCCCACAAATCATTTCTTATTAAGAATAAATTATTGAATATCCTGGGTTCTCCCAGACTTACGTAAAATATGATTTAAAATAAAATAAAATTGTAGTACCGTTTTTTTGCCAATAAATTAATTTTATGAGTTAATATTTAGGTTTTAATGCTTTAAAACTTGTTTTTGGATTCAAAACTAAAACCTAAGGATGGAAAGTTAACCCTTTAGGGATGGTGTCACCCAAAATAGATTTGATTATCCTAAATTTTGTGCTAATGCCTTAATTTTGGTGCTAATGCCTAAAAAAACCGGTAGTGGAGGCCACTACAATTTTATTTTTTTCTTAAATCATGTTTTACGTAAGTCTGGGAGAACCTAGGAGAACACTATGGGAAGAACCCCTAGCATTTTTCTTAAATTTACCTCTTCTTATCGGCTTAAGCTTTTGGGATAATTTGTTATTTAATAGCACCCTTGGAGACAACCATTCTTTCGTGCCAAAAAAGGCCAATTCTTTTTCTTTCACCTTAAGTTTCAAGGGATACTAGAATTTAGAGTTTTTATGTTAGAATATTAACCATTTATGTAGATTGTAATCAAAATATCCTAGCACAATTTTATTTGTATTCACTCAATCTAGCTAGTATCTACCACATTTTTCTTATATATATATATATATATATATATATTAAAAAAAATAGTAATTTGTATGGGAAATACAACCAAAACAATAAGAACAAAAGGTAGCCTTTATAACAATTTCAATAGTAGTAAACATAGGTCTATGGAAACACCCCAAAAATCTTTTGTGCCCTTTTATTAAGACAATAATCTCTTTCATTTTTATATTTCTACCTTAAAATCCAAGAAATTAACTAACCATTGGAAGTCAACTTGAGTTGTTGAACCCCTTCCCCTCTTGTGCGGACATTTCAAAAAAAAAAAAAAACTTGAGCTGTTGAAAAAACTGATAGATAAGTCTCAAACGTCATGAACATTTTGTCTTATTTCTTATAGATTATAATCGGCAGTCTTTTGGAACCATGCATACACACAAGGTTTACTACATTATTGGGACGTTGTCTCTTAGGTCATGAAGATGTCTAGGTTCCACCTCAAACAAAACATGTCCAGGTTCATCTCTCTTCCCTCCACAAAGCGATGGACCCACCACACTCAGCTGCTTTAATTTTCAGATTACTTTGTTTTTTGTTTGCAAGTTGATCATTGAGCACACTATCGATCATATCATAATGAATTATCAATCTTAATTTTCAGATTGACTTTAATTTATCGACCGAATTGTAGCATGTATGATTTGTAAATGAGAGAGGACCTAATGGTTGGAGCCTGCTTGTTTGGATAGTCCGAAGCTTATCTGAGAACGTAGATTTTATCAAAATCCTCTCTCGATTAGTTGTTGGAATTAATTATCGAGAATCCTGATCCGATGTCATTGTGGCTTAAAAATAAAATAAAATGTCTACTTGATTAATAAGGCTAACAAGAATGAGACAAATTATTATTATTTTTAATTAAATTGAGGAATGGTTACGTTAAATCAAAACATCGAAAAATAGGTGGGTACCCTGACAACATATCCAAGATAAAAATGATAGTGTAGAAGTACAACCAAATAGTAGAAAACGTGTCGAACAAATGACTCGGACCTTTTTGAAAGGTCACAACTCACAAGAGTGGGTACTAAAGCAAAATGAGCACATGCACAAATCTCAAGAGATCCTTCAACCCTAATTAACAGTGCACGAACCTCAAGAGGTCCCGCAAACCTATTTAAACCCTCACCAGGAAATTACAACAACCACTAGAAAGAAGCTGAAATAGGAAAGGCACGGTCAAAATCCGAAATAAGAGCTAATAAAGAGGGAGTACTATCTCCGGTAGCACAAGTCTCTACAACAAAATCAAACCACAATAGCACAAGGATACTAAAACCAACAAAAAACACAATAACCTCCTTATGGTAGTGCCGCTTTCTCAATAACCTTCTTCTAGTGGTTGTAGCTTATTAGCGGGGGTTCAAACTCATTCCCATGCTCATTTTACCTTAGTTACTATTTCAGCAGCTCATTTTTTAACTTTTGTCCTAGATAAGTATAGAGGATTTGATATTTTTTGACCCATTTCTTATTATTGGTTTGTACTTTTTGCACTGTATTCTTGTTTGTGGTCTTTTATTGGGGAGCCCACCCTTTTCACTTTTTGATCTCATGTAATCCGTCCTTATTTGATTGGAAAAAAAAAAAAAATTGATAAAAATGGGCGAAATCAAAATTTTAATCAATCTTTAAAATCTTAATTTGAATGAAACCAAAGAAAAGGACCAGGAAAAAAAAAAAAAACCATTTCTCGTCCATATATATATATATTGCAAGTAACATTCGAACAAATATAATTCAAGATGAAATTATCCATTTCCATAATAAATCCAAGAATGTTTGTCCCACCGAATCTGACTATTTTGACGGCCAGGTTCATCCATACTACGTGATGTCATAACCCTAACAACGTGTTGACCAATCGGTTGCTATTGTATTTTATCTGGTTTTGAGTTTTAATTTCATTTTCCGACCAAAACTTCTTCTTCTAATCTTTATAGTATATAATTTTCAAATGCAATATTTTTTGAAAATGTATGAAAAAATCACAAATGTCACGTACTATAAAATTAAATGTCAATTTAATAAACTAAATTAAAAAAAAAATTATCTACAACTTAATTTAAAGAAAAAATTTATCCAAATAAAAGAGATCCTATAATTTATGAACAACATGGACTATACCTATGACCAATTCTTCAGCAAATTAAGAAACGACACACACATTCAAATAAGAAAAAACATGTGGAAAAAGTTTAGTCCTGGTCATGATTGGGAAAGTTGTTATCAAAAGTTCCAAGGACATAGATGTTTTTCATAAAACTAGAGTTAATTTGAATTAGTTCACTATAAGGCAAAAAGTGGCATGAAACATTTCATTGAAACCACCGTTTGCATTGAGGATAATACGTGCAAAGATCTGAATTTTAGATAAGATCATAGGTATCCTATTGATCTCTCTTATTATATTTGGGTGTGATTATAGTATCATATATTCTCTAAAAGGAGCATATGAAGAGCCTGGACGAAGAGAACCGTGTGAGCCATAACTTGACTTAACACCACCAAACACTGATGGGAACCAAGACGGTTTACACTAATCAAGAATGAAAATTTTCATTATGGGATTCGAATCCTAGTGTGCACCTAACCACTTTGAAAATTTTATTTGACCATTGAACCATCACCCTAAATGGTTTCCCCCTCCTTATGTGTGAATCAAATGGACCAACATCCTCTATCCTCTACAATCCTTTTTATGAAGTGTAGGAGATTGTAAGAGATGTGAGAAGCTTATGATGGAGCCCGTCTATTTGAGCAAGTGCTCAGATAGTCCAAGCACGTATTTGGACATACAACCCATTGGAGCTCTAACAATGATCCCTTGCCCGATCGCAGGGGAGGATCCCCAATTGTAGGGAATTTTGATCTAGTTCAAAACTCTTTTTTTCTTCTTTGAAAAAGAAAAAATAAAATAAATTAGGCACTTAAATATATGAGATTTATTTCATGTGACTACAAATTAATCATCACAATACACTTTTTTTTTAAAAAAATAAAAATAAAATTAACAAACAACTCAAAATACAAAATACTCACAAAATAATCCAAATCACTTTTACTTTTATATCAAATTAAAACATTTATGATATTATGTAATGTCAATCAACCCTTGGATTAGCTATTTGTTAAAAGAAAAAAAAAAAAAAAAAAATCTAAAGGCCGGTTGACAACTCCACATAAGCAAGGTAGGATAGTGGTGGAATAAAATCATAGTTTATAGCGTTACTCATTACAGAATAGTGAAATAAATTTGACATATACCAATTTTGTAATTTTTAGGACCATTTCCTTTTTCATATAAGATAAGTATGTTAAATTACTACTTATTCCAACACGGAATATTTAATTTAAACTATGGAGTTAGAGCTTGAATCGACGAATTCAAAGCATCTGCTACTCTCATACCATATTTAAATGGAAAATACTAGGCTTACAAATACAATTTACAAAAAAAATTTACAAACTGATGTGGCACAACATGATTGGGTTTCTCAAAATTTGAATTTATCTCATATCCAATCATGTTGTGCCATATTAGTTTGTAAAAGTTTTTTTGTAAAATATATTTGTAAGCCTAACATTCCTTTATTTAAATTATCTTATTCCCAAAAATTGAAGCAAATAAAACGTAGTAAATTTAATAAATTAATTAAATTGAAGCTAAAATAGGTAACTAAAAGTTGGGTGTGTTTGAAGACTGATTGAAATGGTAAGATCATCAAGTTTGACAAGTATATTCACAAGCCAATAGAAGTGATTGGAGGGTGTTGACAGAGGATAGGTTCTGCACGATGCCAAGGATGAATGATTGAGTGACACGTGTGCCAACCTACGGGTCTGAGAAACAGTTGATTGGCTGTTGGCTCTGCGGAGGCCAGCAAAGGCGAACGTAGACGCAGGGCTCGACCAGGTTCAGCTTTCATCACTTAATTCCTCTATATATTTCCTTCCTCTGCCTCCTTTGTCTCCCTTTCTAGGGGAGTAGGCCACCTTTTTTTCTTCGTTGTTTTTTTCTTCTGGTTCATATGATTATACCCAGTAATACTTCTGCTGTTAGAATGTAAAAGGTATCAGAGAGAAAGATAGATCAGAGAGAGAAGATGGAAGGAAGTTCAAAGAGGAGCTCCAAAGGGAACAAAGAGAAAGACATGTATCATATTATACACAAAGTTCCCTATGGTGATACTCCTTATGTCAAAGCTAAACATGCCCAGGTGTTTGCTTGATTTTCTTCGTCTTTCAATTGATCTATATATGTTCTTAATTAATAAACATGTCTGTTGTTTGTTTTTAATTTTGATGCCACATTGTTTCTCTCGTTCATATATATTGAGTAATGCAGCAGTATATATATATATAGAGAGAGAGAGAGAGAGCTTCTGCTTCTGCTTCTGCATATTTATCTTCCTGCAAACTTCATGACTTAGTTCTGATAAACTCCCTATGAACTCTTCTTGTGTTCTTGAGTTTATGAAAGCATGATTGAATCTTTCATTCTACAATCTACATGTACATCTTCTGACCATGAGCGGAATTGAAGAAAAGGTAAATGAATTACCAGTTGTCTCAAAAGTTTAGGTTAAAAATTATATTCTAAAAAGGGGTTATAATCGTTGACTTTATCAACCTTTTTCTGACCAAAACAAATAGATTTTAGATTTTAGTTCTAACATCAGATCTGTTGTTTTATTCCTTTTTCTGCTCAATCTTTTGTTGAGTACTCTTATTCTTTCCTTCTTTTACATCATTTCACATTGTTTTCTACTCAATCTTCTGTTGATTCCTTTTCTTTTAGACCATTTCACATTGCTGATAATTTTCTTCTTAATTAATCATGAATTTTCATTGATGAACTCTAATTATCCTCAAAAACAAAATTGATGACAAACTTCTTTCCTTATAAATTTGTTGTTAGAATATAAATTAGATGATTATATTACCTATTTTCTATCCGCTTATGTTTTTGAGATAGATCTTGTGTTTGTAACAGAATTCTCCCCCATTGGAATTCCTATCAAAAGAATTCTCCCCGATTTGTGACTATAATATATGGAAAGTTATTGTCGAAGTATATAAGAATAGCGGAAGTAAGAGAGAGAAAGAGAAACAAGAAATTTGGCTTGGTTCAACTTTAGAAGCCTTCATCCACCATAGGAAAGATCTCAAAAGAGTTACATCTTTACTGAATAACTCGAATATACAATTTGTATCTCACAATTATTTTATAGCATACGAAACCTATAACTTTACCGTATTTCCAGATAAAATTGTTACTTTTATACATATTCATGGTTTATGTTATACATATATATATTTAGTAAAGTCATGATTGAAAAGATGAGCATTAAATTAATTTATTATTGAGTTTCTTCAATTGAATGGTGTTTCAGCTAGTTGAAAAGGATCCAGTAGCAGCCATAGTATGGTTTTGGAAGGCGATAAATGCCGGAGATAGAGTGGATAGTGCCCTGAAGGACATGGCAGTGGTGATGAAACAACTTGATAGAACGGAAGAAGCCATTGAAGCTGTCAAGTCTTTCAGAGGCCTTTGCTCCAAACAGGCCCAAGAATCGCTCGATAACGTTCTCATTGACCTATACAAGGTATCTAATTATTCACGTGTTAGATTTGGATCGTATCGAGACATTGATATAAGACTATGTAGATTAATTAAACGGATGAGACTCCTCAACTCTTAACACGCTAACTATGTAAGCGTATTTGATTAAAGGTTTTCACTTTTCAATGCTTGCAGAAATGTGGGAAAATAGAGGAGCAGATTGATCTGCTAAAGCGAAAGCTAAGATCTATCTACCAAGGAGAGGCCTTCAATGGAAAACCCACCAAGACAGCACGCTCTCATGGAAAGAAGTTCCAAGTTTCTGTTAAGCAAGAAACTTCAAGATTATTGGTATGCACCTCACATTAATTTATTATATTATATGCTGCTAGTTGTATGAACAGCTTGAGGCTTAAAAAATATACATTTAATAGAATTAATGACAAATTGAAAGAAGAAAAATTTAACATTTTCACCAAGAATGTGTCCAAGTAGCCTAAAATCTCAATAGTTAGCTTTCGGCCTTCTGGTTGAAAAACATCATCAATAATGAAGGCGCACTATTACGTGACTGGAATTGTAACTTTTCATGAATTTTTTATTTCTCACTCAACAATGGACCCTTATTTATTTTTTCAGGGATATCGACGAATCAAATGATATTTTTGTTCCAATTTCTGCGTCTTTTTCTCCCTTTAGTTAAAAAATTTTCTTGCCATAATGGTTCAATTCTATATACATTTACTTTGAAACTATATTTCGGGTAAGAGACACAAAGGTTAGCTAGAGACATCAAATGGTTATATGTGAATGTAACTATGTGTGACACCTTCATACAAATTTTTTTTGACAAAATTGGTTTTTTTTTTTTTTTTAATAAATTTTGTTGGAATAAATTCTTCAAGCTCAGTCCTATTAAACTAACAATTCACTTTAGAGCATATAATTTTCACACGCACGTTCTAAAAGACATGTTAGTTTAAAGGAAAATTGTGTCCAGTTTCATGTCAACGCAAAATATAAAGAGGATGGCGTCAGAAAACTTTTATATATATATATATAAGATTGCATTTAAACCATATGAGAGACACTTAGAATAGTAACATATACGTAATACTTGGTTCAATATATTGACCTTGATAAATTTCACAGGGTAATTTAGGGTGGGCCTACATGCAGAAATCAAACTTTATGATGGCAGAGGTAGTTTACCAAAAAGCCCAGATGATCGATCCAGACGCAAACAAGGCCTGCAACTTGGGCCTCTGCCTGATGAAACAGGGCCGATATGAAGAGGCCAATTCTGTAATTCAAGATGTATTGCAAGGTAGACTTCCTGGCTCCGATGATTGCAAGTCAAGGAATCGGGCGGAGGAGTTGATATTAGAACTAAGATCCATGCAGCCTTCACTGGAGCCGTCAGATCTAGAGGGCCTTGATGATGATTTTGTCAAGGGGCTTGAACAGTTGATGAATGAATGGGGCCCAGTTAGATCAAAGAGACTACCCATCTTTGAAGAGATCTCTTCATTTAGAGACCAGTTGGCTTGTTAAATAGATTATTATTTTTCTTCTTTGGATTTTTTCTTCTTCATGTATATAGGGTGTTTGAAATGGGGTGTGTGAGAAAATAGTTCTTTGGGAGTAGAATAGAATAAGGTTCCCTTAAATGAAGGGGCCAAAACAAAAAAAAAAAAAAATTGTAATGCTAGGGTCAGGTGTATGTTAGTCTTGGGACTTGTTTGGGAAACCGACCTGCTTTTGGAGCGTTTAGTAAAATTGGAGAGAGATCTCAATAATTTTGTTGCCTGGTTTATTAACAATCTTGTTGTTCAGGTAACAAATTGCTGAAGAGCTGAATCCAATAAAATTGGTAACTGTGCCATAATAAAGAAGTGGATGGGAACCAAGATTTAATTGGTTCCGCTTGTTAGTTATATCAAGTGTATAAATTGTGTTTTATTAATTTGATGATGGGTGTTGATCTAAAATAAAATTTGGGAATTTTTTTTTTAGTGAAAAAAAAAGAGATTAATGGAAATTCTTCTAATTATGTTCTTAGAATATGTGATTTTTTACATTTGAAAAAAAAAAAAAAAAAACTGCCCATCATTAATTAGGATGATGAATTTCAGATGGATAATATCAATATAATTTAGGGAATTTATATTAGAAAGGCATGGGTTAGCAGTCCAAAATTTTTAAATCTTTAAGTTTTTTATTTTAACAAATTACTCTTTGGGTACGTCGAACCCTACAATAAAATTCATCCGTAAAATTTTGTTAATTGTCGTTCCTTACTTGAAACGCACCGTTTTTTACCCATAAAATATTAATTTTTTTAAATTTAATTTTGAAAATTAAATTTATTAAAAAAAAAAAAGGGTGGTCGAACCACCTCATAGGGGGTGGCTGGCCACCCCTATATATATATATATTTTAACAGGGGGTGCCAGCCACCCCTATTTTTTTTTTGTTTTTTTATAATAGATTTAATTTTTAAAATTAATATTTTAATGGGTAAAAAACGGTGTGTTTCAAGTAAGGTAACGGCAGTTAACAAAATTTGACGGATGAATTTTATTGTAGGGTTCGATGTACCCAATGAGTAATTTGTCAAAATAAAAAACCTAAGGATTTAAAAATTTTGAACTGCTGACTCATGCCTTTCTAATATAAATTCCCTATAATTTATACATATTTCTCATAAATTGAAAATTAAAAAACTAAATTGAAATTAAATGAAAACTGATTGATTAAATATAATTTTTTTAAAAAAATATTTATAAGATAAAATTGTGATATTTACCGTTACTTTTTTTTTTTTTTTTTGATATGTTTACACAAGAGGGGGAGAGAGATTCTGTAATACCCTGAAATTTATACCCTCAAATAAAGGTGATTTTAATAATAAGGAGGATTTACAATTTTATTAATATATATGGAGTTAGGTAAATAGATTTAATGTGAAAGATGGTGAAAATTGATAGTTGGGAAAAGTTAGTGGATTATTGAAAGAAAAGTCACATTCTTTTGGACACCCAAAAAAAAAAAAAAAATTCAATGAGTGGCCTTAAATAAAACGGTTTTAAAACCTTGTAGAATGATGAGAAATGAAGATTTTAAAAGTGGTTTCATGAATTTTGGATGCTTGTAGAAGGAGTTATGATTTTTAGAAGTTGCAAATGTCAAAATAGGAATTTTGGTCAAGCAGAGGCATTGAATTTTGAAGGACTTTTGAGATATCAAAAAGTTATGGGTTGCTATGATTTTTGGATATGTTGTGAGTCTTTGAATGAGGAAAAATTCAAGCTAAATTTTGTGTCATTTGGAGTTAAATTGAAAGAGTTATGATTTTTTTAAGTTTAGTAGTTTAATATGTCAAGTAGTTAAAGCACTTAGGATTTGGGGAATTAATTGAATGGGTTAATAATTTTCTTAGGTCACGAATTTTGGATATATTGTAGTAGACATGTTTAGCTTCATTAGAGATTAATTGTGAAATTTATGAATACCTTTAATTAAGTACATTTTACCTTCTAACTTGACAGCACATCAAGCTTGGAGCGGCATTGGTGGTCATTAGGAGCCACGTTTGTGGGACACCTGCTCCACATTCTAACAAGGGGCTTAATCTGTCTACACCTGGGGTTCTAAGTGTCATTCTCTTGAGATATTCTTGGACACTTGTCTTGGTAATGAGAGTATGTGGCAAACTTTGAGGCAACACTATTACAAGCAGCAAGGCACGTTGACAGCTAGGTGTCTTAAGTATTTGGGTCATGCGCAGGTGGCTGTTCCCCTTCTCACAAGTGTTGGCCACTTGTCTCTCATGTGGCAAATCGCAGCAAGTATATAAGGAGAGCAATCTTCTCAATTTCTGAACAGCTCCAGTGAGCGTGGGAAAGAGAGAAGAGAAGAAAAAAAAGAAAAAGAAAAAAAAGAGAGGAAGAAAAGAAATTAAGGAAGAGAAAAGAGAAGAGAAGGAAAGGAAAGAAAGAGGAAAAAAGAGAAAGGAAGGGGAGGAAGAAGAAAGGAAAAATATGAGAATTCTATGGTAATATTTTCATAGTATTTTTAGTATGAAGCTAAATTTTTAGAATTAAATTGGGGCTTTTAGTGTATGAATATTTGAATTACTATTTGGAGAGATTAGTTATAATTAGAGTAATTGTTGTAAATGTTTCTAAGTTTTTGATATTGGGAGCAAGTTGCTAAATTAAATGGCTTAGGAAGATAGCGATATTATGGCTAGATAGACTTCTTAAGCTGTTAATTATTGTCAGATGTAGACTCTAGAGGTGCTTCGGGTGGTATTCTACTTATGTGGGATCGTTGGGCTGTCTCCAGAATTGATTCTTGCTTGGGCAGATTTGTGGTGGCTTGTCAGTTTAGGAATGTGGAGGATGGGCTGGTGTGGGCTTTTGCGGGTGTGTATGGCCCGAATAGAGACCATGTTCGTAGGCGATTGTGGGAGGAATTAGCTAGTTTGATTAGCTTGTAGGAAGTGCATTGGTGCATTGGGGGTGACTTCAATGTTACCCTGTTTTTTGATGAGAGGCTTAGGGGTGATACTCATAGGTCTGCGGTGGCTGATTTTGTGGATTTTGTTGTGGAGCAGGGTCTTATGGATTTGCCTATGGTTGGAGGGGAATCTACTTGGTCCAACAATTTGACGTGGTCTAGATTTGACCGTTTTTTGGTTTCTCCGGAGTGGAAATTCTGTTACCTTGGTCTTTTGCAGAAAAAGCTTTTCCGGGTGTGCTCGGATCATGCTCCCATCTTTCTTTCTAGTGGTTGCCCGCAGTCTAGAAAGAGAGCATTTAAATTTGAAAACATGTGGCTCAAAGAGGAGGGTTTTGTGGCGAAAGTAAGAGGGTAATGGGACTCATTTCAGTTTTTTGGGTCTCCTAGTATCGTGTTGGCCAAAAAAATTAGAGCACTCAAATGGGAGATCAAGAGATGGAATTTGGAGGAGTTTGGTGATGTGAGGGAGAAGAATAAAGCCAGTTGTGAGAAGCTGAATGCGCTGGACAAAACTAAGGAAGTGAGACAGTTAACTGAGGAGGAGAAGGATAGAAGGCGTCAGATTTCTAGAGAGTTGGAAGCTTCTCTTCTCCAAGAGGAAATTAGTTGGAGACAAAAATCGAGGATTCTGTGGTTAAAGGAGGGGGACAAATGCACCAAGTTCTTTCACCAGGTGGCGAATGCAAATCGTAGAAATAACTCCATCGAGTCTTTGGTTCTGAATGGCACGTCCACCTCCAATCCTACTATTGTTAGCAACCATATTGTTAACTTCTACGATTCCTTGTTCACGGAGCCTCTTAGTTGGAGACCCCGCTTGGATAATCTCGAGTTTGATATGTTTTTGGATTCTGATGCCTCAAGCTTAGAAGAACTGTTTGAAGAAAGGGAGGTGTGGAAGGTGATCAAAGGCATGGATGGAGACAAGGCTCTCGGTCCGGATGGATTTTCTATGGCTTTCTTTCAGGAGTGTTGGGATGTGATCAAGGGAGACTTTATGGCGGTCTTCGCCGAATTCCATGAGCAAGGTAAATTTGTTAAAAGTATTAATTCTACTTTCATTGCTCTTATTCCGAAGGTGCATAGTGCTAAGGAGATTAAGGACTTCCAACCGATTAGCCTTGTGGGTGGTATTTATAAGATTATTGCGAAGGTTTTGGCTAATAGAATGAAGATGGTTATGGATAGGGTGATTTCTAAGCCTCAAAATGCCTTTGTTAAAGGGAGACAAATATTGGATTCGGTTCTCATAGAAATTGAATGCTTGGATAGTCGGATTAAGTCCGGGGATCCGGGGGTTTTATGCAAGTTGGATATGGAAAATGCTTATGACCATGTGGATTGGAACTTTCTTCTCTATCTCTTGAAAAGATGTGGCTTTGGGGAGAGATGGTGTTCATGGATCAAACATTGTATTTCTTCTGTTCGGTTCTTCATTTTGATTAATGGATCCCCTTTCGGTTTTTTTAGAAGTTCGCAAGGGGTGAGGCAAGGTGATCCGCTTTCCCCTTTCTTATTTGTCTTGGTCATGGAGGTTTTTAGTAGGATGATTAATGCTATCTACTCTAGGGGGCTGATTTCAGGGTTCTCCGTGGGCACTAGGGATCATGATCGAGTGGAAGTTTCCCATCTTTTATTTGCGGATGACACTTTGGTTTTTTGTGGTGCGGATGCTAGCCAAATCAGTTACATGGGTGCTTTTCTTGTTTGTTTTGAAGCGGTTTCTGGGCTTAAGGTGAATTTGACAAAGTCTTCTTTGGTCCCGATTGGCTTATTGGATGATGTGGATCAGTTGGCTGGAAGCCTGGGTCGTGGCACTGCTGACTTGCCTTTGAAGTACTTGGGTCTTCCACTAGGGGCGTCGTTTAAGCTTCAGGCTATATGGAGGGATTTGGAGGACCTGATCGCTCGGCGGTTGGCTCCTTGGAAACGAATGTACCTTTCTAAGGGGGGGAGGGTTGCTTTGATCAAAAGTACACTTTCTAATTTGCCTACTTACTTGCTTTCGTTATTTCCTATTCCGGCTAATGTAACCAAGCGTATTGAGAAGATTCAACGAGATTTCCTTTGGAGGGGATTGAATGATGAGGTCAAGCTTCATTTAGTTGATTGGGACACGGTGTGTTCTCCTATCTCCGAAGGTGGGTTAGGAATCCAAAATGTGAGGAAGTTCAATCAAGCTCTTTTGGGGAAATGGCTATGGCTGTATGCTCATGAGGATGAGGCTTGGTGGAGATCGGTTTTAGTGGCTAAGTATGGGTCTTCTCGAGGTGGATGGCGATCTTGTGATATTACTGAGTCACATGGGGTGGGGCTTTGGAAGTATATATGTATGAGGTGGAGTAATTTCAAGAGACACTTTAGATTTGACCCAGGGGTTGGCTCTAAGATCAGTTTTTGGGAGGATGTTTGGTGTGGGGAGAGTTCTCTCAAAGATACGTTTCCTGGTCTGTTTAGTATTTCCAGTTTCAGGGAAGCTTCCATTGCGGATAATGTGGAGCGCTCCAACGGTACCATTCAGTGGAACATTGTTTTCACCTGTTTGATTCATGATTGGGAGGTAGAGATTTTGGCTTCGTTCTATAGTTGTTTGTATTCTTATAACCTCAGAGGGGTTGGGGAGGACAAGCTGTGGTGGGTTTCTTCGAGCAAAGGTGCCTTCGAGGTAAGCTCGTTTTATCGGGTTCTTTCATCTCATGGGTCCATTTTGTTTCCTTGGAAAGGCATTTGGAAGACGAAGGCTCCGCCTAGAGTGGCATTTTTTGCTTGGACGGCCACTAGAAGTAAGATCCCCACCATTGATAATCTTCGCGCGGAGAGGCATGATAGTGGTTAACAGATGTTGGCTTTGCGAGTCAGATGGGGAGTCGGTAGATCATCTTCTTCTTCATTGTGGAGTGGCGAATGCCCTGTGGAATGCTATTCTCAGTCGTTTGGGATTGTGTTGGGTTATGCCTGGTTCGGTTAGAGAGTTGTTTGCTTGTTGGTGTTCGGGGGGTCGAACAAGGAGTGCGGTGGTTTGGAAGATGATTCATTTGTGTCTTATATGGTGTATTTGGAGGGAACGTAATGCAAGATGCTTTGAAGACTAAGCGAGGTTGTTCGAGGAAATTTTTCATTATTTTCTTTTTACGCTTTACACCTGAACGGCCGGTTGGCTTGCTCTGCTTGTAATTAGTTTCTCGGATTTTCCTTCTCGCTTCTCTTCTTCCCCTTAGGCTTTTCCTTGTATACGTCCTATGTACTATGGGTTGCGCCCCTTTGCGCTCTCTTAATATATTTTGACTTATCAAGAAAAAATTTTATATGGCATGATTTAATAATGTTATATATTACAATAAAAAATAATAAAATAACAAAATAATTTAAAAAAAAAAAAGGCAAAATTATCTAAAGAAACATAATGACAATTGTATCCCAGCTTTTTTAAGGAAGACGATCCATTTCTAACCGATAGCATTCTGGTCAGCAGACGGGATGCGACTTCAACCAAGCCGACGCGTACACTTCATTTCTGACATGACAAATTCCTTTTGAACTCCGGGACGTTTCATAGTCATCTAAAGAAACGTAAAGCATACAGCTTTCCTTGAAACTCTTACCATCAATTCCCACCTCTTTGGCTGCAGAATTTCAAGAATCGACCCAATCCAAAAGACCCAGAAATCCCACTCTTTGAAAAAGGAACCCTTACCCAATTCCCAATGGCAGGCAAGGAGCCAGAGATTATAACAGACAAAAATCAGATGAGGAAATGGTCAAGGGCCATGAGGTCCCAAGGCAAGACCATTGGCTTCGTACCCACCATGGGGTACCTCCATGAGGGCCACATATCACTCATCAAAGAAGCCCACAAGCATACCAACCTCATAGTCGTGTCAATCTATGTGAACCCAGGTCAGTTCTCTCCCACTGAGGACCTTTCCACATACCCATCTGACTTTCATGGTGATATCCAAAAGCTCATGGCTGTTCCCGGTGGTGTTGATGCTGTTTTCCACCCCCACAATCTTTATGACCATGCAAAAAGTAAACCCACTGGTGTAAACACTAATAGTAGTAATTATCATAATTCTGGTGGTGGTGGTGAGCCAGAGAGGAAAGGGGTGGTGTCCTGTGTGGAGGAGAGGGGGTTGGGGCATGAAACATGGGTAAGGGTCGAGAGATTGGAAAAGGGTATGTGTGGGAAGAGTAGGCCCGTGTTCTTTAGAGGGGTTGCCACTATTGTCACTAAGTTGTTTAATATAGTGGAGCCTGATGTTGCCGTGTTCGGGAAGAAGGATTATCAGCAGTGGCGAATTATTCAGCAGATGGTGAGTTTTGAAAGAACCCTCAAATTCTTGTTTGAATTTTGGGAAGTATGAGAGAAAGAAAAGGAAAATAGTTGTTATTGATCAAGATCCTCTTCTTTCGTTCTTTGGGAGAATCGAATAGATTTTTAAATGTCATTTGATTGATATATTATGCTTGTAGGAGGAATTGATGCACTAAGAGTTAAGGCAGCAACTTTGTATATATACTTGATAATTTTAACCCCAATTTGGTTACTGGTAACCGTAGTATCAGCTGCAAGTATGTAATATTTGTTGGTTATGAATATGAGAGCAGAACATGGAATCTTGTAATTTATTTACGGCCTGAATGCTTGCAAAGTTCTCTTTCTTTTTTCATATGTTTTATTGACAACTTGATTGAGAATAATGTTCTAGTACAGGACATTAAGTTTGTTGGTTTGTAAGAAAGAGGAGCAAATGTGGAAATTTATATTCATTTTGGGTTGGAAGGGTTGTTGTAGAGCCCAACCTTCCCCTTTTTTCCCTGTGTATTTTGGAAACCAGAATGAATATAGTATTCTTATGTTGGAATGATGGCCATTACTTACCTTATTTTGACAGTTATCTAGTACTTGCTTTGTGAAGAGAGGGAGCCTTCCACTGTTTCAGTATCTCCAGTCTTAGTTCCTGGGAATGTAGTACTTTTAAGGGACTCAAAAGCATGAAAGTGGAAGAGCTTCACAGCATTAAATTTTAATGAAATTGTCATTGAATCTTAGCAATATATGTTATGCTTGATGTATTTCAATTTCATCTTTAGGTTTTCTTTTGTGCAGCATTTCTCTGGCTATCTAAAAATTTTAATCAAATGTTTAAGCTCTCAGGTTGGAAAATTTAGTGTTGGTTCAGTTCTGAGCTTGAACAATTGAGTTTTGGTTCTGGGTTGTACTGATCCCATAGCCCTTAATTTGGTCTTGTTTCATTTTTAATGTAGTTGCTCCATGAAGAATTTGCTAGATATTAACAAAATTATGTCATTTGCGATCTATAGTAGGTCCAACAGTGCTGCTTATTGTTCATTGTCTGGTTGAATTCTTACAGGTTCGAGATCTTGATTTTTCCATAGAAGTGGTAGGTTCTGATATAGGACGTGATGATGATGGCCTCGCAATGAGTTCACGCAACGTGCACCTATCACCTGAAGAGAGGGAAAAGGTTCTCTTACTACTAGTTATTCCTTTTACTTTTCAAATTCTCCTGAATCTGTAGTTCTAATTCTGCATATAGATACTTTGTTTCCATTAAGAAACTGTTTTAATGTCATGCCACCTAGTTTTAGTCTCCACTTCTCTATCTCTTTCATCAGCATGTTAGGTTGGGACAGAACTTGGATTTCATGGAGGCTTTCTTTCGGGCTTTTATGTGTAGCCTAGGAACATTGGTGCGCTTCACATGAAACCTTCTGTTTGTGGATGATACCTTGATATTTTGCAGGGCAAATCCAGACCCCCTAGGCTATCTATGTGCCTTATTCTTATACTTTAGAGTTGTATCCAGCTTGAAAATTAATCTGTCTAAGTTAGGATTTGCTCGTGGGTAGTGTCAATAATGTTAATGGGCTAGTCAATATTCTAGGCTGCAGGGTTTCTTCTTTGTCTTTCATTGGGAGCTTTTTTAAGGCCAAGTCTATTTTGGATTGTGTTATTGAGAAGATCGAGCGCCATTTGGTTGGCTGGAAAATGATGTACTTGTCTAAGGGTTGAAGGATTACCTTGATCAAGAGCACTTTATCCAATTTGCTCCCCTTTCCTACTAATGTTGTCAATTGCATAGAGAAGTTACATCTGGACTTTTTATGGGGTGGGCTAGGTGAGTTCAAATTTCACCTGGTTAGTTGGCCCAAAGTTTGTTTTCCGATTTATGAGAGACGGTTAGGGGTCCAAAACTTGCTATTGTTCAACTGTGTTCTTTTGGGAAAGTGACATTGACGCTATTTGTATGAGAGAGAGGCCTTGTGGAGAGTTGTAGTGGATTCTAAATATGCAGCTCATGGGGTAAGTGGTGTTCAACTGAGGTCCATGGGTCATATGGGGTGGGGTTATGGAAAAATATTAAGAGAGGTTCGAGGAGTTTTTTAGTCATACCAAACTTGAGGTAGGAGATGGTTTGAAGGATAGATTTTGTAATAACATGTGGTGTGGGGATCAACCCTTAAAGAAGCCTTCTCATATTTGTATAGTATTGCTTGCATTAAGGATGCTTCTGTAATAGATTAATTGGAGTTTTCTAGTAGTTCCTATTAGTGAAATGTAAGCTTTATCAAAGTTGCTCACGATTGGGAAGTGGATGTCTTTGCTTCATTTTTTAATTTGTTGTATTCCTTTAGATTGAGACGGAGAGGCGAAGACAAGCTTTGTTCGGCTCCCTCCAAGAGAGAGACATTTGAAATTAGTTCTTTATGTAACATCCTTGTAACTCATGATAGCACTCCCTTCCCTTGGAAGAGTATTTGGTGGAATAAGGTCTATTTGAGAGTAGTGCTTTTTGCTTGGACATCCGCCTTAGGGAAGATCCTCACTATGGATAATCTAAGGAAACATGTCATTATGATTGACTAGTGTTGTATGTGTAAAATGAATAGAAAGTCTGTGGATTATCTTCTACTCTTTTGTGAGATTGTTAGTGCTTTATGGAGTGCTATTTTCAGCTGTATTTGGTTAACTTAGGTTATGCCTAGAAGAGTAGTAAACCTTCTCTCGCTTGTTAGGGAGGGTTGTGCGGTCTTGCCTCTTGCCTTTTGAATTGTCTTTGGAGGGAAAGATTTGATAGAAGTTTTGAAGATCTCGAGAGAACGGTGGTAGAACTGAAGTATTTCTTTTCAAAACTCTTTCCCAGTGGTTGTCCTGACTTTCTTGACATTTTTTCTCTTTCTAACTAGAGGTATTTCCTGTATACTTCATGTGAACTTGGGTTGCACATTTTTATGTTTTTCAATAATATTTTGATTACTTAATAAATTTTAAAAAAAAATTCCAGTACCTGTCTTATTTAAAGTCTCTCAATCATTATTTTCTATTAACTACTTTTTCTGAAAAACATATTTTTTGAATATCATTGTGCAACTTTTTCATTCTGTTTATTCTGCAGGCATTGTCTATCAACAGGTCATTATCAAGAGCAAAATCTGATGCAGAAAATGGTCAAATAAATTGTATGGAGTTAAGAAACTCGGTCATCCAAGCAGTAAATAGCGCTGGTGGAAGAATTGATTATGCTGAGGTGAGCACTAAAACATCTTCCTTACCTTCGGGTTTTTTATTTTTTATTTAAAAAAAAAAAAAATTATAACCAAAATAGAACTTGAGCTATAATAAATAGTTATTTTTCCTTTTCAAAGTGCATGCATGCAAAGTAAACGTTTTTGCTGATTTTAAAACTGCTCTGATCCTTGAATGAACAAACGCTCAATGCTGCTAGTTTGGTCAAATATTTGTCATCAGTTTACTCTAGGCTTGTCATTGATTTATCCTTGGCAATAATAAATGGTTCGATTCTTCAAGGTGTTTTGGGGATTTAGTTGGTACGTAGCTGGTATAAGTTGAGGTTGTTGCAGTATGGGGGTGGGAATTTGATCAATTTGATGCAAATATAATAAAAACAAGTCATAGATGAGTGATTCATTTTATCCTTCTCTGCCAAATCAAGAATTTTTATAGAGGTTTTGAAGAGGACTTCTAACTGTTTATACAGTATGTGTAGAATCAATACACCTTAGCTTGTTACTTCAGTAGGTTTTTGAATTTGGTACTGAAAATTTCTGCAACATCTGCTAAAGAAAAAGAACACGCATTGGTGACATCTTAATTGTAGAGAAATCTTTTGTGGTTGATTATGTTGATATCAAGACCGCTCTCTTTGAAGTGTCCAGCCTTTATGAGGGCAATATTTACCACATTTTAGTGAGCTTGTGCAGATTTGGAACCCATATGTCTGATCAGAAAGTGTTTTGAAGTTCAATTAACATATGCTTTTTTGTGCTATCAGATTGTAGACCAAGAGACTTTGGAGGCAGTGGAAGAGATCCAGAGCCCTGTTGTGTTCTGCATTGCTGCCTGGTTTGGGAAGGTCAGGCTTATAGACAACTTGGAAATAAATATATGAAACTGATGGGTGGCTCTAAGGGTTTAGGTGGTATGTCGGGGTTTTTTTGTGGGCGAGCTTCGGCTTTTTCTTTTCTTTTTCTAATAGGCGTTTCCGCTTGTATACTTCCAGTGTACTTAGGAGCACCTTACGCTTTTAATAAAACTTCTTACTTATAAAAAAAAAATCTTCTACTCAACATTGGACACAGCTGCATACCTTTGTCAAATTGTCAAAGAACTCTTTCGATTATTTTTCTTATGGGGAGCTATTTCTTTACGGGTGCATCAATAATAGTTCTTTCATGTTTGGTATATCTGACTTAAAAATCCTATAGGACGCCATTAAAAGAGCTATTTAATGGTCATTTTCTCTACCTTGAACATGGAAACTAAGGTTATTTTTTTTAATTGTAAACTTTGAAATATATATATATATATACCAATCATCACGTTGGATTATGCTCTAATACCAAAATGGTGCATTTCCTACAGCATCATGAAACGTGTCTATCCTCATAATTGAATGGGTAATCATTCAAAGGGCAGTTATTAGCTTTATCAACTCAAAACTTTTAGGCGGTTATCTTAATTCAAACCTCGACTCCATAATTAACCCCCATTTCATGTGTTACATCTCACTTGTAACTACAAATTTCAAGGAAACCTTTATCCAAGCCAAATGAATCAAAATTGGCTGGTGTCGCATGCACATCTGTGATGAAAAGGCGGCATGAAACTATGACATTATAAGCTATAATTCATATTTTGAAATACTTAAAACATAAGATGGAAAAGCCAGCGGTTTGCTTCAATCTCAACACTAAAAATGATGCTCCTCAACCAATAGTGTCAAGTAACAGATGAATGACAAGCTTAACACACATCATGCAGCAGATTAGTCTTCAAAGAATTCAAGGATACAAACTATACATGCGACATCTTATAATATATAGTAGGAAAGTGGACCGTGTGACCAAAAACGCTATAGGTAAACCAGCACTAATAAAATCGTAAAGCATCATTCCCACTAGTGACCGCATTTGAAACCGCCGCAAACAGATAGAACTATGATGAGAATCAGGGCGATTATGATACCAAGAACTATCAGCTTTATCTTCATGTTCTGCAACCACATCTTTCTCCGCATCTTGGTTCCTTGCTGCCTGAAATCTTGTGCCTGCAACACCATACAAATGGGCACTCATATTACCTCGCAAGTAAATTGGAAAAAATACAAGCCGCTAGAAAATTAAGTCAACGTCATATGCTGAAAAAGTATCATTGCAATTCAATATCAATAGATCCCCAGGTTGAAGAAAATAAAACCAATCCCAACCTTGAAGTCCGCTTTTGAAGAGTTACTACTGTTACTTGAGGAAAGAAATTTCTTTAGGCCACCTTTACAAGTTCAGTATTTATGTTTTAGGTACTCCAACTGGACATATACTTACCATGTGAATTACAGGTAAATTTTTGTAGCTTAGATAAAAGCATTGATACAGATCTAAAATAAGAAATCACATCATTACCTTATTATCTTGAACATTCGCACAACATTTTTATAAATTTCACCAAACAGATCTCATTTTTCTATTAACTATATGTTAAGATCTTGAACCAATGAAACCACACTGGCAAACCATAAACCTGTTTGGTTGCTGCTTTGAAAACAGAAAACCTGTTTTCAAAACACCAAAACACGTTTCATTTTCAATTCAGGTGTTTGGATAGTTGTTTTAAAAACAAAAACATGTGAAAACAAAAACAAGGAAAAACACAAAATATGGAAACAAAGTTGTTTACGAAAACAGTTTTCTTGTTTTAAGGAAACATGCAGCTCCAACTTACGTGCACACTAAAAGGTAAAGCCTCAGATCACGGGTTCGAGACTTCACAATGAGTTAATTTTTCACCCTTCTTTTTCTCCGTCATCCACTGCATCCAAAGTGTGAACATTTCTCAGTGCCAGTGCCATAGTCAAAGACAGAACCATCAACTGCTCCAAGCTCGCATGGAGTCCCAGCATGGCATACCCACCTCAACCTTTTGACTTCTCTCCATTCCTTCATGCCCAACATCATGTCCTACATCGATCTCTCCCTGAAGGTCTTCTGCACATTCAACCACCGAACCCACACGCCCACTCTCCCAAATCCCAACCCCATCAAACCCACACCCACTCTGTTTGTCAATTGGTTCTGGTGGTGGTAAGAACAGAAATGAGGGGATAGAGGAAAGTTGCAACTGAAGTTGTAGTGTCTCTATGCTCTGCTCTTGCTCTAATCGAAAAAGTACTTGGAACCAACTGCCCTTCTTGAACACACAGATGTGTCTGCTCTTGGACAATGAAGCTATTTAAGACATTTTCCGGAGATCTCTTGATATTTGAGAGGCCAACTGATTGATATCTCAAATCATATCATCCTTGACCTCATTAAGATTTGATGGAGGTATCACTGTGGACATTACCAAGTTCCAGACCAAACTTTCTTTTTAAGTGGAAACTATTTTCAAAACAGTTGTCCAAACGTCTTAACTACTGTTTTCTGTTTTCAGCAAATGTTTTCAAAAACAGTTTGCCAATGCTTTCTTTAACGAAAAAACAACATAAAATGGCTTTCTGTTTTAGTTTTCGAAAATAATTCTCAAAAACAAAAGCAGAAACCAATTTGCCAAACAGGCTAACCCATCTATAAGTCATTCCCATTTGTTTTTAGAATTTAGATAGCACTATCCGTCTAGCATTGGGAGGTTAAAAAAATAAAAACATATGCATTTGCTCACCTGAGAACGAAGGTTCTCTGTTTTGTCCACAAGCAACTCAATCTTCTCTCCACGGTCAAGAACCTACACAGAAAAGTCTCGAGTCTCACAGAGGAAAGATTCAACAAAAAGAGAAGAAAATTTTTGCAAACAGTAAATAGATGAGATAGCAACATTTTCCTACCTTCTCAATATTTTCCATCATAACCCCTTTCACTTCTGAAACCTGTGCCTTTACTTTAGCCAGCTTGCTGATCTCCTCTGGATGATCTACACAATACTGCATCTGCTCCTTCAATTTGGGTCTACATCATCAGGACCAACTTTTTGGCATTAAAAGTAATTTGTGATAACAAAAAAACTTCCCATTTCACAGCATATAAAATATACATTAAAAGCAACCAAAAAAAAAAAAAAAAAAAAGAAGAAAAGAAGAGAGATGAAGAAGAAGAAGAAAAGATTACCCAAACTCCTTGTTGAGGCTATTGGAAACTGCTGTTGCAGCTTTTCCTCCACCATATCTCTTGGTAAAATCCTCCTTGATACGCTCAAGGTAGGCAATTGGAACCTGTCGCCCAACAGACTCAACCGCAACCACACAGTACGCTGCAATATTCAGAAGATAAAGTTTAATGCGGATGCATGCAGCAACACGAGTGAGCAAAAACAAAAACAAATATTTTGAATATTCAACATTACAGAATGAGATATTACTGTCTAACCAATCCCTTAAGATTCTAGCATTCATGTTTACTTCCCTTTTCATTTTTCACATATCTTAAAACTTAAATCATTAACTTATTGTAAAACTATGGTTGTCCTTACCCTGCATCGGGTTTTTAGCAAATTGAAAAGAAGGGGCTTGGGGAAGTGAAACTATGAACCCTTCTCACTAAAACACGAGTATCTTTATACAAGAGAAACTGAAAAACACAACATTTTCACGATGATCAAACAAACATAGCATGACTACAAAAGAAGATAAATATGTATATATTGGTATGCCCAACCAATAGGTTTTGAAAGAAAGATCGAATTTATCAACAATGGATTAGAAAACATAAAAATTAGAATCAATACCGATATATTTTTTTTTTCTCAAAAAAATAAAAAAATCTTGAGCTGGGCCTCTTAAAAGTTCTAAGCTTGATTATTTATCCCAATAAGTCGAGATGTAAAAGGGAACCAAACCAACGAACTCCACAACACTCAAAAAGTTTCATTTCCCCCAAAGTTTTCTCGGCAACCAAACAGATTCCACGGCTATTACGGACGTCAAACGTGAAGATCACAAGGAATTCAAAACAAATAAAACAAAAAAAAAGCATTGACATCGAGCAAAAAGCAGAGAAATGAAAGAACGAGATGAACAAACAGCAGATCAGAGGATCGGAGAAGAGAAGGAAAATACTGAAGCCGTTGTCGACGAGGTAATTGAAGGTGTGGCCGTCGCAGTTGTAGGTGAACCTGTTGTTGGAGGCCGGGAGTTTCTGGAGGCACTGCGCGGCTATGCTGGTGAAATTTCCGGTAAACTCCGTGAACTCGGCCAGGATCACCGTCCCTCTCGCCACAAAGCTGTAGATCAACGATTGCTGGCCCATCGCCGATTCGATGACCTCAACCCTAACCCTAGCAGAGCGAAAGAGAAATATACTCGATCTTGCGAATGGTTTTCTGGTTTTGCTTTCTTTCTCTTTTGTTTGCTTAGATGCGAAGAGAGAGAGAGAGAGAGAGAGAGAGAGAAGGGTAGCGTAATTTTGTGTCTTTTTGAGGCAGTGCCGGTGCAGCTGACCCACCAATTCAAGAAATAACCGAAATGCCACGCAGTCTCATGCAGCCGAACAGTCTTCCTGTCTGCTATTCGAATTTAGTTTTATTTATTTATTTATTTAAATTATTTGGTTAATTAAATTTAATCTTCTTCATCTACAGCTCATTTATAATTTGTCCTCTTAAGCTGCCGCTCGTGAGAGATAATTTCCTTTTTTTTAACTATTAATTGTTGGCAAAAATATTCTTCTATTAGTTGATGACATTAAATTAGATGAAATAAACAAATGTGTAACATAGACACTTCATTTTTAATGTGAAATAATAATAGAACTCTCGTTTTAAAAAATAAATTTACTTATGGTGTGGCCGATTCATCTATGGGGGGTTGACCGAGATAGCTACCCCCAAGTGACGGGATGATTCGACCACCACCTCCGACGTGCTCATTTTTAAATTTGATTTAGCATGCTTGACATAAAAGTTTTGTTTTTTTGTGTTTTTTTTTGCCAACGATTGATTGAAGCAATGGTAAACTTGGATTTCAGAAAGAACATGACACTTGATTGCATTTATAACTAATCCAATTAGCGTAGAAAAGACAGAAGCAGCCATTTTGATGAATACTACTCACTTTAATGAAGAATTAATTTGGAGCAACTACTTTCTTGACAGATTCTTAAACTTATTGACAAAGATTTCCTTTTAAAGCTATTTATTTTCTTCGCATTCAATCTAAGGATCATCTAATAAACTATTATGAGTTAAATTATGATTTATTTTAAACGTTTAAGCTTTAATAAACAAGGTTCGGTTCAACTTCAATGAAGAATTTAATGATCGCAAGCAGGGATGGATCTCCCCCCCTAACCCGTCCCTAAAAGCATGCGAGAAGAATCGCATCACATGTATCTTAAAAAATGCGTGTGAGAATTACATGTATTTTAAACGCGATTTTTGGACAAATTCCATCAAGGGCAAGGGTAGATTGAAATGAAAGTAGAATACGACAGCTTTGGTAATTGAAATCTTTGTGTTAATCGTAGGATTTGCACATGATTTGTGAAGCGGTGCCAGAATTTGTTGGCACAAAAGGTCAAGATTTATGCAAAAATTCCATCGTTTTATAAGCTGTCAAAAAAGAAAAAGATGGAGCTTTACAACCAACAATGCTAATCTAATTATGTCTTATTCAGATCTTCCCTCAACAATGGCATGTGGGAAAATATTTTATAATGATGATGTTAATCAATTGGTTTGCATCTGCGTACGTATGTAGTCTTTGTGTTTGGATACATACTAAAATTATTTTTTTACTTGGGGTCATTTTCATAATAGCGTGAGATTAGGGGAGGGCTTATCTTTAATAGGATTAGAAGTTTTCTTTGGCTAAACCCATCAACAAAAAATGATGTTAAATCATCAATTATCTCAAAAGTTTAAGCTAATTGAAATGACAATGAATTACGAAGACATGATTCAAATTTAAGACCTCTGTTTTAATACTTGTTAAATCATCAGTTATCCCTAAAATTTAGAGGTGACAATTCATGTTTGCGTGTCGGGTTTGAATCGTGTCGAGATATAAATATAAGACTATATATGTTAGTTCTAACTTATCTCATTTAATTAAATGAGTTAGACCCATCAACCATAATTTACTAATTTTCTATTTGGTTTGTGTTGGGTTTGCGTATCATGTCAAAAATTGACATCCCTTATATCACGTGTCGAGTTTAGGTACAGGTCATGTATAGACATTCGTATAAGATAATATATGTCAACATTAACCTAATCCATTTTATTAAACGAGCCGAACCCTCAACTTTAATCTACTAATTTTGTGTTGAGTTCGTATCGGATTTGTGAGTCATGTTAAAAATTGTTAGCCTTATAAAAACTTAAGTCGATAAGAATGATAATCTTCATTTAGAATGAAATTAATCTCTCAACCATTTACTTTGAAAATTCAATAGATTATTCAAACTGAAGGGGTGTGCAAGTGATCTATTTGTGAATGATTATAGGTTCATAAGATGACCATTGTTCGACATGTATTTCATCACTACCAATCTCAAAAACTTAAACCGATAAAAATCAATCAATTATATTATTTAATTAATATTTTAACATTCATATACTTCAAATAAATTTTTTCTTTTCCATTTAAGTTCTCAAATCCTTTTTTGGTTTTGGTTATAATCCCCCTTGACCTTCTGTCTCTCTCACACCCTCACACACCTCTTAGTATTATTTTTTTTCTAAGCCACCTCTTAGTATTATGAATATGCAGAGTGTTGGTGTAAGTGTATGTGTGCATATAATTGCGACTTCCTATAAGAGAGAAAGGGAGGATATGTAATTGAAATTATTGGCAGAATTAAGTCCACAAAGCTTGTGTCTTAGGTTTCTATTTGTATAGATCTGACATAAATGAGAACTGGAAAAACACATTGCTATAAGAGACTATAATAACTAACTTATTAAACAGGGTGAGCCACAGGACATATTCATTGTATCAGATTTCTCCATATATTACACCCATAAATTAGTCATCATTTGACACCCCTAAAACTGGTTCTTCCTTGTTGGCAGCATCTGGTTCCGACAGGGTCGTGGGGGTCAGACCGGACAGTGAGGATGGATTTGTGGAAGCGGTGGCACTGGTCGTGGACGAAGTAACTGAATTAACATGATTAGTGGCTGGCGTTGTCCGTTCTGTAGTAGGCTTTGAAATGAGTCCTTGTGCCTCCATAGCCTCACGTGCTGCTCTCTCCTTTGCTCTTTTGGCTCTTTCCAACACGTCTTCCTGTATAGAATAAATGAATAAAACATACAGCAACAGGTTCAAACTTTGTTTCCATAATTCACCTCCTATTTTAATTAAAATTTTCATGTGTTGGGGCATATGGCAAATGGGAGTTTATTCTATTCCACAACCATAAAAGAATTTCCCCGGCTATTATGAGACATTTTGAATTGAATAATATTCTTCAATCCCCTACTAAAAGTTCACAACACATCGAGAAGAACCTTTGTAAATTTGTTGATCTATGATATAGATTCAGTCATTCTTGTCGAAATCTGTTAACTTTGTTTTCCATGGAGGGAAAAAATCATAGTTTTGGCAAAGTTATAACATTAGATTTACAAATACAGTTCCATTAGATTTGGAAAAGTAGATAATAGAGACGGTATTGCAAAATCCCATTTTTGTAGCACAAGAATGAGACTGAATGTTTAGGACAACCGAGTTTATCATAATTCACAATGACTAAAATTGGACTCTTTCATCGCTTTTATATGCTATTTTTCGTAATCAAGCTTAAAATACAGGTAGCTGCCCAAATACCAGTATTGTGATCGCCATACCATGTAGCTTTGTCCAAGAGATGGGCGCAATTAGAGGCAAAGTGTTTTTCTTGTCTTAGAGATAAACACGTTTAATAGAATTATTACATGATTTTACTTGTCTACAATAGAAAACAAGCCGTATGTGATTTTTCCAACAGATTTGAACTGTAATGAAGCTAATCGATAAAACAAAGAAAATAAAAGAACACAGAATGTAGCTTAAAATAAGTAATGATACTAATGTGGATTTAATTGCAACTTGAATTACTCATTACCTGGAAGTCCTGTACTTGCTTTTGTTGCTCGGCTTGCAGCCTACCAATGGCACTCAAAAACTCTCCCACTGTAGACTCAATGCGTTCATTTAGCGCTTCTGCCAGAGCTTTTCCCAAGAAAAATGCATCCAGAACACTCTTGCTGTCACCGTCACCTACAAGATTTAGTACCTCAATTGTTTTCAAAGACAACAAAAGAAGTGATATTGTATAATCAAAATGTTCTATAAAAGATCAAAATCATTTCATAGCAAAGAAAGTTCTTTCACTTTAATATAAGTCTCCTTCTTTCTTCCAATTACTACATAATGATAGGTGAGGAAATTTAAAAAGAAGAGTTACAATAGATATAAAGTGGTCATATAATCAAAATCTGCTAAAAAAGTACCAAGTCTTGTAAGAGAAGGCACAAGTGTAGAGATGGTCTTAGTAGGCCCTCATGCAAATCCACTTCTTGTAAAGACATCCCAATTTATTAATTCTGTGAATTTCTTTCTAGTTATTGCTTACCATGTGTTGATTCACACAATTGAGCCGATTCCTCCATAAAAAATGAGAAAGCAGGAGGAGAAAAAAATAAAAAACAGAAGCTAGAAGGACCCACGGATGACAAACACTTCAATGGTCCCAGCAGGTTCTATTGCCAAATCTTATCCAGGACATCCTAATGGTTGTTCACAATCAGAGATAAAGTTTCTCGAATCATGAAAGCAAACTATTTTGTGGTAGAGTCGAACAACAGATGATCTTTGAGACAAGAACTACTTTTTCTTTTGTTTTTAGTTTTTGGCGGAAAATTTGGGGATGGTGGGAGGTATTCCCTGGACCCTGAAAACAAAAATGAAGAAGCATTTATGGATTTTGTTATCCCATTGAAAAGAATTATGTTCTGGCTGTTTCAAGAGACATTTTGAAGTAAATCCCACACTTTAATGACATATAACCACCTAGTCTCTCAGTCAGTAGCACACTCCGTGTTACTAAACTCATCAACAAGTCACAAATGTTCTTGAGACACATTGATTGTGTTATTTTTGCAATGTAGCTGCACCCAGAATCAATGTCTAACAAGCAATTAAGTTTCTGCTCTTCAAACATGCTTTGCACAGATCAGATAGAACCAATACAATAATTCTTCTCCAGCATTCCTACATATCCCTGTTTAACAAGTTTACAGGTTCAGGAAGTATCAGTAGTCTGCGAACTAAACATGCCAGAGTTGCATGAACGAAGCACAACCAACCGATGCTTTATCAATGGTAGCTTAAGGTTAAGGGTATATTAAAGTCCAAATTTATATTAAAGCCTAATTAACTGGTTGCTACTGCTAGCAAGACTTACTTCAAGCTCTCCTCACCCAGAATAGCACTAAAAGCAATTTCTTCATTGTAATTAACCGTTCACATATCTTCAAAACACCTAAGTAGTTTCCGACTTGCCACAGGGAAACTCTAATTTCATGGTGCGCATTTGCTTCATAACTTGAAACCATTTCTTCCTTGTGGAAAGCAATTCATAGAATTTTTGTCTGAACATTTGAAATCCATGCATTGCCTCCAAATTGATCTAATAGCTTTCCCATTCCCAATGAAGTAGCCAAACTTTTATGCAAAATAGCTCCTCAAAACTCACTTTATCAAGTTTAGCTAATGAATTTTTAAAGGACTTCTACATCCGATTAGCTGTATTTTTATCTGTATCATTTAAATATATTTTTATTAAAAATTGTGAAAGAATTTTCTCATAATGATCCCTTGAAAAGTGGTAAAAGTTTTGGAAAAAAGAGAAAACATGTGAGAGAAATAATAAAAGTAAAATGGCTCATTTGAAAAGTGCTGTTATATGTGGCTTTTTTTTGCTAATCCAATCAAATATCCATTTTGCTTCTTTTTTTTTTTTTGCTAATCCAATGTGGGGGTTTTTTTTACAAATCTTATTAGCTATTTAGATAAAAGTACCATTTGGCTCCTCCATTGGGAATGCTCTTATCAGCAATAGCCAAAGTTATGACCTTGTCAACCTACTTAAAAGTTCATGATGTTCATCTCTTCATAAACACAAGATTTACAAACTCCTTAATGAACCATAAATTGACTCCCCTCCCCTCACATTCAAGCACCAGCAGAAGAAGGGAAACAATGGATGTTATCCGAAAAGTTTAAGCGGATAGAAATAAGTAAATCTAATCATTTAATTTATGTTATAACATTTCCCCTCATGCGGGCCAAACTCTCCCTTAAGAGGCTCTAATTTCATGTTAAATCACCGCTTATCTAAGCTTAAAGCTGACAAATTTAATTTATATTATAACACATTTAAGATATTACACCAAGAAGTTAAGGAGAGGATAATATATCAAACCCATATACAAAGAAAGGAAGATATCTAGGATGGAAGCCAATAGAAAACCAACACCTGAAGCTGAAAATTAAGATATAGAGCAATATATTTCAACCTTCTTTTTTTTGATAAGTAATGAAAAAGAGAAGGATAATAGAGAGCAAATCCCATATCATTATTGTGCAGACATGAACCATCAAGTTGACTCATATCTTCAATCACAGAAACACGTCATCTTAGCACTTTTTCGAAGAAACCCACTTCATATAGTTTAACAACTCACCATTTTAAGGTCAACTCGTCACACCATAACAAACTATCAATACCCAAAAAAGATAAAAAGCAATAAAATTTGAGGAAAGTAATGGGTATTGTACCAGAGCCAGAACCACCAGGTCTGGTGCTGCTATTGCAAGCTATTCTGATTCTATGAGGTCCTTCCACTCCAGACAATCTGAGGCCTTTGAGCTTGAGATCCGGGGAAGATAGAGTACGAGGAACGAGAGAGCTGGATGCATAGTAATAACGGGTATTTTGGTGTATGGATGGTGGAGAAGACAGGGTGCGTTGGGAAGCTGAAGCTGAAACCCCACTTCTCATTTCTTCCACTATCTAAAGTTCTGTATACTTCTCTCGATTTTTCTTGTCAATATAAACAGAGAAATCCTAAACACTACACCGACAGAAATTTCTTATACAAATTAGATTGGAAAAATTATTATAATTCATGCTTCTTTCTTTTTTTCGTCTAAAAATGTTCAGTGGAAAATATATATATTAAGAATGATTTATTAATATATATATTAAATTTTAAATTACAAAATGTCCTAGCTTGGTTCGGGCAGTGACCTAATTAGGTTGGAAAAATTATTATAAGGGAAAAATACATTTATCCCCTGAAGTATTCACCCATTTTCATTTTTGCCTCAAAAGTTTAAAATGTGACACTTTATTTCTCCAAACTTTCAAATTGTGGCAATTTAACCCATTTAGCCTATTTATTCCCAAAATGCCCCCATCACATTTAAAATAAAAATAAAAATCCAAAAAAAAAAAAAAATCAANTTGAGCGATTGGCCCATGGGGCGGCCGAACCACCCCCTGGGCCACTGGGGGTGGTTCGGCCGCCCCCAGACGGTTGACCTGGGTGTGGCCGAACCACCCCAAGCCAAACGGGGTGGCCGGCCACCACCTATAGGGTGGTTCGGCCACCCCAGCATATTTTTTGGATTTTTTCTTCCTTTTTTTTTGGATTGTTTTGTAAAAAAATGTGATGGGGGCATTTTAGGAATAAATAGGTTAAATGGGTTAAATTGCCACAATTTGAAAGTTTAGGGGGGTAAAGTGTCACATTTTAAACTTTGGAGGCAAAAGTGCAAATCGGTGGATACTTCAGGAGGGTAAAGTGTAATTTTCCCTTATTATAATTCATGCTTCTTTCTTTTTTTCGTCTAAAAATGTTCAGTGAAAAATATATATATTAAAAATGATTTATTAATATATATATTAAATTTTAAATTACAAAATGTCCTAGCTAGGTCTGGGCAGTGACCTAATCAGGTCCGCGAGTCTCGACCGAGTCCAAGTGGAGTCTTGACCGAGTCTTGGAGATGTCCTAACGGGGTTCTGGTGGTGTCCTGACCAAGTCCTGTTCAAGTCCCGACAGGATCAAGTTCTGGTCAAGTCCCAGGGAATTTCCATACAGGTTATGGTCAAGTCTAGCGGGATCCCGAGCTAAGAATGTGGCATTACTCACAACTTTGATTTTTTTTTTTTTTTTTTAAACAATGATTAATCCAAAATACTAATGGGCACTATTACAGTACAACTACCTACCGAAATGAAAGTGTAGTATTTAACCATAGATTAGATAGCACTATCCGTCTAGTTTTTCCAATTTTATTTTTTGTATGGCTGCTGGTATAATGCAATTATGTTGTTACCAATAGCTATCAGATTTGGTGGGCTTGGATCCAAAGTTGGATAGAAGCAAGTTGTGGGGGGTAAAACAACTCCCATTCAAGCTTAGAGAAAAAAGCTATTCATCAATTTGTTTTATTTCTGTTGATTTTTCAAGTCGCAATTGCATAAAATAAAAGATTCATAAATCCTTTTTTAGACTACCATATTCTTGTAGTCCAGTGGTCTTGTATTCCAAAAAAATGTATAATGGGCCTTATATAAAAAAAAAAATTGGATAAAATTTTCTTTTAAACTTGGTTGAAAAGAATAAAAAATAAAAAAATAAAAAAATAAAGGTTAAATACCTTATTCACATATGAGGTTCAACATCTTTATTTTTTTTGAGAAAAAATTCAATGGTAGATTTATTCATTCACTATAAGGAAATGGTTGAAAGATAATTGAAAAAATAATTTTTATCATTTCTGAAAAATATTTGAAAGAAATAAAACCTCTCTTTCCATCGTTCATACCACGACTGAATCCCCAAACCCATTCATACCCAACCCCCATCTCTGGCCACAAGCTTCTTCCCCAACCTCCGGCCACGAAAGAAGTGTCGGTCATGAATCAAATAGATACCCAAGCTAGAACTTTGGTACCTAGAATACCCCAAAAAAAAAAAAAACTGGCATTAACGAAAAAAAAATAAAAAAATCGGTGGGTTAAACAAACAAACTTCGTTTCATCTATTTGATTTATGACCTAACCTACATTACAAATTTTTATTTTTATTTATTTATTTTCAGGCATTTGGGCTCAGAATCTGATCTGGGTATCAAATAGTTCTTGGTCATTTTTATTTGATTCATGACCAAGAACTATTTGATTAATCTATGAAACGAAATTTGTTTGGTTATTTTTTTTTTTATTTTTTTTTTCTCGTTCTTAATGCTAGTTTTTTGTTTTTGTTTTTGTTTTTATGGGTATTCTGGGTATCAAAGTTCTAGCTTGGGTATCCATGCAGTGTTTGGGGAACGGCCGGACCCAAAGGACCAAAGTATTTATTTTATTTTTTATTTTTTTTCTCACAATCAATCCAAACATTCTTACTTTTTACATCACATTTATCACTTTTTATTATTATTCAAATAAAAAAATCACTACAAAACAATTTTTTTTTTTTTACTTTTTCATACAAAACATTTTTTTTTCTCACATCAATCAAATTAAATATGATACAGTATCAGCTCACTCCCTTATTCAAGCCCCTTCCCAAACACAGCCTCATGACCTACGCTTCTTTCATGGCTGGAGAGTGTGTCGTGGTCGGAGGTCGGGGAAGAAGCTCGTGGCCGGAAATGGGGGTTAGTTCGAATGAGTTTGGGGATTCAGTCATGGTATGAACGATGGAAGAAGGGCCGGATTTTATTTCTTTCAAATATTTTCCCAGTATTTTAATCTAATACATATGAAAAATATTTTCCCAGATGGAAGAAAAGAATGAAGCATAGGAAGCCAAGCCCAATGTAAGCGTGAAGCCCAGCCCAAGCACTAAGCACTATCCATGAAAAAGCATCCAGCCCAGCCCAAGCCCCAGGGGTCTTCCCCATATGAGCCTCATTTATATCCTTTCTTTCTTTCCCCTAGCCCTTTTTCTTTTTTCTTTTTTCTTTTTTCTTTTTTCTTTTTTCTTTTTTTTAAAAATATTTATTTATTTTTAGAAATAATATTTAGTAGACTCTCATACTTCTATCATACAACTATAATGATGTGGCAGTGAATATCAATTTTTGGATCAACAAGGGCATGTAAAAATAAAAATTAATGGTTAATATTCATTGCTACATCATCATAATTGTATGACAGTAGTACGAAGGTCTACTAAGGGTGCGTTTGGAATTGCGATTTTGTAAGAATAATCTAAGTTTTTAAAAGATATTGCAAAACATAAGGCATTTGGCATGCATTGCGATTTAAAAAATACTTAATTTGAAATAGGGAAAAAATATGCAATTTCAATAAACAGGCTAGGGGGTGCGAATTTAAACTAAAATCATGATTTCACATAACAAATATTTAATAATAAAAAAAAAACTTTTTAACGTGTTTTACCAAACACATTTACGATTTTAAAAAGTAGTGATTTCAAAAATACAATTTTTAAAGTTGCACTTATTGAAACTGCAATCCTAAATAGACCCTAAATAGCATTGCTTTTTTATTTTATTTTATTTTACCTACAATCGACATTAACATATATATATATATATATATGGCAAAGGAGCAATGGATTTCCTTGTCCAATTAGGAAGCCCTTTTCAAAAAATTTATCAATTTTAAGTTTTTCGTGAAACACAGTTTGACAGTTTTTGAGCATTATTTTCAAAAGATCGAACTTCTAAAGCACTTTTTAAATTAATTTCCAAACGCAAAACCAAATGAACCTTTAATCTTGCACAATGAACTCCTACATTGTGTTCTGTCACTTCTTAATTTGTTTCATATTTTTTTATTATATAAAAAAATTTGATGGAAGTATGTATATAGCTAGTAAGAAGCTGTGTTCCAGCTAATTAATTAGGTGTGTGCATGATTTTCGATATACATATCTTTGTGATATCTGCATGGTACGGTCCTAGACCCTCCCTAAGTAGTAGCCCCCTTTAATTTAGTGCCTCTCTTCTGGCTTGCAACTTCTTTCTCTTTTGACTTTAGCATCAAGCAATGAAATAATGGACATTTGAGGCGAAATATTGGAGGAATAAATTACTTCGTCTTGTTTTTCATTCAACCTAAGGGTTTAGGTCTTTGAACTCAGGGTGTTGGCAATGATGAACATCTCTGGCAGGGGGAAATTGAAGTAAGGAGTTACCATCAAAGTCAATTTTTATTTATTTTGTTGGGTGGGAAAAGCAGCAAAAACAACCTGTAAATATATATACTTCATTGATTTGAGAAGCTCAAAAAGCACCAAAAACATCCTTAAATATATACATTGATCTGATACTTTATTTAATTAAAAGGAAAAGTACCTAACATGAACTTTTTTACCAAGTAATAAAGAGTTTGATTCAAGTTGTGTCCACACTTAAAACAAGTAGTATAAATCTGTTTTTTTTTTTTTTTTTTTTTTAAAAAGTATTTTAAAAGCTAAATAAAAGCCCTAAAATTATGGATTTATTCTATACAATAAATTACTAGTTGTAATTTGAAATAAATGAATCATGAGAGAAAACCCATAAATTGCTACAATATTCAATTTAATTGATCGATAGCATAAACATGTGGCTTTTTAATTATAAAAAAAATCAAATAAATGAAAATGAATTTAGAAATTTGGGATTTAAATGATCTTTTACTTCCACAATTATGGATATAAATATAAAATTTGTTCGCAATTGTGATAAACATCATGTGTTACTGAAGTATTGCAACGCAATGTGATTTACGATGAACACACAAGTGATTTGAGTGGATCAAAGATCGATTGTGATACCCTAATTAAATTGTGAAAAGTAATGGTGTAATGCATGCAACTGTTCCATCCCATACATTCGATGACGCCCAAAAACGAAAGCACTGCCATTTCCCCATGACTCAATTGCAGAGCACATGTTCTTAGAAAAAGGAAAAAAAAGAAAAAGAAAAGAAAAAAAAGGGCCTGACAAAAGTCAAAGTCGTGTTCTTGGCACTTGTTTGAATTGAATAAATGGTTATTTTATATATTGTTTCAAAAAACAGGAGTAAATATTATATAGCATATGATTGGGAGGCAGACTATTCAAAAGGAAATGATACTGTTATTATTATCAAATCATAGGGGGGTGGCTTTGGCTTTGGCTTTGGTTGGTATCAGCTTTCTTGGGTGATGTGTTTGACAAGACAAAAGCAAAGTCCAAATAAAAGCCGATCAAATAATTTCTCAGGCAAAACAAAAAAATGTCCTCTCACACTCTCACTGAAGGAACACACACTTCTGCTTCCTTTGCCTCAGATTCCCTTCTTATCTGCTTCTTTTCTGGATGAAATGAAACCCATGCACCTCCATCATCATCATCATCTTCTTCTTCTTGAGTTTTTCAATGGGTTTTTTTTCAGTTTCATCATGAGTTGAAACTATTTTTTCTCATTGTTTGTTTTCTTGATTTAGAACTACTTGAACTCATGATTCACACAAACATTTTCAATTAACTAGGGAAAAAAAACTCAACCTGGCTAGAGAAACATTTGAACCAACCAAATCACACCACAGACAATTTTTGTTAGAATATAAGTTTAAATATTAAATTAATCTAAATCACAGTGAGGGAATCATATAATTATAATATAAGCCAAACAAATCACAAATATATATAACAATTTCAACTAATTAATCACCAACAACAACTATACCACCCCATCAATATATGAAACAAATAGAAGGATACAAACATAGAGTAAAATAGAGTATCTCTTGCTATACATTAATTTCTAGCAAAAAGAAAAGACAATGCTAACAATTATGAGGATGACAACAAAGGAAACAAACCTCTCACTGAGGACAAGTAGTATTAAATGTTGACTCAAACAGCAACCATAAAGATGACAATTATAAATTTGCCGTTACATACTCTTTATCATCATCTTTTTTCACAGTACTAGCTTGTTCATGATGCTTCAGCCTTCAGGGGCCTTCCTAATTTGATATGGGGTTCGGACCACTAGGAACTTCATGAGCTTCAGCTCCAAACTCCCTTTCGGTAGGCTTGTTTCTGGCTTGCTTAGGATGCAAGTTTGCTGTGGATGTAGCGGATGCTGAGGGATCCAAGAGAACCCTTTTGAGGGGCACCGAGGAGGAAGCCATGGATGGGTTGATGGGGTTGGATAGATTAATGAGCAGAAGGAAAATGAAGAGAATGGCAATAAAGAGAACAAAAGGGTGTGATTTTGTGTGGATTTCGGAGATTGACGATGATGTTTTAGGCACTGCCATGCAATTTGGAAAAAGAAACCACCCCCCAAGAGCCCACAAGGGTTCAAAATCCATGAACCAGCACCAAGGCTAAGAAGGGAGACAAACTGACAAAGAGAAATTAAAAGAGAGAGACAAAGGGAAAGAGAGGAGAGAGGGAGAGAAGAAGCTTCAGCAAAAGTGAATGGAAAGGAGGTTTTGAAATTCGATACACATTTGGTCTGAGAACCAAGAACCAACTTATCATGGAAGTATATATGAAAGGTGTTGGAATGGCTGGCCAAATTTACCACAAAGCCCATGCTAGGGTTATCAAATTATAAGGATAACCCTAGATTTGAAATTAATTATTGGACATCTCTAATTAATTGATCATTATTGATCACCATGACCAAAATGCCCTAACTAGGACTTACAGCTTATGTATATATATATACATATTAAATTTTATAGATGTAATGGTGTATATTTGTACCATGCACACCGTTAAATACAATAAAATAAAAATTTTAACCCTCATCTACATTTTACTTATTCCATTTGTTGCATGAAATACCCATACACATTATGTATAGATTGCAATCATTTGGTTGAATGTGAGTAGTGCTCTAAGCCTCAAGGTATATATGTGGAGGCCATTTTTGTTGTTTATTTATATCATTTTATAGCAAAGCCCACGACTTTCTGCATGGGACTTGAATCTACAATTTATATAAAACATTTATTAAGATCAATATATTAATTGGAGAGTGCAATAAATTCTATTTTGCAAGCTAGCTACTCCACTCTAAAAACTAATTTTAGTGTCGTTCAAAAAAAAAAAAAAAAAAAAACCAATTTTAGTTCCTTTGAACCAATTTTTTTTTTCTAGGCTAGTCCTTTTGATTCATAAATCATGCAAAAGAATATATATATATATATCACATGATTTGGATCCCCTCTCTCCTCCTTTTTGGCTTCATAATATATATGATTAATATCTCAATCTACTACCAATTTTGCATGATCATTATATTATGAAAAGTGCTTGGAGTACTACAATGGGATGATTTTGATTTCCTCCCTTTGGGGGTTAATTAAACATCCATAAGACTGAATAATTAAGCCAAATAGTTTAGGAAATGTGACATCAATTAAACTAAAGGAGGTCAATAGAGTCATCTTGTGGAACCCTAGCTAATGCGCCATTTATAAAAAAGGCCCATCTTTGTAAATCAAATACTAAAAGAATCTTGAAAGAAAAAGGCAATAGAAGGAAGCAGATAGAAAATAAAGAAAGGGAGACGTGGTGGAATAAGGTCTGTGTGGCCTTTTCTTGCTTGGCTGGTTCCCCCAAGAAATCTTTCTTTGACTTAAAGAACCCTAAGTGAGGAAAAATATAGTGATTTTGTTCCTTGCTTGCTTTTCTTTACAATATCCAAAGTGGGTTTCACACCCTTCTTTCGGTGCGTGATTTTCACACGGATTGAATCATTAATTAAATATATGCTAACTAATTATACCTAGCTTTTCCATCTCTTAAAACTTCGCTATATATAATAAAGGGTTAATAATTTTTTCAGTACTTGACTAGGTTTAAGGTTTTTTATTTTTTTTTCTCCTAGGGCTTCAAATCAGTCATAAATGATACTTGATCTATGATAAAAGATCAAGTTGATACATCCATTAGGTCTAGGGGTGGCTGAACCACCCCAAGAGCGGAGGCTAACGGAACTTAATGAAGGTATCAACTTAGTCTTTTCTCATAGGTCAATTAAGTACCATTTATGATTGTTTTGGAACCCTAGCTATGAGAAAAATAAAAATAAAAAACTGTAAACCCAAGTATTAAAAAAGTTATTAACCTTATAATTAATAAACAGTAATTAATTACCAAGAAAAGTTTTACTGAGATTGTGCTAAAACAAAGAAAGTTCCAGAAGAAGAAAAAAAAGTTTGAAAATGTATTATTAAATAAGACGAGCTGCTACTTTTTTTCCCTATGAATTCAGCATCTTTGACAACATTGGATGATCAGCTAGAGAGACTGAAAAGAGAGAGAGAGAAGACCTCAGCTTTCAGAAAATGCAAACTATATATATATACACATATGCTTTTGAAAAGGAGCACCAAAATCCATAGGAAGACTTTTAGCATTTTATTCCGAGCAAAAGAGAAAGAAAAAAGAAAAACCCACAAAATTAAATAAATAAATATATATATTTTTTTTAAAAAAGGTATATACGGATGGAGAGGAGGAGGGTGTGAGGAAATCGCTTAAAAGGAGAGTGGGTGAAAGGCATAATATTAGTATAGAGGGAAGGAAAAATGGGAAAAAAAAAAGGCACACGGAAAGCAAAGCATCGTATTCTTTATCATGCAGATTGCAGACACTGCTGCGCTCTCATGGGTGAAAGAGGCCAAAGACATGTATATATGTCTCCCATAATGGGTGATGCATGGGTCCCCACTGCCCCTCCTTTTCTTCAAGAGAGAGGGAAGGTACGTTAAGGCCATTTATGTAAGAACCCACCCACCATCCATCCATCCATCCCTCCATGATCCATCAATCCTCTTCCTCTTTTATTTTTCATTTTTAGCCACACCTAATGAGTAGCTCATTATCATGCTTTTCATGCCTTTACCTTTCTTTTTTTAAAGGAAAATTTCAAGCTTTAATTAGAGTAAAAGCAGGATAATTAATATTTTATTTTATATTTACTCCGCCGATTGCTAGGTCGCCCGTCTTCGCAAGGGAATGGGCTGCAATGTTTGCTTTCTCATGGTGTACGTGCCTCATGGTATTGAGTACTTTTTGATGAGCACCGTTTTGCATCATCAATCGATTAATCTTCATACTGACTCAAGAATTGTCTTTTCTTCCACATGGCATGAACGCGCTTCCAGTGCATCACCTTCCAAATACGGTACGTATTCTAATTAAATACCCAAATCATTACTAAATTTCATAGCTTTTCATGCCGCATATGCTTCGGCCACTGTTAAGTACAGGACCAGTACTTGAGACAATCCTGTTAATTTTCGCACTCGAAGAAAATAATGACAGTAATTTAGGACATACTAATTAATGAAAAATAATTTTAAACAAAATAATAATAAGAGTACGTAGTAGCTGCATTTTTACGAGTGGAGCCAATATTCTTAGAAGAAGGTAGTGCATTTGGTAAACAATCTTTCAATATTTATATACATCTTCAATTCCAGGGAATGGAATCTTTCTTGCTTTGAAGTTGTTCCATTTCTGACATAATATTTGAGGTTGCTCGTACGAGGCACAAATTGAAGTAGACACAATAAGAATATGGAAGAAATATGTGGAGTGCTAAAAAAAAAAAAAAGGAAGTCCTATCAGATATGACTAAAGCCACTTTTAGGCATAATGTGGCACCAAAAAACTAAGTGTGATTAGACCTGGCCTGTTGATATAAACTTCCCACCCACCTTGATATTTAATTCAAATTTTCGGCTTTGAGAAAAGAAAAGGGTTTGCAGAATATTTTTGCTTCATTTAGAGAAAGCAAATCCTTTATTCGTTTTGTGACATAGATGCATTTTCATTACCATGCATGAATCCCTTCTGATGTCATGCTTACATATACAAAAGCCTTTAACTATTAGAAAACTTGCCGGGCACGAAGGCCTGAAAGGTAAGTCGGGAATACCGCAGGGTTACCTCTGATATTTAAGTCAATAAAAATAAAAAAATGAAAGGAATAAACTGATTGTGTATAGCAGTATAGGCAAAAGGAATAAAAGTGAGTGTACATGAGGAAGCTATCTCTCCTCCATTTATAGGTTTACAGTCTGCGTTTCTTCTAAAGATGGTAGATGCAGCAAGAAATGAGTACTACGTGAAGATAAGAAGGGAAAACATGAAATAAGTATAGAGGGTAGCAAATCCATCGAATTTCCAACAATTGATTTTCCCTTTATAGAATTTCCCAAGATAAGTTTTTCAACGAAGCCCCCGTAAATCAGCCAAATAATAAATGGTGGATTGTGCTTCCTTATACAATCGGTTTAACACATGCGTAGGCTTCCGGCCACGTGTGGCCAAACCGACCTAATTAGCAGCGCTCAGAGCTCCATGCCGCCAAATTGGGTGAGGAGAGTGGTGTTGAATAGTAGGCAGGTCTCATGAGCCTTTGATAACTAGTTGGTGATGAGGCCCAAATGTATCCATGGTTCATTGGGTACACATTGGAACCATGATTTCTCATCCAAATAGGTTAAAGTATGAATGAGAAGTTAAAACTTAATTTTTAAGTTAATACAAAAATTTGAAAATTAAGGGCGATTATGACCTCCCTGGTTTTATATGTCGTTCCGTCCTTAGACACAGAAGAAACAAATTAGTAGTAAACATCAAAACCTAAACCCCCCCTCCTATAGGCTACTCTAAATCTTTGCCTCCCTAAGAAACCCATATCCTTTTCAAGTTTCCATGGCATTTGGTTCTGAAGTCAAAGGAATGGAACTCAAAAACTTTATTGAGGTTCTCTTTGTTAGGAACCAATTAATCATAAACCATATGTACACCTCAAAGGGAAGGCAATTATCAGTGTGTGTAGATTAATTAATGCCTATTTCTTGTGTTAGGTAAGCAGCAAACCCAATACCGTACTATTTGTGACCCAAAAAGTCAACAGAATGAGCTAAGCACTTAGTCCATGTCTTACTAGCACTTTGTGGATTTGGTCATTTATATATAATTATTTCATTGTTTCAAGGCGATGATTAAGATGAATTGTTGTTTTCTGGGACTCGCCAACACATGAAGTACTGTTAAAAAGGGTATCGAAATAGGATCCGCGTAGATGCGGCATTGCAAAACTACCGCACCATGCAGTAGCCCAAGACAATTGGCCAATAAAAGAATAAACTTTTTAAAGTAAAATTAAAAGAACAATGAAAATATTAAAAAATTAAAACCATTAAAAAAACAAAATCAAAATCAAAAGAGTCACCCCTTGGCCAAACTGGGGTGGCCGGGCCATCTCATTTTGGCCAAGGGGTGGCTGGAGTCACTCCATGGCTGGTCAAGGGGGTGGCCAAAACCATCCCCAGGTTTTTGAGGGTGGTCCGGCCACCCCAAAACTAAAACTTTTATTTTTTTGGCCTTTTGGAGGTGGCCGAACCATCCCCCTTGACCATGGGATGGTTCGTCCACCCCCAAACCGGCCATGGGGTGACTCCGGCCACCCCTTGTTCTCTTGTGATGTGACACCTGCACCTTGCTCCTCTAATGCTTAATATAAAGGAGCCATGGAGCTTCATCATCTCTTTAGATCCATCACAACTACAAGCAAAGATTTTTTTCACTGCGAGAGAAAAGAAAACAAAGAATGGTAGGAATCATGCACAAGATTGAAGAGACCATCCACTTGGGAGGCAACAAGAAGGAAGAGCAGCACAAGGCCGGAGAGCCGCACAAGATTGGAGAGAACCACAAGGAGCACAAGGTTTTAGTTTTTTAATATTTTCATTTTTCTTTTAATTTTACTTTATAAAAATTATTTTTTTATTGCACCTCGTTTTGGGCTATTGCATGATGCGGGAGTGCAAACCTAAGCCGGATCCATCCAAATAAAGAAGAGATTAGAGAAACTAGTAAAGCCCCATATATATATATATATATATATAAAAGGACAAAGTTTTCCTCTATATAAAAGTGATATGTGTTTATTTTTTTTAATGATATGTGAGATGCATATGAGTTTTTAATAAATTTATTCAAACTTTATCCTTACTAGTAAAAAAATATGTGCATCTCACATGTTCAATGGACACATGTCATTTTTATAGACTAGGTTGGAGGATTTTCCTCCAACCCAGTTTGGAAGAAAATTTTGTCCTATATTAAAATAGTTAATAATTATTCAGTGAGTTCAACTAAAAAAAAAGAAAGTAATGCTAGATAGTAGATACTATATGTTTATTTTACAATATTAACGTGGTTAAACATTATTTATGATTATATCTTAAATAAGTAATTATTAATTAAAGGAAAAGACATCGTTCCAAGCCATATATATATATATATATATAGATGGTACATATATAGAGTTGTAGGCTCACATGAGGAGAGAGGACAAGTAATAGCATTTAGGAATAGTAGACATGGACTGATCGATATATGGTTTGAATTTATATATGTATCATGTGATTCATGTATGTATATATATATGTGGCCTACAAATAACACGACGACCAAGCTAGAATACACCATTATAGCCTGCATGTTTTTCACACTTCACAACCTATCAATCGATAATGAATGGAAGGAAGCAGATTTAGGGGTAAGGAATCAGCTGGAAAAGCATATAATAATTACTTTCAATCATCGTATTCTTTTCCCACCAATAAATTAATGATCGGTGTCCGTGGGCAGCGTAGAAATGACTCCACTGACTCCCATCCCATGGATATTTATATATAGAAACCAAACATGCATGGTTTTTCGACAAGTAGTGGCTTATTTTCCAACACCAGCTAAAGAAATCGGTCTCTCCTACCATGAGTACAAATTTGGACCCTTGAATTTGGGAGCTAATTTCGTTCATACTTTGTCTAAAGCAGTACAATATATATAGAAAATAAAAAATAATATCCTGCATTTGACCCAAGACAGGGTGGCTTTAGCAGGGTTGATTTTTCTCTCTCTCTCCTTTTGTCCATTTGTATAATTAATGCAAGTTGGAAGTATCAGAAGCTTTTCTCTTTTTTTGTTCATTCAATAAAATTAATTAAAACAATACAATATTTAGGTCAATTACCTCAAGATAGTAATTTCTATGTAGGTTTTATTTACATGACAATATATACTTGGAATATGCCAAGGAAAGTTGGGCAGATAATTTTAATTTCTTTTTCTTTTTTTTAGTTAGTACATCATATAAAAACAAAGAGCATCTCCAAGAGAAAGCTCAATCAATTGAAAATCACGCCTAATGAAGCGGAGGTTATTAGTTCGAATCTCTCTCTTTCTGTGCGGATATGCCAAAATAATAATAATAATAAGAAGAAGAACAAAGAGCAGCAACATCATGGTAACAAAAATAAAATAAAATAAAATAATAAAAAAAAATTGAAAAAAGGAAAACATTGTCTTGACAGCAAATCAAATGATTTCCAGAAGATCATCTGCATTAATTACATTGGTTCTCCACTAATGTAAAAATTGTTTTTTTTTTTTTCCCATGTTCCTCCTATAGCTAGGGTTTTGTACAGTTAAGCAAAATTCCCATTAGCTGATCAATTAGGTTCTACAAAGTTATATCAGTCAATGATTGAATGTATAATGTATAAGCAACTTTCTTCTCCGGTATATATATATATATATATATAGGAAAATGCTAGGGGTTCTCCCCGTAGATTCTCCTGACGTTCTCCTAGTCTTACATAAAACATGATTTAAGAAAAAATAAAATTTTAGTGACCTCTACACCGGTTTTTTTAGGCATTAGCATCAAATTTGAGGCATTAGCACCAAATTTGTGAGGCATTAGTACCGAAATTGAGGCATTAGCACCAAATTTAGGATGATCAAATCCATTTTGGGTGATACCATCCCTAAAGGGTTAACCTTCCATCCTTAGATTTTAGTTTTGAATCCAAAAACAAGTTTTAAAGCATTAGAACCTAACTATTAACTCATAAAAATTAATCGGTTGGCAAAAAAATGGTACTACAATTTTATTTTTTCTTAAATCATGTTCTATGTAAGACTGGGAGAACGCCAGGAGAACACTATGGGGAGAACCCCTAGCAAACCCCATATATATATATATGTTTTTGGCTCTACTTAATTAGGTTACCCTACTAGCTAGCTTGCATCAATATTCCCTTTATATATAAGTTCAGAAAAAATGTAATTATGAGTTTTGAAGGGCATGCATGCATAGGGCAACATTTGATCATCTAGCTTACTTTGTTTAGCTGTACCCAACTATACATGTATGTAGAATAGACCAGTTGTAGGGTCATCTGCAGCAGATTAGCAATGGGTCATGTCTAATATGTCAAACCACAGTAACCCTACCCACCATGTTTTTAGCCAGTTCTTAGATATGTGTTCCAAGTTTGAGCCACCACAACCCAATTTGGTTCTATCCATTAATGTGAATATGAATTAATAGAAAATCACAATGAATAATATTAGAATTCAAATCTTGTCTATCTTTCACCTCGATCTCATTTCAATTCATGAATATTTTACGTTTTGAACCTCACTTATTAATAGAAAAATGTCATCTATTAAAAAATGTGGCATATTATCGAGGCAGCCAAATAGAATTTTCCTCTCGAAAGGTTTTTTCTTCACTTTTCAAGAGTCGATTTTATTTTAAAAAATCAAAAGACAATTTTTAACTAAAATCTTTTCTACAATATACAGAGGAAGAACCTGATAAAAATATACTCAATTTTCATCGATAACTTGTCACATTTTTAACATGTGTCATTTTTCCAACCGTTCGATGCAAGGAATGGCCTGGATATATCCCTTAATATATATATATATATATTTCTGAAATCCGAAGAGATCTTACCCATGAAAGGCAATGAGAAAGCATTTGAATATAGGTATTATGAAGAGCTTTCAAAAAGTATGTCTTCCTCAAAACTTCTATAAAAGCATGCAGCTGGAATATAAGAAGTTGGAAGTGTTCCCCTTTAAATGGTAAATCAATGAGATCAGCTGTGAATTGTGCATGTGTCCATTGCTAAAACGAACCCTAGATGACAACTGACAACCACTTTTCAAAAGAAAGAAAAGCCAGGTCAGAGCTGATCTGGACTGTCTAAAACAACCAAAAATAAAAAAGAAAAAAAATATATTGGAAGCCTTAAAAAAGCCTGCTGTACGTTCCATGAGAAGTCACCCAAAAGCTGCTCTCTAATTAGGTATGCCATGGTAGTATAGCCTTTGGAACAATAATGCAATAGCATCAATTTCATTTCAAGATTTTCCTATATATACCTGCAATTAATGGTCTTTTTGCTTAATGATCGATATAGGCACTTAGATTACTATAGGGAATAGCGAACTCCAAATGAGATTGGTTGCAATAAGTTGTTCATATTGCATGCATGAAATACGCAATTAGGGACATTAGAATTAATAGGTCTTTGTTTTTGTTATCTGATATAACAATCTAGAACACCAACCTTGTGGAACCCCTCAAGGTTTCAAATAGGTCTTATATAAGAGATCCATACACATGACACACATAAATATATATATATGGCAAAATTTCTATAAGTTCTCAAATATATACAAGGAATGGTGCCACCCAATTTTCTATGCTAAAATATGGTACCCCGGTGCTACCTTCTGATTGAGGATCCTGCTTGCTTTATGATAATAATGGCCCTAAATTTTGGGCCACCATTCAAACAATTATAGTCAAATCTCCTTTTTTTTTTAGTGATATAGTACTGTAGAGATAATTGCAAGTATGCAAATAATGCAAGGAACAAAGAGAGAGAGAGAGAGATTTATTTGTTTAATTTATGCTTTTGTTTCTCTTGTATAAAAGAATTGTAGTGCATGCGTAGATAGAGTTGAAAAGCTAGCTATTGCTTGAGTCATAAAGTCGGGTGATCATGGGAACATATATATACACGTAACTCTGGCTGCATACTTTATCTTGTTGGTGACATAAAGAGTAGATGATTGAGGAGGACTAAGGGTATATATATATAATACAAGTTTAATCCATTTCCACCAATAATTTGAGCAGCCCCTTGCTACGTGCATGCTTGTTCTATGCCGACAGGCCACAGGACATTGCAAACTTTGTTCAACACGCCTCATTTGATTCCTCGAATTGGTTATGAAATGTGCCATTTGAAAAAAAAAAAAAAATTGTGCAGTAAAAATGGGTGCGGTTGAAAAAACGCAAGCCGAACAACACGTTTTGAAATCAGTAAACCAAATTGACACTTACATGGGGTAACATGCACGAGTAGGTTTGACACACAATACAATGTCAAGAAAGCCTTTTGAATTTAAAATTGATCAACATGTAATGTTATACAATTTGCAATAGGCTCACTATTTTTTAGATTACTTATCCACAAAAATCCAAGCTACGTCAAGAATTAAGAGGCTATTGGGTATGTTGGTTCCTTTAATAGTGCCCCCTAGGGTTTTTCAAGCTTTATGGGATATGTTTAAGGACATAACTTTTCATGTTCAATTAATCAACTTTAGAGCTTTTAGTTTATTGGTTAGGTGCTTAACATTGGTATCAAAGCAGCCATAAAAGTAAAAAATGCTATAAGATTCAGAATGAAAACTCCCAAAGAGCGGGCCGTTATGAATGTTTACATGAAAGCGTCGTGAATTGTTATGAGCTCAAGGGTAAAATTATATATTGTGCCAGCCTAATATGAAATAAATTATGTTGGTTTAAACACAGTTTCTTATTAACAACAAAATGAAAAATGAAAAGAGGGGGAAAAAAAAAAAAAAAGACCAATTGATACATTATTTTATTTTTATTTTTTTTCTAGCTAGGGGATGAGAATTGACACATGAACCTACATACTTTTTACTGGATAATTGACATATGAACCCAGAGGCTTCAAGGAAGAATCCATAAAAGAAAGATCTCCCCTTCTTTTTTTTTTTTCAATTTCCACCCACTTTTTCTTTAATGAAATCGATTGCATATCAAGATTTCATTATCGACATCAAATCACTACAGTTCCATTTGCCTGACTGGTCTGATGTTGTGTTTCTTTCACCAGGCAATCATGCAATAAAGTTCTTTAAAGATTGGAAAGTGGACAAGACCACCTTGTGGTCCACTCAGACACAAAATAATTTCAAACATTTGTTTTTCCAATTGCATGTACAACTACAATGATACATAAAAAAAGGTATCTTATTTATGTATTCAAAATTTTGATGGTGAAAGATGTCCATTCCTTAGCATAGAATTTAGAGTACAATTTTTTTTTTTCTTTTTTTAATTTTTTTTTTCTTCTAGGGTTTGGATAGTGATGGTTCATCAACCTGTAATCAGGCCTTTTTCCACCTCTTTTTCTTGTGCTTTCTATTTTTCTCTGCCAATTTTTTTTAACTTGAACTTCTTGATGAAAAATTGTAACTTTAGAAGTCTGTTTTGTTTTACGTATAGAAGCCTAAAAATCGTTTCTAGCATTTAACTTGGCTTCCAAAATATTTAAAATTAATTTTACCTGTATGTCATATCAATATATATATTGATATATAAGTAAAATTAATTTTAAATATATATATTAAAAAAAAAAAAAAAAAACATCATCCAAAACATACTAACGAACAGATGATTGCTCTTTCAAACTTGCAGGGTTGGTCAAAGTATATAGACTTAACTTTCACATATAAGTTAGATTGCTTGCTTGTAGTGCATAATCTATGAGATTCTAATAACACTTTAATAAATTTTTGGCCCATTAGAGCTCAATTAGGTATATGAGCTATATACAAAAGTGGGTACCGTTCTCTCTCTCTCCTTAGATGAGATTCAACAATAAATTTCTCGGGACTTCACGAGTTGAGCTGTAGTGAAAATTACTATTGAATTTTATTTTTACTTGTATGTCAAAAAGTAGGTTTTAAAATAAACACCTGCATTTCTGAGAAGGAGATACATGCAATTGTAGTCCTTATAATTAGGCCATGAAGTTAAAAGGTGAAGCCTGAAAAGTGGGGAACTTTGCTTTTATAGAAAGGCGTGGACACCATGAATTGATTAGCATTATAAATCAGAAGTTTCTTAAACAAAAGAGATTATCATGTGAAGATGGTAGGGCACAAGTATTATCTACCCAAATGAACTTTTGCTTTTGTGATCTTTTGAAAAGAAATAGCATAGACATAGGTGCCTGTCATTTTCTCACAAATTGCACGTAAGGAACACATAGCACCAATTTAGGCACAATTATTACTGACATATGGTGAGACGGACATTTGGGTGGATGATTGATTAACAACTCTTTCATCATTACTCGTCATAAATTAATATATTAATAATTAACACATACTCCTTTTCTTTAGGAATGTTACTAGAAATACTACATACTCCTTTTCTTTAGGAATGTTACTAGAAATACTACAAATTTCTTACAAATTAACGTGATAGATTATTTACCATGTCTGGCAATCATGTAAATCGCAATGTAAGTTTGTAAAATAATTGTAGTAAAAGTTGTACAAATTAACCTCACAGTTTACATAATTCTTAAATTTTCAGTTAATTCTCACAAACTGGAATAGGGACTCCATTTGATACCCATTGTACCAAAAATGATGCCAACCTCAAATTTGATTCAGATTCTCAAATTTATTAATCAAGGGATATAAGGGAAGTCTCAAATGGCCCGGGAAAAAGAATTGAAGATTTCAATCTGAAAGATTCAAAACCACGTTCTTCTGATTGGCAAAAACTCAATAAACAACAAAAATATCCCATTTACATAATCACTTCCATCGCAGTGACTGCCTAATGCCAGTATAGATGAGTCCTAACGACCTCCCAATCAAGCAAACTAGAAAGAATGAGATGGCGTTGCTGACTTTGTCAATAACAGCTCTAATCAAGGGCATGCTGATGTCAGATAACTCAAGCAATAGGCTGAAGTAATATCTCCTGCAACACATAAATTTAACAGTATTAAGAAGGCAAACCCATCTTATTTGACCACAGAACCACCTATGAAGAAGCAATAATATTTGAAGAATGTAGCAAAAAATAGATTGGAAGGGTAACCAACTCCTGTCATTTGCTCCAGCTTTTAAGGAAGAATCAGTAGTTTTCTTAAATTGCATAGATACTACATAGGTACATTTATTTCTAGAGTTGGCACGGTAATCTTGCCCAAAAGACCACTCCCATGATCTCCAAAGGGATATACATTAGAGCAGAAATGTAATTGGTCAGAGAAACCGAAAGCACAACGTTTCTGAGATTCAAAACCATTTGGGGTACACAAATCATTATCTGCTCCCTCAAGTACCTATGCAAGCACCAACTAGTGTACTCTCACTGGCACTATCCCAAGTCAAACTCTAGACATGATAAAACTTTCTAGGTCTGAAATCCTCCAACATACGATGTATTGGGTCACCTCAATTCAAATCCACGAACCTCACCAGTGCATGATAAAACTTCTTGTTAATATACTCAGGCAAGTATAACTAGAATGAGAGGGTCACACAATACATCACAGAAAATCTCATCTTAATCCAGCCTCTTTTAGACCGAAGCAGCCTATTAAAAACAACTCTCCATCATGGATTAACGAGCACAGAATCAAGAATTCTTGTTGCCATCAATGTTAAAGAGGTACAATAAAAATGAATGAAAATAGTGACTAATTTCTGGCATCTCCAACAATTTCATGGTTATTTCAGGCAACAGTGCACTTCCCACTGATGGTTGCAATTATGTGTTATGGATAAAAGGGCCAAAAGGTATGGGGCAAAGAGAAGGAACATACCATCCTTTCAGGGCCCTTAACTCCTTCGTCCGCTTTACAGACATGGAAAATTGGCTAATTAAAATCTGATGTATTCGAGATGACACAGTTTCAGATTTTTGCAGGGTAAGCCTCTTCCACCAACTATAATTCTGTGTTTGACTATTTCTTGGTACCTCAATGACTTGGCTCTTAAGGGTGCATAGGTCAAAGCGATCCTCGTACATTGATACAATTGCCTCCGCATTTTGAAACAGCCACTGGTTCAAAGCCACCTATTAAAAGAAGCATGATTGTAAGTCGTGAGGGACTTTTTGGCTAAAATCCATATAGCAAATAGTAGTATAACATAACATAAACAAATTCATAGATACTCGTATCACTAGTTTTGCTTTCCATATTACATTCAACTTTTCAAAACAAGTAGTGATACTCATACCACTAGCGTGAATGAACAGCCACTCACGCCAATCGTTTATAATATAAAATATTATATATTATAATAATATTTTATTTTTTAATATTATTTTATGTTAAAAAACCACTGGCGTGACTGTTCATTCACGCCAGTGATATGAGTATCATCACTCTTTCAAAACAATGTGAAATCTCATACCTTCTCCCCCTTTGAACAACCACCCCCCCTCCTTTTCCAGGAAAATAATTCATTTTTCTCTCAGCCTCTAAAACCCAAGAAATATATATTTTTAACAAGTAACAAAAAAACCCCAAAAATATATCAAGTACATAAAATGATTTACTATATAACTATACTTCACCTATATAGCTCCGCTGAAACATAGCCACCCCCCACAAAACCCAAAATTTCCGCCACCAAAACTTGAACACACACACAAAATACTATAAGATATGTAAGTAACAGTTCTCTCCTATAATCCTTATTTACTAAACATCCCCAGTGAAAGGTAATGGGAACAGAACCCAGTTCTTTCCAGCACATATATGTAGCAGTATAAGAACTTATACATTTAATGAAAATCGTAAGGTGGCACAAGTGCATAAAAGAAGGAAAAGTTGTTGGCTCTCTTAGAGGCAATAACAACCAATTTGCAGCAACAGGTAGGTTGGGTTAAGGTAAAACCAGGAGAAGACTTCTGTAGTAAACCAAAAAATGGAAGTGGGAGTGGAAGGGAAGAGAAAGAGAGAGAAGCTGCTCAAAGAGAACAGGTCAAGGTGGTGAGCGATGACTGGAGAGCAAATAAAATGAAAAAAAAAAAAATGCAGCCTCAAGTACAGTGGCAACGCCTGTTGGAAGTAGTTAAGGACATAAGATTTAATTGGATTCAGCAGAGTTCTATCTAAAGTATATATTATCATATGTCTGAACTATGAACCTGTGGTTCCTAAGTACAGGTCAATACCTCTAGTACTCTGACCAATAACTAGCTCAAGTACGGAAAAATTAAATTGAAAATATGTTTCAAAAAAGAAATTTGGAATATAAAATGTATTGCCATGGTTACAATCTTGCCCACCAAATACTAAATTAGAGAGTCAGAAGAACACTCGTTATTCTAAGCTCACAAACATTACCTCATTGCGTAATTTTTGGAGTGCTCGGGTCGAGAAAGTACATAATGCCAGACCCAGTCTATTCATTTCATTTGACAAATTGCCATCAACAGAAATAAGCTCCAAAAATATGCTTGCAATCCCATCAGCTAATGTTATCACCAAATCTTCCAATATGGAAATTCCGTGCAAAATAAATAAGCTATTGTCATAACAGCAGCCCTCCCTGTTAAAAGGCAAATGAAGGCACATTAAAGGTGAAAATATCACTTACAGTTTGGTTAAAAAAATGGAATGCAAAAGCAAGCTGTGACGTTAATCTCAAAGCCTCCCCCAAATGTACTCTAAACAAGCAACAAAATAATATGTAACACAAATATGTGGCAGTATAATAAATTGCAGCACAAACATGCAGGTAAAAGCATGGAAAGAATCTGAGACGTTATCAGTAGCTACTAAAGTAATTCTAGCAAATGATCTCATAAGATGCATTATGAGCTAGTCTTCAGGCAATCCTACTTTTAACACCAACACTATGTGCTACCTCCGTTACTATACTTGAATTAGACATATTTTTTCACCAAAAAAGGGAGAGAGAGAGAGAGAGAGAGAGAGAGAGTCAAGAAGAGAGGGTCAAGGGAGAGTTTGAAAACCGCCTTCTGTTTTAACAAATGGGCTCCTGATGCCCACAGGCTCCATTCATTTTACCTATTACAATGTGGTTATTCAACGAGACCTAAGGATCCGAAACCCCAATGATATCAACTATTTACCCACATTCAAATACAAAAAATAGTAGTCATAAAAATAAAATAGAAGACTGAGTATAACATAAAAATATGTGTGTTACTGCCTGCACATTGTAAATCCCAACAAAGTTTAGAAAATGTGAAGAAAACAAGTACATTCCTTGGTAATTAATACTTTCATAATGAGGTTCCTATTTCAGGTCTTCCTTCAAGTTTTGACTGGTGGAGTGGGAGGGAAAGATGAGATAATGCAATTCAGACAGTTACTTGTGATGGGAAGATAACTAAAATAGTTTGAAATCCAACTTTGGAAGAGATCAGCTAGTCAGGTAGGAAGGCTTTCAATCTAGAAAGGAAGGTAATAAGGTGGTCATACACCATAATGTGGGCGGGCTTACTATGCTGCTGGTGGTTGTTGGAAGTCAATTACTATCCTATGAGACAATTAAGTCTTACATCCTCTGGACACCTAGATTTACCAACTTTCACAAGATGTTCTAACAAAGCACAAATCTAAGAATTTCAAGTAGCCTTCTTGCGGAGAGAATGAATCCATGTTGCACATTTCTTTTTAACCCCATAGGATAATTATTAGATGTTTGTGGGTTAAGATCAAGAAGGGGTTGGCCCAAGTAGTGGAGGCCTTGGTCTTAAGGTTTGCTCCCTTCAAGGTCCAAGGTTCAATACTTCATGGGTGCAAATAATCTCTTGGAGTCACACCCCCTGGTGAAAAGCCAGCGATTTAACCAGTTCCATGTAGAGAAACTTCCAAAGGGTTGTAGAAGGTCTCTATTACCTAAGGCTCTAGTACCTAGTCTTAGTGGCATCTTCCTCATATTCTTTTTCTAAATTGTTTTCCTCGATGGACGAACGACTGCATTGCTTTTTCATTGTCTTCTGGCTCTTATGAAGAAAATCTAATCCTCTTTCTCTGTACTCCATTTATCTCAATACAAAAATACAAGTTACCGTAGAGATAAATATAATAGTTACTAAATTTTTCAATAATTAAGAAGAGATATATATGAGATTGCATTTGTCCTTTTCTTTCTGGCTGGCAGCATGTGTACCCATTGAACATACTCAGGAAAAGCACACTCCCTCGGTCCCAAATTTATAGTCCAGATTTCTATTTTTGGCTGTCCCAAAATTATTGTCCATGGCCAATAGCATTTAAAGTTTTATACTTTTTCTCACAACACCGTCTTTCATTATACACAATAAAACCTAATCCGATTTTGAAGGTAATAATGAAAATAAATAAACAAAAGTAAATGGCTAAAGCCATTAATGTTACTTTCTTAAAATGTGTGCTTTCTCAAGACAATCACAATATAGGGAGGGAGGAAGTATTCTACAAAATGCTTGATCGAATTTGCAGTGGATAAATGGAATACCAAAAAGAGAACTTAAGCAAGAAATATTCAATAACATGGTACAATACAAGTGATTGGTTAACTTCTTTAGAAGAGAAACAACCACATACAGCAGTCAATAATAACTGAATCTACCTGCGAGAACCAAAACTTAGAAAGCACAAAAATTCCGCATACAGATCTTCTTTGCCTGACTTTCTGATGTTCTGTAGAATGGTGTCATCGCCTTTTAACTTCTCAAATATCAGAGAGGCAAGTGCCTGACAAGATGGGGAACAACAAAGACATTTCATCCAACATGCTAATTATAGTGAAACACAAAGCGATACATTTAGCTTCCCAAAATACCTTGTTAGTATCACTCTCTTTGAGGTGAAGCTCCTTTTCCAGCCATGCCATGCAGATAGGCTGACAGCATTTTTGCATGATTTCAGGAAAAATTGCAGACCAATTATTGTCCATCTTAGCCGTTTCAGAAATTTGTGAGATTTTACTCACCTGAAAAACAAAATTCAAAACATTTAATCGGCAAATTGCAGAAATAAATTCACAGGACTAAAAGTATTAAATATTTATCTGTCAATGTTGTGGATTATGAGATTCATTTTGCAAAGAAACAGGAAGACAATACATCCCCATTATGGTGCAAGTGTACTCCAGTGGAATATCACCTTTCTCAGATCAATGCGTGGCTGAGAGGTGGATTTGATTACTTCATTCTTTAACCTTTTGTACTCTCTTAGATTGAGACAAGGTGGTGAGGATAAGATTTGATGTATTCCTCCCAAAAAGCAGGTTTTTGAGGTCATATCTTTTCACAAAGTGTTAATCCCCCCGATGGCTCTCCCTTTCCTTGGAAGAGCATTTGAAGAAATATGACTCGTTCGAGAGTGGTGTTCTTTGTATGAATGCCAGCTTTAGGAAAGATTCTAACTATAGACTAACTTGAGAAAGAGACATCATAGCAATGGACTAGTGTTGTATATATAAGAAGAGCGGGAAAACCATTGATCATCATAACAAGGCCAGTCGCCTTAAGTATGGCATTATTTACATCCTCAAATACTTTCTTCCAGAAATTTTATTAGCAAACGACATATCTATCCTACTTTCTTAACAAAAGGACGAAATGATACTTTTCTGCCCTTCCATCCCTCTCTTCCACACACATACTAGGAAATAAGCATATAATTCTCAAAAGAACTTCCAGAAAGATTATAAGCAGAAAGTTATCTAGCTTACCATTAAACAGGAAAAAAAAAAAAAAAAAAGGATATTGAACCAAGTTTTTCTTCTTTGTTCCCAATAGCGTTTTCTAAACCAGCATGACCGGTCATCTAGGCATGCAAAATGGCAGTTTCTATTAATATGAAAAAGTTCTGCAAAGTAACCATAGTAAAAGTAAACAACAGATACAGTGCCTGCCTCTTCCTCAACTTGCCGAAAAGAAGCCCAGAGCAAATGCAGTCTTGGACCCTCAGCAACAGCATTCAAACTTAAAGGTTTCTTGGCATGGTGTTCTTCAAATTCAAGGATCCTGGTCCCCAACTTACGGCCATGCTCAAGAGCATTTATAGAGTCCAAAAGTTTTCTTTTCACTACATCCAAGGCATACTTTGATTCAACTTGGTCATCGCTCTTCATGGCACTGCAATTAAAGGTAAGATGTCCCTTGTAACTAAGAGAAAGAAGGAATACACAAATCAGATGCACTACACTCCTATCTTCAAAGAAGCAAAGAAATTTGCCATCCATGTACTGGGAACATGCTTCAACCTTGACATCTTTGACATGCTTACCCTTACCTACCAGAAGTGTTTGAGCTTTCAGAGACCACATCATCATTGTCGATATTGTTTGGACAATTTAGATAAGACTTCCGAACAGGAATAACTCCAGCAGTGTAGGTGAGAAATATACTGGTCATCAGAAGCACTTGATCGACAATGGGTATCCAATCAGAGGCCGTTGCCCCATCAGCGTTTACCAAAGACCCCAAGCAAGTAGACTTTAAGGAAGTCTCCCTGAGACAAGGACTTGGTTTCAAATTTGATAAACTATGGCTAAGCTCCCACATTTTCCACATTGAGCGCTGGACAACCTTACAGCTTCCATGGGAATACTTCTTACAACTGCAAAGATAGAACAGAAGGGTGAGATTAACATCATTGCTGTTTAATTTCCAGTTTTAGAATCATACATCAAGGGTTAACACCCTTGATAATGGCAACATAACTCTGCAAGAAGATAATAATTACTATCACTTTGAAAAAATAAAAATAAATATACATTAGCATCTTAAATAATATAACTTTCTCATCGTTTATGACCCAATAAAACACATTTTCAGCAGCACCAAATAGAACGACTTGATGTAGTTGAGGCTTTCATACTTGGGCAAAGTGAAAATAGCATAAAAGACTCTAAATTGATTTTCTGTTGTTCTCATTGTCTTCTCAACATGAAAATAGACAAGGAAAAAGTTAAAAAGCTCACCGAACTTACAGCCTGCATAACAGACTTTTATGTCATCAACAACCAGAATTTTACTTACATAACTGTTCACTCTTATCTTCGAAAAAAAAAAACTAATAAATGATGAAATAAGTTATCCCCACGAAAAAAGTGGGGCAAAAGCCACAAATCAAAAGTAGAGAGTAATAAGCCAGGAAGAAAATAAGCACAAGTAGACCTTAGAGCTATCCTGAAATGCGAGTTCCAGGCAATGCAACCTCTCTTCTGAACATAACTTCTCTGCATATGCAGCTTGACACACGATGGTGAAGCTACATATTCTGCCATTGTAAGATTTTTCTATCCCCAATCAACACCTTGCATAGCTCACATATATATTGGAATAAGTTTGAACGGCCCCAGCTCCCATATCAGATTCTACACAAGACCATTATCATATAATCAATTTCCACAACCCCACAGAAATTCAGGTCACGTACAAAATGCGGCAAAAGAAATCAACCAACAATACTAACAAAACAAAAGCTCTACGACCACAAATTTCAGTGAAATGAAACTACGTTTCCACTGCTCTGTAAAGATCTCCAACTGATAGAAATGAAAAAAAAGTTACCATTTTTCCCCCACCCTTTATCATTAATTGCAGAGTACAAACGATTCGACTTGAAGCATTCATCAGTAAAATGAAGTTAATTTCAAATTGGGTCAGCCCCTTCTGAACATGGCAAGAATTTGACACAATTCAAAGAACACCCAAAAAAAAAAAAGATATACATACATTATGAAAAGCTACAAACTTGAGCACTAGATGCTTCATAGGGTGTACATGAAATGCAGCTAGCAGTGACGAATGTGACAAAAAGAGCAGTAATTTTGACTGAGACAATGTAGGAGTCAAAATTAGGGTTATGGTTTTGATGAGATTTTCCTATTCTCTTTTGAGAAAGAGGAATTATAAGAGGTGGACCAAATAAGGAGTAAAGTGAGAGACTACGAGGATTGGATTTGTGCGTACCTAGTTTTTTTTCAAGTCAAACGTCTGCATCGCCGTCCTTTCTTTCTATCTTTCATGGGTACGGACTAAAATAACTACAGGGGTCCGGGATTGAGAGAAAATTAAACAATCAAATAAACCTTTTTCTTTTCTTTTCTTCTTTTTTTTTTTTTTTTTTTTAATTCCTCTTTCTAAACTCTTGTGGGGTTTGAAAAAGTATTTTTACGTAATATATATATATATTTGTATTTTCTAGTGTGTTATTTGATTATTTGTTTTGTTTTGATTTTTAGAATAGAAAACAAAAGATAAAAATAAAAATGTTATCAAAATGGAGCTTCTTCTTTTTTTGATATATTTTGTAAGTATAAATTTCTGGACCCGGCCCAACGGCAGAAAATTTTATGGTTGTATTCCCTTTTATGGTCATATCCTCCAGACTGTTTATTGCTTCGCTAGTTTGTTGTTTTAGTTCTTGTTGTTTGCTATTTTCGGTTATACTCACCAAAATAATAATAATAATAGTTTTTTATAAAGCCTCACAATTTGGCCTCTGTTAGTGTTGACGGTCTGTTTGGATGAAAAATCATATATGACCAATATTTTTCAAAAATACCTTGTTTTGACACTTAAAAAAGTTAAATTTACCGCTTATAATTATTAATCAATAAAATATTAAAATTAAAATATATATATATGGGAGTGGCTCGGCCACCTTTGGGTGGCTACAACCGGTGTGTTAGGGGTGGCCATGCATTAGATTTGGGTTGCCGACCACCCTTTTACATTTTTTTTTAAATTTTTTTTAAAGTATTTTTTGTTATTTTAGTTTTTTAAAAAATTGATGGATATTATAGGTTGGCTAATAGAATAGTGGTCACATGTATGGCACATGGCCACTTTTCCATCCAAATAGACAAGAGCCTCTAGCGGAGTAGCTTAAATGTAACAAACTAGTACTTTGATGGACTTAAGTGTCATAACTGTCAATTCATGGAGCTTTATAAAAAAATTGGTTTTTTGTTGAGGGGGTTCAAGTATATTTAACCCTATATTCCACAATTAGGCATAAAATGCAAAAATTTATACAAAATAAGGTACGATCATGCTTACTTTAATAAAATAAAATCGCACATTTGATCAATTATCACATCACCCAGTAAACAAGATGCTATAATAGTCAACAAGCTTGTTAAAAGTGCTCATTTTGTTCCTTTCAAGATTATGGACTTGGATGGAAAATGTTAAAATAGACAACAGAAAGATAATTGTAGAGAAGAAATATTGTATTTCTGATGTGATTTTAACTGTACAATATAATGGCCTATTTATAGTTGAATAATGCCTTAAAATAAAGGAAATATAATAATTACAAAATCAGCAGATTTACAATAATAAATACGGTATCGAATATTTCCGTAATATATTGAGAATATTACGAGAATATAATATTACGGAAATATAATCTTCTAACACCCCCCCCCCCCCTCAAACTCTAGGGGGCGAAGCCAACTTAAGTTTGGAGATAAGATCATTGAGTCGTCCCGGTGGATGAGATTTGGTAAAAATATTTGCCAATTGATCTGCAGAGGTGACAGAATGAAGATGTAAAATACCATGTTGAAGATAATGTCGGATGAAATGACAATCAATCTCGATATGTTTTGTGCGCTCATGGAAAACATCATTATGAGCAATCTGTATGGCACTCCGATTATCACAATGAATATGAGAACTAGTGGATTGAGGAACACCCATGTCGGATAGAAGCCATCGTAACCAAAGAAGTTCAGATGTAGTGTCAGCAAGAGCACGATACTCAGCTTCGGTACTAGATCGAGCAACAACAGATTGTTTCTTACTGCGCCACGAAATTAAAGAAGTACCAAGTAAGAAACAATACCCAGTGGTGGAGTGACGATCAGTAGGATCACTAGCCCAATCAGCATCAGAGTAGGCCCGGAGCTCAAGAGATGAATGAGAACAGAAATGAAGACCATGAAACAAAGTACCCTTGACATAGCGCAAAATGCGAAGAACGGCAGCATAGTGAGTAGATCGAGGTGCACTCATAAATTGACTCACCAAATGAATAGCATAGGCAATATCAGGTCGTGTAACAGTAAGATAGATGAGACTGCCGACTAGCTGCCTGTAGATAGTAGCATCTGATAAAGGCTCACCATCCGTGGCTAACAGTTTGACATTGGTCTCAAGGGGGCTGCTCGTTGTTTTACTGTCTATTAAACCTGCTCGAGAAAGTAGATCAAATGCATATTTGGCTTGAGAGAGATAATAACCATCAGTACTCGAAGTAACCTCAAGACCAAGGAAGTAGCTAAGTGTTCCCAAGTCCTTTATTTCAAAATTTTGGCTAAGGAAGGATTGAAGAGCGCGAATGCCCGAAATGTCATCACCAGTAATAATCATATCATCGACATAAAGAAGAATAAGAATAGTACCAGTATTAGTCGTCCGAAGAAAGATAGCTGAGTCATATGAACTAGAGACAAAGCCCTGTTGAGCAACCACAAAACTGAACTTGGCAAACCAAGCACGAGGAGCCTGCTTGAGACCATAAATTGCTTGATGGAGCCTACAAACTTTGTGTGGTGGATGGTGGTAGCCAGGTGGAGGGTGCATATAAACTTCTTCTGTAAGATCACCATTGAGGAATGCGTTTTTAACATCCATCTGAAATAACTGCCAATGACGAACAGCAGCAACTGCAAGTAAGGATCTAACAGATGTCAGTCTAGCAACAAGAGCAAAAGTCTCCTCATAATCAATACCATACTCCTGAGCAATGCCTTTCGCAACAAGACGAGCCTTATAGCGTTCCACAGATCCATCTGCACGAGTCTTAATTTTATAAACCCACTTACATCCCACTGCAAACTTCCCAAGAGGCAAATCTACCAAGCCCCATGTATGGGTTTTAGAAAGAGCATCTAATTCATCAAACATAACTTTCTGCCAAAAAGGGTCAGCACTAGCCTTACGATAAGAGTGAGGTTCGTGAAGAGTAGCAAGAACAGAAAAACAATGATAATCATGGAGATGGGCAGGTGGTGCTCTTACCCGATCAGAACGACGAGGTTCATGGGAAGGCTCAAAAGTGTGTGATGCAGCAGGAGGATCCGTAGTCGAATCAGGCAAATCAGAAGCAGCCGTAAAAGGTTCGTCCAATGAGCTTGGGTTATCTGCAGATGATCCAGGAAATAAGGCAATGGAGGGGTCAGTGAAGATAGGAGAATATGCGGAGAAGGAATGAGGAAAATGCATTTGACTAGAAAACATTTTATGTTCCCAGAACTCCACATGACGAGAGATCCGAAGACGTCGGGCAATGGGGTCATAACAACGATAACCTTTTTGAGTGATGCCATAACCAAGGAAGCAACACAAGCGAGAGCGAGGTTCAAGTTTGGTACGCTTATGTGGAGGAAGAGTGACAAAACAAATACAACCAAAGATGTGAAGTAAAGAATAGTTAGGTATACTACCATACAAATGCTCATAAGGAGTTTGGTTGTGAATAGTTGGGGAAGGGACACGATTAATCGTGTAAACAGCAGTGAGAGCGTCCTCACCCCAAAAACGTTCAAGAAGTGAGGCAGAGATGAGAAGCGCTCTTACAATGTCTAAGATGTGACGATGTTTGCATTCTGCACGCCCATTTTGCTGAGAAGTGTAAGGGCAAGAACGATGAGAGAGGGTCCCATTTTGTTTTAAAAAATTTTGAAAAGATTTCTCATTATATTCCATAGCATTATTTGAACGAAAAATTTTGATGGTACGAGAAAATTGGGTTTGTACCATTTGGTGAAAATTTTGATAAATTTGAGTGAGTTCAGAATGATGTTGTAATAAATAAATCCAAGTATAACGAGAATAATCATCAAGAAAAATAACAAAATAACGAGACCCCCCCCCTCAGTGGGAAGTGGGAACAGGGGCAGGGCCCTAAATATCAGAATGAACCAAATCAAATGGTGCAGAAGACAAAGACTCACTTTATTAAAAGATAAATGTGTTTGTTTTCCAAGATGACAAGAAATACAATCAAAAGATTTTAAATCAACTGATCCTAAATGACCTTGAGATGCAAGAAGTTGGACACGTGGAAGAGAGGCATGACCAAACGAGAGTGCCATAAGCTGGAAGAGGCATTGAATGTTATGACAGCAGCAGTCAAGTGAGTAGGAGTCTGCAGAAACGAAAGCTGAAAAAAGACGTCCAATCTTACGGCCGGTCCCAATTAGTTGACCCGTCTGTGGATCCTGCACATTAACACCCCTGTTAGAAAATGTTAACTCTAAACCTAGTTCACAAAGTTGGCCAACTGAAATAAGATTTAATGACAATTAAGGAACGAGGTATGTGTTATCAACAGACAAATTAGGGGAAGAAATAGACCTAGTGTGACTAACGGGTAACCTAGAACCATTAGCAGTATAAATGGTAGGGTTGGGGGAAAGGGCAGACTTTTGGGAAAATAAAGTAGGATCAGAGGTCATATGATTACAGCAAGCAGAGTCGATAAACCACAAATTTTTACCTGATGTGACGGACAAGGCAGTGGAGGAACGAGATAGAACCTGATGGATTAATGCCTCGACGTCAGATGCAGTGAGAGCAGAGGTTTGAGATGGATTCTCAGTATAAGATGCAGATACAGAAGAACCGGATGAAACAACTGCGGCCGTCTATTGGAAAGGAGCCCGTGACTGACGTCTGTTTTGGAGCTTGTAGCAATTCACAATAGAGTGGCCAGGCTTTTTGCAATAGTTGCACATTAACTTCTTGAAGGATGACTGTGGTGTGGACCGTCCAGGAGTAAATTTAAAAACACTCTGAGATGTAGCAGCGATAACCATATCGGGAGATTGTAGGTGCATAGTGGACCGTCGAGTCTCTTCAGACATAAGTTCTGTTACAACAGCTTCTAATGTGGGAAGAGGATTATGATGTAAGAGAGAGGCTCGGGTGGATTCAAAATCCGCACGAAGAGCCATCATGAAATGCATAAACTTCCGACGATCTCGATACTTCGTGAATATTTCAACATCTTTAGGATACTTCAATTGAGGATCTGCAGTGGATAATTGCTCCCAAAGACTATTAGTTTGAGAATAAAAATCAGCAATGGACTGACCTGGCTCTTGACGTGTTTGATAAAGTTTAGTTTCAATCTGAAACTCTAGTGAGGCATTATAAGTGCAATTGTATCGTTTTGCCAAAAACTCATAGGCAGCCTTTGCATTTCCAAGCTTTGGAAGCAGACTGTGAATGGAAGGAACTGAAGCGTTGATAAACCAAGAAATAATTCGATAATTTGCACTATCCCAATCATCAAATCGACTGGCAAATTTGTCGGCCGATTCACCATCTCTTTGTGTGGGTGCAACAGTTTCTCCACTAACATAACGCCATAATTTTCTCCCCCTCAAAAAAACTTCCATATTTTGAGACCACAACATATAATTGGAACCGTCTAAAATATTGTCAATGGGACGGACAATATTATCAAGATTGGTAGACATTTTTTTTTTTGGAAAAAGGGAAAATATTAAATAAATAAACCTGAGGGCAGTAATCCGGTGTGACACAGGTGCAGGTACAGCCTCAGGGAGCAATCTGGTTTGACGCGTGTACAGAAGCTACGGTGCACTAGCAGGCAGCGATCCAATGTGGCGCGGTACACAGCAAACACTACAGACCAGCAGGCAGGGATCCGGTGTGGTGCAGGACTATGGAACTGGCGCGTGTAGCGCGTGGAGAGTGTGGGGGCGCGTGTAACTCACGCACAGAAAGAGTCTCCGGCGCGTGGACGCGCGTGGCGGCGCGTGGGACTTTGTTTCTTCACCGAATTTTCGATTTTGAGCAGCAAAGAAACCTTTACAATTCCGTCACATACAAAACAACCGCAACAAGTGTTTGTTGTGTTGTTGAAACAAAAAGAAACACCAAAAAGAACGCTCAAACAGAAAAAACGAAAATAGTACGGACGGGGAACAGAGGCACCAAGACAATGGTGGCTCTGATACCATGTTAAAATAGACAACAGAAAGATAATTGTAGAGAAGAAATATTGTATTTCTGATGTGATTTTAACTGTACAATATAATGGCCTATTTATAGTTGAATAAGGCCTTAAAATAAAGGAAATATAATAATTACAAAATCAGCAGATTTACAATAATAAATACGGTATCGAATATTTCTGTAATATAAAATATTACGAGAATATAATATTACGGAAATATAATCTTCTAACAGAAAAATTGGAAAAGTTATATGGTCAGGAGATAGTTAGGTTACATGGAGTGCATGTCTTTATAGTTTTTTACCAAGATGCTTAGTTTATATCAAAGTTTTGGAAGAGGCAACATGAAGCAATGGGATCAAGCTAAATTTTACCACTTTATTCTATCCGCAAACTGATGGCCAATCCAAAATGACCATCAAAATCCTTATGTTAAGGTTATGTGTGCTCAACTTTAGGAATAACTAGATATGATTTTTACCTCTTGTTGAGTTTGCATATAATAATAGTTTTTAAGCAACTACTGAGATGACACCATATGGATGCAAAGGTAGATCGTCATTTTTCGTGATGAAGAAGGCGAGAGACAACTGTGTAAGACAAAAAATGGCGCAAAACACAAAAGAGAAAGTTGTACTTAGTTGAAAAAGGATGTCAATTGCTCAAGGTTGACAAAAGAGTTATTTAGATAAGCATCGCCACAAGCTAGAGTTTGAAATTGGCAACTTGGTGTTTCTAAAAGTGTGATGCAATTAGATTAGGAAGGGAAGCTTAGCCCAATGTTGGGCCTTTTAAAGTAAAAGAGATCGTGAGTCCAGTGGCGTATAGAGTTGAGTTACTGTTTAATTTGGCTAGAGTACATAACATATTCCATGTGTCTAAGCTATGGAAATGTGTACACAATTATTTGCAAATTGTTAGTCTCGAGTCTCATGATATTCAAGTGAACTTGACATATGAAGATAAAGGATAAAATAATTTTTATGCATTTACAAATGTCTCTACAAGGTTTATTTTATCAGCCATGGAGGAGCCACTTTGCCTCTCATTCTTGTTACTTCGGAGCAGGGTTGGGGCATCACAAGCCCAAGCTTGAGGCAGAAAAGTGTAAGAGTATTAATTAAATAATTAATCAACAATTTCCTATCAAATTAAATTATTGGAATAATTGATTATTTAACATTTACAATGCTTAGAGCACCTTAACAGCCTCACCAAATCTATTTTTTAGTTAAATTGGTGAGGCAATTTAACCAAAATGGTTTAAATGGCCACTTTTCAGTTTCACCAGTTTAACAAAAAAAATTGGTGATGTGAACAGTACTCACCAAACTTAAAATTTATTACTCACCCACCTATTCATTAAGAGGGCTGCTAGGTGCCCCAAAATTTTCCCAAAATCCTTCTCAAATGATGTGGAAAACACTATTTTGAAAAGGAGTGGGAAACAAAGGAAAGAGAATGAGAATTTTTTAAGGAAAAAAAAATGATTGCCACATCATTTGGGAAGCATTTTGGGATGCCTATCATTATCTATTCATTAAACAACTCATTTATCTCTCTTCCTTTAATAGTTAAAAAATGAATAAACAAATTTTTGAAAATGAATATTTAAATAGAATAGTGAAAGTAAATTATTAAAATAGTAAGGCTACTAGGGTACTCTATAAAAAAAGTTGTTATGAGTAAAATTTGGTGAGGCTACTAGGAATGCTCTTATAGAGCTAATACTTCAAAACGTTTTGAATGGGTACATTGATATAATACATCACAATTTTCTATATCTATCTTGATTTGTTTATTAAAAATAATTTCACTCTTATGAGTGTACGTTAGCTTTGCTAAAGGTCGCATGTTAGCCTAAATTTTATCTAAAAAAAAATTGCTCTAACCAAAAGTCAATTTACTGTAGAAAGGTCATACTCTTAAAATTATAACTGTTAAGCAACACTTTAAGAATAACTCTATTCAAAACTGCCAAACCTTTTGCTCAAACCAAAAGTCGCTTCACTCGCATATAAATATATAAGTTTTTAAGCCTTAAGTGTTATTTTGATTTAAAATTCTTAATATGAAAGTTTCTAAAATGTAAGAAAAACGGTGGACACAAAACATGTTACAAAACTTACGTTGGTGATGATGGAATTGCCCATCCTAATTATTCTCTATGACGTGCAAGCCAATGACCTTGCCACTACCTCACTTTGTTCGTTTTCACTTCCAATTCCGCTTCCTTATTCCTCTCAAGTTGATGAAGTGAGAGAAACAATGTATACTTGGCCTTACAAGTACAGTTTAAGAATGTAAAAGTAATATAAGTTTTCCATTAACCGACCTTAATTATGATTTGTGTATTTTTAAAGGTTTTTCTCACTGCATTCGGCATTTCAAAAGATCTGAAGACCCAATTACGTTTTCTTTCTTGAAATGCATCAAATTCAAGTGTATGAAAGAGAAACTTGATCTAACCATTTTTGTGCAATGTAGTTTGGAGTGTTATGAAATGCATGTTACAAAGCACTCTCCTACAAAGAGACCTTGAGTTTGAGCTTTTGATAAGGTAAACAGTACTGTTATTAAATACTTTTTTTAATCTTTGTATCTCTCTTAATTGAAGAATTGCGTCCACATTCTCTATAAACCATTATATCTCATTTTATCAAGAGAACAACCAAAAACCAAGCCTCCAAGCCTTTAGCCATACACCCCTTCCTCTCCCACTCTCCATTTTTTTTTCATCCATTTTCACAAACACACCAACCTAAAGCTGGAGGAAAATTATTTTTCTTTTGAGTAAACACCTCACCAAGTTGCAAAGAAAAAGATCCAAATCAATAATTCTCAAGAAAAATTTGAGTAGCTCGCGTAATTAAGTATGTTATTCTTTGCAAAATCTTTCATTAACAATCAACTATGTCATCATTCTTGATTTAATTGTGTTGAGCATGATAACAAATGAAATCTAATTATTCCTTCATAATATAAATTTATCATATATACATGAAATGCAAATGTTGCCTGAGAGCATAGTTGGTTATTAGAATTGCGTGAATTCACATCATCTCTTCAACATAACATAAACATACATGTGATGCAGAGTCAAACTACATCACCAAGTAGTTAATCACCAACATCAATTGGTTTATTTTCAAGTTTATCAATAAGGGTCGATGAGAAGCTTCTGATCCAGAGGTCGATAATCCTTTAAAAATTCATTGCAATAAAGAAGTCTCAATCCTTTAGGAATGTTATGTCATTTTAATTTCTAATGTAATTGTGTTGTGTTTCTTATCCTATTTCTATATCTAACAGTCATCTTTTATTATATTTATGTTATTCAATAAGTTGGCTATATGAGGTGATGTAAGTGTAGTTATTTGATAGATAAATGAAGAGTTATAATTCCCTTTGTGAGGTGCCTCAGTGTTGGCCAATAAGGCCATGCTCAACATGAGACATATCCTTCTTTTCTACCTGCCTTTATTTAGTTTGTAATGCCCCAATTTTGATTTAAGTCATAAATGGAATAGTCGCATATTCTGCATGATGTACTATAGATTTTTGGAATTGCAGTTTTCAATAAGTGTGATTTTAAAAATTGCGTTTTTGAAATCGTAAAGACGTTTGGTAAAACATGTTAAAAAGTATTTTTTTTAATCAAATATTTGTTTTGTGAAATCGTGATTTTGGTTTAAATTCACGTTTTTTTCAAATAAACACCCCTGCTTATAGAAATTGCAGATTTTTTTTTTCTTATTTTAGATTAAATGCTTTTTAAATCAAAATACTAAATGCATTACATTTTATGATATATTTTAAAAATGCAAATTATTTTTACAAAATTACAATCCCAAACGCGCCCTTATATTTCATACAATGGAAAATTGCATATATATATAGATATATATATTCTTCTTTTTAAAACTACTAACTTATATAATTACAATTGAACACCAAAGCTTTAACTTAATTACAACTTCATATATTATTAAAAGCAGGGGCGGATCTGGGGGTAGAGGTGTCAAAAAAAACCGGGAAACCGGAACCGGAACCGGAAAACCGGGAAACCGGGAAACCGGAAACCGGGGTCCCGGTTCCGGTTCCGGTTTGGAAAAACCAAAAACCGGGTACCCCGGTTCCGGTACCCGGTTTTTGGTACCCGGTTTTTACCGGGTTACCGGGAACCGGGTTAAATATATATATTTTTTATTTTTTTTAGTTAGGGCTTTACATTTTAGTTTTTTGGTTTGTTTACATACTTGTTTTTACTTTTTATTGTTTTAAAGTTTTCTTTATGTACCTAATTTAAAATGATTTTTAGGGTATTTTAAACAATTGAATTTTTATTTCTAAGGCCCATATAGGCAAAAACATTGATTTTTTTAGGATTTTTGGGCTTTTTTAGGTTTATTTTTCAATTATTTGGAACAATTACAACAAAGCCCCTTTAATTTGGACAAAAATACAAGATTTTTAAAAAAATAACCAAGTTATGAAAAAAACAAATGGGCTTATTTTAGGCCCAACACCTAAAATAAGCCAAAAAAGTAATTTTTTTAAAAAAACCGGTTACCGGTTACCGGACTGGGTACAACCGGAACCGGCCGGTAACCGGTACCCCGGTTTTACCGGGGTGCCGGTTCCGATTCCGGTTTCCCAAAACAAGCAACCGGGGTACCCCGGTTCCGGTTCCCGGTTTTGACCAAAAACCGGAAAACCGGACCGGGTTGACACCCCTATCTGGGGGGGGTCGAGGGTGGGCATATGCCCACCCTCAACTCTTAAAAATCCCCTTTACCATGGTAAAAAAATTGTTTGTCCTTAGTATGCCCTCTCTCAACCATGATTATGCCCTCTACCCTCATGCTTAAGCCATATTATGCCCTTAAATAAGTTAAAATTTGAAAAAAAAATCGAAAGCATCATTTTAGATTTTCAGTTTTAGTTGCAGAAGAAACAAGAGAAAGAAGATGATGAATAGTGCTTTGAAGCAAACGGTGCGTTTTGCTAAATCTAATGGTGTATACTAGTGTGGGGTCCATGGAGACTTAAAGAAAAAAAGTAAGGCCTTGAGCCTTTACGCCAGCTTTCTTAAAAGGCTTTGAGCCTTTGCACCAGCTTTGAGCCTAAAAAGGCTTTGAGCCTTTTCTCAAAGCTGTTGCCGCCAGGTTTTTTTTTAGTTGAAAAGCAGGCTGCCACCAGCTTTTTAACAAAAAAAAAAAACTAAAAAGGTGCTGCAGTAAACCCTAAGAACAAAAAGGAAGGATTTCTGTCACTTTTCAACTCTTTGTGCCTCAATTTTCTGCCGCAAACTTGCAACTAAAAAAAAAATTATATTTTTATTTTTTTAGGCTTTTAATTTTTTTATTTTTCAACTTCAATAAAATTAAACCTTAATTTTCTTTGTTTTTCAACTTTAAAGAAAAATTAAGGTATGTAAATATGTAATTAAATTTTTAGATTTAGATTTAAATGATTCTTTTAATTTAATTGTTTTAATATTTATATTGCAAATTTGCTATTAAGGAATCAGGATTCAGCCTATTCAGTTATTCTTAATAACAACTTCAACAGAAAATTTAGGTATGTAAAATTGTAAATATGTAATTAAATTTATATTGCTATTAATTCAGCTTGTTCTTGATAATTGTTTTTATATTTAATTATTTACGAATTTATATAGTTTTGTTTCATATTTTAATTGTATAAATATATAATTTGTAGTTATCTGAGATTATGAAGAAAAATAACGATTTTATTGAGATAGAATCAAATTTTAAACGACCTCGTGTTGAAGTACATTTAGCAAATCTGCCCGGAGATCCCAGCTTAAGAAAAAAAATATGAAAAAAAAAATCATTAAAAAAATCATGCCCCCTATGGATGAAATTCCTGGATCCGCCATTGATTAAAAGTTATTATAGATTTAACTTAAATACAACTTAAATCCCACAATTTTATAGGTGGAACTAGTGAGCCGTTAAAACTTAAAAAATGTATTATAATTATAAAATAAAAATATAATTTCAAATATTACTCATATTTTATATTATAGCTCACCAGAATAAAATACAACTGAAATTACTGCAACATAACAACTGAAATAACTTAGTCCTGAGTTACAAAATCAACCATTAAGAGGCTCCACGCACTCTTAACCAATGCTTCCAAATAGGCCACCCTTGTGTCTTTCGTAGCTGGTTTAAGACTACAAAGAGTTTAAAAAGTATTTTTAATATATAAAAAATTATGTTTAAAAAAAAACAATTTTTCCTTGCCAAATTGCCCTCCAGAAACTGGCAGGTTTAGCACCTGTTTGGATCTAATTCTAGGTATAGTATTGGGTTACTGAAGTTGGTGTTTGTTTGTAGGGTGTACATGCAATTACAGTTAGTGGTTATTAATTCAAATTGCTCATTTCAACCGCTTTAGACGGTTATCGAATTTTCATAACCACAACCACTTTGCCTTAAGCGGTTAGTGATTTTAAAGTAACTAATGGTCAACGGTTATTGGAATTCATAACCGCACTGCATAATTGCTTTTTACAAATGGGCATTTTGAACATTTATTGAGGCTCTTTTTATGGCATATCTGAGCCTATTTTAGAGTGTGAGAGCCAAGGAGACTATTTCCAAAACGAAAACCCTATATCAAATCGGAAAGGGACCGTCTCCATTTTGTTTTAACCGGATATGAGCCAGTTGACAGCTAAGATTTATTTTCAACAATCGAAGATTATAAAACAGTCACGTCAATTAAAATTAATGAGTGGCAACGTTAACAGCGTGAGGCCCAAGAGAGCTTAAAGAAGCGGGCTAACAAAAAGAAGAGAAAAGAATAGACAAAAGGAAGAATAAAAGACAAAAGAAATATGATGAGGAAAGAACAATAACTTTTTTAGTCTTTTTGCAAGGAAAAATAGGAAATCGCTGTAATTGGTAATCTTCAAATTGTTGGGTGTTTTTGTTTTATTTATAGTAGTTTTGAGGCATTTAAAATAATATTGGAGTGCTTTAAGGATTTTTTTCTTCTTCTTAATTTGTGCTTTAAAGGTCTTGATTATATAGAGTTTATGCACAATTTGAAACTTGAAAGTGTATCTAATCTAGCTTTTATAGTTTTTTTTTTTTTTTTTGGTAATATAAGCATTAAATAATGATGTACACCTATGCTCTTTATAGAAAATTTGTTATATCAATTTACATCCAAAGGCCTTATCATGTTATATATTGAATGTTTGATAACAAATGAGGTTGTTTGGTGGGCATCATCTTTTGATGATGAGGTGGAGCCTTATCCAATACACACAGCCCATATATTCCCTTGTTTTGTGGTGTAGGAAGTAGACAAAATTTGCCATGTTTTATGGTGTAGGAAATAGACAAAATTGAGGTGTATAACTAGTAAGTATAAACTTTGTTTTGTCGTGCATTAAACAAAAAAATAAAAAATTGAGGTGGTGAGTTGACAATTAAGTGAATCATTTTCATTCTAGAAACCTATTATAACATCACTTATGGATCAATTGACAATAAACTTGCTTATAATTAGTTTTCCTCCTTTGTAGGGCATCTATTTGTTGCTTATTGGACTAATTTATGTTATAATGTCCACTTTAGGTTTTTTTAAATAAGTAGCTCTAAGGTTGAAAGCACTTAGATCGTGATTGAATGGCAAAATAAATACACTTAATTGGCCCCACGTTATTCTTCTTGTTAAGCTAATTTTGGTTGGTTAACTGCTTTAAATATGGAAGAGTCAACTTGATGCTTGACATATAGGTTGTTTTTCATGAGTTAACGTGTTTGCTAGGTATTGTAATTTTTTTTAGGGATAACAATGGATGTCTCAATGGAAGTTTTGGTGTCTCCATCTGTGCCTATAGAACTTACACCATCAAAAGCCATGCAATTTGAATTAGATGATATTGCATATAATTTTTATAATGAGTATGGGAGAATGGCAAGTTTTAGTATCAGAAAATAGTATGTGAACAAATGTAAAAAGATTGGAATTGTTACTTCAAGGAGATTCGTGTGCGAGAAAGAGGGAATTTTGGGTATAGACAAGCAAGATAGTAAAACAAGGAAAGCTCGAGTAGAAACAAGATGGTGCAATGCATGTATAGTTATCGTATATAATCGAGATAGTGACAAATACACGGTGACTGACTTTATTGCTGAGCATAATCACAATCTTTATCTTTCAACAACTGCACACATGATGTCATCACAACGGAGAATGTCTGCAACTCAAGCTGCCAAAGATTGGTTTGGCATATGAACCAGGAATAAGACTAAATTTTTTTTATCAACTTATGAGTAAGCAAGTTGGTGGAAGTGATAACCTTGGTTTTACCAAACAAGATCATAAGAATTATCTATACAATAAGCGACAAAGATCTTTGAAGTTTGTGGAAGCTGCTAGTTTTGAAAGATATTTTCGTCATCAACTTAAAGAAAGCCCTTCATATTATTATGCTTTTCAATTGGATGCTGAAGAGTTGATTACTAATATCTTTTGGGCTGATGCAAGAATGATAATTGACTGTAACCACTTTGGTGATGTCATAACATTTGATACAATGTATATCACAAATAGAGATGCAAGGCCACTTGGTGTATTTTTGGGACTCAATCATCATAGAGGGACTGTCGTATTTGGAGCTACATTGTTGTATAATGAAACAATAGAATCTTTTGTATGGTCATTTGAGACCTTCCTAGAAGCAATGTCTGAAAAGATGCCAATTACTATTTTCACCGATCAAGATGCAGCAATGGCAGCTGCTATTCAAGAAGTGATTCCTGATACATATCATACCTTGTGTAGTTGGCGCATGCGGCAAAATGCTAATAGGTACTTGGGTTATTTACTTAAAGGCGAGTCCTGGTTTAATAAAGATTTCTTAACCTGTATCTATGAGTATGATGATGAAGATGAGTTTCTTTCTGCCTGGAATATGATGTTGGAAAAATATGATGCCCGTAAAAATAAATGGCTAATTGGTATATTTCTATTGAAGGAGAAATGGGCTCAAGCATATGTAAAAAGGACCTTCATCGCAGGAATGAGAAGTACACAACTTAGTGAGATATTCAATTGTAACTTGAAGGATTACTTGCAAACTGATCTCAATATACTAGAATTCTTCACTCATTTTGAAAGAGTTGTCAAACAGAAACGTGACAAGGAGTTAGAAGCAGAACACAACTCTAAACAAAAATTACTAAGATTGGATCTCAAGAGCTCACCTATGCTAAATCAAGTAGCAAAAGTGTACACGCCTAAGGCATTTGAGTTATTTCAAAATGAAGTTGAAGAGGTACCACCACTTTCCATTATAGACCGCAATACAAGTCAAGCGACATATACATATGTTGGATTTTTCAATGGACATAGAACATACAAAATCACATAGAATCCTTTAGATCAAAATTTGTTTTGCAGTTGTAGAAAGTTTGAAACATTTGGTATTTTGTATCGACATGCTCTAAATTTTTTTGATGTATTAGATTTCAAATTGATTCCTGGTGAATATATTATCAAGAGATAGAGAAGAGATGCAAGGGATGAAAAAGATTTCACAAAAAAAAGGACATTGAGTCAAATATTCGATTGGAATATGCAGATCGGTATCGAGCTTTGTGTCTTAAGTATATTCAATTGGTGAATGAAGCATGTGAAACTGAAGAATGTTTTAATATTCTCAATGCGGCTATTGCATATTTGAAGAAAAAGACTTTGTGATGCAAAGAATTGCCAAGCTAATGCTAAAGAATATAATATTAGGATTTCAACCAATCTTGTGAAGAAAGAAGTTCAACCATATATGTCAATCACAGTGGGACCAAAAGGAATAAAGAAAAATGAGATTTCTTGTAACGATAAACGTAGACTCAAATCATGGATAGAAAGTGTGAAAAAACCAAAAGAAGGCACATCAAATAATCAAACAAAGGAAATTGAAGTGTCGAAGGTAGTCTACTAAATTATCCTTAGTTTTTCATGTTCAACATTGTTTTGATGTTATTATAGTATATTATTAATCTTACTCAATTGATTTAATCTTAATCAAAATAATTGACTTAATTGATTTAGTGCTAAGCTTATTATAAATTCAATTATCTCTTGTTCTTTTCTTTTTGACGTTTATTTATTCTCTTTCTAGATACTTGCATATGAGAGTTTCTCTAATCCAAACTTTCTACAAGAGGAAAAAACTAAATAAGTTCAAAAATGAAGGTATATTATCTTCCACTTTCCTTGTCATTTTTTTGTTAGTTTTTATTTAAGGATTTAATTTAAAGTTTTTAGTGCATTATTGGTTGAAAGATTTTTTTTTTTTTTTTTTTTTAAAAAAAAAATCCTCAGGAAACCAAGAAGAATGAGTGAGAGAACAAAATGTCGTTGGCAAAAATATTCAATATGCACCGGAAGATGGGGTTTTTGTTGTTTAACAGTTTGATCATTTTGTATTACGCTGTTAGAAGCGTTTGCTTGATGCTTAATTTGTTTAAATCGCTTATGATAAAAATAAATAAATAAATTCTAGAAATCACCTATTAGTTGCCACCATCTATTATATTTGGTGAATGTGTATGACTCTATTAACACTGTCATCATGGACTATCACAACTAATTTTCATTTCAACAAGGCATATTTTTCAATATTACCAATGTTAACTACAAATGGAAATGGAGGTCATTTATATTGTATAAGAAAAAAAAAAAAGAGAAGAAGTTGTATCTCAAGAATAAACAAGATTACTATTTCATTTGTAAGCATCCCTTTCAAGTAAACATTATACAAACATCAACCATGTTTGTATGGTTTGAACCATTACAAATATCAAAATACAAACATCCTTCATACAAACATCAACCATCCAACACAAAATACAGCAGGCAACAAAACGTTTGAACCAGTACAAACATCAACCATCCTTTTTTCTTTTTTTCTTTTTTTTCCTTTTTTAGATAAAAACTACTGCGGACCTAGAGCAAGTCACTTTTTTAGATAAAAAATCATTCAATGGGCTACCTTATGCTAAACTATGCAGCACATGTAACTGCTCTTTGCATCAAGTTTCTTGTGGACCAAATCACACCCATTGTTTAGTCTTTCAATTGAGTGATTAACTCCATGGTCTTCGTCAAACCGGGTAAAATCATCTTAAAACCACCCAAAAAAATATTGCAAAAAAAAAAATCAGCTTTATTATGCTCTCAGATGCTCAATCAAAAGGAAAAAAAAGACAAAATTACCTTTGTACGGTGGTGGTGGTTCATCCCAGTGGGCGTGTGGTGGTTCTTCAACCGTGTATGGTGGCTATAGGCTCTATGATGTATGGTTCTTGAGGGCTAGCGTCGCACGATCGTGACCCAGCGTCAGACGATGCTTTTCGTCCATGATTTCGCCTGAAACTCGGCGGTATACGATGGTTCGTGACTCAGTAACCGTTGGGTGGCAGGTTCGTTGACTCGTTCAGTCGACTTTGAGATTTTGAGGATGAAGGGGAGGGAGGAGATAGGGAAAATTTTGGGGGAGAATCTTTCTGTCCACGATTTTACCTGAAAATCGGCGATGTACGATGGTTCGTGACTCAACATCTGTTGGGTGGCAGATTCGTAGACTCGTCCAGTCGATTTTAGGGATTTTGAGGATAAGGGGAGGGAGGAGATGGGGGATGAAGAGGATAAAGGGGAGGCAGGAGATGAGTGGCATACAATAGAAGAGAGAGAAATTCTTTTTGACGTGTTATTTGATTTTTTTTTTTAATATTAAAAAGATCTAAACCTAGAAACGACATTAAGTAACGGTTCACTTTTTTAAAAATAATGTGTTTATTTTGCAACCCTTGGATTGTTTTAAACAAATCACAGCCATCAATTGGCTCTAAACTGGAGAGGACCCAGATCCTATCATATCATGTCATTTTGGTATTAAACATCAAAACTATGTCTTTTTGTATATTATTATTATTATTATTATTATTATTATTATAAGAGGTAACTCAATCGGCAGGAGATCATGCATTATGAAGTGGAAATCACTAGTTCAATCTTCCATTTCCCTTTTATGTAGACATGTATATATATAACTATATAAAAAAAAGGGTTTGCTAGGGGTTCTCCCCGTAGTGTTTTCCTAGTCTTACGTAAAACATGATTTAAGAAAAAATAAAATTGTAGTACTATTTTTTTGTCAACAAATTAATTTTTATGAGTTAATAGTTAGGTTCTAATGTTTTAAAACTTGTTTTTTGATTCAAAACTAAAACCTAAGGGTAGAAGGTTAATCATTTAGGGATGGTATCACCCAAAATGGATATGATCATCCTAAATTTGGTGTTAATGCCTCAAATTTGATGCTAATACCTAAAAAAATCGGTGTTGGAGGTTACTACAATTTTATTTTATCTTAAATCATGTTTTACGTAACACTGGGAGAACGCTAGGAGAACACTATGGGGAGAACCCCTAGCATTTTCCATAAAAAAATAAAAAATAAAAAAGGAAACTTCACTTTAGAGTTTAGACCCCTGAACTATCATGTGTTTTGAGAAAACCCCTATAAATTTAAAAAACTCTCAATTTGATTCAATTGACCCTTCCGTCAAATTCAACTGTTAACTCCTACCAAAAATTACTAAAACAATATCAAATTACCCTTCGATTTAAAAAAAAAAAAAAAAAATCATTTGAAAGAAATTTTGCAAAAAAAAATCAAGGGTATAAGTCATTTTATCAATTTTAACGTTTTAAATTTGACATATGGGGTACATTGTATCAAATTGAAAGTTTATAGATAAAATTGAGAGTTTTTAAAATTTGAGAATATTCTCAAAATGAGTGATAGTTTAAGTGATTTAAAAATAAATAAATAAATAAATAACCCTTTAGGGCCGGGCTATGTTGGCCCAGCGCTCTCCCTCTCCCTCGCCAAGAAAACCCGCCCGAAATGCACATATTGGTTAAGCCACAGGTCAGGCCTTTGGCCTAGAGTGGGTAGCGATCCAGTCCAGAGCAGCCCACGAGACCTGATGGAGCTCCGGAGCAAGCCTAAAACCCTAAAAAATTATTTTCGTTCCCCTTTGGCTTTGTCAAAAGACTCAAAACCCTACCACCACACCCACAACATTCTCGCTCACCTTCTCCAATTCTATTCTCGCTCAAACCAAAATGGTGAAGAGGAGCAAAAGTAAGCAGACGCCATAACAATCCTTCTTTTCTGGGTGCTGTTTCTTCGTTATTAATATGGTTTTTTACTCTTTATTTTGTTTTGACAGAGAGCAAGAGCAAGAGGGTACCTCTGAAGAAGAAGTACAAGATCTTAAAGAGGGTGAAGCAGCACCACCAGAAAAAGGCCAAGGAGGCAAAGAAGCTCGGCGTCAATCACAAGAAGAAGCCGGAGAAAGATCCTGGTATCCCCAACGACTGGCCCTTCAAGGAACAGGAGCTCAAGGCTCTTGAAGTCCGCCGTGCCCGTGCAATCGAGGAGTTGGAGCAAAAGAAAGCCGCCCGCAAAGAAAGGGTATTCACTCTTGCCCCTTGCCTTCGTATTGCTTGGTGTTTTCTTTGTTTATTGTTGTGGGATTGGGTTTGTTTGTTTTTGTCATGATTATAATCGTGCTTTTGCATATCTGATTTTTTTTAAAATTTTTTTGTGTGTTGGTATTGTGTTAGAACGGTGAAGTTTTGTAATTGAAATAGTTTTTTTAAGGTGTAGATTAGGCGTTGTCGGGGTAATTGAGACCGACCCGTGAGAGATGACGGTGATTTTGAGCGTTTGTTTCTATGGATTTTGTGTGCTTGCTTTTTCATTTTCGTGCCCAAACTGCATATGGATCTTATTGTCTTTGAAAAGGTAAGCATAGAAAGGAATGAGGAGGAGTTCAGTCTGATTTTTTTGTTAAACTGCATATGTATCTTGAGTTTAATGTCTGCTCTCCTCTGGAGCTTCTCCTCAATATTAATGATTTAAAACAGATCTAGGAGTTGTTTTGGAGCTTAGTATCAGGAGTTGAGGAGATGTTTTAGACAATTACGTATCAGCAAAGTTATTGAAGTAGTAGTTCACCGTCCACAATATGTTTGAAATAGATTCTTCAGTTTTGAAGCTTTTAGAACTGTGATGCATCACATTAAGATGACACTTGAATATTTTTTTGCTAGGAAGATTTGTTTACCTTCTGCTTAGTTTTTGGATAAAGAATAAGTTTTTGTTATGCAAATTAAACTCCTAGGGTACATTTTGATGGAAGGAGAGCAGAGTTTAAGAAAGCTGAGAGAAAGGGTTGAAGTTACCCTATCCCCTGTTTGGACATGTACTCTACTCCCTCAATGCTCCTTTTAATTGGGGAATTGGAAGGCAGAGGATACCAAGTCTTAATGAAATTTTGTGCTTCCATTTTCACCCTTTTTACCCTTAATTATTTATTAAAATTTCTCCAATTTTTAAATAAACCCTTGTCTCTTATCCCCCTTTTTTATCATTTCTTCTTCTTTCCGCTCAGGAACCAAACAAATGAATGGATTCTATACCTTTATACCCCCTATCATTTATGTAGCCCCCTCGTATTATGTATTAGAACCTCCAAACAACGAATAATGTTCACTCTCCTGGTCATTACATTAATCCATTATAGACCTTTGTTCTCCTGCTATAGCAAGTTATTGCTTTTGCTCCATACTTTTATTCCTTTATTCATAATGGAATCCTTTCTACTTTTTCAGGCTCAAAAGAGGAAGTTCGGGTTGCTAGAGGATGATGATATCTCCAAGTTGGCTGGAACAACTTCTGCAGAACAAAGTTTTGGAGAGGGAAAGGGTAGTGGTAATTCCACTGGAGCTGGGAAAAACCGAGGTATGTTTAGGCTAAATGTTTTTTGAAGATGAACTTTTGGTGGAAGATTTTTTTTTTCTCTCTTAAATTTACCTCTACATAATCTTTCCAATTCTTTTAATATGTCTTATTGTTCATACAGATAACTCAGATAGGGCTTTTTACAAAGAGTTGGTAAAAGTCATTGAAGCATCAGATGTTATTTTGGAAGTTCTTGATGCTCGTGATCCTCTAGGTACTCGTTGTGTTGATATGGAGAAGTTGGTGATGAAATCAGGTCCTAATAAGCATCTAGTGCTGCTTCTGAATAAAATTGGTAATGTTTTACTCTCTCTCCCCCCCCGTAAGGTGTTTAATAAGATTTTAATGTTAGAAATTTTGAAGAAGGTAGAAAGTGAAAACAGTTTTGTTTTCCTGATAATTAATCAAGATAAAAGCATAAGGCTCCCCCATGTGTAAACGGTTAAGAAGCATAAAATGATTGCATAGAATTAGATTGGATGTGTAAGAGAAGAGCTTGATTGAAAAATATCACAGAACCATTGTTGCAAGGGTATACATATGTAACTCTTGAGAGTGTTTTGTATGTTAGGATCTCACTATCAAAAAACAATGAAACAGATCTTGGCTGCCATTTTATGTTCATAAAGTATATCATGTTCAGAAGACAGAGAAATGTTTCATCTAGTTTCGCACCCGTATGGTTTCAGCTTGAATAATTTATAATTGTTACTTGTGTCTCAGATCTTGTCCCTCGAGAAGCTGTTGAAAAGTGGCTCAAGTATCTTAGGGAAGAATTACCAGCTGTTGCATTTAAGTGCAGTACACAACAGCAGAGATCAAACTTAGGGTGGAAGTCGTCCTCAAAGGCAGCAAAACCAAGCAATCTTCTGCAAACGAGTGATTGTCTAGGAGCTGAAACTCTTATTAAATTGTTGAAGAATTACTCAAGAAGCCATGAGGTAGGCCTACATATATTGCATGCACAATAAATTCTCTGAAGCTTCAGAAGACTTTCCATGAGAATGTGCTGTTTGTGCTCAGTGTTTTTTCTTGCCAGTCTAACTTATTACTTACTTTGTATGAATGGATACAAACATGTGCCTCCCATGGTTGTTTATAAATCTCTTGATCAGGTTATTTTATAGGCCAAAATCTTTTTGGTCCCTTCAAGTTAGGTTTTTTGTTAATTTGGTCATGTGTTCTAATTTGAGTAAAATTATCAATAATGTTCTTTTTTATGAAAGTAATGGTAATGACTCTGATGATGATGTTGGTGACAATGATGATAAGTCATTTAGAATCTAGAGTAGTTTGGAGGCATATGATTGTGTTTAATGGTTTGCACTAATGTCTCTCTACGGGTGGATGGCTGCTGTCAAAAGTTGTCTCTTTTCTAGTTTTCAGTTTTTCTGGATTTGTATTCTTCTTCTTCCTAATTGGGTGTCTTTCTTGTATGCTTCTTGTATACTTAGGGTTCGCCATTTTGCACTTTCTTATAAGATTGAATTACTTATTAAAAAAAATAAAGTTTTGCAGTATTCTGCCATCTTTCTGATAGTAAGGATGTGTCATCCGCCTAGGCTACAAGATGCTTGCTTAGGGATTTCCCGTTGTACTCAACAAAGCTTTTTTTTTTTTTTTTTTACTGCCTATAAGTTTCTTAATGTAATTGTTAAGCCATATTTTTGAATTTGGGTGTTAGAGTTCTGATAAATCCATCTTAGTATCGGCCTCATAATCTGCTGTGCATGGTTATCTTTGGCAGATCAAGAAGTCAATTACTGTGGGTATTATTGGCCTGCCTAATGTTGGTAAGAGTAGTCTCATTAATAGTTTGAAGAGGTGCCATGTTGTCAACGTTGGTGCTACTCCTGGGTTAACAAGATCAATGCAAGAAGTTCATTTAGACAAGGATGTCAAATTGTTGGACTGCCCTGGTGTTGTAATGCTTAGCTCTGCAGCAAATGATGCATCTATCGCTCTTAGAAATTGCAAAAGAATAGAGAAGTTGGAGGATCCAGTTGCTCCAGGTGACTGAATTCATCCTTCATTTTTGGCTGCTTTGTCTGCTATTCTGCTTGAGTGCCTTTTCATGTGGTTTAGGAATGGTTAATATGCGGCATTTTTCCCCTTATTGGTTTATTCTATTTTTCCTTCGGCAAGCTGATCTGGTGGAGTTCAAATGGTGGTTCATTAATAGTTTGCTTTTGTTTGTGTTGCCTTGAAATGGCTCTGGATGCTATTGTGATTTCATAGGTTGAAGATAAAATGTGAGGTTCCTATCTCTTATCGGAACTTGATAATATGATCACTACCATATGTGCTATCCAATTCATATGCACTTTTACTTTAGGCTGATCACCAAGGATCGTTTCCCTGGCAAGTTCTTCATTGTTTATTTGTCTACCTGGTTTAAGGCAAATTGATCTCAAGTATTTTATCACCTGATTGACAGATTGACCTTCACATTTTGTATTCTTTTGTTTGTTTGTTTGTTTTTTTTTTCTTTTTTCTTTTTTTTCTTTGTAGGATTAGAATGTTGTTTCCAGCATTCCTCTTCCAGGCAAAGAGAATAGCCGTTGCCTCTTTGTATCTGAAATGATGTATAGGATGTAGCGTTCAAAAAACTACAGTGACATCAATTTCTATTGCTTTTACCTTTGCAGCATGAGATGAAATATTGAATGAAATTCTGGTTGATATTTCTTTGGGAAAGAGTTGTTGGAATTTTAAAATTATGCGGCTTAGATGTTTTATTGTTATTACTATTTATTAGTTAGTAATATGAATGTTTTTATTCAAAAAGAGAAATTCCAAGTATAGAGGAAGTATATACAGGGTTTCAAGCTGCCTTGTTTTATTATATTAAGTTCTATCAGCAGATTTTAATATCCATACTGACTCTGCCCCATCTGAGCAGTGAAGGAAATCCTAAAACTTTGCCCAGCCAGACTGTTGGTACCTCTGTACAAGCTCCCAAGCTTTGACTCAGTTGACGACTTTCTGCAGAAAGTGGCTACTGTTAGGGGTAAGCTGAAAAAGGGTGGCATTGTGGATGTTGAAGCTGCTGCAAGAATTGTTCTGCACGACTGGAATGAGGGTATGTGTGTGTAGCCATTTATTTTAGAATATGTGCCCTTGAAATACACAAAGAAAACAAAATTAGAACAAAAGAAAGCATATAATTATATTTAAAGAATACAAAGTAATGTTAATTATTTGATTTGTTGCAGGTAAAATTCCGTTTTATACTATGCCCCCAATTAGGAATCAGGGAGAACCTTCGGAGGCCAAGATTGTTTCTGAGCTTGGGAAAGAATTTAACATTGATGAGGTTTATAACAATGAATCTTCATTTATCGGAAGCCTGAAGTCCATTGATGATCTCGATCCTGTTGAAGTTCCTCCGAGTCGCCCTCTCAATTTCGATGAGATTTTTTCTGTCTTGGTAAGTTCCTCCAAGTCCATTGATGACCTTAGGTGCTCCCCGAAAGGAAAACACCACATTCTTTATATCTGCAGATATTTTTGAAAAAAGTATGAACAGGAAAATATGTAATTTACATGCAACTTAAATTGAAGTGGAAGTTTCATGATACATGGTTTTTGAAATACAGGCAACTAATTCCTTTGTCTTTTTTGCATATTTATGCATCAGAATGAAGAACCAAAACCATCAACCCAAGGTGATGAAGACCCCAAAGGCATGGCTGATGATGGTGACGATGTGTCCATGGCATCTGAAGAAGATGGAGCAGGGAAGAACAAGGGAAAAACTGCTACTAGCAAGCAAAATGAAAAGCTATATGCAGTTGAAGGGATGCTTAACACAAAGTTGAAGAGAGCTGAGAAGAAAAGAAGAAAAAAAGCTGACAAATTAATCTCAGAAGACGCAATGGATGCTGATTATGACTTCACAGTGGACTATGCCAACAAGGGATCTTCCATGGATGTTGGTGATGGGAGCAAAGATGATGGTGGCGATCAAATAATTGGTGAGATGCCTATGTCTGGTATTGAGCTCGATGATGAGTGATGGAAGGGATAACAACCCACTGTACTGCCGTTTTGTTTTTCACCGAATCTCTACTGCCATTTTGTTAATTATTTTTTCATTGTGCTTCTCTCTCTCTCCCCGATGAGAGTTTTTAGAATGGTTTCAGTTAATCTGGGAAACTTCCAGTGATGCCGTGGATCATCGGTCTAGACATGTAAACAAGAAAAGCTCACTTAACTGCCAACTTGGACATTTCTCTATGCCCAAAAGCAATCAAGCGATACGTTGGATCCATGAGTTTTATCGGGGTCGAAGTATTACTGAGCTAATTTTAATAGGAATCAAGCTTAATTTTTAGGTATATATAGTTATCAAAAATATTTTAGGTATATATATATATACCCTTCGGGTTCCGTCCCTCTTTATAACTAAAAGGTCGTCAAAGAAAGAAGAGATGGAAAATGAGATGATAAAAACAATTTTGCGTCTTGTTTCATGGGGATGGAGAGGTAAACGTTTGTTTCTTTGTTTCTTTCCTTTGGTAGGTAGAGAAGTGACATGAGAGAAGAGAAATTAAAAGTATCTTTAATTTTGAGATACCACTTAGTAGAGGCCTATTTATCTTTGGGCCTAACAAAGCTCATCTCCCTTGGGCTTTTATCTTTGGGCCTGACAAAGCCCATCTCCCTTGGGCTGGGCTGTTCCTGTCGGCCGACGAGGGCCAATGCTAACGGGTTAGGTACCCTCTTCAAGGGAGTTGCTAACTAACAACTTTCAAGCCTCCAAGAGATAGTTCAATCGACTGGAATTACGTCTAATGAAACTGATGTCACTAGTTCGAATTTTTTTTCCTTTTTTTTTTTCTCTTTTCTTTAAAAAAAAAAACTAACAACTTCCAACTTTACACTCACATTGGAAGGAGACCATCGACAAACAATAAAATTACTCTGACAATTGTACCAAGGGAAGCGTTTGTAAGCTACCACCCATGTCACGATGACCCCATCTGTTGCTCATCCAGGTGGGGCTGTCCATACTAGTAGGATGTTGGGAGCCTAAGAGAAAGCAGTTCGTATTAAGGATGCCGGCCATTCATGCGACGCAGTTCATATTGACAGGATGTCAGACGCCCAAGGGCAAGCAATCCATACCGAGAGTATGTTTCCCAACTTGGTGGTGTCACATGGCCCTAGTTACTACCCCAATCAAAAGGTGCCACATGGCCCAGGTTATTACATCCTTCTTTCCTATAAATAGGAGTCCATTGTAGCAAGTAAATAATCTTGGCCTTTACCATCTTTATAGATCTCTATTTCTCTCATAACCCTCACTAATTTAAGCATCAATGTTTCTTGCCGGCACCTTCAATGAGTCACCTTTACTTGTTTCTTGTCTTTACATGTCTCATTGACTTGACTACCGACGTGCGATCAATTGTACTAGAGTAATGTTATATACCAAATTTTTATCCCCATAACTATCTCATAATGCTAAAGTGACAATTTTCAACCAACCTTTGTTAAAAAAAAATTAAAATTAAAAATTAAAGAGTTGGTTGAAACTGTCACGTCAACATTATAAGATAATTGTGAGATAAAATTGTGATATATAACATTACTCATTATACTAACATTAATCAAAATCCTTACTAAAAAATGTATTTAATTAAATTATTGTTAGACCTTTAAAACGATAGTTTTCCTTCAAATTAAATTGGAGAAATTTTTTTTCCAACCCAGTTTGTTAAATAGAGATATGCTTTTGGAGTACATTATTCTAAGTTAATCCTATTAAAAATCCATGTGAGAATCGCATGCTCTAAAGACAGATGCCAGTTTAATAGACTTAATAGAAAACTGTCCCTTTAAAATATTGATTAGGTGAGTATTATTAATTAGTGGTAATATTGGTCAAATTATTTAATTTATTTGCCACCAGCAATTTTCTCTCCCACTAATTTGGGGAGGTTAGAATGCAGTAGACCCCAATGGAAAACTCATTCTCCCTTCCCTTTATTTCTCATTTTTCTCCTCTTAAAAGAAGAGTATTATACTTCACCTGATGTGAAGTACTCCCCCTTTAAAAAGACTAAAAAGAAAAGAATCACAAAGGACAGGAAAAAAGGGCATGAAGAATTTTCAACTGCCTAGTAGGAACAGCATTCAAATTGCATTCAAATTTAAGATTCCCTGCCAATAATCGACAAGTCCTTCTATCCATCTATGTATATATATATAAGCAACCAAACATATGCAGCCTATTCCTTCAATAAATTCTCATCTCTTTTCTGATCCTCCTCCTCCTCTTCCTCCTCATTCCCAAAAATGGCTCACCAGGGAAGATGCAGTGCTGCATTACTTTCCACCATTCTTCTCCTCTTTCTGCACTCACTTTCCTCTGTATCTGCTCGGGGTGCCGTATATACTGTTGGGGATGATTCGGGCTGGACTTTCAGCGTCGAAGATTGGACCAAAGGGAAGAAGTTCAAGGCCGGAGATATATTGAGTAATTTAAGAAAACCCTTTACTTGTTGTCTTGTTTATTTCCGCTTCTTGTATTCTTACGTTTAGCTTTTATGATGAACGGTGATTTAACTTAGTATCAGGGCAGATATCATGAGTTTTTTTTAGTCTACACGTGAGAAAGAGCGTTAAAATATTAATTAAATGATTTAACAGTATTCACTTGTTTGTGTTTATTTTTATGCAGCTTTCAACTATTATCCATCATTTCACAATGTGGCAGTTGTTGATGTCAAAGGCTATAAAGGTTGCTCTCCATCTTCAAAAGCTAAGATTTACACAAGTGGGAAAGATCGAATTAAATTATCAAAGGGACGGAACTACTTCATCTGCAGCATCCCTGGCCATTGTGATGAGGGAATGAAGTTATCAGTTTATGCTCACTAAAATAAGAAATGCTGCATAAAACTCTAAATGATTTAGGGTTTATCTTCAAACTATGTATCAGGTTTTTCGAATAAAGGACGTTGTTCATCGACCATTGTTGTGTTATGATTTGTGGAATGGATGAGACGCTTGTTGGCTCAAGAGTTTGATTACGTGTTATCTGTGTTGGAATACAATAGAACTTTCCATGTTAAAAAAAATTAAAAAAAATCTAAATATTGATTAAGACAGCCACATTAACACTGTGAGATAATTATAGATTAATAAAAATATAGTATAAGCCCGTCTATGCGGGAATATGATCCTCTTTATTTCAAGTGAAATCGTGTCATTTAAAATTTTAAATAATGAGATGTCTTGGACACCATTAAATATAACAAAATAGAATCTAAACCGTAAAGCTAGCGGGTGCATGAAATGGTCGGAGAAGATCATATTCTTTCAATGCGTTACCATTTGAACATCATTGGCTTAATTAATTTGTACTAAGTATAAAAAGAAAGTATATATATAAATTTATCAATTCCAACGGCTTATCATATTCAACGAAACTATAATTATAAGCTAATTAATCTGGATCCCACATTTTAATTAATCTCTTCATAAAAACTTGAAAATTAATCCTCCCTTCTTTTTCCTAAAGATCTCCATCTTTTGCGGGAACACCAAAGAAAACCAACCCATTTTTGTTGCTTGCTGACCTGCATACACCTCCCCCTCCACCATTTCCCTTCGCAGTTTCGTGAAGTTGTTGAGTCAAACACTTTCATGGCGGTTTTGGCATTACGGTTCTGTTTGGGCATGCACTTTCAATCTGGTTGTTCATGGAGTTTTGTTTTTTCAGGGTTACTTTGATCCCACATCATCTTTTTCTTTTTTTAAGATATATTTATGTATATATATGTATATATATATGCATGTATATACGTACATTATCAAGTTTATAATTTTCGTATTCAGAAAGTTTTCATATATAATTGTAAACCATTTGAAAGTTTTGGAATTTGCTTCTTTTTTTTCTTAATGATTTATGTTTCATATGACTTTCCCGGGAATCGTAGAAGTGGGAATCTGGGAAGGGTTAAAGGGGTCATCAGAGAGACAAATTGCTAGGAGTTTCAGATTTTTCTGGATTTAATTTGCACAAGAAATGAATTGCTTCTTGTGTTTTCCATCCCATGGGAAGAAAGCATCTGACAAGACAAATGGCCGGAGGAAAGGAGAGTTGCCAAGAGAAGTAGCCGTTGCACCAAAGCCAAAGCCTGGTACTTAATTTACTTTCATCTTTGGGTCATAGTTAATCAATTTTTATTTATTTATATTTTTTTTTCTATTTTAGCTAGTTAGTTTTCAAAAACGTAGTACATCGGGCTTATCTAAATTCTTTCTCTATTCTATTAAAATAATTTTCTATTCATTTTAATAATAGGGCAAGAGTGAGAAAGGGAGAGACAGAAGAAGAAATGGATCAAGAAAGAGAGGGAAAGAGAGAGAGAAAATAACTAAAAACTTATCTATTGAGTTACTAATTAAGTAAGCACCTTAGATGAAGTGAAAAATTCATTTGGTTTAGAGCAAAATGTATAAGCCATTGTGGATGCTAGCTAGGGCAAATGGCAATGACTTTTAAAGCAACCTTCTTGATGATTTGTGACACTATAGGCTTTTTAATTCCTCAAGCATAATATATAGAGGCCAGCTAGATAATCTAGCAGTACATACAATAATACATTAATATACCAAATATTTTCTCAAAAAATAAATAAATCAAGAAGAAAGATGTAATCAAAGTTGTGCCTAGTTGCCATATTACTAGAAGATTTGATTTAATTTATATGTTGTATAGAAAATCAAAAGCCAAAGGTTGCACCCGTTGGAACTACAAAAAATAATGAGGCCAATAAAGAAAATGGGCACGGCAACAACAACATTGCTGCACAAACCTTCACATTCAGANTTTTAATAATAGGGCAAGAGTGAGAAAGGGAGAGACAGAAGAAGAAATGGATCAAGAAAGAGAGAGAGAAAATAACTAAAAACTTATCTATTGAGTTACTAATTAAGTAAGCACCTTAGATGAAATGAAAAATTCATTTGGTTTAGAGCTAACCAAATGGAGATGTTTTTTAGTAGTTTTGTTAGCCATTTTACATATAAATTCAAACTGTATAAGCCATTGTGGATGCTAGCTAGGGCAAATGGCAATGACTTTTAAAGCAACCTTCTTGATGATTTGTGACTCTATAGGCTTTTTAATTCCTCAAGCATAATATATAGAGGCCAGCTAGATAATCTAGCAGTACATACAATAATACATTAATATACCAAATATTTTCTCAAAAAATAAATAAATCAAGAAGAAAGATGTAATCAAAGTTGTGCCTTTGCCATATTACTAGAAGATTTGATTTAATTTATATGTTGTATAGAAAATCAAAAGCCAAAGGTTGCACCCGTTGGAACTACAAAAAATAATGAGGCCAATAAAGAAAATGGGCACGGCAACAACAACATTGCTGCACAAACCTTCACATTCAGAGAATTGGCCACGGCAACAAAGAATTTCAGACAAGAATGTCTGGTGGGTGAGGGTGGATTTGGAAGAGTTTACAAGGGGAGACTGGAGAAGACAGGCCAGGTAAAACCAAACCCTTAAGGTTAATTAATTTGTTTGATGAATGATGATTTAATGTGTCTTGTCTTCCATCTTTCATATAGAACTTCTTCTAAAAGATTTTGATATATATTCATTCTGCAGGTTGTGGCAGTCAAGCAACTTGACAGGAATGGATTGCAGGGAAACAGAGAGTTTCTCGTTGAGGTGTTGATGTTGAGCCTCTTACACCATGGAAATCTTGTCAATCTGATTGGTTACTGTGCTGATGGAGAGCAGAGACTTTTGGTCTACGAGTACATGTCATTAGGATCTCTGGAGGATCATCTACTTGGTAATTAATTTTTTCTTTTGACAGTTGCTCGAGCGAGTTTACAGAGATTTTAATTATGAAATCTTATTAAATTCTCTTCTGAGTGTTGGGATTTGGCTGGTGAGTTCATCAGAGCTGGAGTTCCTACTAATTAACCATATATATGTACCCTCATGCATGTGTGATGATATTCATTGGAAAACTAAATCAGTAGCTGAATTTATGATGAATTAAATTATGATTTTCAGATCTACAACCAGGGCAAAAGCCATTAGATTGGTTCACAAGAATGAAAATAGCTTTAGATGCTGCAAAGGGTCTAGAATATTTACATGATAAGGCCAATCCCCCTGTCATATATCGTGATTTGAAGTCCTCCAACATCTTGCTGGACAAGGATTTCAATGCCAAGCTTTCTGATTTTGGATTAGCCAAGCTTGGACCTGTTGGGGACAGATCTTCAAGGGTGATGGGGACATATGGTTATTGTGCCCCCGAGTATCAAAGAATAGGCCAACTCACAGTGAAGTCAGATGTTTACAGTTTCGGAGTTGTTTTGTTGGAGTTGATCACCGGAAGAAAAACCATTGACACCATGAGGCGTACGGAGGAGCAAAATCTTGTCACTTGGGTAAGTGTCCTATTTCTGTCTGGTCAGTCTTTGTCAAATCGTCCAACTTTTGGCTTTATGTCTTTTGTTTCTTGATCTCGAAACAAAAATATTAACAAATAACAAAAAAAATACAAAATATCCTTCAAAAAAACAGATTGAGATCATTATTCGGACAACCTAATAACTAGATCTTAATCCCTCAAAACTCAAAAACAATTATCATATTTGTGTCACGTCATAACACTTTTTCAAGTTAAATATAAAAAGCACTAATCAAAGAGTAATACTATTCTTCACATTGACTAATATTACGTGTTTTAAATGACTTTCCTTTTGTTTGTTTTTTTAAATAATTAACATGAAAAGTCACTTGAAATACTTCAAGTCAACCCGCATAATTAAAATGAGTGTCGAGAATATCATTACTCATGAAAAAAACACACATTAATGCCCAAATTTTCTTAAAACTCTCTTAATATTTTTCAACTATAACTTTACTTTTCACCTCTCATTTTTTAAAATTATCAAGGAGTGAGCCACATAGGAAGGACCGTATGATTGCTATATAATTTGCTATATGGGAGTCATATAATAGTTTACAAAATAGCGTATATTAATTAGAATTTTTCATAAACAGCGATTTAACACTTAAAAACTAATTAAAATCTGCTGTTTATTTATTTATTTATTTTTCTCTGAAACCAGGCAGAACCAGTATTTAAGGATCCTCCAAGGTTCCCGGAACTAGCCGATCCACGTCTTGAGGGACATTTTCCGGTGAGAGCACTACACCAAGCAGTAGCAGTAGCAGCCATGTGTCTCCAAGAGGAACCATCCGTTCGTCCCTTGATCACCGATGTTGTCAGTGCTCTTGGTGTTCTTGGAACCTGCGGTCCAGATGCAGGCGCCACATCTTTTGATAATCCTTCTCCTTCTCCACCGTCTGATCATATAATGATCAGTGCAAATGGGATTGTTCTTGATGACGAAAGCATGAGGGAACGACAACGAGCTGTGGCAGAAGCCATAGAATGGGGCTCAACTTCAAGGCATAATGCATGCCGGTGTGGAAGTACTTCTTCTGTGTAAAATACATTAATTTATCGATCTCTACACTAATTAATATCAATATCATTCTCTCTGTTTTTGCCTCCCAATACATTCTCTTTTATTTTATTCAATCTGCAACAAAATTTATATCAGATTTTGGATACGCATTGAGTCCTTCAATTGAGTATAAATCTTTTTTCTTTTTTTTTTTACATGAGACGAATGCAAGTGAGATGATGATCACCCATATATATATATATATATATAATCTTTGTAGCTGTTAAGGAAAGTGACAGCAATCACAAAACCAGAGAGGAAAAAGAGGCCGGCCTCACTCACATTGGTTCCTTACTATTGGGGGCGGAAGGAGGGTTGAGAGGGGGCAAATGACCTTCCTTGGGCCTCAACCGCCCAAATTTTCTAATGCAGCATATGCATAAAGTGTCTTAATCACCCTAGTGAAAACAATTGGCCCAAATGACTTGACTACTGACATTATACACTTAATTGCCCCAAGCTTTCAGCTGTGCAAAACTAAGCAAGTTTTGCCATGAGTAATCAAAATGCTCTTTTTTTTTCTTTTTCTTTTTTTTTATTTATTATTTTTTTTTATACAAAACTAAAAGAAAACTTTCCTATTTTAGGTGGGAATATAAAAGGTATTCTAAATTGTTTTGATTGTCTAGAGCATGTCCAGAAGAAGAAGGAGGCAAAATAGTTATTGAAAAAGTATAAATTTTTATTTTTTAAAAAAAAAAAAAAAAAAAAAAAGTATAAATTTTTACTTTACCTACTCATTTTTTATATACAATCCAACAGATTCTCTATCCTNTATTTTAGGTGGGAATATAAAGGAATATAAAAGGTATTCTAAATTGTTTTGATTGTCTAGAGCATGTCCAGACGAAGGAGGCAAAATAGTTATTGAAAAAGTATAAATTTTTACTTTACCTACTCGTTTTTTATATACAATCCAACAGATTCTCTATCTTACTCTTTATTTTCTTTAAATATTATTTTACGTGAGAAAGAGTGTGAAAAAATAAGAAGAGAGAGATAAAGTAAAAGAAAGAAAGTGAGAAAAATAATAATAAAAAACAAAGTTTCTTTACAGGTTTTGGAGAATTTGATGCAACCTTCTTCATCAAAATCAAAAGTTTTTTACTCATTCAAATAAAAAACTTGAGACTAATGAATTTGTAGCTAATTGTATTAAATTCACTCACAAGCATATATTCAACATTTTTTTTATATATAATTTCAAATGTTTCTAGGGATATTATAGTTTTCATTACAAATTTCTTACAAAATGACGTAATAACCACATGATATTTACTATCTCTACTACTAAAATATGGACAACTGCTTGATAATTTACATGACACATTTATCATATTTACAAATTAACATGACAATACACGTAGATGATGGTAGCTGGCACATAATTTTATAGAAAATTAAACAAGCATTTTCCTTAATCAGAGCATATTAGAATCCAAAGTGGGCCGGGCCTCTTGCACTAGTTAAACGTTTTGAAGTTGGATATCCGCGTGGATTCTACAACCACCAGAAAACGCAACCAAAAAATGAAAGAGAGAAGAAACTAACGAACTACGAAGATCAAAATCAACTGGAGTGTCGGACCTGCAGGAAGGCAGGAAGGCAGGAAGGCAGGAACCCACCCTCCCTCTCTCTAAAAACGAAAGCCAATGAATGAACTTTGAAATCCCATTGATTCTTAGCGCAGGTACATTTTTTGAGTTCTCTTTTAAGTTTCATTGAACGTAATGTACTGTAATTTCAATATATTGGTTTCCAACGTAAGATACGTGGTTTCTTGGGTTTGATTTGATTAATTTTGCACTGAGTTCCAATTACATATATGTTGCGATCTAGAATCCTGAGTTTGATGTTGCACGTAGATTCGTATTGCAAAAAGTTCAGATTTTGCGTTCTGTTCCCTAACTTCCCTAATTTGTTTTTCTTGTTTTAAGGTGTATTTGGTGTGAATTGTGACATGGGTACTATAATTTTTTTTCCTGGGGCAGGTTTTTCTATGTGGGTGTCTTAGAATTTGAGTTTTTGTAGATTGGTAAGTGAAAATAATTTGGGATTCGAGGACAAGTTCGATTTGAAACCGGAATAGGAAAGAATGACAAGTCAATTTTGGAGATGGGTTTTGGGTTTGATATACATAGTTGCTGTTGCTTGTATCTGGATAGCTGCTAGCTTCGTGGTTCAGTCTGTTGTGGATGCGGGGGTTTCACCATTTCTCATCACCTACATTTGCAATTCATTGTTTGTGGTTTACATTCCCATGGTTGAAATTGGGCGCTTTTTGGAGGATAAGTATGAAGGTTTTTGGTTTTGGAAAAAAAAGACAAGTAGCATTTCGCAAGATTTGGGAGAGTCGGAGCAGGTGGTTCTCCTTGAGGAGAGTGATTTAGATGCAAAAGCTAGTGGTTCGACTCCATCAGTGCTTGTGGAAGAGGGACAAATTAGTGAGCATGGAGAAGGTATCGATTCCATCAGTCCTTTGCCAGATCAGGATAAAACCAATGACAATTCGAATAAACAAGTTGATGCAAAAGGGCGTTGGACGCGCACTAGAGTGGCAAAAGTTAGCTTATTGATATGCCCATTTTGGTTTTTGGCACAACTCACATTTAATCTATCTTTGAAGTATACTACAGTCACGGTAAGCATTTTTGAAGTTTATGTTGCATATGTCACATCTAATTTATTTTGTCCACATGTTTCCCCATCTAATTGGTTCCTCTCCTTGTTGCTTGCAGTCAAATACCATCTTAAGCAGTGCATCCAGTCTTTTTACGTTTTTGGTCTCTCTAGCATTCTTGGGCGAGAATTTTACTTGGTTGAAGCTCGTTAGTGTTGTTCTTTGTATGGCTGGAACAATAATTGTCAGCTTAGGGGACTCTGAAGCAGGCTTAACTGCAGCTTCAAACCCCCTTCTTGGAGACATTCTTGCACTTGTCTCAGCAGCATTGTATGCTGTGTATATTACCCTTATTCGTAAGAAGCTACCTGATGATGATGGAAAAAGTGGACATGTCAGTATGGCACAGTTTCTCGGATTTCTAGGGCTTTTCAACCTCTTCATTTTCCTTCCTGTTGCCCTTATTCTTAACTTCACCAAGCTGGAACCTTTTGATGTGCTTACCTGGGAGCAGGCTGGTCTAGTTGTTGGTAAAGGTTCGTATCTAAGTTTCATCATTTGTCTTGAAAGGGTGTGCTTGCGTATGTAAATATGTGAAACCTTCATTTGTCCGTATCTGCCTGTATGTTCTGGAGGCATCAGAATATCTTTATCAGGCATATTCCGTCCATGTGGCATAGTATTTAATAAATACATAACTGCATGTGCACAAATATTCATGTCTGTTGCTATTTTTCCATTTGGACCATTCATATTTATCTCCAGCTACTGTGATTGTAACTTTTAATCTGTATTACATTTCTAAAAGGATGATATGGTAGGAGAACTTTGTTATCAGAGTTATTAGGGAACTTGAATTTTTTCTGAGTATCATAAGGCTCCATATGCTTTCCATAGTTTTAGTGAGTTCATGGCTTCATGCTTTCTCTTAAGGAAATATGTTTCTCTTGTATCTTTATGGATTTTCTGTTGAAAGCCAAAAGCAGAATCTAGAAAGGCCTAGGGATGGTGTTACTTTAGGCCATAGGGTAATTCTTACAGTTTTCAATGTATCCTTCAATGCGATCTTATATCATAGCCATATGAACACCATTGCAACCATTCCCTGAATTGGCCCGTTAATGGATCTAGTGCCTCATTGTGAATGAGAAACTTTGGTTGAATCTTTAATCTGAAATTAGAAACTTAAGGTACTGCTGTTGCTGTTACCGGGGAAATTAGAAGCTTACTTTTCAAGAAAAGAAAACAATTCTCTACTGTGGCCATCTGTCCTGCATTCATTTCCCAACCTGGCTTTTGCCATCCTCTGTTAGCTGTTGTTATGTGAATCCTAAATTGTTTTCTTTTCTTAAGCTTATGCTGGGGCTCTTTTTATACACTCAAGTCTTTTGTATGATAGATTAGCAGAGTAAACCGCATCTTGTCTTTCCTGATTTGCTATTGGCCATCAATTGTTAAAGTCACTCCCGGGTCCTGTTGTCAAGGTACCCATAATTGCACATTTTTCCTTTCAAGTAAACATCAATGATAAAGTTACATTGCTTTAATAACATCTAAGATTAGCTGTAACATGTGCTGCTAGTTTTGTATTATCAAAAAAAAGTTTTGGAAGATGTTAGACTCGATGCATGATCATGATATGCCTATCATATTAAGAAAGGGGAAAGGGTTTAAGAAACATCTCCTGTGTAAGTGAGCATCATTTAACATTAACATTGATGCTTTGCTTTACAAAAAATCTAGGATAAGAAATAGATGCATTTGGAGAACCTAGATCCTGTACCAATGAGTATAAAGATTGTGGTGTTATTCCAACTGAGATACCAACTCTGAAGTCGCAGCATGATAAGACAACCAGGGGCCACGAATGATTATATAACAAATAAATGCTATTCTTTATCAAGGGATGTGATTTTCAAATTTTATTTTTTGTAGTTTTCAGAAATATATTCAATGGATACTTGATAACGTTGAATTTTTACGCCATGTTTAGGTCTGTTAGACAATGTGCTGAGTGATTATTTATGGGCCAAGGCCGTTCTTCTGACAACAACCACAGTAGCAACAGCTGGTCTTACAATTCAGGTCCCAATAGCAGCTATAGTCGATTCAATAATGGGCACTGCCCCTCATCTCATGGATTACCTTGGAGCTCTGGCGGTCATGATTGGGTTTGCTGGCATCAACATTCCTTCTGACGCTTTTAGAAGATCAAAAGAATCCAGTGTTGAGTTAGAAAATGAAAATTTCAGTTCATCTGCTGATCAAGATCATGTGTCATCAATCGGTCAAGCTGCAGCTACCATTTCATAGCATTGGTGCTTCTTCTGGTTAGTTTTTACACTACTGTAGATTCAAGGTAAACTTATGAGTGCAAATATATTCTATTGTACTAAATCACAGTATAAATGTAATTTTTATTTTTTTTGGTTATTTTTTTATTAGGATGAAATAAAGAATCATGAGCAGTATCAGGTAAAAAATTGTAGCATGCAGTACTATTCTTTAAAATTTAGTGTCATAGATAAGAACACCAATATTCTTTGGTTTTGGCATGAAAATGTACGTTGACTGTTGGCATGTAGAATATGCTTTGGTAGTTTGTGATTAGAGAAAATTACAGTTTATCCCCTCAAAGTTGATAGCGTTTTTCAATTCAAACACCAAAGTTTTAATTTTTGCAATTCACCCTCCCAAAGTTTCAATTTTTTTCAATTTGACCAATTATATCCAAAACTTCTCATATTGTCCCTAATTTTTTAATTTTTTATTTTTCATAAAAAGTTTTAAAAAAATTCAAGGTGGTTGTAGCCACACCCCTTTGGCCATTTAACCATTGTTGCACCAAAATAAGGGCAATATGGAAATTTTGGGATAATATTGGTTGAATTGAAAAAAAAAATTGAACTTTGTGAGGATAGATTGCAAAAATTGAAACTTTGGTGTTTGAATTGAAAAACACTATTAACTTTGGGGGAGTAAACTGTAATTTTCTCTTGTGATTAAGACAAAAATGTATGTAAGTTTCTAAACAATTTATGTTATATAACACGAGTGCATTAAAGTTCGATATACTGTCCAACCTAGAGATACCCTTCTCCATCATCAATGTGTTATAACTTAAATGTCAATATTCACTGATAGACTATCTTGTGCCTATTGGCAGCTAAATGTGCTAAATCACCGATTGTCCTAAAATGTTAAGCCGACATAAAATAATGAATTTAATCCAACTTTCATCACATAGAATGTTTATTTAAATGAGAAGTGAATGATAAAGATAAGGTTTGAACTCAAAAATTTTATTCAGATATCATGTTAAATCACTATCTTCGTCATGGTCCAACAAGATCAACATGCATTTGAAAAGAGTAGTTGCCTTCATCCATGAATTCCCAAATGGTGGTGATGAAAGTTGATATAAGATTTGAGCGTTGTGCTCATGTTGAGTGAGTGGATTATCCTGTGAATCAAACCAACGTGCTTGCCATGATAATGCCGCACTTTTAAGATTCACTCATCATATTATTTCGACTTCAGCTGCATTGCAGACACCAAGTTTCTCAGACCAAGATTAATCAAGCATGGTGATTTTCTGGCATTCTGAACAATTAATAGGTAATGATGTAATATGAAGAACTATTGAAGCGTGGAATGAAAAACAACCACAGGAAGATTGGGTATTGCCAAGATTGTGGTAAGGCGTGAAGGATGTTCAAATGCCAGAAAGACCAATTAAGGACCTTTGATAAGCGTGTCTACTTGCAAAATGAGTTGCTCTCCTTAAGAACTTTTATAATATGTTTGATTCCCATGAAGAACGTTATTCAGAACAGTCAGGAAATTGTAATAATCAAAGCAAGGAATAAGATTCTTTTCCATTTCCACCATTTCAAGTAAAACAAAGAGGACTTATTTTGCTGTCAAGATTTTGTTTTGTTATATCTAAGAGTGTACATAATGTCATATCATTTTAAAATCTTAAATGATATGACAACATATACATCGTTATTTTTATATGAAATCTAATTTGGACTATGAAATAGATCTAGTAAAATGGAGGGAATCCTGATCTATCAAACAAAGTGATCATTTCCATTTCAAGTGGATATATATATAATGTGGAACATTTCTCTATTGAAGATGATAATTCTTTTAATTTTGATAAATGAAATATCCCTAAACTTTCTACGAATGAAGTTTATACTACTTCTTAGTTAAAATCTACTTTTAAAGCTAAATATTCTATTAAAACTGTTGAACAAACCTTTGCTATTTTCAACAATAATGAAAATACCAGCTGTTTGGTAAGAAATTTATTAATGATTCTTTGTTTAAAGGTTTTAAGTTTTTACATATTGGTTTTGTTCAAGTTGTTATTAAACCATTAACCAGATTAGGTATTAATGCTTTTGTTTTGCTATGCCTTCATGATGCTAGATTTATTAATTTCCAGACATGGAGGGGGTGAAGCGCAGTAACTAAATGCATTAATAAATTGATTATTAATAATACAAAAATGAAAATATGCAATAACAATTTTAAAATGAAAGGGGTAGGGTAATTAGGCGGTAATCCACCTCGCGGGAATGTAGTGCAAAAGTTTTAAGAATAAGCGCGAAATTGGAGGGAATAAAGGAGTAATAAGCACAAAATTTAATAATTACAAAAGTATTATCACAACAATAGATATCACTTACAAAAGTAAGAACATGATAGAAAATAACTGAACAAAAATATGAAGTGAGAAGTACAGAAGGTATGGATTTTTCAGAAGAACTCGTCTAAGGCTTATACCCCTTAACAAGGGGTCTGGACCTTTTTTATAGGCCCTGGAAGTAAGACAAGGGAAATAAAAGATTACATTTGAATATTCAACAGTAGAGCAGCATGTGATGCAATAGTTAAACAGTAAAGTAACATGTGATGCAGCAGGCAATAAAGTTCAAATTCGTAGCAGTTAAACAGTAGAGCAACATATAATGCAGTAAGCAATAAGGCTCAGATTCGCAGCAGTACAGCAAAAGCAATAATATTGCAGCAAATAATGTCATCTTATCAAATTTGTAACAAGGCATCAATAGAGAAGCATGTGATACAACAATGAAATAGTAAAGTAACATGTGATGCAACAAGTATAATAATAAGGCTCAAATAGACTGTAGTCATGTGTGCTTTGAAAAGTAGTAGGGCAATAATGCATACGCTATAGGCATGTGATCAAAGGTCATCAAAGCCAGAGACTTTATCGAGGTCAACAATTTTGTCATGTCCAAATAAAGCAAGATCAAGATTAACATAGGCTTCAAAGTTGGCTTGAGAATCCTCATCATCACAATCACTTTCTTCCAAGGACTTCATAAAAAATTTCAACATTTCCATTTTATTCTTAAAAGAACTATGCTTTTTTCTTGGTCATCGAAGAACTTGAGGAAGTAGAAGCATTAGCAGGTTTACCAGATTCCTTAGGTTCAAGAAGAGGTAAGAAAGCATCTAGAGTTACTAAAGTTTTACCAGATTCCTTAGGTTCAAGGAGAGGTAAGAAAGCATCTAGAGTTACTAATTTAGCAGCAACAAGAGAAACCGAAGCAAGCAGTGATGATTTAGTTGCCTTCTGAGTAAACTCTTTGTCAATAGTCTCAGCAATAAGATTAGCTTGTGTGCCCTCGAGCGTTTGTTTCCTGTATATTATTACGATAATGATGTTAGATATTAGGATTGTGTAATGATATATAGTTGCATAGAAGAACAAGTCTAAACAACTCAAAACGTTCGATTGTTAGGCATTAAACAATAAATCATGAAATCGTCAAGCTTTCCCGCAAATTCGCATATGTAAGGGCAACTCTGGATTCCCACGCTGGGACACAGAAAGAAAGAACTAGTCAAATTATAAAAATGTCAATAACACATGAGGGTCATTTTTAGACCCATGCTTTTGATAAATGACAGTCTAAACAACTATTAGAAAAGAATGTCTTTTCTCCTGATTCTAACTCTGCGGCATTGCAGCACTCGTGTTCCCATATCTTTGCATAACTCTTTTTGTTGCAAGCGCCGCAGCCTCACTTGCACGCAATGTCCCTGTCGCCATAATTGCGGCAAATTCTTTGACTATCTCCTCCTGCACCTTGCTCCGGGCATTCCCAAGAGGGTCTTCTGTAGGTTTGACAGCAGGTGGCACAGCCTTTTCCGTTGTCATTGGCTCCTCAGACTTGGTTGGTTGCTTTCCAGATTTTGCTTTGTTATCACTATTTGTGGTGGTCACAGTTTGCGGAGGCTGGGCCGCCGGAGGCTTAAATTGTGGAACTTGTGGGACAGCACCAGCCCTCAGTGTGGTCTCCAGATTCTGTATCATGGGCACTGCAACACAAATTCAGATAAGTGAGGACATCAAACAACACTTTCCCACAAATTGACCACTGACACAATTAACTCTATCGATCAAACAAGCCTATAATTTGAAATCTATTCGGGTCCAAGAATATTCTCCTTCCCTCAATTCCCAAGTTCACGGGAGGAAGGCAAAAGGTAAATATGTTTCTAATAGCAAAAGATAATTCATCCCAACAAAAAAGAAAGACCTGCTATAAGCTTGGTTGACATTATTAACATTGAAAGAAACAAAACCCACCACCTATGTTACTTGGGATTCCAAAAAAAACAAAAATAATAATAGATTTCTTCCCTAATTAAATTTAAAATACACCTTAATAGAATCAATGTACTGTCAAAATCTCACGGGAAGAGAGAAAAAATGAGGTAGATAACAACTTACATATAAGAGCGCCCATTGGACTACTCATAACTTCGTTAGGGAGATGCAGAATGTAGTCTGGAATGGTTGCACCTACCAAAAATTGAGCAACCTCATTGCTAAAGTTGTTGCAATTATGTGTGAGCAAACTATAACTTTCAGCTGTATAACGGGAGCTGATTTCCAGCAGATACATTTCAAATACATCCTTTGGCACATGCGTGACTCCCAATTCTACCACCCGAATTGGTGTACCATATGGTGTCAATCCAGCAGGAGAATGTTGTATACCTCCTCCAAAGTAGTATTCATTACCATAAACGACAACTCCAGTGTGCCTGTTGAGCAAAAGATTAATGAAAAATCAAACTCATTCAGACATAGCAAATTATGCCTTCCTGGGAAAAAAAAAAAAAAAATTATGACAAAAAATATTTTGAAAGCTACAAAGATGCCTTGCCCCAAAATCAACCCAGGTTATTAAAAACTGGGCTGGATCAAATATAATAGACAATGCTCTATTCCCAACTAAAACTCAAATGGAAATAGCACTTACTCAAGTCCATGTAATGACACAAGGCACAATCTTCTAAAATAAAATAAAAAGAGTTCCAAGTTGAATTTGAAAGGTAAGTATCAAATAGACAATCTAACAAACACCAAATTTGGATGCAGCACCATTGAAAAAAACACGCCTACATTAAAATAAACTATATTTTAGCAATCTTCATCAAGTTCTTATATTTAAAATCCTACTCTCAGGTATCATTTTATCTTTTGCACTCCACTCTTCAATAGTTCATCATATTAGTTCGTGTCTTGTAGATGTTCATCTTGAAAGAAGAAAAAGAAAGTGTCAGGCACACAAACATATTCACCAGTTGCATCCGGTAAACAAGAAAGTTAATTGCAGTGCCTACTTTTGTTTGATGGTACCATTGTCAATCGTTAGTAGTAAGACAGATTGATGATATCAGACTGTATAGAAACCAACTAAATCTGACAGTCAAGCACCCATAGTTCCTACCTCGAAAAGGCCATAATCTTACAAGGAAAAAATATTGGATTCAGTACTGTCTTAATCAAATGAAATATCTACAGCTCTTACAGCAAATAGGTCATACAAGATTCTAATAATGAGGAACTTCATAGAATTCTCCCATATCCACATATCCCACCATTACATCCTCCCATGAACTAAGACACTTACCATATACCCTCGATGGCCTTCCCTAAAAACGATGTGGAGAGCTGCCGAGCTAGTCCTTGGCTTAGGTCATAAACATTCAAGGTAACCTTGTAACCCTCCTGCCATTAATTCAATTATAGAATACAGGACAATTTGTTGAAACACAAATACAAATACAAAACACGGGGGAAAAAAAAAAAACTAGGATGAAATGAAAAGAACTGCATACCTCCTCCATGTCTCAAGTCCAATAAATATATATTAAAAGGTTGAGAACGCCAAGATTTGTAGAATCTCTGTGGAAGTGATCAAGGTGAACTACATAAATCAGAATAAGAATCAATGAATACGGCCTGTGAAACCAAATCAAAGTACAAAACCAGCTAAGACAATCAGAAAAGTTGCAGAATTTCCGTTTACTCAATTTGATAAAAGCAGTTTCTAGAAGCCAAAGCAAACAAGAGAGAAGATTGCCATTTATCCAATGTTCCATAAACTTTGCGTTCATAGTGTAAGCTGGAAGCTCCAAAAAAACTTCAATTTGGCACAAAAGTCCGTTTCAATCAATAACAAATCCGCATGCCAAATCTTACAGATCAAGTAGAAACTAAACAATACACACATACACATACACATACATGCAGATACATTCATTCTATTTGTAATCAGATTACACACAGAAATTAGTCAAAATTCCATTGACGAAGAGAAACTGTACTAAAAGAAATTTCAAAAATCAGCTTTCATACAGACCCGAAATACAAAGCACAACAATTAACTACATTGTCGAAATAGTTCTATTATAACTCAACTAAACAAAAATACCGAAAATTTCGTGAGATATGATCCATTACTAAGACAAAAATCAAATACGCAAAAGAACGCTGACAAACCATAACAAAACCCCAAATTTCACACAATTATCATGAACTTTTCCCCTTACAAAATACGCAAGCAAAGGAAAACACTAATCGAAATCGGATCTCGCAAATCAAAGTCAAATTTCCAGACTTACATGCAATGCTTCGAAATTCCTAAATAAAAAAAATCCGAGAAAACCAATTTAAACTAAATCGAAATAAGAGAGATCAATCAGGATTTGATATTCCTTGAAAAAATAAATTAACCATGGAGAGAGAGAGAGAGAGAGAGAGAGAGAGAGAGAGGGAGAGAGGAATGTACCTCACGAGAAGAGCGAATGTTGAGCACCTTCGCTTTCGGAGCTATTCGCGTAAACAGCAGCAAGCAGCGTGGTTGGACCCCTTTTTATATTGTGGCTATAGATTCTCCGGGGAGAACAAGAGCTCGGATTTCACAACACTTTCAATGGCCTTCTAGATTCCTCCACCCACTATATTCCTGACACGTGGCGTAGTCGATGTTTGACATTTGAAAAGCGCCCACCTCCCTTCCCTTTGGGGACTTCAGTTTTATTCCGGTTGTTGGGGGAGTTGACGCGTGAGACGCGCGTGGGCCCCGCACACGACGCCGTGGCCCATCGCGATCAACGGAAAGCAAATTCTTTGGGCCGCTTATTGGTCCAGCCCAGATCCGGATCTGTTGGGTTTCTCATGTTGCAATCCAACTGGAATTTGGCGCGTTTTGTGTTTTAACTTTTAACGGTTTGGACTGTGACATGTATATGTATGGCATTCACAATGGAAGAGTTAATTTTTTATGTAAAATAGCTCCTCAAAATTTAATTTATCTAGTTTAGCTAATAACTTTATAAGTGTCTTCTACATCCGATTAGTTATATTTTTTATTTATATTATTTGATTTTTATTTTTTTTATTTTTTTTTATTTTTTTATAATGATTGTGCTTTTCTTAAATATCTTATTTTTCAACTTTTGAGAAAAAAGTGATGTGAAGAGAAAAATAATAGGAGAAAGTTTTGGAAAAAATGAGATGTGAAAGAGAAATAGTAGGAGAAAATTTTGAAAAAATAGAAAATAGGTGAGAGAAACAATAAAAAAATGTGGGAAGAAAATTTTGAGAGAGATAATGGGAGAGAAAAAAGACGTGGGAAGAAAATTTAGGAAAATAGCTCTTTGAATAGTGTCGCTACATGTAGCTTTTTTTTTAGCTCATTTAATAAAGGGGTTTGCTAGGGGTTCTCCCCGTAGGTTCTCCTGGCGTTCTCCTAGTCTTACGTAGAACATGATTTAAGAAAAATTAAAATTATAGTACCCTTTTTTTGCTAACAGATTATTTTTATGAGTTAATAGTTAGGTTCTAATGCTTTAAAACATGTTTTTGGATTCAAAACTAAAACCTATGGGTGAAAGGTTAACCCTTTAGGGATGATATCACCAAAAATGAATTTGATCATCCTAAATTTGATGCTAATGCCTCAATTTTAGTGCTAATGCCTCACAAATTTGGTGCTAATGCCTCAAATTTGGTGCTAATGCCTAAAAATACCGGTGGTGGAGGCCACTGCAATTTTATTTTTCTTAAATCATGTTTTACGTAAGTCTGGGAGAACACCAAGAGAACCTACGGAGAGAACCCCTAGCATTTTCCTTAAAATATATATTCTACATTTTTTTAGCTCCTCCAATGTAGATGGTATTTTATCAATTTAAAGAGCTATTTTAGATAAAAGTATCATTTAGCTCCTCCATTGTGAATGCTCTAAGAACATATTCGGCTTTTTTCTTCATAAATGTGAAGAAGTTCGTTATGTTGAAATTAATTAATAAAATATTAACTATTTAGAATACTAACCATATCTAATTAACTATAGTTAATATATATTAAATAATTAGTTAAAATATTAACTAAATACTTATGCACTATATAATCTTATATTTATGCTCACATATTTATAATATATATTCTTGGGAATAAATTTATCCTACAAATCCATCAAATTTTAAGGCCCAAAGTTCACAGAACTTTTGGATTAAATAGCATGAGATGCAGTTTAAATAAAGCTCTATTGGGATAAAGCAATCCTAATCAAAGAAGGAGCTCAAATTTAATCAAATCACTCATACTCCCAATTCAATCCAACTAAGGAAATGCAATCCAATTGAAGCTTTGTTGGATAATTTGGGTTATAAATTATCTCATTCAAACCTTATTTAAAAGAGTTTAAATCCAACCACAACTTTGAGAACTTTAGGACAAGCTCAAAAAAAACCAAGTTTAATCATCCAACTCTTCGACCTATAAATAAGCCATTATACAAGGTACAAAAAGATTCTAAATTCTCTTATACTCTCTTATAATTTGAGAGTATTTTATTTATCAAATTGCTCTTTTATAAGAAACTAACTGAAGCATCGAGTAACTTATAAAAAAAAAATTAAAAAAAAAACAAAACAAAAAAAACTGAAGCATCGAGTATATTGGCTGGCCGGTAGATGTTAAGATATAGAAGGAAAATCAGTCCCAACTTTCACAAAATTTACCTCGCAACCTATTTCTAGTTAAGCGCGGAACACCTTGCCTTCCTAATACATTCCACGTCAGCCAACACCATCCACGAGGCGCGCCCGTGGCCGTACATGAGCAACTTTTTCTGCTTTCCCAAAGAGCTGTTCGACATATAACTGCTCATCAGGGCGACAAACACACCAGAGCTGCTAAACGTCGATCACTTTCTTACCGAATCTAACTCCAAACCAAGCCACTTTAAAATTATAATTTTTTAAAATTCTCGATTTTTAAATTAAATGACTCAGCTTCTAATAAAAATGTAACTGACGTTTCTGGTGTTTTAAATTCAACTTTCTAATATTCTGACAACACCCACGGTAATAAAGATTGAGTCATGGTTACGAAGGTAGCTACGAAGATCATCCTAGTCAATTTGACAATTTTTATTAACATAAAATTTTTTCAAATCAGTTTAAAATAAATTTGAAGCATTTGAAATTATATTATCTCTTCCTTATCCTATAGTAGAGTAGTTTAATAAATATTTTAGAGTAATTGTAGTTTAATTACTTAAGGGGACTTGGTCTCAATTGTTATTTAATAATTAGCAGTAAGGGTGAAATAACGGTTGCAGTTAGCGGTTAATGGCTAAAACCGCTAATCGCATCCGCTAACCGCTAGCGGTTAACCGCCTAACCGCCCGATTAGTGGTTAACTGCTTTTTATTGGAATTTTTTTTTTGCCGGTTTTGGGCTCACTTTAAACCCTTGTTTTGTTCACTTTAAACATTTTTTTTCCTCTTTCATGACCATTTTAGCATTAAAAAATGTTGGTTTAAAGTGAGCATTATATGTTGGACCATTATACCAAAATCTTGTTGGTCACCTTCTACAACATATAACATACGAATAAAATTACAACAAAATTATCGTTTTGGGTTAGGAAGTAATGAATATATAAAAGTACAAAACTAAGTCGTTTTGCACTTCTATATTATATAAATAATAAAAATATAAAACCCAAACAAAAGTCAAAGGTTGGGGGAATCGAAATCGGGACTCCTGAGTAAAAGAGGCACACAATAATCACTAGGCTACAATAACTTATTGTTATTTATTATATGAAATATATATAATATAAATATAAATATATATTATATTTTAAAAAAAGACAGTTAGCGGTTAACGGTTAGCGGTTAGGCAGTTTTTCAAAATCCACTAACCGCTTTCAAAGCGGTTAGCGGTTAGTGCAGAAAGCGGTTAGCGATTAGTGCGGTTAGCGGTTAGCGGTTAGCGGTTAGCGGTTAGCGGATGTGATTAAGCGATTTTAAATTTCACCCCTAATTAGCAGTTTCTTTTGTATCTTTATTTAAAGAGAGCCCCTACCATCAAGTCTATCTTGATAAAAACCCCTTTGCAACCTCCAATTATCATGTGGCACATCATTAATTTAAAAAAAATGCAAAAAATAAAAGTAAGAACAATCATACCAAATCAAAATGAAAAAAAAAAAAAAAAAAAAAAAAAACCTAGCCTAGCCGGCGAGACTAGGCTAGACCCATGTCGTGGGTCTAGCCGTGACCCACATCGTAGGTCTGGCGACACCCACGACCCAGCCTTGGGTCACCCTCTTAGGCCAATTTTTTTCCAAATCCAATTTCAAAACTCGATTCTAATGCCTTAAAACTCTTTTTTTATTATTATTCAAAACTAAATCCTAGAGGGGAAGTTTAACCTGTTTCTAATGTTGCATGTCATGACCCAGCCGTGGTTCGGGTTCTCTCTCACAATCTCTACGTCTCTCTTTCTCTCTCCCATGCTTCTTTGTCTCTCTCACAACATCTCTCTTTCTCTATTAAGAGAGAGGAGTTGTTGGCGGATAGAGTAAGGATAAGGAAAAAGAATAAAACCTTCAAAATCTAATGTATTAGGTTGTAGTTTACTTTTGTGCATTTTTTTGTGCTTTAGGTGATGTGTCTTAATTCTATTGATTGCTGCAAAATGCCACTTTTGCAGCGTGACCGGATAGGAGGTTTTTCATTATTTAAAAACATTCAATCAATAAATAATGAATCAGGAAATTAATCACAATGTTGTGTTTGAAAAATTGAGTAATTCTAGAAGTCCTTCTTGTAGGTCTACAAACGATCCGAGCCGAGCCGAGATTAGGCGAGCTCGAGCTAAGCTTGTACAGTAACTGAGCCGAGCCAAGCTTGTACAGTAACGAGCCAGGGTGAACAGTGTTGAGCTCGATTTTGACCGGAGTTTAATCGAGCCGAGCTCAAGCGAACTCACAAGCCGCTCGGCTAATTTGCAGGCCTAATGTTTCCTATAATTTAAATAAATTTATATTAACTATAAACTTAATAGATAATTTATATACTTTACTTGTTAATTTTATAATTTATATAGTATAATTATTATATAATATAATTTATCTTTATACTTTACTTGTTACTTGTTAGTTGTTATTTGTTAAAGTTAAGTTAGTATATGATGTATATCATATATTGTAGATAATTAACATATCATATATAAATATATATTATAATTTATTAATTTATTAGTATAAAACTAAGTTAAACTAATTTAACTTTATAGAATTAATTAATATAACATTTAAGTTTGTATTATTGAATATAATATCAATTGTCATTTGTCACACCCTAAAGAGTAACGTATATTGATTAAGTACACATTGTTGACTAACTTTCTAATTGTCACCTATGTTTTTTAATTGCTTAGATTCTTAGAACCTAGTTACTAAATTTGAAATTATTTTAATATTCATATAAAGTAATAATATAATTTATCTGTATACTTTACTTGATACTCGTTACTTGTTAATTGTTATTTGTTAAAGTTAAGTTAGTAAATGATGTATATCATATATTGTAGATAATTAACATATCATATATAAATATATATTATAATTTATTAATTTATAAGTATAAAACTAAGTTAAATTAATTTAATTTTATACAATTAATTAATATAACATTTAAGTTTGTATTATTGTATATAATGTCAATTGTTATTTGTCACACTCTTAAAAGATACATTAAGGTCATTTAAGTTTGTATACATTAATGTGATTATAATTTATAAATGATAAGAAATACGTTAGTTACTTAATTAATAATCATTTAATCTACTCATTTATGAATGAAATCATGTAGGTTTGGTGGGTCGGGTCGGGTTTTGAACGGGTCGAGCTCACGAGCCCCCGTTGAGTTTAGTCGGGCGAGCCGAGCTGAACAGTATCGAGCTATATTTCGACCCGAGCTTAATCGAGCCGAACTCGAGCGAGCTCACGAGCCGCTCGACTAATTTGCAAGCTTACCTTCTTGTGTCCATCTTGTGTCTCTAAAAAAATGAAGTGGCTTTTAAAATTATTATTTGATTAAAATCCAATAATGATTAATCACAAATCTAATGGTGATTTTAAGAGCCACATTACTCGTGTAGGGAACACAAGATTGACACAAAAAGGACTTGTAACATTACTCTGAAAAATGAGTTTGAGGTTTTCTTAAAATCTAAGGCCTCGTTTGGTTTGCGGATTATCTAGTCCATTGAAAAATGATTAGCTACCACTGAGATTAGCTATCACTGGGAATATATTAACTATTCATATCCATTTGTTTGGTTGTAACGCTGTAATAAACTACCTAATCATATTCCTTCATTTGGTACAATACAATATGTTGGTGAATTGAATCGTAATGTGATCTTATTTCCTAAAATACCCTTATAATACGAATAAAATTTATATTATTAAGGCCTTTTTTTTTTTTTTTGCATCACCATCTTCAAAGAATCAAAAAGTTCTTTTCCTATCCAGTAAAATAAGACACGCACACAAAAAAAAAGAAAAAAAGAAGAAGAACAGATACAAAAGCATCTGGAAATTATCAAAATGCTTGCAAGCCATTGAACTCAAAAGTATTCATTCAATAGAGGGAAAAAATAAGCTACAACAAGAATAGGGAAAAAAAAAAATGAGAGAAGAAAAGACAAACTTATTCAAATTCCAACCCAATTATATCGGTGATTCCTTTTAGGATTCCAACCCAATTATATCGGTGATTTTCGTCTGAATGAGGAAAAAAAAAAATTGAGAGAAGAAAAGAAAAACTGTGTGCGGTTTGAAAAAAAAAAAAATTTTGAGAGAAAAAAAAAAAAAAAAACTCTGAGAGAGAAGAGAACCAAAAAAAATTGAGAAAGAATGAAGAAAAACTGAGAGAGAGAGAGAGAGAGAGAGAGAGAGAGAGAGAGAGAGAAACTGAGAGGAGAAAAACAAAACCAAGAAAATAGAAATCGAAGAGAAAAGAGGAAAAATAGATACCTTGCTTTGAGAGATAGAGATCATTGCTTTGAGAGATGAAGAATGTTGTTTTGAGAGATGGAGATCGTGAGAGGTGTGAGAAGCCTAGGGTTTTTTTTGGGTAATTTTACACGATATTTTTAATCCCACAAAAAATGATTAGTTAAGCCACTCATTTTTTAATAGCTTAGCTAACCCTGTGTGTGTGAGATTAGTAATCCCATGAGAATAGACTACTCTCAGGAATAGAATGTTACCAAACAAAGGACTAGCTAACACTATTCCAATCCAAGAGCTTAATCCGTAAACCAAACGGAGCCTAAAAGGTTTAGACTCTCGTAGTATCTAAGGCTTAGATAGTAGATTCTCTCATAACCTAAATTCATTATGTGTTATATATTCATTAACATGCCATCTCTCATATATTTTTTTGTGTCCTCTTTGCATTAATTTTGTGGGGATCAGATGGGATTGATTTTTTTAGGAGGGTCATCATTAAAAAATTAAAAATAATAATAATTTTTTTAACAAAATTCAAATTGAAAAGTCTTCCTTAACAAATATTTTTTAGGGTAGATTCGTCCCTAGTCATGTTTAATTTTAAGTAATAATGCTAAGAATTACATTTTTATCTTATAATTATTCTAAAATATTGATGTAACAATCTCAATTTAGTCTTGAAGTAATCATTAAAAAAAAAAAATGAATTGACCGAAACTCACACGTTAACATTATAAAATAAGAATATAATAAATAACATTTCTCCACTATCCTATACTCAGGGTTTTATGGCCATGAAGTTGAGTTATGACCATGGTGGTTGATTGAAATAACAAGTGAGGTAAAATATAAAGAAAAAAAAAATTACTAACAAAAATTTATATTAAAAACTAGAAAAATATTACACATACTCCACACAAAGGGAGGGGGAGAGGGATTCGAACTAATGACCTTCGCTTTGTGAGGCGTGGTTTACAGTCAATTAAGTTACCATTTGAGGACAACTGTCTCACAATACATATATATATTTGACATGTTCACACAAGAGGAGGCAGAGGGATTCGAACTAGTGACATTTGTTTCATTTGGCTATATATATTTGACATGTCCATAGAAGAGGGGGCAGAGGGATTCGAACTAGTGACCTTCGCTTAATTAGGCATGATCCCAGCCTATTGAGCTACTTATTGGAGACACTGTATCACAATATTGATATAACAGTTCAATCAATTATTTGGTTGTTTGGGACTGCCATATTAGTTTTGTGAGATAGTTGTGAGATAGCTCAATTGGCTGGAACCACGTCTAATGAAGCGGAGATCACTAATTCGAATTCTCTTCCCTCCTTTTGTGCGGTAGAGGTGAAATAGCGGTTGCGGTTAGCAGTTAGTAGCTAAAACCGTTAATCGTTAATAAATTTTACTAACTGTTTCTGTTAACTGGGCGGTTAACTTCTTTCGGATAATCGCTTTTCCACTAACTGCCTTTTATTGGGCTTTTTTTTTTGCCAATTTTGGGCTTACTTTAAACTTTTTTTTTTGCTCACTTTAAACATTTTTTTTCTTCCTTTTTATGGCCATTTTAGCATTAAAAATTATTATATACCAAAATCTTGTTAGTCACCTTCTACAAATCTACACAACATATATTATACTACAACAACTTATTGTTATATATTATATGAAATTTATATATATAATATAAATATATATTATATTAAAAAAAGGCAGTTAGCGGTTAGCGATTTTCAAAAACCCAATAACCGCTAACCGCTAGGTGGTTAGTGGTTTTTACTAAAAGCAGTTAGCGGTTCTAAACTTTCACCCCTATTATGCGGACATGTCATATATATATAGGGTTTGCTAGGGGTTTTCCCCGTAGTGTTCTCCTAGCATTCTCTCAGTCTTAGGTAGAATGGTGGTTAGTGGTTTTTACTAAAAGCAGTTAGTGGTTCTAAATTTTCACCCCTATTGTACGGACATGTCATATATATATATATATATAGGGGTTTGCTAGGGGTTCTCCCCGTAGTGTTCTCCTAGCGTTCTCTCAGTCTTACGTAGAGCATAATTTAAGAAAAAATAAAATTGTAATACCTTTTTTTGCTAACAGATTAATTTTTTTAGTTAATAGTTAGATTCTAATGCTTTAAAACTTGTTTTTGGATTCAAAACTAAAATCTAAAGGTGGAAGGTTAACCATTTAGGGATGGTATCACTCAAAATGAATTTGATCATCCTAAATTTGATGTTAATGCCTCAATTTTGATGCTAATACCTCACAAATTTGGTGCAAATGCCTCAAATTTGGTGCTAATGCCTAAAAATACGATGGTGGAGATCACTACAATTTTATTTTTTCTTAAATCATGTTTTACATATGGCTAGGAGAACAGCAGGAGAACCTACGGGGAGAACTCCTAGCATTTTCCATATATATATAGGGTTTACTAGGGGTTCTCCCCGTAGTGTTCTCTTAGTCTTACGTAGAACATGATTTAAGAAAAAATAAAATTATAGTACCGTTTTTTTGCTAACAGATTAATTTTTATGAGTTAATATTTATGTTCTAATACTTTAAAACTTGTTTTTGAATTCAAAACTAAAACCTAAGGGTGGAAGGTTAACCCTTTAGGGATAGTATCACTTAAAATGGATTTGATCATCCTAAATTTAGTGATAATGCCTCAAATTTGGTGCTAATGCCTCAAATTTGGTACTAATGCCTAAAAAAATAAGTGGTGGAGGCCACTGCAATTTTATTTTTTCTTAAATCATGTTTAATATAAGACTGGGAGAACGCTAGGAGAACACTACGGGGAGAACCCCTGACATTTTCCTATATATATATAACATTACTCCTAAGAATAAAAAGTAATGTTAGGGATAAAAATACCCATTCCTTTATATATATTTACCATTTTGCCATGGCCCACTTAAATGGCGACACGTGTCACCACAAGCTTATAAAAGGAGAAAGGTCTCAATTTTCTCCTTAACTAAGTCGTTCTTCATGTCTCCCTTTCTGGGAGACTTCCTCACGTCTCCTTCTCACATATTTCTCTCTTCTTATTCTCTTCCATACATTTTTCTCACTTCACACACACATTTTATTGAGCATTTGGGGTATATTATTGCTATACATTTTTACCCGTATATAAGACGCTGACTTAAGCGTCGGAGGGTCTTCGGAGCCCCAACCGATGACCCCTGACCGTGTTTTCATTGTGCAGATATCCCTAAGACGCACAAGAATTCTTTTCTGAGCCCAGAACTAAAGAAACACTGCCGAACATCCGTACGGTTGACCAAAAATTGCACTAACGGTTTGGCGCCGTTTGTGGGAAGCGACAGTTTCTCATTTCTCAAAAGTTTCGACTGTTGAGCAAAGCATCCGCCGGTTGCCTACCCAGCTCAAATGTATTTCGAAGGCAACCTTCACGCCTTCAGTTGCATGCAGCACAAAAATCAAAGTTTTTATGTTAAAGCTTCAACAGCAACTCACTCGAAAAAATCTTGGAAGTTATGTCATTCGTTCACCCCTTATGTCCATGCTTATATCAGAAAATGGAAGAAAAGGAGGAAGGTGAAATCAAGTGAGGCTCAGCGAAGAGTGGACTCGCATGAAAATCCAAAAAGAGGCAAATTTGGGCCAATGACATTTTTGCCCCCAATATGAAGGCCAACCCTTATTCCCTACGTAGGTTCGCATCAAGCTGAGGGGCACACATGACATTTCAGAAGGGTCAAAGTTAGGAGACAATTTTCACTGTATCAGCCGAAAAAAAAAAAATGGAAAGCATTTATGCATGCATCCTTTAGAAGAAAAGCAACATGGGTCTCTGAAAGAGGGGTACATGCAATTAAATACCCTCAAAAAGGAAAGAGATGCAGCCCACTCCCTCATCTCCACGTGGAGAGGTAAGTACACTTACTTTTGATATTTCTGCGCCTTAGCTGTTAGACTCTTCCTTAACTCATGGGCATTCACACACGAATTATCTTCTGCATGCCCTCACATCAATAGTCGACCCACTCGGCTGCTTCCACGAGGAAAGTTAAAGACAAAGTATATATATGATCGTAATATTGTTTCTTAGTTTGTGTGCGTTCACAAACAAAGATTTGATAAGCAGATCATGCCCACATGTTAGAAGAACCACCTTTTATACTTCCTTACATTCAATTTACGATTATGCCATTATTTACTTACCTTCTCCAAGCTAGGAGAAAAAGTTTTTTTGATAACCCATGCAGGTCCTTCACCCAGCTACCAAAAAACATGGGTTTCTGAAAAGAGCTACAAAAAATATGTACTCGCCAGGTCACCAGACGAGGGAGGCGTGTAGCAAAATAAGAAAAACTAGATAGAAAAAGGATCTTAAATGAGCCTGCGGGTTCCTCCTACCAAGTCGCGCTCCCGCGGGTTACAGTACCATTGTAGCAGGCAAACAATATATCTGGCGTAAGTCTTTTCTAGAAGGAAATAGAAAAATACAGAGCTTCAGGCGCGAAGAGGGACTTCGACTTTGACCAAACAACAACCCCACCAGTGATTCTTGCTCCTGCAGACTGTCTCGCCACCTTGCAGCAAGTCGGCGACTATGGGCCCATCATCTCGCCGACGAACGAAATCCCACCAAAGTCGCCAGGTTACTTCCTCTCGTCGGCGTCCCCAACTCGCAGGACTATCTTGCCAGAAGGCTTAACTCCGCGACCCCCAGTTCGCGCGGACCCACAGTTTCGCCATGACCGCGAGAGCCCAACTCGCAGACCCATCTCGCCGAAAAGTCCTGGCCCGCGACTCCCGCCTCGCGCTCCACCCTTTCGCCAAGAAGTAGAAGAAAGATTTGCTTCACCCTTGGCATATGTACTAGTTATGAATTACGATCGCCCAACAGTTCTCGCAATGGGAACTTCCTGTTAGGCCCTGTCAACTGCTGTAATGGGTGCCAGCCAACGTTTTCACTAAGTTGCATTTTTAGAGAGCAATGTTCTCACTAGGACCTCTTCCCGTGGAATTTGCATTTGCTTGAAGTGTCGCCCTGCCGGTGACCTCGCTTCGTCAGCGACCCCTTATGCGGGTCTCGCTCACGTCTAGCCTGTCTCGGCGAATGTCCATCCCGCCCTCGCCGAACCTCCTATGCCCAAGCTCGCCGCGAAACCCAGGCCTCGCTTGGCCTCTCCCGCAACCAGAATGCATCAATGCGGGTTCCTGCCATAAAACCCCGCCCTCGCCAGTCTCAGGCAAGGCTTCGAGGAACTTCAAAGCTCCTCTCAAGGGAATTGCAAATGATTTCAGAAGAAGAGCCCATTGTTTACAAGCAACATTGGGCTGGAGGATTTCTTTCAGGAATTGGGATATTAACTCCAACGACCTATGTCTTCTTTGCTTCTGCTCTTCCAGTCATTGCCTTTGGCGAGCAGTTGAGCAGAAAAACAGACGAAAGTTTGAGCACTGTGGAAACCTTAGCCTCTACCACTATCTGCTGTATCATACACGCAATTTTGGGTGGACAATATCTTATAATATTGAGAGTTGCAGAACTTTACTTCTTTGACCACAGTGTTGCTTCACAGCTGGCACAGCAAAAGGAACCTTCTGCTTATCATTATGATATCATGTTGCTGAGATTTACGACACCGGCTTGGACGCCTAGCCACTTCAATGATATCTGTGTCAATATTGATGACTGTATAGAGAAGCTTCTCCCCATTTCCACGGATCTGGCAGAATTTCACTGCATTCCAAAGTTCGCGGAGGACACCAGCCAATCATCGGCTTCACAAATTTTCTCATGGGCCCCAAACTAGCAAGCAATGAACCTCACTTCAAATCTAGTTTAGGGTCGTTGAACCATCCTTGGGTTTGCCTTAGCAAGCCCATAACAACTCTAGTTTAGAAATTCACTGCAGCCACAGAGTTCGCAACAAATACCCATCTAGGGATCGCCACGGTCAGACACATGAGAGATGAAGCCATTGGCCCCGATAGTAGACTCATGTGGCCAACCCGCGAACCTACTTCGCGGCCACCACCAACTCTGCTCCAACCCGCTGGCAAAGCCCCTACTTCACTTCACTTTCATTAAGTCGCACACTTGTTCGAGCATCCTAGTCGAATGTGCGAGTTCTCATCGTCGTAGTGTGCCTCACAATCATAATTATTCTGCGAAATATCGCCACTTTGCTGCTGTGGACAAGTGTTAATATCAGTCTAACCCCTGATGGGGGTACATGGGATTTCCTTTTGGACCGGATTGATGTTGGTTATTCGACAGATTATTCATTTCACGCAAAAATATTATATGCAAGAGTTGTGGAAGGTTAAAGCACCCGTGTGATAAGTAGGAGACCTTGAGTTCGACTCTTAACAAAAGCACCACCTCAAGAATCGTGGATAGCTGCTTGAAAAGAACATCACTTTGATGACCGCTAGGCCTCTGAGTTGCTTACGATCGCCAAAAATTTTGGGGAGTAGGCATATGACCCTCAGCTAACCAGAAATTAGAAACTCAGCTCACCAGAAATTAGAAATTTTATCACGGCATCTCGCATGAAGCTAAGGAAGCACATCTTTAGTGCCAAACTTCAAGCGGCAAACTGCCATCGAATTACAAGTAAGTTTTTATTGATTACTTTGCACACATAATTGCTCAATAAATTTTGGCACACATGCTAGTCAATCACGTAGTGACGCTCTGAATAATGTTGGATCATAACCCAACCATACTTGAGCTAACAAGCAGCGTAGTTGCCATATGCTGTGTTTTGAGTCTCTACAGGAAATACTTGCGCCCATGAGGCCGACTTTACCGCAGAAGCAACAAACCGAACTTTCGGCCTTTTCTGCACTCAACACATGAGTTAAAGGGACTTCTAAGTCCGATTCTCTTGATAAGACAAGCAGAACACCCACGGGGGGTACCTCGCTAAAACAAAGAAGCTCGCGCATCTGCAGAGCACTAGACATCTTAGCAAGAGTTTCTATCCCGCATTTTCCTATGTCATCACAAAAAAGGAAAATGTCACGAACCCCCGGGTTCCTCTCGGAGCAAGCCCAGAGCTGGGTCCCAATCCTACCGTGGCATGAGACTGCGCCAAGCGCACATCCTTTCCGTTGTAGGATAAGCTTGAGGCCAGGTCCTACTCCAGTCATGGCATAAGATTGAGCGAAGCGCACACCCCTGCCATGACACGGTGACCAACTCCCACCAAAGGCAAGGTTCTTTGACACATTTATCTAGAAGCAAGGTCCATTGACCCATTTAGCCAAAGGCAAGGTTCTTTGACACATTTATCTAGAAGCAAGGTCTAGCGACCTGCTCCGCCTCCAAACTAGGCTCAATCCGCCAACAACGCAGGAAAGCTCCTGAATTCGCCCTTGCCAGCGGCATCGACGAACAACCTTGTCTAGTGCCGAACCTGCCTCGGGTCTACCTCAGCACCCTTGGGAGGTCGATAACCCCACCTCTACGATAGCCAGCCTTTTCATCATGTCTTTCCACTGCCAGGATAGGCAAGCAAAATGCAAAAGCGCAGATAGAGCTAGCCGCAAATCGCTAGCCTGTGAAGTTCAAGTGAAAGATGGCATCCGATTGATTTGCCTTCATTTCCCTAGCAATAATGGAGACCATTAGCTCCCAAAGAAGAGCAGAGGCTCTCTCCCGCCGAAGAGTTTACTAATAACCTCCGCCGGTCCTCTCAAGTCAAAATGCGCCGTCCACAGTATCTCTAGCGCCGGCAGTCCCCCGCTGACGAACCAGCGCCCTGGCCTCACCTGCGAGTACTCCAGCTGACATGCCGGCTGACAAGTCCGCCGAATCTGCCTAACAAGTCCACAGCGCCCTTGGAGGGTCGTTGGCCCCATTATGGCAGCCATCAATCTCCCCATTGTCACACTATAGGGAAGCTTCAGGCGCAGCGAAAAGCCGAAGCTCCAGAGAAAATGAGAACTGCTCGCGAGAGAGTAAAGAGGATTCTTTCTTTTGCAGCTAAGACCACCATTTGCTAACATGATTATGCTGGGCTCACAGGCTTCTGCCCACAGAGAGCAGTCCCTAACAGCATATTGGCCTTACTCAATGTAGTGGATCCATCTTCAGAGCTCACCGACCCATCTAGCGAAGATAGCTGATGTACTGAAGTTTCTCACAACTTCCCGCGACCGCTGCGGATAATCTTAGAAGCGGCCCTATGAATCTTCAGGTGGCAGCAGGTCCATGAGATGGACACTGCCTTGCATTCTCAATGACAACTGCAACCTTGCCTAGTTCGCAACATCGCTAGCCTCACTTCGCCCACGGCGACAGTGCTCTCACCACGCCGATGGTAATCTCGCATAGCCTCGCATCATTGGCGTCACTTCGCATTGTCAGCATAAGACTTCGATGACAAGGAATTGATGTTGCTCCATCCGCGGCCGACACTCTAGCCTAAAGGGTGCGACTTTACCTTTTGAGGCAGTAAGATAGAAGAGGCATCCTCACCTCATGCCTTCACTGCGGAAAGGCTTTCACCTCTCCCCCGACAACAGCGAAGCATCTAAGCATACCAAGCATCTCCCAGCAAATACAAAAAATCAAACGCAGATACAACACGCCCTTCAAGGTCATTGGCCTCTAGTTCTTGACTCCCAGACGTGCGATGGGACTGCTATCGCATCCCAGCGGGTCGTCGGACTAACTCGCGACATCCCCAAATTGGCGAGCAGCTGACTGTAAGAATGCTTCCGCAACGGCCAACGCCGCACCTCGCTCGCTGCACCTCGTCACCGCACCTCGCTCGCGGCACCTCGTCATCGCACCGCGCCTCATCCTCGTTGCGATCTCAAAAAGTTACCAGTCTTTTCAAGCTATCATTTCGCACAGTCGGGCGGCAATGCAAAAGAAATGGCAACAAGCGAACAACCTCCAGGCAATCCTTTATGATCAAAGGTCGCGAGACCCCTCAAACCTTCGCTATTAGATGCGACATGCAACAGGTTCCATCTCGCTTGGTTAAGGTATTTCCCACTCTGACACTCGCTCAGTGCATACATATTTGTTTTATTTAATCACAAAATTGTTGCTCTTTTTATGATCTAACCCCATCAACGATCTTATATATGAGATAGTGAGTAGCAAAGCTACTCTATGCATTTTTCTTTGTCTATCTTGAGTTTACACAAGAAACCTCAAGAAATGCGCGAAACTCTTATCAACACAGTAAGCTCATCAGCCTTGAACCAGCAAAAGCCGAGCCACCTGCTCGGGGGGTACATTCTTCGCACATAATGGACCCCGCAGCTCTTAGGGTCGCTTTCAAACACCCCACAATCGATGCTCCGGGCTTGGTAAGAAGCAAAGAGGTAAATATATCCGCGAGTTCACCAAAGATTCCCGACGTTCGCCTGTTCTCCAGGACAACTGCGGGAATCGGGGGGTAACTGTTAGGGATAAAAATACCCATTCCTTTATATATATTTACCATTTTGCCATGGCCTACTTAAATGGCGACACGTGTCACCATAAGCTTATAAAAGGAGAAAGTTCTCACTTTTCTCCTTAACTGAGTCGTTCTTCATGTCTCCCTTTCCGGGAGACTCCCTCACGTCTCCTTCTCACATATTTCTCTATTCTTATTCTCTTCCATACATTTTTCTCACTTCACACACACATTTTATTAAGCATTTAGGGTATATTATTGCTATATATTTTTACCTGTATATAAGATGCTGACTTGAACGTCGGAGGGTCTTCAGAGCCCCAACCGAGGACCCTTGACCGTGCTTTCATTGTGCAGATATCCCTAAGACGTACATGAATTCTCTTCTAAGCCCAGAACTGAAGAAACACTACTGAACATCCGTACGGTGGACCAAAAATTGCACTAACAAGTAATATTATATATTACATATTTATCTTACAATTATCTCACAATTCTAATATGACGGTTCAACTAGCCTTTACCCTTTTCGGTTTTTTTATTTATTTTTAATTTTTATCAAAAAATGATTCAAAGGTTGATTTAAATTAGTAAGTCTGTAAGATAAAAATATTCTTTATAGCTTTACTTTTTTTAAAAAAAATATATTATTTCAATAATTATGATAAAGAGAAATGCTATATCCTATAACTTTTTATTCAATAATGTTAGTGCGACACTTTCGACTATTCATAAGAATAAACTTGTTAAATAAATTAAAAAAATTCAATAATTAATTTAGACTGTGATCAATAATATTGGACAATTATAAAATAAAAATAATAATATTTAACATTATTTATTGGCACCGAATGACTTGGTATCACTCCGAGCCTCAGGTTCGGCACCCTCCATAAATAAGCCTCCCTTAAAATATCTACCTATTCCTCGATTCTTAACATACTTTTCACTTTCAGTGTTAAAGCTCGAGCTGCTCTACTTCATTTGCACTCAAGAAAATTCCGTCACTTTCCAGAGAAAAATTAAAATTTTCTCGGCCCAAGCCATTGTAAGAGCGTAGACAATTCACGCTCTTCAATTGATATATAAGCATTTAAGGTTTTCAGATCAGTGTTAGTAACTTAGTGTACAGAAGAATGCACGCAATCTGTTAGGAAGAGGGGGCTTTAATTTTTGTTTTTTTTGCGTGAATTTTGTTTAATTCCAGTTGTCTTTGGTTGGATGTAGTTCGAGTAAGGGTTTGTGAAGTGGAAATACTGTGGGATGTTGTTGTAGGCTTTGATCCATTTCACTGGTGTGGTTTTTTAGTTCAATTCTGAACTGGAACAGTTCGAATTCTGTGATTTTAGTTCTTGGATTTCACTCTGTTTGGTTGCTGAGAAAGCTGAAAAAAGGAGGAGGGAAATAACTTTGTAATTGCATACTCTATGATTCTTACTTAGAAACAAAGAGAGTTAAGTTTAATTCAGCACAATAATAGTTCAAGACAAACTTGAGCTCATAATTTTGAAACAAGAAAAGATATAAGGTTTGAGGTTTTCCTTTCTTCTGGTTTCTCGGGAACCAAACGGAGAATTTCGGTTGTTTTTCGTTTTTTTGTTGGTTCTTTTGGGATGAATTATGCTCTATGAGAGATCTGATGCTATGGATGGCTTAATGTCAGGCAATACCAGTGCTGATTCGTAATTCTTTTGTTTGATGTTTGAAACAAAACATGGGACAGAGTAATTGGGAAGCCGATAAGATGTATGTACACTGCGAATTTGTTTTCGTTCTTGGCTTTTGTTCTTGTCGTTTTAGTTGTTTGAAGTTATAGATGTTGTGAAATTTACGTTTGCCTTGGTTTGCTTGTCTTGCTGTAGGCTTGACGTTTACATTCATGATTATTTGTTGAAAAGAAAGTTGCATGCTTCAGCAAAAGCTTTTATGACTGAAGGGAAAGTTGCCTCAGATCCAGTAGGTATGTTGTCAGTTAATTCTTGCCAAAGCCCTAGTTTGATTTTCCATGAATTATTTGGTTGTTTAATGTATTAGTCCATGTTGTTTGCTAATAAATGACAAAATATAGTTCAGTTTATGTTTTGGATAATTATTGTTTACATTGTAATTATCACATTTTTCATCCACGATAAAATTATGGTTTACATTAGTAAGGAAGAGAATGATCTGGAGTTGTTAAGTTTTAGTCTTGACGTGCAGCAATTGATGCGCCTGGAGGATTTCTCTTTGAGTGGTGGTCTGTCTTTTGGGACATATTCATTGCAAGGACAAATGAGAAGCATTCTGAGGCTGCTGCTGCTTACATCGAGGTGCTTTGATATTATGTAGATTGCTTTGATTTGTTTTGTCTTTGATGGGTAACGAAATAAGAGAAAGATGTCTCTTCTCTCCTTTTGTTTTATATGTTTTATTTTCATTAAAATTAGGCTCAGCAAATTAAGGCAAGGGAGCAACAACAGCTGCAAATGCAGCAATTGCAACTCGTGCAGCAGCGCAGTGCACAACTACAGCGTAGGGATCCTAATCATCCTGCTCTTGGCAGTTCTATGAATGCAATGAACTCTGAAGGATTGATGGGACAGCCATCAGCCAGTGTATTGGCAATGAAAATGTATGAAGAACGTATGAAACACCCTCATTCAATGGATTCAGAGACATCTCCAGCTCTTATTGATGCAAATAGGATGGCTCTTCTTAAATCGGCAACCAATCATCCAGGGTAAGTTGGCTTTACTTTTTATCTACGTACCAGATCTCTAATTTACCAATATTTTCCATAGTTGGACTGGATCTACATCTGTGGTTATTGTTGTTGATTCAGCCAGTTGGTACAAGGTAATTCAGGGAACATGTCTGCAGCTTTGCAACAAATCCAGGCACGGAGCCCTTTGACAACTGTAACTTCTTGGACTATACACTCTGGTTAAATTTGCCCCATCTTTCTTCCTCCCCGCTCCACCACCATCCCCTCTTCCTCCTACCAGCTCATGCTGATGGTTTAGTAAATGGAGTTTGTAGGACATCAAAAGCGAGGTTAACTTGGGTGGAACTCAAAAGAGTTTGCCTATGGATCCTTCATCAATTTATGGACAAGCGATTTTTCAGTCAAAATCTGGACTAGGTGTCGCAGGTAACATTTTCTTGACTCTCAGTAACTGGAACAGTTTACCCTGTAACCACATTCTCATCATTTTTAGAGTAAGAGTAATGTGTGAAATGTTGTTCTCATTTGCCCCCTTTCCCCTATTTTCTAAAGAACGTATGGGTTTGGGTTAGTGACATTTAGAAATACTGTACCAAGCTGCAATTTAAAATGCCGGGTTGTGGTACTTTCTATTCCTAAACAGCATCTTTGAAAGGCATGATGGATGAAATATAAGGGGAAAAAAAATCTAATAGGATACAAAGTTGGAGGCTGTAATATAAACAAATTTACATGATCACGTAGCCTTAGTGGAAATCACATTACATTTTAGGGCTGCAAATTATGTCTAGAAAATACATATCAGACATGATCATGGAATTGCACATGGCTAAACTGTTAATATTCCTTAATGACATGATGTTATTGCTAGATTCACAGACTATGATTTGGTGCATCTTAATCATATATCACTATTTTAGACTGGACATGATTTCATTCCAACTTCTGGCAAAAAGACTTACTAACTTCTGCCTAAAAACAATTTATGTAAGATATAGAAGCCTATCCCCATTGTAGCATGTTTTGAGATAAGTGGTATACCTCATTCTTATTCATAGTCTCCATCTTATGGAAATCCTCCTTTCAGGTCATATAGGTTCAAATATAAATTTTAAGATTAATATTTTGGTTGAGAAAGCAGGAAACTATTATGACAAATTTGATTCGACCTGACTTTTATATGGTAGCTTCTATGTTAATCTTTTGGGAAAAAATGCAAATTGGTCTATGTGGTTTGAAGTTTTGACAAATACTTCGTCGGGGTTTAAAAAGTGACTAAACACTTTCTAGGGTAACAAAAAAGAAAGAAAGAAGGTTTTTGTTGTTAGAAAAGTTGCAAAATTCATTAATGAGCCACACCAGCACCAATCATATTGTGACACGTGTTATTTACAATAAAAATATTTAAAAATACTAAAAAACTAAATATTAAAAAAAAAAAACGGAGGGGGTGGTTGAGCCACCCTCTTTGGCCAAATGGGGGCTGCCGAACCACCCCAAGGCCATGTGGTGGTTTGGCCACCCCCTTTGGCCAACATGGGGGTGGTTTAGTCACCCCCTCAAATATTTGTTTTGGGGTGGCTGAACCACCCCAAATGGTCATCGGGGTGGTTTGGCCACCAAAGGATGTGGCTTTACCACCCTTTCATTTTTTGTTTGTTTGTTAAGTGACATATGTCACAATATGATTGGTGCTAATGTGATTCATAATGGATTCTGCCAACTTTTATAATGGCAGAGATCTTTTTTTTTTTTTTTTTTGGGTTGTTGCTTACCTAAAGGAGTATTTAGTCACTTTTGAAAACCAGTGAGCTATTTGTCAAAACTTAAACTACATGGACCAATTTTGCATTGTTCTCAGTCTTTTAGTGTGAATATTTTTAGCCGAAGATGGTGGGTCTAGAGGGTCCTTACTGGAAAGTCTCAAATTTAAGGGGAACTATTTATGAAAGACTAATTGCCTAGATCTTTATCTTGGAGTGGGTAAACTATCGTATCTGTCTGTCGTGCTATAAGCGCATATGAATATGTGATGCAAATATGACTTATCAAAAAAAAAAAGTGATGCAAATATGACAAAGTACAGTTATTTGAATAGGGCAAAGTTTGAATGTCAGCATTTGATAGGGTTGGCAGATGCATGTATGTTATGTGACTGTTTGCATGTGTGCCTATGTATTGAGTTAGTTTTTGGTTTTGAACGCGTAAATAACAAGCACCAAATGGTTGAACGCAGTTACAAATTCAATTAAAGATTGCTTTATGAAATTCTAGGAGAAACTTTAATTATAAATATCTTATTTCGTTAAATAGGAATTTAGGCCATAAATTCTGCCATGATGCATTTTTGGGAGAATGAGCTAGCACTGGGTGGGAGTGGCATGTTACCCTTACAACTACTTTGCCTACTATCTGCTTGTGTGTAGAAAGTGTGCTCTGTATGCTTGTGAAAAAATGTAAACAAAGTCAAAATTGGGAGTTTACTATTTCTGATAGGTTTTAGAGAATCTTTTCCTTTTTGTGTAATTCCCAGAAACTCTAGAAGAAAGAAAGAGATGAAAAAAGAAAGTGTGCTCTGATTGCTTGTGAAAGATATTTTAAGAGAGTGACAGGAGATTGGCTTATGCAATTGAATCATCTTTTCAGCTTGGAGTTTCAATCCCTAGATAATGAAGGTTTCGTACACCAAAAGTGCCAGATTTTTTAGTTATAAGTAATTTAATCTCATTAGAAAAGTGCAAAGGGGCGCAACCTAGTACACATGAACACCAAAAGTAAACAACCAATGGTCTTACATGGAAAGCATAGAATAATTTCTTTTACAACTTGGCTTGAGTTTGTATGGCAGCTTATTTGAAGTTGAGTGAATTTCATTTGATGATAATGACTCCTGTAGAGCTTTATCTCATATTGAATTTCTATTAGTACACTAGCACATGATCTCATTTAATCATTCCATAAAATCCATCAACCTCCCTGTGGGTCTGGAAGGTCCTGTGATCCTTGTTCTTGTTCTTGTTCTTTTTTTTTTTCAATAAATTTCTGGGGCTGGAGGGAACAGATACTTGGAGCTGGAGAGGACAGTGGTGGGGAGTTTCTTGATGTTCGTATTAGAAACTAGAACCATTAATCGGAAAAAGTCAATTTTCTTGCAAGTTTTACCAACTGAACTGGCTTTCCTGTATAAAACAGCTTTCTTATGTCCATATCTCTTTCAAATAATCTCTAATATTGCACACACACATGGATTAACTTCTTAAGGGAAGGCTACTTGACTGTGATTTTAATTGGCATTTGGTTAGGAGACTTTGTGAAGGCATGATTGAAATAATCATCATTTTAGTGTAAAGATTGCGTATGTAATTTTTTCCCTGCTTCCTTCAGGATTGAATCAAGGTGTCACTGGTCTTCCATTAAAGGGTTGGCCTTTAACTGTAAGTTGAACATGGTGTTATAAATTATGCACATTCTACTATTCTGTATGGTATAAGTTTTGGACAATTTCTTGACTCTTGCCAAATTGTGCAGGGAATTGACCAACTACGACCAAGTTTAGGTGTACAGAAGCCTAATCTGCCGACCCAAAATCAGTTACTTTTGGCATCACAACAACAGCAAATCCTGGCACATGCTCAGGCACAAAGTAACCTTGGAAATTCAACTAACTATGGAGATATGGATCCACGTCGATTTGTAGGACTGCCTAGGGGTTACTTGAATGCAAAAGATGGCCAATCCACCAGAAATGATGGATCCATATGCTCTCCAGTGCAATCAAGTTCACCAAAGGTTAGAATACCTTTCTAATATCAAGATCAAACTTCAGGAAGATTAGCATTTACAATGCACACAAAAACACTTAAAAGGGATATCTGTACAGTTGATGTTAAAATTCTTTTCTTCTAAAATATCTGCGTAGCTATTCTCTCTGTGGTTTTAGGAGAGTTTCCTCTGGGCAGTTCTCTTTCCACAGTTTATTACATATCTCTAATTACAAAAGGAAATATAAGTGGGCTTCTGATACTAATTAGCATTTGCACTGCATTGTATGTGATGTGACAGCATTGAAGAACATAAGAGGCTTGAACAGAAGGAGGTGCGATGTGTAGACTTGTTACCCATCAATTGTTTTAAAATGCAGGAGTACAGAAACAAAATTGCTTTTTGAATTGGCCAGAAGAAGATAAATTGTTTTTTGAATTTGGAACTCCACAGTCTAGGGCATAGTTGAATTTATTGTTGCCATATTTTTCTAATGTGGGCGTTTCTTAATCACAATTTCAATATTTTTGGAAACTGTGGCAATTAATTTATTCTATTGAGTAGGATGGTACTTTTGAAGTTAGTTATCATCTCCTTTGTGAAAGTTTAGCATAAGGGGTTTTGTTTGTTAGGAGTAGGAGATAAGGTAAGCCCTGATTTAATTTAAAAGAAACAATATTGATTCTTTCTTTTCTTTTTTTTGGGACTTTTAACTACTAGGAAGTGATAGTTTCAACCAAAAAGATGAATATGTATATATATACATATCTGCATTCTCCGTATGTCCTTTTGTGTGTGTGTGGGAGAGAGAGAGAGATGGGATCAAATAGGAATTTTCTGAGTGGATCAATAATTTGCTTGATTTTTGTAATGCATTGGTTTCTGCCTATTTGAATGCATGAATATAAGGTACTCCCATCCATGTTTCTTGTTCAGATGATCATGCAAATATAGAAAGCTTTGCATGTGGCCCAACTTCCCCCTTCGAAAAGAGAAAATAAAAATTTGTATGCGTGTGTCAGCATACTTGTGCATGCAGAAACATTCCAACTTTCTTCTTGCGGATTGTGTGGTATTTTAAAATTTTGTTAGTTGCCTATCATCGATGTTTTCTTTGTGAAATACTTGGTGTTCTTAACATCATTTAGTGATTCAGTGTTCATAGTCTCTTTATGGTCAGTGCCTTCTTTCTGAGCCTTTGGTGGGTTTTCAACAGATTAAGATGGGCCAGATGCAACACTCTTCATCTCAACAACAGGACCAGTTGCAGCAGCAACAGTTGCAACAGGTTTGCTTAGTTATGGAGATAACTAGATATTTTAGTATTATGGACTAAAATAGTGAACTTTCAACAGTAAGCTATTTCACCGGAATATTCCACTTACAATTCAAAGGATTCCTGAGGCCGTTTCTGCAATCAGAAGATATATGTTGTTTCATTAACATTTATGGACTTTTTTTATTTTTTTATTTTTTTCCTTTTGGCTGCAGAATAACAGAAAAAGAAAACAGCATTCTTCTTCTGGAGCTGCTAACAGCACTGGTACAGGAAATACGGCAGGCCCTTCGCCTAGTTCTCCACCATCAACCCACACACCTGGGGATGGAATAACAACATCAAGTAGTATGCAGCATCTTAACAGTGTGCCCAAAAGCTTGATGATGTATGGTACTGAGGGGACGGGAGGCCTTGCATCATCTTCTAATCTGCTGGTATGTTGATATTAAGCCTATGGTTGAACATATTTTAGAAACCATCCAGAAGAGACATCCTAACTCTTATTCATCAAATTTAGTTAAAATATACGATATATATATATGGCACCTTGATCTGTAATGTATTAATAACTCATTATTTATTGTTTCACAACAATTATATGCAATCCATGGATTGTGTTGAGCACTCATTAAAAAGATATTCAAGTATCGAGTTTGTAGGGATGTGTCTTCCTTATAGATGATGTGATATAGAAGCTAAATAGATTTGACATTATTATGCTTCTGAAAACATTATTTCTTGCTTCAGGAAGACATGGACCGATTTGGCGATGTTAGTGTTTTAGATGATAATGTGGAGTCATTTCTGTCTAATGACGGAGGAGATGGAGGGAACCTATATGGAACATTGAAGCAAAGTCCTACTGAGCACCAAAAAGAGTCTTCTAAAGGTAAACCTATCATCATATTGCATCTATGAAGACTTATGGCAATGTTTTTGCTCTCCAATGTACCTATGGCTACACTCTCCATTTCAGCTTTCACCTTCAGCGAAGTTGGTTGCATACGGACAAGAAACAGCAAAGTTACTTGCTGTCATTTTTCTTCAGATGGGAAGTTGCTAGCTAGTGCTGGACATGACAGGAAGGTATGAGTAATGGAGAAAATGCTACATTTGAGGAACACATCTACCAGTGTGGAAATGGTGTTTCTTTCTGTTTTTGGCCCTCAAGAACAGCAGTAAATTGTATGCACCTCTCTTTGTTCAAAGCTAACTACTAACCTTAGACGTGGAGATCACTTGGAAAGAACCAATTTTTAATTTTTATGCCATTAAATCCATAGGACTTTGGCACTGATGGTTACCTGTTTTTGTTGTGGTCATGATATTGTCTGAAATTTTTCCAACGACCCCAAACAACACCTAAAAGGGGGCTCAGTAGGTGTTTTCCAGCGAACTCAACTAATTAAAAATTTGCAACCACATAGACAATCACCAAAATTAATCAAAGCAATAAAAAGATCAAACACAATAATTTTGGTGATGGATTGGAAATCCTTTAAAGAACCCTTTAAAAGTAAAACCAGTCTGGGGCAGTTAAACCAGGAAACCAATTCACAATTGAAGATTAATTATACAATCAGTTCATATTACAAAACCTTTCAAGTAAAAAACTGACTTGTACCCAACAAATAACCCATTTGTCTTCTACCCCAATAGCTCTAACTCTTGCCAATCTTTTATTTGGTCTCCTTTGCAACACGGAACTCTGGTGGGTTAAAGGTTTTAGAACATGTGTGAATTTTCTAGAAACTCTTGAGAGAGACTGATAATTGAAGTCATAGGTATGTGAAAGGTCTCTCTTAGCTCACAAAGTAATGGCCTCAAGGTCAATGAAAAGTTGTGCACTCCGGTGTTCATAATGACTTTGGGAAAAGACTCAATGTTTTAATGCATTTAAGACATTAAAAATGTATTTTTTAAAGGCGGCATTCTAATGAGTAAGTCGGTTTGTTCAGATGCTACTAAGGTTTCACGGATTACTCTTGGCAGTGTTCGGACACGCATTGATTGAGCTTCTTTGATCTTCACCTTGTTCAAACGTGATCCGACTGAGCTTCCAACTAAACTTCTCTGACTATTTGCGATCTTCACCTTGTTCGAACGCTCTCCAACCGAGCCTCGCATTGAGCTTCTCGGGAGTAAACTTGAACTTCAGTTTTCTTCAGAGAAACCTACTCCAATTGAGCCTTCCGAACAGCTTCTCGGGTAGACATGATTTTTTGCATTGAACTTATTTGATCAAGCCCTAAACGAGTCTTCCAACCAAGCATCCTTGGAAGTCCTCCTTTAGTAACTCATCCAGACCTGGTGCAGATGAGCATACCAAACGAGTGCCTCAGAAGTTCTTAAGTACATTCAGACCTAATGGCTACAGCGAACGAGCCTGCAATTGAGTGTCTCAGTACTCCTCCCTTGATGTAGCTCATTCGGACGATCTGGGAATGCGCACTCCAAACAAGTGCCATGGTTCTTTAATAAAACACAACATTTTTGAAAACTAGTTTAAGTACCAAACTTAGACCAAGCAAATTTAACTCACATCAAATTATTTTGAACACCGAATTAGTCAACATAAAACCTAACATTGTCATCTCTGTTTTATAACATCATTTATACTAGTGCGATGGCAGTCTCATGAGCTCTTCTGTTAGACTTTGCTTCTAAATTTTATATCTTATGTTCTTAATTTAGTTCAGCTAATTTTTTGGCATGTAGACAAACCATATAATGGAAGTTAAAGAAAGATTCATTACTATTTGAAATATATTTACATTTGCTGTATGTATTAGGTTGTCCTCTGGAACATGGACACCTTGCGAACAGAAAGCACACCTGAAGAACACAAATTGGTGATTACAGATGTTCGTTTTAGGCCAAATTCATCTCAGCTGGCAACAGCTTCAGTTGATAAATCTGTGCGATTATGGGATGCAGCCAATGTAATTGCTTTGTTCCTCTTCTGCCAAAAACTCGAATGTGACTTCAATGTTTATAGTTAAGACTTTGCAATAATGGTTTCATGATTCTAGACAGTGCTGTCTATTTTCTGGCACTATGATACATGCATTTAATAAATTTTATCTTCACTTTTTACTATGCTACCAAGATCAACTTATTTAAGATATCATGGCAGCCAAGCTATTGTCTGCAAGAATATATTGGGCACACTTCAGCTGTTATGTCCCTTGATTTCCACCCCAAGAAAGATCTCTTCTGTTTCTGTGATCATGACAATGAAATACGCTATTGGAATATCAATCCATTCTCTTGCACTCGTGTTTCCAAGGTTGGTCCTTTCGTTCCGCTTTTGATCCATATTTCAACTACTGAAGCTGCTCTAGAGTATCTATTAATTTTAATCTTCTATTGTTTGGCATAGGGAGGTATGGCACAAGTGAGATTTCAACCAAGAATTGGACATGTATTGGCGGCAGCATCAGATGAGGTGGTGTCCATCTTTGATGTTGAAACTGACAGGCAAACATACTCATTCCAGGTATGGAATAGATAGTAATTGTATTTCCTTAATAATTAGAGGCTAAGGTTGAGAAACTGACACAACCTTGTCTTGATATGTTGATTTGTGTCACCTTCTTTTGTGAGCATCTTCTCTAGTAGTTTTTGTAATTAGATCCTCCATCTCATTCATAGGGGCACTCCGAAATGGTAAATTATATTTGCTGGGATGCAAATGGAGATTATTTAGCATCCGTCAGTCACAACTTGGTGAAGATCTGGTCATTAGCCTCAGGAGAGTGCATTCAGGAGCTCAGCTCTAATGGGAATCAGTTTTATTCTTGTGTTTTCCACCCAAGTTATTCAACTCTCTTGGTCATTGGAGGAATCTCGGTAATTCCTTATACTCTTTTCATGAAGTAAATTTTTAAAAATGTGACAACAAGTATCTACTATTAAAGCTCAGTGCATGGTTGTGTTTCAGAAGACAGAAGGTGTTACCCCTTTTGGTTGCTAACATTGACCTAGCTCAATCCCATTCCACCCCTTTAACACCAAAACCTATTGGTTTAAGGGAATGGTCTTAGTACAATTATTTGGTGGAAATATATATTTTTATCACTATTCAACCTTCACCAACTCTCTAGGGGTGTTTGGAATCCCTTGGAAATGAAAGTAATACATGTATTTTACACCGTGTTGCATTCACTTAAATATAGTATACATCCTTAATGATCAACCTTCGGGTTTCAAATCTTTGGTGATGATTTTGTTTTGTTTATTTTATTTTATTCTATGTTTTTGGTTGCTAAGATTTGAAACTAATATCTAAGCCAACCTTTTGAGACTCCCTTACCACCAAAGGTTTGAACCACTAATTCAAGCAAGTGATGTGAGTCAAATTATATACAGTGGGATTGATTATGTATTCTCCTATTCAACCTAATGCAACTATTTGGGGGTGTTTGAACATCCTTTGGGAATAGAATCAAGTAAATATGTTGTATAATGCAGTCCAACTGAGTTGGAATGTCGTATGTCACTTAATTAGTTTACATCTTTGAAGATTAATATGCAGATTTTAGGGAACGGCATTTCCAGAACTCGTGTGCTTATACATCTTGCTTCTTTTTTCCCCCTTACTATGACTTTATTCCTGTTCTTTAATGACTCCACTTTGAAGGTAGATTTGTAATTCTGTTAAATCACAACTTATCTTAAAAGATTAAGTTGATAGGCAGTAATAAATTTAATATTTTAATTAATATTTTAACATTTTTCCTCACATGTGGGACCAAACAACACATAGACTATTTTAATTGAAAATGAGAAATAAACTATGAAGTTAAAGTTCAAACCTAGGACCTCAGCTCCAATACCATGTAGAGATTTAAAAATAAAATTTATAAATTGAGAAAATAATAGCGGAAGCAAAAGATTTTCCAGTGGTTTGGTGTTAGATGCTTACGTCTACAACTACAAATTGCCCTAATGATTTGATAACAATAACACATTATGGGAAATAATCTAATATGGAAAATGTAAACCCTATATAGAAAATCTATCCTAATTGTGTCAAAATACATGGACAACATACAGAACTGAGCTTTCATGACATTTTCTTGTAAAGATTGATTTTAATAAGCTGATATATTGCTAATTGTTGTTTTTCAAACCATTGATGGCAGTCTTTGGAGTTATGGAACATGGCTGAGAATAAGAGCATGACAATTCCAGCACACGAGAATATAATCTCAGCTCTGGCACAATCATCTGTCACATTTTTTTTTTTTTTTTTTTTTTTTT
>CM017321.1:39024529-39062996 GCA_006937295.1 Carpinus fangiana
ATATATATATATATATATATATATATATATATATAAATGGCATGGTTGCCTCTGCAAGCCATGACGATTCTGTGGAGCTGTGGAAATAGGTAGAAGCCCATTTATGGTAGTATCTAATGTTCTGGAGCTTTTGGCCTTGCTTTCAATCCTCACAGATCTTGGGGAAAAGAAATAGCAGGCTGTTTAGATTCTATTTGGAATAATTGTGTTCCAATTCTGAATGTGTTACTTCGAACATATAATGCAATTTTTTAATAGTCTTTGTTTGGATGAGGTGAAAATCGAGAAGCATGTATAGTTGTTTGGTGGAGGGTGAGAAAAAGGAAAGGAAAATGCTTGGGTACAATTTTCTTACAAATTCACATGCCAGCAAATTTAAGCAACATAATTTAACAGGCAAACTTAAGTATTGAGTAATTCTAGGTTGCCTACTCATGTCCCACTAAGAATGATGTAGCTATTAAATTCACTTTTTTTTTTTTTTGTCAAAATTCAATAATAAGCTCAATGGTGATTTTAATAGGCACATTATTATTAGTAAGACACATGTAGGCCACCTAGAATTACTCTTAAGTATTTAGTGGCCAACACTATAATTGTTATGGATTGGCTTGTCAATATATAAGGAATTTGTAGTAAAAGTTGTAATATTTCTAGCACTAAAAATGATATTTATTTATTAAAAAAACCCTAATTGATAAATACACTATGTGTTTAGTTGCACTGTAATAACATTTGGCATTCATGTGGATACTTTTTTAGTTTTTTAGGATATATATAATTATATCTAAAATTTAAAATTACACTCTCAAATCAAATATAAATGTGTGAATATAGTGACCACCAAGTTTCCTCCTCTTGTTTATAATATATTTTATGAAGATATATTTTGTAATTATTCTAATTTGTGTGATAAAATCTTAATTATTATTTTTTCAAAATAAATAATTAAATATTATTAAATAGTTTAGATTTTACCATGTCAACATTCACTACATGGATACACTAATGTCTAGATTTTATAAAATTCTTAATGTTCATTAATTTATTACATACGACATGTACTGAAACAATTTAATTTGAATAATTTAAGAAATTTCATTTAAAAACTTTAGAAAGTCCAAACCTATATATATTTTTAAAAAATAGTTATCAAAACGAGTTTTCAATGGCCTAAGGTAGTTGGGCATGTACTAGGACATGAGTTTGAATCTTCACAATAGAGAATCGTCACATATGCTTGATTAGTATTAGTCACCTTGATTTCCATTGATGCCTTGATGGGGCTGGGTCAGGCTATAGTCTAGTCAGACTTGAAAAAGCACCAGTAGTTCCCATCGTCTAAGTCTCTCATGTGCGGCTCACAGCGAGTAAATGCTATTATAGTCATGCTCAGATAAGATAGTCACAATTAATTTTCCCGGCTTACCATTTTAATTAGAAAAAAAAAGTGTAACGAAGTTGCCCATTACATATGCTAGGCAGCCTCATGTGACTATGAGAAAATATTGAGTTTCATCCGCTCAAATAATTTAAAATCATCTCTATTTCATTCGTAGTTGCTATGGTCCTACTCACTCATGGGGCTTGTGATCTTTTGCCAATCTAGAATTTTTTTGGGTAAAAAATATCTTTTTATTGCGTATATCATATCTCTTTCTATTTTTTTTTTTTAATTTTTAATCTCTTTCCATTTAACTATAAAAGATTTAAGAAATGTTAACACAATATTTCAACTTTAAATCGTGACCACTAAAAGATCCAACTCGCCCACTAGCTGTAAAAGCCGGCCCCCGGCCATAAAATTTCCCACCACGTTTCGAATAATTAAATCGCAAAAGTATTTTCCCAATTCACCGCTGCCCGGCATATAATTCCGTGCTGACACAAATTCCCCAAAATAAGCCGTAACCTTCTGCTTCTCTCTCTCTCTCTCTCTCTCACTTTCCCAGGGTTTCTAATTTCTATCAAAAATTTGGCCTTCGAACTCATTATTGGCCTCTGGAAATTCTCGATGGAAGATCTAACCCTGCACGACGACGTTGAATCAGAGGAAATCTACAAGCCGTTTATCTGCTGCGTTTGCCTGTAAGTTTCCTAGTCCTCCCCAAAATTAGAAGTAAAATCTCCTTATTTCGCAATGGCTTTTCTATGGTATTTGATTTATCTAATTTTTCCTTGTTTGGCGTCAATTTAGTCAAGAATTTATTTAGCTTCTTCGTTTTCATTAATCACTAGTCAGCCTTCAAGTGATTAATGAATGGGTGAAGTTACTTTTTCTTTTTTAGATCATCAATAATATTTGAATCATAAGAACCTACCCTAGTGGTGAGGTGCCACGGCCCATTTTTGCTAGTTTAGGAGCCTTGGAAAACAGCATAGGTTTGTTATTTTTCTCACAATGTATTTCCAATTTGGTTCCACATTTTAGATTGGGTAGCTTTTCATTTCCCTGCCTCTACAAACACTTGTGGTTCCAAGAGTTTGGTGCAACATGTTTGTAGGGTAATGGTTAATCACAATGTTAAAAGTGCTTTTTAGGTGGAAATTTGGCAAGTTGCGAACAATTTTTGTCAAAATGGATTTATAATGTGTTTTTGGACATCAAGGACCTAAAATACCTGCATGGACTAATTTATGGATATACATAAGATGGAATTCAATTTCTAAAAAGGAAAAGATGATTGACTAGATGAAGTGGATAATCACAATTTTAACTCGCTAGTTTTATATCTATAGATATTATTCTGTGCAGGTTGTAGTCTGGTTCTATTCTTGTTGTGCTTTTCATTGATGTGTATCTTATTCATTCTCTTTTGAATGACAAACTTACAAATTGAGTTCAATTTATGTTGCAGGGATCTTCTGTACAAGCCCATAGTGCTGTGTAAGGATTTACTAATTCCTTGAGAGCATGAGTTTTGAAAAGTTTTTACCATTCAATAAGTTTATATGCTTTTCTTTTGTGCAGCTTGTGGTCATATTTCATGTTTCTGGTGTGTCCATAATTCCATGAGTGGCCGGCATGAGTCTCGTTGTACACTTTGTGGGCATCCCTATTATCACTTTCCGACCATCTGTCAGATGCTTCATGTTTTGCTCTTGAAGATGTATCCTGTTGCCTATAAGAAAAGGGAAAATAGAACTCTAGGTGAGCTTCATAATTTTCATTTGAAGTGCGTACCTTATATGTCCTGTTACACCATTCCTATACAGGATGCATGCATGAGTTTTATTGTTACAAAAGTATCCAGGAATAGGACAAATTCTAGATGTTGAGCATAAAGATATACTTCGAACTTGATTTTATAACAGTTGCCATTGATTGGACTGTTTTATTTTATCTGTCCATATGATATTGCGTTTCTTGTATATCACCCTAGTTTTCTGCATGTATGGCTTGCAAATAGATTAAGAATCCATCAATAACAGGGATAATTTGATTGCAACTGGCTATCAGTGGTGGGTTGGAACAGTAGAATTTTGTTGAGAAATTCATTTTTGGTTGCCCAAAAATTATTATAGGGTAAAACAATATTGGGGCTAGAAATTCGCCTATTGGGAAGAACTTTAATTAGATGGTAAGGTAGTTTGACCTTAACGTCTTCTAAATTAGATGATGTCATAAGTAGTTCTAGTAATGGTCCTTTTTTTTTTTGATAAGTAATGTTTATATATCAAAAGTGTAGAGGGATGCAACCCTAGTAAACAGGGAGTATACAAAGGAAAAACACCCAACTAGAAGAAGAGAAGCTGCTGTCCAATTGAAAATTGTGTAGAAAAAGAAGCCGTAAAATCCTTCAAAGATCTCTCAGAGTCCTCAAAGCATCTTGCATTCCTTTCTGACCATAGACACCACAAAATGCAAAGAGGAACCATTTTCCAAACAACTGCACTCCGATAACGACCTTCAGACTACCAACAAGCAAACAAGCCCGCCACCTTGCTAGGCATGACCCAAGACACGCCAAACCGGCTGAATATAGTATACCATAAAGAATAGGCAATCTCACAATGTAGAAAAGGATGGTCAATAGTCTCCCCATCTGCTTTGCACAAACAACATCTATTGATCACTATAAGGTTCCTTTTTCTAAGATTGTCAATAGTGAGAATCTTCCCTAACACTGCTGTCCAGGTAAAAAAAACCACTCTCGATGGTGCCTTAGTGCACCATATGCTCTTCCAAGGAAACGGACTAGCCTCTTTACTTGCCAAACGTTGTGGAACAACCTAACATCGAACTTCCCTTTGCTAGACGGAACCCACCAAATTTTGTCCTCCCCTTCCCTACTCATTCTATATGAATATAACAGAGTATAGAATGAGGCTAACACCTCCAATTCCCAATCATGAACCAACCGAGAAAAACTAACATTCCATTGAAGAGTACCACCTGATGTATCGATGTTGTCAGCAATAGACGCATCTTTAGTGATAGCTATAATATAAAGACCTGGAAAAAGCATCTTGAGAGTCGTTTCTCCGCACCAAACATCATCCCAAAATCTGATTTTGGACCCATCCCCAGGATCAAATCTAATATAGTTAGAAAACAGCCACCAACCCCTGCTAATATACCTCCATAAGCCTACCTCATGAGGCCCAGGAGTATCAATAGTATGCCAACCTCCCCACTCAGAGCCATACTTGGCATTCGCAACAATTCTCCACCAAGCCTCCCTTTCATGCGCTAAACGCCACAGCCACTTCCCTAATAGAGCTTGATTGAACTCTTTCAATCTCATAATCCCTAGACCACCTTCAGAGATAGGAGAACAAACCTTATCCCATTTAACCAAGTGATATTTGAATTCATCGTGTAAGCCGCCCCACAAGAAATCACGTTGAAGTTTCTCTATGCGTTTGGCCACAAAGGCAGGTATAGGGAAAAGAGACATAAAGTAGGTAGGAAGGTTAGAAAGAGTGCTCTTAATCAGAGTAACCCTACCTCCCTTAGACAAATACAATCTTTTCCAACTAGCCAATCGCCGATCAACCTTTTCTACAATATCATCTCATATAGGTTTGGCCTTAAATTGAGCGCTCGAAGGTAACCCCAGATATTTCAAAGGCAAAGAATCCGTTCCACAACCCAACACATCAGCCAAAGCTCCCACATCAACCATATCACCTACCAGGACCAAAGTTGATTTAGCCATATTCACCTTCATACCAGAAACAGCTTCAAAACAAATAAGTAAAGCCTTAAGGTATTGAATTTGATCAATATTCCCCCACAGAATACCAGAGTATCATCTGCAAACAAAAGATGAGAAACCCTCTTAGACAAGCTAGCTCCCATTGAAAAGCCCAAGATAAAGCCACCACCGGTTGCTGCAACAATCATCCTATTAAATGCCTCCATGACAATGACAAATAGGAACGGAGATAAAGGATTCCCCTACCTCACCCCTTGGGAACTCTTGAAGAAGTCAAAAGGAGTGCCATTGATCAACACAGAGAAGCAAGCAGTCGAGATACAACGTTCTATCCATGAACACCATTTCTCCTCGAAGCCACACCTCCTAAGAAGATACAATAGAAACTTCCAATCAATGTGATCATAAGCCTTTTCCATATCCAACTTGCAAAGCACTCCCGGTTCCCCAGATCTAATGCGGCTATCCATACACTTGCTATAAGAACCGAATCCATGATTTGTTTACCTTTAACAAATGCATTATGAGGTTTTTAAATCACCCTATCCACAACCGTCCTCATCCTATTAGCAAGAACTTTGGCAATAATCTTGTACATTCTACTAATAAGGCTAATAAGACGAAACTCCTTTAAATCGGAAGCCCCGGACACCTTAGGAAGAAGAGAAATAAAAGTAGCATTAAGGCTTTTTTCGAACTTACCCCGGGCATAAAAGTCAGAAAATACCGCCATAATGTCTTCCTTGATCACTTCCCAACAATCTTGGAAGAACGCCATAGAGAAGCCATCCGGACCTAGAGCCTTATCTCTATCCATTCCTTTCACCACCTCTAAAACCTCCCTTTCCTCAAAAGGAATTTTCTACCGGTCAGCCTCCCCCGCCTCCAAAAAGTCAAAAGCAAGATTTTCCAACCTAGGCCTCCAATTGCAATGTTCGGAGAATAAGGATTCATAAAAATGGTCCTTGCACCAATTTACATTTGTTAGACATCAGTTTAAGGTGATAGGCTTGGAACTTGGAAGCAATCTCTCTTCATTTCTTGAGTACTTGTCTATCAAATATCGGAAGTATAGCGTTAGAGGGGAAAAAAAATAACACTCCGATGTTGACTCTATATTGCATACTGAAGAAACCAAAAAGGTATTTAAATAATTAATACCTAGTGAAAAAGATGCTTTATAATCCATTTTTTAAACTGACTCAATGAGAAAGGGGAAGCATTTTTTGTGATTTCAATATATGACATGATATTGACTTGCAACATACGTTGGATTTTTGCAATATGTTGGCAGATGTTATTGTGTGTCAATATAATTTTTTATGTTGGGGGATACCTCTGCTGTTCAACATGGCTATCTTCTCCCAAAACCTGGTTGTTGTTTAAAGTTTAGCTTGTAGCTCTGTTAGAAGTTGTAACTCAGAATTGCGTTCAAGTTTCTCTTGAGCATGACTACCTTTGTTCAATAGCCTTAAAAAAAAGAGAGAAAAAATATTTAAAAGAAAAATGATTGATTAACATAACATGTTCTAGCTACTTACACTCTGTTACTTCTGATCACAATAACTGCTATGGTTATGTTCTTTTGTTTTTGGCTGTAAAAAGTCATATCTTCTTAATCTGGCACTTCTTATCATATTTCGTGATTATTTAAGTTTTTGAATATGCATGTTGCAGAAGAGGAAATGGAAAGTGGCATCTTTTCACCACAGTGTAATGCTCAAGCATGTGTTCATTGGGGTGATCCAGCCTCTTTCTCTACCATGGATTTTGAGTCAAACTCATCTTCAGACCCTTCTTTCACCAGGAAAGGGGAGCCTTATACAAATCTGGAGCCTTTGTTGTCCGATTCACTTTTCCAAGATTGTGGCGCATGTACTCAGATAGAAATCTCTGATGGGAATTCTGATGTAATCAGGAATGTGGCTATTGAAGAAAAGAATTGCAAGCAGGTTTCAGTTGCTGATGTGCTGTGTTCTGCATGCAAGCAACTACTATACCATCCTGTGGTTCTTAACTGTGGCCATGGTACTGTTCACATAGTTAGCCCTCTTATATCTGATCAGGTTTCAAGTTATCTGTTATGGAAAAAAAATTTAGTTGATATGCAATTATTCTTATTTTCATTTCCAATATCGTATAGTATATTGCGAGAGTTGTGTCATCATCCCTGCCGGTGAGATGCTTAAATGTCATGTTTGTCAAACCTTGCATCCAAAAGGATTTCCAAAAGTTTGTCTGGTGCTTGATCAGTTCTTGGAGGAACAATTTCCTAGAGAATATGTGCTGAGAAGAGATGCTGTTCAGCTCAAACAAGTTGATTTCAAACTCAAGAGTATGACGATCTGTATCTCTGAATGCTTAGTTTCTTCTCAATCCTCAAAGTGCATATAAGAAGAATTGGTTCTTAAAAACATTTTGTGTTATAGTACTCGATATCTGAATTTAGTTTAGTAAAACCATATGGTACACATCATGTTTCCTAAATTTGTATAATTTTTGTTTTGCCATTTTCATTGTAACATTTTTCACCATTACTTTGTAAGCTAAAATAATTAAACTTATTCACACAGTCAATATAGTCAGCCCTCCAAAACTTGGCGTATCTTTTAGAGAAATCATAAGAATTTTGTTATGTGAACCTCACAAACTTCATCAGTAGAATTCTATGATACCATGGCCAACAGTGTTAGCTTGGCTGTCTCCATTTGGTGGTATTAAGATATAGTGAGAGTTTTGTCATTCTTTGATCTCATGGGATGTGGACCTTTATGATACTGGATTGTTATGTTAGAGGATAATCTTAGACTCTTAGTTGCCACTTCTCTCCTTTCGTTTAGGAAGCTCTTAATTTGTTGGAATAAGGCCAGATGTAAATAGAGTTGAAATCAGGTTATCACTGATATATGGATAAGAAGAAATGAAAGTCGGGTTGAGAGGTGATACAGAAAGGCTTTTGGTGTCTAATACTTAATACTATGGTACTGATTGAAATTGTAGCAATAAAGTTTACAACTGGTTCTGGAGATGAAGTTGAAATTATACTTATTGAGGTTCTGTAATTTTATGGAGTAACTTTCTAAAACCAACAAGTATTAAGTATTTTAATTTTGGTGGCCATTCCTATACTAGACTTACTATTCCATTAGGCATGATATAGTAATCATTATAAACTTTTTTTAAGCAAAAAGTTAAAAAGCTTTTTAATGATAAGATTCTAAGGAAATTTATTGCTCTTTTTTCTATGGCATAATATCCAGTTTAAAAATTAATGGTGTTTTGATGATTATACCGTCCTATGCATAAATGTAATAAAGTATATTATTGATGCTGCTAAATTTTATCATAACTTTAGCATGTCATGTAATACTGCTTCAATGTGCATGTCCTGAGTACTTTGGACTTGCCAGTTACTTGCTACTGTATGCTTCAGGTTCCAGTTCGACCGAATCTGGTAAACAAGAAGAGAATTTACTGCAGTCTGATACTCGCTCAAGCATTCATTTTGGAGTCGGCTGTGATTCTTGTGGGGTAAATATATTCCATTACCTACATTTGCCCTGCTGCCTTGATTTTTGGTAGCATGGCTATATTTGCTACCTGACTTGCAACAAACTTGTTTATTTCATCTATTCTATCATGGGTTAGTTCACTTAGTTGCCTTCTGATGTGGGTATTCTTTACCAATTAGTGTTTTTTTTTTTTTTCAAATTTATTGTTGGTGCGTTCGACACTTTTACAATTTTGTCCATGTTTAGTTGCTTCCGTCCAAAATGCTGAGCCATTGGTTTATCCTCCTTTCTCTTTGTAGGAGAAAGCATATTGTTTCAACTTGATTATTGGATACTTTTGGATGCATTGATGCCCCAAACAGTATGATGATGTTCACTTCTTCTTTTTTGTGTAGAGATGAGTGTCAATGGAACTGTTAGCAATACTTTTTGGACATGCAAATGCCAAAACTTTAATAGTTGTATTAAGTACGTAAAATCTGGGTATGTTGCCATTTCTAGAGTGTGGCAAGCCAAACATGTATTGTCAGAGATGATATTGTAGCATATTGGTGATCTCTCTCTTTATTAAAAAAAAAAAAGAAAAAAAAAAAAAGAAAAGAAAAAAGAAAAAGGTCTCTCTTTTAGTTGCAATTTTTATCGGTTGCTTGTTGTAGTGCATTTGACATCCTTTTAGTGATCTGTGCACTTTGCCAAACAGTGCAGATATTTTTCACTTCGTTTCATCCCTAGGATCCTATTGCAAATTTTCAAAACATAAATTTATGAAGAGACTCAAATTTTTACATTGGATGACTCCCAACTTCTGAGAGTTAGTGGCACCCATAATTTCTACCATATTTTTGTTGGCTTTAAAGTGTATGCAGCAGAGTAACATCTCAAGTTGTGTCGTTTGTCTACAGATTTATCCCATAATTGGGGATAGATACAGGTGCAAAGATTGTGTGGAGAAAATTGGTTTTGACCTTTGTGGTGATTGTTACAATACGCCATCCAAGCTTCCAGGGAGGTTCAATCAGCAGCATACCCCAGAACACAAGTTTGAGCTTGTAAGGCTCATCAATTTTCGTAATATGTTGGGGCTAATGGCTATAGAGCTGGAGGACAACTCTCTTTTAATTGATACTGATGCCTCAGAGGATTCGGAAAATGGATCTCCTGTTCCTGCTTCGCCCAGTGGTGCTCAGGAGAATGCTGAGAGCGATTGGGCTGCTAATAGTGCCTCCACTGATGGTGGAGAAGATCAAACTGGTTCTCAGTCAGCCGCTTAAAATTCTAGACTGAGCTGAAGCCATAAGCATCCTTCCTAGGGTTCTGGGAGTTGCTTCCTATCCAGCAACAATAGACTTCAACCATTCAAGGCACAGTATAAGCATTTCTCATCCCCTACTATCTCTTTCTAGTTAGATGCATAGTTACCATAAAACCATGCATGGCCTCTCTAGATATTTTCTCTTTGTATTTGGTGTTTATGTTCCATCCAGATTGAAGCTGCTTTTGGGTATGTGTGAGAATACAAAAGACTTCGTGTTCTTCTCGTTGGTTTTTGGACGCAGGTGTAAGCAGTCATGGGCGTAATGGTGTGTCTCCATGTTTCCACAGGTTTTAGTAGATGATTCATATAGTTATTCAATCTTTGGTTGACGATGCATTCACTCATTGTGATTGGTTATTTTTTACAGTGAAACATAAGTTAGCTGTGCTTGATTAGTGATGCGTACATATTATGTGCTCTTTTTGGCTTCAAATGTAGCACTGCTAATGAGAATGCGTTCAACATATGCATTTGCATCTTATTCACTTTTTTGTAGTCGATCCATTAGTGTAATTAATTACTTGGTATCCCATAATTCATTAGCAAGTACACTCGTGTATGAGATTGACAATGTATATATTATGCAAATCTGACACAATTGGATTTCTGCTTGAGAATGGGGAAGAACAACCCCTGCCCACCTTTTTCTTCCTTGGCGAGATTCAAATAGAGTTGCATGAGTCTCCATTTGTTATGGTAGCAAATGAATGGGCAGTATGTGCAATGTATCCAGTGAGACTAAACTGAACTGTAGTTTCCAGGTTAGCTCTCCTTCACTCTAGCACTATGTGTTGACGCATAGCCTAAAGGACAACACCCAGATACAACCCCGTACATAGGATTCATACTTCACTGGTTTTCAAAGATTGCGCCAGGTGATCTCTCTCTCTCTTAAAGGTCTGCCGCCTTTAGAGGAAACAGAAATCACCTGGGCGATGGATGGTGCTCATAGTCCTTTTGAATCATATTGTGTGAATCACCGGAGTCTGATTGTTTCTTGCTCTTGGGCGATGTGCGTAGTCAATTTATGGAGGATCATTAAGGTAAAGTAGAAGTTCACAATAAGCTCAATGGTTGTTCACTCGGCTAGTGCATGAGTAATTAGCTCAATAGAACCAGATGGTAGCTTTGATATCCCGTGTTCAGAAAACTCAAGCTTAAGTAGTGTGTAGATCTCAATATATTCATAAGATTTGCTAGCATTACAACTTCAAATGGACTAATCAAATTGCAATTAGAGTCAGTCCTCTAAAATCACTTTAGAAATTAATTAGTTGGTCCTCTTGACGACCTTGAAATCCAAGTCTTGTTACCTTCCAACTCACCTCGGAGAGACTACGTAAGCTTTAGTTTAACTCGCCCGCTTTAGCCAAGAAGGTTGCCCTGCCCCTCTCCCCTCCTATAGCCAGCTCCTGAGAGCTTCCATCTCGGTCAACCCTTCCCTTGGTTCAATAGCTGGCTCCCGGTACCTCTTTTACAGCTCCTTCAATTTGTACATAACTGCCTCAGGAAGGCTCGGTTGAACGAGATATTCTATTTACCTACCATCTTGCTGCCAAGCGTTCAGTCAATCAAAACTTGGTTTCAATCAATTGAGTCATCATGACTCGAAATAAATGTGAGTTCATTCAAGTCAGGTCGAGTTAGAAAATAGTCAAAACATTCGTTTTTTTTTGCGACTGAAAACTTTGGATTCAATCAATTGAGTCATCATGACTCGAAATAAATGCGAGTTAATTCAAGTCAGGTCGAGTTAGAAAATAGTCAAATCATTCGTTTTTTTTGTAGAGCTTGGTTGATCGAAGTATTTTCTCAGTCAATCCAGTGTCATCTGGATCAACTTTTTCCCGCTTAAATCCAAGTATTGCCACATGTACTATTTTCTCGGTTGATCGAGCTTTGCTCTCACTCGACTAAGCTTGTGCAAGAAACTTTAAACTTTGCATTTTTTTAATATGTTTTTTTTTTTGGACCATTTTGTCCTATGTATTTTTCTTTAAGTCTCTATTATTTAAAATACACGTTTCATTCTTGGGTGTTGCATGTTAGCCGTTTGGTGGGGTATTTTTCTCCTCAATACCCCAAACCCGATACTCTTTCTTTCATAAGATAGAAAATAACGTTTAAAAAAAAAAAAAAAAAAAAAGAGAGAAAAAGAAAATAACGTTTAGAAATATTTTTTTTTAAAAAAAAAATCGAATTGAGTGCTGACGTAAATATGACACAAGCTAAGGCAAGCAACTTCACCTGAAAAATCCCATGTGTATAACACGCCTGGTCTTATTAGCCCAAAGTCGGTGCAGGACCCAGCAGGTGCTGTCAGGTCCGTCATCTTCGTGCATGCCACGCCTCATTTCAACGCGTGACTCAAAACCTTGCCCTTCTGTTTTTTTTTCAGCCCTTCTAGACTCGGTAAATAAAGAAAAAGGACGGAAAAATGGTAGGATTTGTAGAAAGGACAAGAGTTTTTCCTCTAACTGTAAATTTTCTCTACTTTAATCAATAAAAAAATATTTTTATGTGTTCTGAGAATTATATGCTTTTTAATAACACTAATAGAATTTGAGGGAGAGATGATATAGAGAGAGGCTCTACCTTCTCTCTACAAATCACTTTTTTTCTTTTCTTTTAGACAACAAAACTAATAAAAAGCCTCGAGGAGAAAAGATCTAGATTTTCCCTCCTCCCCCCTCTACGATAGCAGTACTCGGTGTTTCCTCCGATCTCCGTTTTAGGCGGGTGTTTGTTTCAGATCTAAGTTATATCTCTAGATCTTGCTTCTGATCTAGTTTTCTCTTTCTTAGATTTGCTTTTCTTCATCAGCCTTGGTGCGCCTTCTTGGGGATCTCTTCGATGCCGGGCTCTTCCGCTGCTACTTATGGAGTTTTTTAGTTTTTTAAGTTTTATTTTTTTGTTGTTGTGTTTGGACTACTCATGTCCTAGATCTTGGCTGTTTGATGCAGATCTGGTATATGAGTTAACTTTCGTTGTTTTTCTTGTAATAAGACATCCTGCCCTTTTGGGTTGTGGATGGTTTAGTCCACTGACCTTGGGTTGTGGGGGTACATCTATGTTTTGTTGGTCTCTGCTTGTTACAGATCTGTTCTAGTATCGGAAGTCACATATAGGTTAACCGATTAGTGAAGTCGCAGTTTTGGCTATGATTTTGTCTTGGCTATGGTTAAGATTTGTCAGAGTTTTGTTGCTCTGCGTTGTATAAGCTTCGTGCTTTTGACTTATACCTTAATGAGATCAGTATCTTTAAAAAAAAAATTTGAGGAAATTCCATTATAAAGCATGTAAATAATGTAATGCCCCTCCTTTCTCATTCAACATAACTTTTTTTTTTTTTTTTCCTAATAAAAAAAAGGTTGGAGGGAGAGGGAGGCTAATTGTAACTATCCTACTTGGGAGTAACCATAGTAGTACCAACCCTCAGGACGCCATTCAAGAGTGATCTAGACGGTGGGAACTGCAAGCACTCCCTTAAGAGACTAAATGAGACTCAAGGTGACTAACACTAATACGTTAAGGGATTCCATTGTGGGAGTCGAACTCAAGCCCTAATACATGTTCAACCTCATGGGAATTCTCTTAAGACCATTGACATAACGCTTGAATGCCCTTCCTCTATATATATATTCTGTGTTTTGCGACTTTATTTGTATTTTGTGGGTTCCTATCTTTCATCTCTTTGGCAATTAGATCTTCCAATTGAGTTTTTTGTAGCCAAATATGTGTTAGTACATATGCACTCTTCAGTCATTGCATCGGACTCTGACAACACATCTTCAACTTCAATCTCTTTCTAGTAGTTAATATTGTTTTTAAGTGGAAATTTAGATATGTTCACCTTAATATTTACTCTTTTCTGCTTTTGTAATCGCGTCGTATAGCTCCTTGAAATGATCAAGTTACTTGTTTGACCAATTTATTAACATTTACGTGTATTTTTTTCATTATTACATTGTTGCATTTCGTTTTGAGGCCGTTGTTAGTGAGTTTACTTTTTTTTTCATTTCTATGATCACTCATTATTTTTTCCTTTTGAATCAAGAGCAGGAATCATCATATTCATAATCCTTTTCTTTATTCAATTAAAAAAAAAAAGAAGAAAAAGCTATAATGTTGAATTTATTTTTTTTTTCAGAAAAAAATGGAGATATGTGAGTGGCTAGGAGTGATGATTGGCTCAGTAATACACGTGGGCTATTTGTACGGCTCATTAGCACCCTTGGGAAGTTAAAAACCAAGGTAAAATATATATATATATATATATGTAAATGGCATAGTTACCTAGAAGGTTTAGGGTTTTCAGGAGATTCCCTTAAAGTTTGAAAAAGGTTGGGATTTCAAGGGGAAGGACAGATTTCTGATATGAATGCTCACAGATTTCAGATTTCAGATTTCAGATTTGTATCATGTGCTACAAATTCATAATCATAAAGGATGGATGTGGCAGATTTTAAGGAATGGGGTCCATTCATTATTCATGTACTACATCTACAAAATGGCTCCACATTTTGTGATCAAATTATTGTTTTCCGTTTGTGAGTTGAGTTGTGGCCAAATTTGTTATCAGAAAGAAAGTGATCAATTTATAATTATTTTTTTTTAAAAAAAAATAATAATTAATTTGGTTCTAAAAAGATGTGTTATCATGGACATATGAAATTTATTATTTTGGGAAGAGTAATGCTAGACATATTGTCACTTTTTTACACTTAATTCTCCACATTTATATGCGGCTTTTAAAACCGTCACTAAATTTGTGATGAATTTCTATTAGATTTTAATGGACAGTGGTTTTTAAAGCCACATATGGGTGCAAAGAATTTGGCCTAAAGATGTGAGAGTATATGTAGCATTACTCTTATGGGAAATGTGTCACCATCTAATGAAATGATAACACATCACTTGAGAATTAACTTTTGAAAAAAAAAAAAAAAAAAAAAAAACGAAGCTCTTATAATGAAGTTCTTTAGCAAAAATAGCCCGTCCATTACAGTAAGATTCTCTTCATTTAACTTGGAGTTCATATATTATTTTTTTTGTACTTTATCAAGAATATGGTATCATGTCATTTAATTTTTAAAAATAACGTGGAATATATATACTAATAAATTTGTGAAATTTAATATCAACCATAAAAAAAGAGTTGAAGGCAAGATTTGAGCTCCCAAGTCTATGATGATGTCTAGACAAATTAAAGAAACATCTTTATCAATATATATATCTCTCTTTTTTATATTTTGGGTGAAATTTTTACTCTCATATATATATATTTGTGTTTTTAAATAAAATACATGCCGCCTCTCTCCCCCCTGTCATGCAAGGCGAGCATTTTTACTCATATTTCATGTTTCTTCATGAATCATACAATAGTCAAAATCATTAAAATCGTGTATTTTTAAATGATATATGCTAAACATTATAATTCTATTCAACATTATTGATGCTATATCTTTGGATTAATTATTATTAAATAAAAAAAAAAAAAAAAACTGTTTTTGAAGTAAACTTTCGTTATTTCATTCAAAATAATTCAACTCACACAACAATCAGCAGTAACAACATCATGAAGAAATATTTGGTACTATTCCATCCAAATTTTCTCAATGAAACTTAAAAATGCAGTTTTTGTCAATAAATGTACCGTCATATTTGCCCCCTTCTTGTATGTGTCATACGCTATAATCGAAGACTGCAAAATTATCTTTGAATCCTCAATTGAATTACCATACATTTGCTGCAATTGATCTTCCTTCATGTGTCATGTTAACATTATTAGACAATTTTATGACAAAAATATAATATTTTTTTAAAAAAATAAATTAAATTTGGAGGTTTATAAAAATGACATTTTTGGACGTTTTTAAATAATATATATATATATATATTAAAAAAAGTGCATGTAAACTATGATAATCAGTACTGCTGGCTGTGAAATTGAGTAAAAGCAGATTCGATTAGCACTGGTGAGGGGCCCTACGCAGTAAAAAAGGACCAATAAGGGTTGTATATTTTTGGCGGGAAATTTGGTGAGGGAAAAGATTCCCTACTCCCTAGGAATGGTACTGTTTTAAGGGAATTAATTGAGGGTTAATGTAATTAATGTAATGGGGTGGGGGGGACATTGATAATTGTGCTTAAGCTAATTGATTGATTCTTTTTAAATGGCTAAGATCAATGATCAATGTGAATGTACTATAAAGCCCTAAAATGGGGAAAAGTCATGATTTTAGTAATGCCCAACAAAAAGGACTTGTTGCTTTAAGAGTTTTGAGCATTTCAAGGAGCTAAAGATGCGAAAGTTAGTAATGATTTGGCTGATTAACAACGATAATTATTAATAATAATAATGAAAACATAAAACAAAAGCCTAGCCAAATCAGGATTAAGATCCCCTTTGTAATTTTGGCCGTTTTAATCCTGAAAAATATCACTTATTAAAAATGTGGTATATTACTGTTGAGAATTAAATATATTTTCATTAGTTTTTGATCTCCATGTTTTCTTTTTAAAAAAAAATTAAGCAAAAAACCATCTTTTGAATTTATGAAGAATAAGCATTTCTACAAAAGTTAAGAGGAAACCTTTGAGGAGGATTTTTTTTCTTTTTTGTTACCTCGATAACATGTAACCTTTTTAATAGGTATAGTTTTTCAACATTTCCGATGCTTGGAACCGCCTAAATTGTGTAATTTGAGAACAATTTCAAAAATAAAAAATAAAAATTGTAAGGAATTTTGATCTGTGAAACCGAGCCTTTCCCAAAGTCTCATCTTCCAATCATTAAGGAACTCTCACAATATATTTTTTTTAAATAAAAAATTTGTAAAATTCAAGTCATTTGTTGCATCGAACTGTTTGAAAAATGCCACCTATTAAAAACAATATTTTATTGAGGTAGCGAAAAATAATTTATTTTCAAAAAGCTTCTTCTTTACTTTGGCCGAGAATTTTTTTTTTCATAAAACTAAAAAATAATTTTTTAGCTTAAAACTTTTATACAACATAAAAAAAACAAAAACTTGATATTGAGATCAAATAATAACATTCATTTGATAGTTTACATTTATATTTTCCAAAGGACTAGACTGGACCTGACCTAAAGACCCAAAATATTTATCTCAAAATCAATTCAAATATTCTTACTTTTGACATCACATCAATTACTTTTAATTATTATTCAAATAAAATATTAACTACAGAACAATTTTTTTCTCACTTTTTTGTACAAAATATTCTTATTTTTTTTTATACATCAATCAAATCTACTATAGTTTTAGTCATTTACCAAACACACCCATTATGTCTTTGTCAAATTGTGGTGGGCGTTAAAATCCACGAAGTAGACATGTGTTTGAAATGATGGTCACATCAAATGACTCATAATTGTGAAGTCGAGGCATATTTGATCCCTCCATCTCCATGTCCATCGATGATGAGCAAAGCATCATAATTTTCAGAGGCCCCCCCCTTCCCAAAACCTAAAAAAGAACCCCCACAATCTCAAACAAAAGAAAAGCAACCGAGTAAATAAAGCAAATTAAGGAAACACAGATGATGATGAATATGATGATCAAAGGAACCAATATTCTTTTCTTTTCTCGCGGGAGTGTCAAGTGTGGCACTAAAATGAAGAAAGAACTCATAAAAAAGATGTGTTTTAATTTCCCCGACAAACTTTAAACCTACCACGTTTGCATCTTTTGGTTGGATTAAGGTGATTGAAGGGAGACAGAAAAACAAAACGAGGGAGCTAGCCTGAAAAAAAATAAATAAATAAAATAAAAAAGAGCACGATTTTTCCATTAGTGCGTTTTCTTTTTCCTTTTATTGTTAAATTGAATGTTACTTTGAGTCATGGGTTAGTAGATATTATTGTCATAGATAATGTTTTTAATTTTGATTTTTATGTAAGCATATTTGATTTGTAACCTCGTAGCTTCGTCTATGATTTTCTCAGAGCTTTTTGCTTTATTATGTAAGAATGTTTATACTCGTAATCCTTCTTCAACGAGACTGTAATGACTTCCTTAAAAAAAAAAAAAAAAATGTTACTTTGAGTGAATACAATGTACTTTGAGGAACCGATGTAATTTTTAAATAGATACTGACTTAAGTATAAGAGTCATTTTTGTCAGCCCATGCTGACAAATTCCTACTTCTCCCATCTTTTACATGTGCATTTAATTGATTTCAGCACGAAGAGAACTATATATTATTGACATATACCAAATAGTTATTGTGATTAATCTTTAAAGGTGATCCCGAAGAGTTGACTTGATTATAAATGATAGTGGAAAAGGTCGAAGAGTAAGAAATATGAGTCGGAAGAACTTCGAATCAGCTCCTTTGGGTTAATGTGGTTGACATAAATGGCAAATAACTTTCACACCAAACTTTTAATTGAAATTTTCATGAAAATCGACAGAATGCCAAATCACTGCCAATCATAATACAACACGTATCTCCCATAATAAAAAATAAATAAATAAAAACAAAAAAAGAAACAAATTTATTGGAGGTGGTTCAATCATCCTATTTTGCCTAAACTGAGATGGCTAAATCACCCCTTTTGTTATATTTATATTATAAGTAATACGTGTTGTATTATGATTGGTGTTGATGTATATATATGTCCACTAACTTCGCATGCAAAAAATTATGTCTTCAAAATTTAAGTTGTAGAGTTAATAGTTCTCTGGTGCCTGTTGTTTCATAATTGTCAAATAGCCACTTTTTTTTTTTTTTTTTTTTTTTTTTTTTTTTTTTTTTTTTTTTTTTTTTTTTTTTTTTTTTTTTTTTTTTCATTTTGGTGTTTCTAACTTTCTATTACTCTTATGGAAATAAATTTCCTTCAAATTAATTTGGAAGATTTTTTTTTTTTAACTCATGTACTATAATAAATGTTAAGTGTAATTTAAAATATGAGAATCACTTTTATTTATTTTTTAACAGTCTTCAACTCCCCTTCAACTAACTTAAGAACACAAACATTTGTTTTTGAGGAATCCAAATGTATTAGAAGATGTTTGAAATTTATCAAAGAAAGTTAAAGGAAATTTCCTTCAAACTGATTTAGTGAAAATTTTTGTCCTTAGGCTACTAGCTATTGAATCGACAAAAAAAGTATGCCATTTATAGGGAAAAAAGAGGTTAATGCTTTAATGACTTAAAAAATAAGTGGCAAAGTGGAATGGGATCCTCTCCGGTTAGTGCAATATAAGATGGAAAAATGGTCTTTTAAAATTTGTTGAGACAATTTTACTTCTTTTTATTTTATTTTTTATTTGAATAAGAAAAATGTTACATTGGAGGATCATTTCCGCTTGATCCAAAAGAAAGAAGGAGCGACCGATCCTAAAAACAAAAATGAGGTGGACTCCCTAACAACAAACCAAAATGAAAAACAACAGTGCATGCAAGAATATAAACAATTTTACCCTTTTATATTGCCTAACGAAATCCTCTTCATTTCCAATGAAATAGATAGAATCGTTATACAACCAAAGTACAGAATGTTTATCCAACATAAATTTTGCATTATCAATGAGACAATGGCTTACAACTAATAAACTCTAGCCTATTTCTTGTCTTGATATATAGACTGCAATGCGTACCTTAAATGACGACTACAAAGTATTTAACACAAATGAAGTGTTGTTCTCTGGGGTGTCGCATGGTTTAGAGAATACATATATATATATATATATATATATATATATAATGACGTGGTACAATATGACCAAGAAAGAAATGAATTTAAATTTTGAGAAATTTAACCATGTTGTGTCACATTACGAGATTTTTTTTGCATGCCTAGCTTTTCTATTCCATGTTTGGTTTACTCTTAGGCTTTATGTAGGAATATTTATGCTTGGCAAAACATCATTACGTTTATCTCTCAAAGTTTTAAGGTTAATTGTATGAAACAAAAGTGTTTAAAAATTAAACAAAAAATAACCAGAAAGAAAAACTATATATAAAACATGTTTTTTAATTTCTTTCATTTACCAAGGTACATGCTACCTATACTTTTTGATTTAATTATTTTATTTTTCATTATAAATAAATTAAACTTGCTTATTTTAATTTTTGTGGAATAAAATAATTTCTTACTTTAATGTACAGATTTTACAAATTGTCACTATCAAGCCCAAAAAATAGCATTAAAAAATAACTACCACAAAATTCTCACATAGTTTAATTTTTCTTGTATAACCATACCATATCCAATAATAATAAAAAAAAAACAAACAAATAGTGGCATTAAGACCATGTTTGAGAGGTCTAAAATTGCTTTTAATACTCAAGAAGTCCGTTTGAAAAAAAAGTATTCGTTTGGTAAAAAGAAATTAAAAGCGCTTCTAAGGGTCCAAAAAACTTAAAAATGGCAAAAAAAAAACATTTTTGACAAGCTTAAAAATGAAGTTTTTATCCAAAAACTCTTTTTTTTTCTACTTAAAAACTCTATTTATCAAATGCATTATAAAATGTTAAAAAGTTTGCCAATCATAAACCAATGACACTTGTTACATATATAAAGGAGTCACTCTTGCATATATGAAAACTTGAATGACAGTCATAAAGCAAAGCATAGGCATTTTTTGTCCTGTAAAAGAAAACAACTTTCCCAATGCCAAAGGAATGTGAATTCTCACCTCTTTAGAAGGGAATGCGCATTCCCATAATCCTAGCATCTTGATTCCTTTTACTTAAATGCAACTAAAAATGAATACTAAAATATTATCCCTATCCAAACATCACATAAGACTAATGTTACTCTTACAACCATTTTATAACTCTCTCGGGAGTAGACACTGCTTAGTCAAGGGAAAAAATTTGCACCCATTTCTCCTGGTTGGTGCCATCTCCAATCACCATGCAAGGGTGGTCGGACCACTTAATATTCTAGTGGTCGACCAGATGACAAATCAAGTGTGACAACAACCACCTCTATTGAAATATGTAGGCTCTTATACCATGTTAAAATATATATAAAATATAAAAGTACTAAAATGTGAAAGAGAATAAAAAGAGAGCGGAAGTGGAGAGAGATGTATGTGCTACATCTTGTATATTCACTATATATTAAACAATATTACATAACACTCTTTTTATAGAGAGACAATTAGTGATCAAGAGACCCTAAAGTAAACTCTAGACTAATTAAGGCAACATAATAAAATAATATCAAATATTCTAACAATCTCCAAGAATTCGGTTGTCCCGCTCATATATGTTTGGTTGGAGTGGCTGGCCACCTCCTTGGAGGTGGTCGGCCTCCAATAGAAGAGGTTGGATAATATTTTTACTTTGACACGTACGTTAGAGAGTAAACGGCAGAGTTATAAAATTAGTGAAGTGTAGGATTTTTTTTTTTTTGAAAGGTAGGATTTTTGGTTTGATATATAAAACCCCAACCTCAACTTTTCTTCTGTCCCTCTCAACTTCCTCCACCTCCCACCGCCTCTTCACAACGTTATACATCACTTTCACAATGTACACGTCACACTCTCTCACTCTATAAACAAACATAAAAAGTTGAAAACAATGAAAAGAACCAAAAGAGTTCACTTTCACAACCAGTGGATAATAGCATGCTTTCTATTTAATTTCTCAAGTTTTTTCACTTCAATTATTTCATCTAAAATTGTTTAGATCATTGTATTAATAATTAATGGGGATAATTACTTTTTGCCCCATAAATTACAGTGCCTTAATACTTTTCTCCATAAACTATCAACTATGATACTTGATCCTATCATATTATTATTTTATGACACTTTTCTCTATTTTATCAGTCATAAAGGTTAAAACTAACGGTCAACGATCATATGATTTGCATGTACTATTTTAAATTTTTTTCTTTCATTTTTGTCCTCATTTCAGATTTTTGGATTAAGGTTTAGGAAGGTATAAGTGTCATTTTATTGATTTGAAATGGGGTTAAAAATGGAAGAAAAAAAAATGAAAATGATTGACCGTTAGATTTAACTCTTTTGACTGATGAAAGGAAAAAAATGTCATAAAATAGTAGTTTGATAAAGCCAAGTGTTATAATTGGTAGTTTATGAGAAGAAAGTGTCAAGGCGCTGCAGTTCATGAAATCAAAAAGGTAATTACCTCTAATTGATGCCACGTAAACAGTTTTACCTTGCCACGTAAAAGAATAATGTTTTACTCTTTAGCCCTTCTCCCATTTAAAATTATCACGGAATCAGTGGGTTTAATGGGTGGACCCCTATGGCTATGGAGTTACTTCCCAGAACTACTGATAATTTTAAAAAATAGAATAATGAGATAAGGACTAAATAATAATGTATAGCATGTCTTAGAGGAAAAAAAAAAAAATATATATATATATATATATATAGAGGTATCAACACTTTTCTTGTTTGGATTACTAGCAATACATGCACAAAAAGTAAAAAATAATTATTCATTTCCTTTCTTAGCACTTACCCAATTTTTTGTATTTTTTAAATTCAATATTAAATCTGTGGGGTCAATGTGTGGACTCATATGGACTCCACAAATCTATCTATAATTTTGAAAAATTGAATAATAGGATAAGGATCAAAGAATAATGTATAACATGTCTCAATTTTTTTAATTTTTTTTTTTAAAAACATGTCTCAAAATAAATAAAAAAAGAGAAAAAAAGAAGAAGAAATTCCTATGAAACCTACTTATTTGAGCAAATATTGGGCACCCGACCCACTAGGACATACAAATATCATAAAAATTCTCTCATGTTTACTATCTTAATTACTAATAATTCAATCAATAAATTATCGAAAATGACGAAGTGGGTGGTTGCCCCCATTGCAAAGGTAGAGAATTACTCATCTGTTTTTTTGTTTTGATTTTTTTTTTCCAAAGATTTTGATATTTTTAATAAAAATAATTTTTTTTATTTTTTATTTTTATCACGTGATATGTGACATGCCAAAACTGTGAGTAGCTAGCTAGCATGAAAATAGTTATGGATTAAAAAGATGGAAGAAAAACGTGAAAATATTAAAAGTCGAATTTAAAAATGGACAAAGTAAAATCGAAAGTTTTACAGTTTTCCTTTTATAAGTTTTTAACCATATATAAATAATTTTCTTAAATAATAAATAATAATAAAAGAAAAGTTGAAAATCTACCGAATAGCGCTAAAACAACGACAGAAGAAAAGGACCACAGAGAAAGGAATATGACGAGAATATAAATGAAGTGCTGTTCCCTAAACCCCCAACCCTAACTTTTCTTCTTTCCCCCTCTCAACCCCCTCCACCACCCCCTCCCCCTCCCCCTCCCCCACCTCTCTTCTCTTCGTTCTGCACAAAATCTCCCTCTCTTTCTCTCTCTCACAAAGCAAAGGAGTCTCGCTTTCATAAAGATAACAGACAGAGGGAGATGGGAAAGTACATGAAGAAGCCGAAGATCACAGGCGAGGTGGCGCTGCTCATGGAGCTCTCGCACTCCATTGGCGTCTGCACCAGAGCCAAGGCGCTAGCGCTCCAACGCCTCCAGAAAACCACCCCGTCACCCGCGGTTGCACCCACCCCGGATGCCTCCTCCTTCTCCTACCTCCAGCTACGCAGCCGCCGCCTCCAGAAACCGCCTTTACTCAGAAAACAACTACAGCAGCAGCAGCAGCAGCAGCCCACTACTGACGGAGAGAGCAATTCCAGGATGAAGGTGGGCTCGGTGGAGGTCAAGGAGGAGGATGAGGACGAGCAAGGGTATGCCAGTGAGTTTTGGAAGGGCGATGAAGCGGAGGAGGGTAATGATTTGGGCGTTGAGGCTTCGTTTGGAGAGAATACTCTGGAGTTTGATGGCAGAGACAGGTAAATTTCGATTCTTTCTGTGTTTTTCTGAAATGGGTTTTTGTTTTACTTTTGTTTTTTTTTTGAATGTTTATTTTGCCTCTCGTTTGTTCTTTTTTTTTTTTTTTTTTGGGTTCAGTCTCGCTGTGTGTTGTGTTGGTAGAAATGAGATTTTCAGTTTATGGGTTCCTTGCTCAGTTGCTTGGCCTTTTAGTTTTTCTTTTTTTTTGCTCCTTTTTTTGGTTTATTTGATGAATTTTTCTTTTGGGTGTCGTTTTTACTTCATTCTTAAGAAATTTTTTTTGGGAAGCTTTGCTTCATCCTTTTATCACTTTTGTGCTAAAAGAGCTCTTTGTGGGGGCTTTAGTTTTTAGTTTTTTTTTTTTCCCTTCCTTTTTATTTTTTAAAGAGCCTCCTTTCGTGACACGCCTCAAGTTTAAAATAAATAAAAAAAGAGGAAAATTTTGAATTCTACTGCAAAAATGTCCACCTTTTATCTTTTCTAGCTTGCATGAAAGGATTTGAAATCTTAGAAGTTTCGGAGTTCTTATTTTCTACTTATACAACTTAAAAGAAAGAAAACGGTGAAAAAAACCCAGGTCCGTTTTGCTGCAACTTTGGCGTATTTCTTTTTGTTTTTGCTTTTTCAAGTTTATAATTTTTAATTTTTTGGGTGGCTATCATGTTCTGTTTATGTAAATCATATATTGCAAAAAAATCGACTTTTTGTTTCTGTCATGATTTCTTTTTGGCTGCCTCTAGGAAATGAGATACGGAGTATTAAATTACATGGTGCCATGAAACATGCCTTAATTTGTCTTTTGGTTTGGATGTTGTCTTTTATATATAGTACATAAAAAATTAAAAGATGAAAAGAAGATTATCTATTTTCCTTGGACGGGTCTCGGCCATTTTAATTTGTATATGTTTTTCTTTTTCCTCTTTCGTTTGATTTTATCAATGTTTTATTGTTTCTGAAGAAACATGAATACCCTGATAAATCACTTTCATGAAGAGGTAGTGATGTTGAAGCGACTTAATGAATTACATGCAGTTTATAGTGATGTTGAAGCGACTTAATGAATTACATGCAGTTTATGTATGTGCAACTCGTGTACCCATTAGCAGAATTTATTATTTTCATTTTTGACGTCTCCATTCATTAAATGCCTTGAACGATTGTCAAGAAATTGATGTGGAAAATAAATCTCCTAAAGCCATTGTCGTTGAGTCTAGTGTCTGTGTATACTTTACTGGATCTAAGTCTACGCATCAGTTCATTGGTCATTTTTCTCAGCTATCTTCAAAACTAGCCTTTCAATGTTTACCTCAAATTTAATGCACCGGGAAAATAAAATAACTGGGTATATCCTATAATCGTCAACTTGGTTGTCGTTACTTTTCTCTTTGATTTTCGAAATCACCGTGCTGAAAATTGGGTGCTCCTTTAATGGTGGAAAAGGAAAAAGGGTGATGTAATTATTTTTCACAATACTGTCAAAAATAGTTTTTTTGCCTCATTTGTGTTAGCAATGATATATCGTATTCATGGGGCCTAGTTTCTGGCTGAAAGATGTGTAGGCTACTCTATTCCGGGGGATTTTCAGTAGGTAGCAAAAAGTTACAGTTCTTACTTTAACAAATTGGTGCTTGTCATATTAAACACCTGCTACTTTATTTGGTGGGTTTCTTTGCCCCACGAATAAGGATCTGATTCATCTGAGTGATACTTTAGGTATTATATTCAAAAAATTTGAAGTTGCTCAACTATATATGAAGCTGTTTCTAGTGTAAATTTGTATCAAGTGTGAACATTTTTTGTTTTTGTATTTTTAGCTAATAACTTGTGTTAAGTATAGCTGTGAAATGTTTTGGTGTGCATGTAGGAGCACCAGAGAGAGCACTCCTTGTAGTATGAGGGACTCGGATTCCATGGGAACGCCTGGTTCTACCACCAGGCGAACAACTTCTACTGAAACAAACCGAAGAGTTAGGAATGGCATGCGAAGAAACATCCCAACAGCACATGAGATGGAGGAGTTCTTTGTCTACGCTGAGAAGCAACAACAGAGAATATTTATTGAGAAGTATGCTACTATCTTTTCTGCTCTTTGCTTAAGAGTCCGTTTGGAATTGCGTTAAAAGAGTTTAATTTAGTAAAAAAGAAAATGTTGGTTTTGTAAAAAATTTAAAAATTACTTTTTTACCTTAAAAAAGCTTGAAATTGTGTTTCACGGAAAGTTTAAAAATGATGTTTTCCCTTAAAAGCTCTTTCATGCTTTTCATATTTTTTAGACAAAAACTTTTTAACGCAATCCTAAACATGCAACGAGAGTTTCGGTTCTCTTTCCTTTTAAATGCAAGATGTTTTACTTTTAATCAGCAGTGCAAGTGGCTTTTGACTAGCATTACAGTGATGACAATTATGCATTCCTAGTCACCTCAAAAGCATTGCTAATTTGTATTTCTGATATCTGCAGGTATAACTTCGATTTCGTGAATGATTTGCCCCTCCCAGGACGGTACGAATGGGTGCAGATAATTCCCTAAACAAAGATAATTTACTAGGAGTTGCTTTCCCTGCAATTTCTCAATTGATTCCTGGCTGAGCATTTGAAGTGCGAGCATTGAAAGAAAGTAGAGCTAAGACGTGTGGTTTAATGATCTGTAACATTACAGAGCTTAATTACACACTCTAACCAGCTAAAAATACCAAAATCCCTAGTTCAAGAGAATGGGGATTCATTAGAGAGGAGATTGGGTAGGGTAGTGTTTAGGGTTTGGATAGTTTCATGAATTGTAATTTTTAAGGGGTATATCTAATTATTACTAGAATGCATTTCCAGCCTTCTCTTCTTAATATTTCAGTTTTGTGTATATTTAGTTAGGGATTAACCATGTCTCTTTGGAAATAAATTAGCTATTTTCTCTTGTTATATATGCTTTGCCTTGTCCTCTGTCTCATGGCATTTTGATTAGTGGCTTTCTGAAGTGATACATTTTACCTTCAATTCCAATTCAAGTCTTGATGTTGATGTTTCTCAGTGTGCAAATCTAGAGTGAGATTGTTTTCTGCATTGGATGCCTTGACATGTGAGGATTGGTCAAGGTGGTAGGGGCCTCTTGGACTGCTTGTTCAGGTTGGCTGTCCTTTGTTTAACCTGTTCAACCAAAGCAATGTCCTTTGTCTGTCCATTCCCTTGGAAAAATGGGCACCTTGTCTGTGACGCCCCAATTCGAGACACCTTTTCAGGTCAAGTTGCTGTCTGCCAAAACTCTCAGGACAAAATCATACATCCCCCCTGCCCCTCCGGGCTCTTAACCAAACTCTGGTGAAGCTCTTGCTGCGAGCACCAAGGGTGGCAGTCTCCCACTCTCTTGTTGTGCCTTGGCTCTACGACATCCCGTCATCATCTAAGATTAGAGGATCTCTAAAAACCGTCTTGGATATTATTGACACCACACAATAAGTGCAAATTTCTGTGTACACCAAGCATTACGTTGAGCTGCAGCCAGAAACAAGACTGGTCACATTCCCATTTCCTCCGTTCCCATTGTTAGTGGAAAAGGAAAAAGAAAAAAAAAAAAAAAAACGTTTTATCTCTTACTAATCAGACCCAAATGAAAAGCAGTAAATGGTTTTTTTTATTATTTCCTCTTAACACGTGGCCTGTCAGTCGAATTGGCAACTGGGTCCTTTATATTTTGTGAATTGAGATCTACAACAATTATTTGTTCGAATTGCTAGTAATTTGAACAGGTAAAGTGAGATACCACGTATGAGACTCACATGTCTTAATAAGTGGTTGGACAACTCAAAATTAATTGGAGTAAGTAAATCTTATATAAAGTTTCTCATATTACCAACCTAAATTAATAACAATTTGAACCCATATTTGTTATGAATCTCTATCTGTACTTTGGCACATCTAGTTTAAAAAGCACCGATGGCGGTGGGGTTGCTCAAGCATTTTTGATTATTGCAAAGTATACTACTTGTGCGTTTCGGGTTCTTCTGACAATGGGGTCATCTTTAATCTTCAGCGTCTTCAAATTTTCCTCTTTTCTTCCTTCTTTCTTCTGAGATATGTGGCAGTAAAGCTGCTTCAGATTGTCAATGGAGGGGGGGCATTTATGGGATCTTTGAGCCATTCACATGGGACTTTGTACTCTTCTGCACTGATTGCATCACCAGACTGCAACAAAAATGTTCAACATAGATTTTATGATGCATCTAATTATTTCATCACTCCTTTTGGAAGACTGGAAGTTGAAGGTAGGGCCGGATGGTAGACCTAATGGGCATGCTTTTGCCTTTCTGTTTGGACATTTGGGAAAAAACCTTCAACAAGTGATGTGATAAATTATTAGTGCATGGTTTGTTTGTTTGTTTTCTTTTACCTTCTTTTAGCCATGCAGCCCATGGTTTAGACTCCATATTATTTTTGAAAAAACATAACCACGTATTTCACACCTATAGATCTTTTCCGACCCGCTTAAGATTTGGTGTAAAAGTATTAATTAAATTATTAAATTTGTTACTTTTTATTAGTTTAAGCTTTTGAAATAAGTCTTAAGTTCAAGGGTAATTCTAAATACTCAATTTTCATCCCATTGAGTTGATGCACGCCCTTTAGAGGGTGTATAAAATTTATAAAATCTAGTGCTTTCCTAAGGATCAATGGTCCTAAAGTCCGATGCAAAGTGGGTAAATTTGTGCATTCCTAATCGACCTTTCTGTCAAGTGAAATCTCATCAAAGGTATGTTGATTACAGCCCAATTATTGTACTTCTCTATTATCAAGCCTTCCTTTCAAGAATAGCTACAAACAAATTACATACAGAACTAGACAAAGTTAATGGGATTAATAGGACTATAGTTGTTTTCACTTTGAAATGAGAGGCTAGGAATGATGATGTCAATCTAACTTTCTATGAGCTTATGATGAGCCATTTAGAGAATATATTTTTAGGATGTGTTTGCTCCGTAATTTTGCATGTCAAAATATTCATTTATAAACAAAATCGCAAAATGTATCTTTTTTAGAGTGCAGTTAAAACTTGAAAAAAAAAACCCCATATTTTAAAAAATCAGGGCCAAATTTGCCCAAACTGCTAAACTAAGCGAACACTTTCTTTATTAACTCACATTTAGTAGAAAAATTTTAATATTGTGCCATACTACAAGTAGACTTATTCCATCATAGTATATCATGTGGTACCCTGTCAAGTAGGTCTAGGTGGAACACCAAAAAAACAAAAAAAAAGGTATAGGTGGTGTTATAATAATGGTATGTCACCTTCAAACATTAAATTGGAAGACCTACCATTGAATCTGGTGAGAGTGGCTTGAGATAACTGTGCAACTACCCCTGATGTTTATGCCTACCCCTCCTATAAGGCAAAGGCTATGTCTCTAGTGACGAAATCATGATGTTTGTCTGAGAGAGATTAAATATAATTCTAAAATAAAATATGTTTTGGCCCCTTATATGTTCATCTTCATCCATGAAGATTTTTGCAGGAAAATATCGACGGTAAAGATTAGTTGAATAGATAAAAATATTTTATGATATATATAGGGATCGTAAAATACATAAAGCTTGGGTTAGACAAACCAAGATTTTTGACATTAATAATTAAATGTTTTTTTTTTTTTTGTTATAAAAAAAAAAAAACATATTTTTAAATACTTTTTGTCTTGCGACAAAATGTGAGATGAATTGGCATGAGGGCAATGAAAAATGACACAAATGCTTTATGACATATTCATTAAATATATATGTCTGTAAATTTATTTACATGTTATTTTTAAAAGAAAATGGACAGAAGAGGTGGGTTGAAAGAGGTTGGCATTGACCTTTTCTCATGGTATTTAAGAGGAAAAATGTCCTGCCCTCTCCTTGACTCAAGGCTTCGCAGCAGAAAAGTCCCACCATTTATTATCCTTTAATTCTCATCTTACTTAAAAAAAAAAATAATAATAAAATATTAATATCAATAAATACGTTTGTGGGGGCCAGGTGCCTTGGGGCCCCAGTAGGCCCATCCCTATTCCTGTGGGAATGGGAAAGAAGCCTAACCCTTGTTCTTCACTCTCAGCCATGCTGCAAAAGAAAATTCTAACTTTGTGCGTCTCATTGTATAACAACAGTTTCTAAGCATGAACAAATCAAATGAACCCTAGTAGGCAGGATCTGTTTATTTTACAGCAATAACAGTTCAATCCCTATCTTTTTTCCCCGACAATGATATGTTCATATTTCATAGTCGGAAAATCCGTTATCAGTCATTTTATGATTAATATTAAATACCACTTGTCATAAAAGCCCAAAACAAGGACTACTTGACGAAAACAAAGTTCAAACTCAAGACTTTAGCTCTGTTACCAATATTAAATATCACTTATATCAAAAGTTTAAGCTAATAAAAATGAGTAAATTTAATAATTTAATTAATATTTTAACACTTTCTCTCACGTGTAGACTCAAACTTCTCATCAACAAGTGAGGTCCAACACATGAAATATTTAATTGAAATGATGAGTGAATTGTGAAGTAAGGATTCGGGCTCATGAACTCTAATACCATGTTAAATTATCACTTATCCCAAAAGCTTAAGCTGATAGAAAGTAATGAATTTAGTTATTTAATTACAATTCTAACAAGATATACATGATAGTTTGAAGAATACTTGTGTTTAAGTATAGTCCAATATAATTGGAATGCATGTTTTAAAACCATATGGAAAATATTTGGAGTCAAACTTTTACTATTACACTCGAGCAGACGAGTACATGCAAGTGTAATGCACATGCAATGTATTTGTGTTAACTTGTAAGACACTAGTGGTACTCAAAACCACACTCCAACCGTTTATGGGACAGCCTAGTACTTCACATTAATCATAGATTGGGAAAGCGTGTTCAAGGCCCAATCCTCACCTAATAAAGAACTAAAGTGAAACGTAGCATCCATGAGTACCTTTATAATCAAGCCTAGTAATCCTAGACAAAGTGCTTCCAAGTGTGGAAGCAAAGGATAAAAACGCTGTCACACAGCTTATCTTGGTAAAAGAGTTCTGGGAAAAAGAAGTTGAAAAGATCTTATGAAAGACCCTTATGAACATAAAAATTGTTTGTATATAGTATAGCTCACAAAACGTGATCAGGCCATCCCATAAAAGCCATCGTTGAGGTTTCCTTCAGGATCCAAAAGCTTTGCAATTTAAAATCTTCACTAGTTTCCCTCTAGTTAAGGTCAGATCATCTAACGGGAAGTTAAGAGAAAAGTAAGGAAACGAAGTATGTATACTTACTGAAATTATATAGCTTTAAGCACATCATATCATCAGCATATTTCATAACGTAAAACAAATAACTACCTGTTGTGTTCCTACTTTTGCTGAAGAGAAAATGCATTGTAATCTATGGAGTGGGAGGCATTAAACTCTCTGTGTGCTTTGCCTCCGCCATTTCAACTTCATATACACTGGTCTCTGAAGATTTCTCATTCTCCATTGCCATACTTTTCAGTTTCGCTAGCTGAACTGCACGCAGCTCGTATCTGATAATCCATGCAAGAAACAACATTTTGTGAGTGTGAGGATGAGAGCATCCAAGTGGTAAATAATGATTATCAAAAGAACAAACGGCATTCAGTGCTAGAAGTAACGGAACAAAGAAAAAAGAAAAGATGAAGAAGGTTTAGCATGATTATAGGATAGCTGGAGCTAGTTCATTTTATGTTGGCCAAAGATCAGACATCAAATTTCCTCAACAAGGATATTAACATGGAAATTGATCAAAAGAATATCCGCAAATAAGTATTCTTGAAGAAATAAAAGTATTTCACACTCCTATTTCTGTATTTTCTTTTAATTATCTCTTTTTCATAACTTCCCATTCCTTCTACACTATTTTTGGGCCAAGTTATTGTCCCGGTCATCAAAAATATTCAGGGCACAGCCAACTTGAAAGCTTCTAGTTGACTCAAAAGCGTGATGATAAAAAGAGTAAACTAAATGCAAGGACCATAATATGTTGAATAAAGACCAGCCAGAGAGTAACTATGTCAGATAGTTACCAGCTTAGGTATTATCTGTTTGCAAGAGTATATCTCATTGCCTCATCCCAATTGTTCATTAGGTAGAGGATTCTCATGGTGATGCTGTACAAAATACAGGGTTCACAAACAACAAAAACTAATATGCGAAAGCAGTTTCCATGTCAAATCCAAGCTTGGCCTTCAATTAAATTGGTGCCAAGTGCATGGAGAGTGCAATGTTGTTGAGAAACAATGAATCACTTCTTTCTTTTTTTGGAGGAATACTAATTTTTCTGCTCTGCTATTGGTGTGAGAGGCTATACAACTCTAAATATTGAAGAACCGGTCCTGTAAAAGAGATAAGGATGAAAATTTCGGTCTCCACTGAATGCAATCTGCATCTACTTGTGGTTGGTTGGAAACCAATCACTGCCTTCCATTTTTACAGAACGTAAAACTCAGACAAACACCTAAGCTAAATTAGTAGTCCACTGTGTTTTTCTTTTCTAATTGAAAAGCACAAAGGTGCAACTCAAGTACACATAAAGTACACAAGAGAGACACTTAGCTAGTAGCAGAAAAAAGATCTAACAAAAAAATGAAAGTTCATGAAGTTAGAGTCAAAACCTGCACCCCCATGAAAAAGTCTTAAAGAATAAAGGTGTAACGCTTCAGACGTGTCAATCAAGTGCAGGACAGTCTTATCATCCGCTAATAGAGAAACATATTCTATGAGAGTAATACTACATAAAAACTCAAAGACGCTTCATTTTCTCATGTGGTCAAGCCAGGTAAAGTTGAAGGAACTGTCGAAGTTATATTATGACAAACCGTTACATGTCTTTAATTATTTATGTATCAAAAACTTGGAAACTTACTCAGTCACGTAGCTCTTGACAAGCTTAAAATATATTCTCCAAAACTGACGTTCCTTCAACCGACGAGGGCATAGCATATATCTAAGTTGGGAAATTTCCTGAAGAATAAGACAGCATTCATAAAGTTGAAAAGCAAAATCACTTCATGTGTCAACTGTTTAGGTAAGTTGAACAGTAGAAGCTACTAAGAATCAGGCAATGACTATCAAACAAGATTTGATTTGAGCATTCAAGGCAATATATTGAGTACTCAATGCATTGGACATAGTTTCTATAGTCTTTTCCAGATCCAGTAAGTGCAATGAAACAATAGTCTATCCAGAGAAACATAAAACAACTAAAAGCACTGAAATTTATCAGTCATAATTTCAAATGCAAATCCCCTTTCTATTGAAAACATAACACACAAAAATATGTAAAATGTCCAAAAAATCAACTCAAGCAAGTTTTAAATTCAGTTAAATTGGAGTTGGCTTTAAGATCTTCATCAATTAATCAAGATCTGCTACATGTAATCTTTTTTGCCATCCTATGCTATCAAAACATAGTAGTTAAATTAGGATAGGCTCTATGGATCCTAGTTAACTAATCAAGGTTGACCACATATCTTTTCGGCATCCTGTCCTTTTGTTGCTTCCAAATTAAATATAACCTTCTTAACTACTTCTACTTATTATTTAATGCCTATTTCTACCTCTTTTCACTCTGTTAATTTGAATTATATCACTCTTTTTCATTGGTGCATATTGTGCATTGATAGGTCTCCATTTTAACTGAGTTTCCATTAACCATAAGATTTCATTCTTTCTCTTTATAGTTTTATGGCTACCCATTGTGCCCACACAAAGGTCAAAGCTTAGTTTGGTCATTTCCTTTTCATAGCATCTTGAAATTAGCCGAATTCACCACTGTAAAAGGCACTGCCCATGACACCACCAACTTACTCGATAAAGAAATTAGTATTTACAAATAACCAAAATAGAAAAATGCAGTTATATAGAATCTAAAAAGTCCATTTATAGAACATTCAAACCCAACAAGCAATTCTCAACAAGTAGAAAACACCCTGGCAACAAATATATACTACATTGTTGTCAAAGAAAAACACATTACTATAATAACTGTTATTAACTACAAGGCAAAACTAGGTGGTAAATAAACTTCGACATTGCGAATATCACATAAACTATAAATTCCTTTAAACAGTCCCCAATGGGTAGCTCAATTGGTTGTAAACCACGTCTTATGAAGCGGAGGTTACTAGTTTGAACCTCTCTCCCCCTTCCCTTATGTGGATGTGTCAAAAATATATATATATTTTTGATAAGTCTATATATATATATAAATTCCTTTAAATCCAATCCAAAGAATTAGAAATCAACCTTAACTTTTGTGATCACAAGAAGAGCATGCCGCTCTTGCCATTCGGAAAGATCCTTCCGGACATTGCCTGAAGTTGATGGGGTTACATCACCACAAGCAGCTCCCTCATCATCTGCACCAACCTCAATGAAATTTGCATGTTCTTTAGCTTAAATTACAGACAATGAGAACCTTTCTATATTAGACTATAGGCTAGAATCGCAACAGTCCTTGAAATTCTTTTAACTTTAAATGGGATAGGAGATAGAATGGAGTCTAAATTCGAACTCAGTATCACCTGCTCTAATACCATGATAAAGTATCAATTATCCTAAAAGTCTAAGCTAATGAGAAATAATGAATTTAATCTCTACCATTATTCTAACAAATTCCAAAGAAACCACATAAAAGAAATGAACACGTGAAACTCTTATGCAAATCTAGTACATTGAGTTGAAATGCCAGTTTTGTTCTCTTTCTCTCTAATTTTCGAGCAACCAAACACTGCATAACATAACAAAAACTAGATTCAAATAAAAATGTACACGTTTGGTTGCTGATAAAAATATAGGAGGAGAAAAATAAAATAAAAAATTTGCAACCTTGGATTTTTTTTTGTTTTGTTTTGTTTTAATCAAAAGAAAGAAAGAAATGAACCTAAACCCACTTCTTAGCTTAATTAAAGAGAGTTGTTCATTAACTTATAAAACCAACCCCACATAAAACATTGTAACATTCATAATCGTCTTTTCTATGATGTTTTCTCGGGAACCAAACAGAGGGTATAGTGCGAGGGAATACCTTGGAGAGGGAAATTATTGAAGGTGTCGAAAGTGAAGGACTTGACAAACTCAATGAGTTGCTCTGTGACTCCGAATAGTTCCTCTTCTTGTTGTTGTGGGTCTGGGTGTGATTGGTTTGGGAGATTTGGGTTTTTGGTCTTTGTGCTTGCGCTTGAAAGGCCGCGTCGGAACCACGAGGACAGGTCCATGGGTTCTGCGCCGATGCTTTTGTTTCGCAACTTTTGGATGATTCGAGTCGGGAAGTTCGTCGTATTCCGGCTGATTGATGGGGTGCCTTCCTCTGCGTGGGTGGTGGTGGTTGTTGGCGGAGTTTAGTAAAGATTTTGGTTTAGAGAGGGAATATTGTTATTCTTTGTTACCACTTATCAAAATTATGTTACACTGCTAACATGGCTAACCACTTGTGAGCTGCTGATCATTTTAATCTTTAATTATATTCTTTAATATAATTAATAAAATAAATAATAAAATTTAATTATCGTTAAATAAGTTGACGTAAATTTCCTTCAAACTGTGTCCCTTTAAAATATAGTAATGTAATGCATAATGTTGGAGAGTCAAGTAAGAGTAAATTAATATATATACTATGACACCATTTTTAACTTAAAAGCCTAAACTTTTTGATTTACTTAAGTATATCAAGTACTCATTTTCTTTATATTTTATCAAGACACTCGTATCAGCATCAACGAAAGTTAATGGGCTTTGATTAAATTAATATACATATTAAGACATCACTTCTAACTCAAAAGACTAACCTAATGAGCTTAGATCCATGTATGTATCCAAATCTCCAATATGTCTTGATTTCTATGTTACTCACCCTCAATGCTTTGAAAATATAGACAGAAGAAATGTTGTAGTTGCCATTATATATACATTTGCGTTATGTTGCTTTTTGCTAGCTACAAAGGTAAGTATAACGTTAATCATGAGGCTGTAGATTTAAGAGTGAAAATTGCACTTATAATAATAAGAGCAATCAAGTGATCATATAGCAATCTGCTAAGCTGCCAAATTAGATCCCAATTTACAATTAATATAAGGGTTTAGCATTTGGTTTGAAGAGCCAACTTTTGGCATGCATGCAACCATGTGTTAGAATTTCTTTTTGGTCACGTCACCATTTTTGTAGAAAAAATGTATCACCCCAACTCACCATGGAAAGATGTTTTGTTGATATAAAGATACTTATGTGCGTTAAGTCTCACGTTTTGTAAAATTGGACTTTATAAGTAATTTTTAAGAAATATGAAATTGACTAATTTTTTTTAAATAAATAGTATAAATATAGCTAACGTGGATGGAACGGGCACAAATCATCTAGAGAAATGCTACAAACTCAATTGGTATCCCACCTGTGCACAACCGAGGTGACTTGACACTCCACTAAAAGAAGAAAGGAAAAAGAAAACAACAAAACCTGATTTTTAAAATCAGACTCACAATGAGGTGCCATGTCACCCAAATTGTACACCAATAGAATAGCAGTTGAGTTTTTAGTATTTCGATGTGTTAAACACTTTTGGGATTTCAGACTACTAATTCAAGCGCTTTTGCCATGTCACCCAAATTGAACACCAATAGAATACCGGCCAGTTGAGTTTGTAACCGTTTGTTTTTATTTTTAATAGATTGATCTCTTTCCTCCGATTTGCAAGCTCGAGTATGAATTCAAGCATGGCTGCAACACCAGCAAGAGATGAAGACTAAATTTTGGGCTTATGAATTGGTTGCATTAGAGATGAAAACTCAGTTACAGTTAGCAATTATTGGCTAAAACCAATTACCCGTTATCCGGTTTTGTAATAATTGTTGGTTACCCATTGGTAGCTGGTGATTCGCACCCCGCTAGTTAGGGCCAATTAGCGGTTAATGGTTGGTTGTTACACCCCTAACAATAAGCATATAGGAAGCGTGTGTGGCATTGTGCCATCAATATTGTATTCTACAAATTATTTCACGAATTTACTTTTTGAGAAAGGCTAAATGACTTTCTTCTATACATTTTTTTTTTTTTTTTTTATGAAAAAAAAGGAGCAATTGAGTAACCATTTAGACTATTCTTTCTTCTACCCATTTAATTGGTTGCCGGTTCTAATCGGCTGGTTTCAATACTATTTTTTTTGTCAATTCACACCCAAATGGCCCACTAATTAACTTTTCTTAAGACTGAGATTCTCAGCTTCAATCAAAATGGATTTGTGGTGGAAGGATGTTCTGGGAAACAACAAACGCAAATACAGTAGCGATCGATGCAGGAACCAGAACCATACACCTGCAAACAAGAAAAATGTTGACGAAATTAACAAAATTTTGACGAAATTCGAAATAGAATTTTTTGTGTTTCATGTTTACATGAGTTTCATTATTATAATGTCAGTATTTTTATCACTTCAAATTAAAATAACGTGTATATTTTTAATTATTTTTTTAGTTTTGTTTTAATTTGATATAACAAAAATACTGACATGACACTGAAGAAATTCATGGGCCTAACTCATCTCATAAAACCGGCCTTACAAGAGAGGATTGCCCATTCTTAATAAACATGCCCAAGGTCTTGTCCACAGGCAATGTGAGACTATTTTCTCAACAGACACTAACAAATTTTGCTTTATTTGACAAAATGATCGATTTCAAATCCCTCACAAACTTAAGAAGTTAAAATCTCAAATTTAAAATCCCAAAGGGTGATATTAACCAGAACCAGATCGATGTAGTTCTAACTAGCCGAATTTATACCCCTAACAATAAGCTTATAGGGAGTGTTTGTGGCATTGTGCAATCATTGTATTCTACAAATTATTTCATGAATTTACTTTTTGAGAAAGTCTAAATGTCTTTCTTCTATACAATTTTTATTTTTTTTTTAAAAAAAAAAAAAAAAAACAAGCAATTGAGTAACCATTTAGACTATTCTTTCTTCTACCCATTTGGTTGCCGGTTCTAACCGGCTGGTTTCAATACTTTTTTTGGTTCAATTCACACCCAAATGGCCCACTAACCTTTCTTAAGACTGAAATTCTCAGCTTCAATCAAATGGATTTGTGGTGGAACCAGAACCATACACCTGCAAATCCATATGTAGGGGACCATACAAGAAAGATGTTGACGAAATCAACAAACGCGTACACTTGATCAGGTGTAACATATTCTTGAATTGTTTGGCAAGATGGCAAATCATGCTCTACAAGAAAGAATAAAGAAAGAACAGAAAATTAATATTTAAAATGACAAAAGTGAAAGTAAATAGTTAAAATATTGAGTTATGTATTTTAAAAAAGTGGGTAGCTAAAATAGAAGAAGTGGTCTTTTAGCTAAATCTTTACTGAGCCAAATGTAAATGTTTATAGTTTGTGTTCTCACCATTATGTCGTATGTGGCCTTGGTGGCAGATCTAATGAAAAGTATTAAATTGGTCTTTTAGCTATAATTTAACTAAATATTTGTTGAGGCGAATGTAAATATTTATAGTTTGTGTTCTCAACTTTACTTTGGATGTGCATGAGGTGGCTGATCCAATGAAAATCATTAAAGCTGGGCGGATCATTGTATTCT
>CM017321.1:39063096-39434375 GCA_006937295.1 Carpinus fangiana
GTGGATTGAGTTGATGGTAGTAAACAACTTGGGATTCTTTCTCTTTTTCTTTTTCCTTTTTTCCTTTTTTTGTTTATATTTTCCACAATGCTTTTAAGGCTATTGTTGATTTCTTGGGACATGTCGGTTTCATTAAAAGGACATGTTTATATTTTCTCTTTTTGCACAGCACACGCACATGTTTACCCCCTTTTTCCTCTCTTCTGTTTCCGTCTCTGTCCCTAGCATAGCGAATTCAACTCCTACTTCATGCAAATCATATAGTATACAGTAATTAAAATACAAAGTAATTCTCTTCTCTAAAACTTAACCTGCAAGGCTATTATTAAAGCACATTTTTCTTCCATTCCTTTGCTCCGGTCCAACTCTTCTTTTTCCCATAGCTAGTATGTAAGATATATGAACAATTTCATAATTACAGAAAGGTTCAACAGGGAATAGTTCAAGCACATTTTTCATTTCAAAGAAAGCGAGAGAGGTTTCATCGCTTTCTTTTTGCCACTCTACATTCTACAACAAGTTGTTTTGTATTGGCTGGCAAATTTTAGAATGATTGGTGCACTCTGGGCTGTAAAGCTCTAAAACAAAAGTGAATTAAGTTAAAAGAATCCTACCTACCTCCCACTAATTCTTCCATCCTAGATTGATTTAATTTCTCATCTACGATCACCATTCTGCAAACATGCATGCAGAAATCTCCCAAATTCATTTCTCTTTTAGAATTGCTTTTGTAATTAGTTTATTAATTAATACGAGTGAACTTAAAGCACATTTTAAAGGTCCTCGAGTACTATGATGTACAAATGAATTAGCCATACATGCTTCATTTCAGAGAAACAAATCTCTATGCGACATATGATCAAACAATTTAAGGGCATAACCTATATACCCGCATTTCAAATAAACAAATATCATCGTATTGCAAACAGATCATATCAGAGAAGAATCACAACCACAACTGTGCATCTAAAATCCAGCTACAGGTAAGAAATAGCTTTGAGATGACTGGCCTTACAGAATATCGCTCTTGAATAGTAATTATACGACCCAAATAGCTGTTGAAAAGCTACTCGCTCTTGACCATTCACCAAAATTCTGTGCAATGTGAACCTGAGTATATTTACAAAGCAAAATGTCAATCAACCTAGGGTTAGAAAGAAAGTTTTCATAAAAGGTTGGCCGAATATATTTACCAGAGGATGGCTTGCCGGTTTCGACTGGAGGAGATGGTGGGTGGGGACTGGCGGGGCACTGGGCGATGGAGAGAGAGAGATAGGGAGTCGGAGATGGAGAGAGGGGACTGGCGGGGGAGAGGGAAAATACTGAGGGGATTAAGCGCTGCTTGAGAGGAGGGGAGGCGGGCTGCTTGCTGTGGTGAGCTTTAGGCGTGTTGTTTGGGTTGTGGAGCTTCAGGCGTGATTAATAGATGATCGCGAGTTTGAGCTTCCGGCAAAAAGTTTGGGACGCTTTTCTGCCAAGCGCCCTAAAATTTTTGGGGCGCTTTTCAGCGTAGCGTAGCGCGGGCGTTTGTCTGTTAGGCACCCCTAATTAAGTAGGGGCGCCTATTAAAAAGTATCTTTAATTAATTTTAGGGTTAAATATTTAATATTTTTTTAGAGTTTTATAATTTTATTTTTTCTCTCTTAAGGTTTGATTTTTATCACATGAGATTAATGTAGTTTTGATAAAAGATCAAATTGATCTTTTTATCAGTTGACTTAACGGACTAAAACGTGGATAAATGAAAATTTGACACTTGCACGAGTGACTATGTTATCGGTGATGACATGGCCACCTAATTAAATTTTTATTTTTTTTAAAAAAAATATATTTTTTCAAAAAAAGAAAAAAAAAATTGCGTTGCTGCCCCTTGGGCACCAAGGGGTGGCTTGCCACCCCATGGAGCCAAGGGGTGGCCAAAACCACCCCCAATCCTCCATTGGGCACCAAGGTGGATTGGGGGTAATCAATTCTTTCTTCTTGAAGTTTTTTTTTTTTTTTGGTTGTTCTTACCAGATTTCTGCTTCTCTGTTTCCAAGCAGAGGCGGGTGTTTGGTACCGTTTGCAACGACAACGTTTCAGTAATCACTGTAACCCAAAAGCCTACAACCAAACCTTCAAGTGGGGTTGCTCAAAAGCAACCTAAATCAACCAAACTGAAGAATTCCCCTGAAAAAGCAAAACCCAAATCGAAGAAAAAGATTGTTCGGTTTTTTGAGCAAGTCGAAGAAAAATCTGCAGAGAATGTGGAGGCAGTGAATGTTGTCGTGCCGGGGACTCCGGTGGCATCACNTTTAAAAAATATATATTTTTTCAAAAAAAAAAAAAAAAAATTACGTTGCTGCCCCCTTGGGCACCTGGCTTGGCCACCCCATGGAGCCAAAGGGGTGGCCAAAACCACCCCCAATCCTCCATTGGGCACCAAGGTGGATTGGGGGTAATCAATTCTTTCTTCTTGAAGTTTTTTTTTTTTTTTGGTTGTTCTTACCAGATTTCTGCTTCTATGTTTCCAAGCAGAGGCGGGTGTTTGGTACCGTTTGCAACGACAACGTTTCAGTAATCACTGTAACCCAAAAGCCTACAACCAAACCTTCAAGTGGGGTTGCTCAAAAGCAACCTAAATCAACCAAACTGAAGAATTCCCCTGAAAAAGCAAAACCCAAATCGAAGAAAAAGATTGTTCGGTTTTTTGAGCAAGTCGAAGAAAAATCTGCAGAGAATGTGGAGGCAGTGAATGTTGTCGTGCCGGGGACTCCGGTGGCATCACCTTCTCTAACCAGGCTTAAAATTCCAGGCACGCCATACTAGAGTGCGGAGAATTGTAGCAAATGCCAGTTCGATAGGCTGGAGACGTCGTCGTATTGGCCAGATTTTTTGTCTTTTTTTTTTTTTGAATTTTTTTAAATAAAAAATTTAATTAGATGGCAGTGATGAAGTGGCTACTTGTGCCAAATGTCAAATTTTTATTTGTCCATGTGTCAGTTCGTTAAGTCAACTAACGGTCAACTGACAGAATGACCAATTTGGTCATTTATCAAAACCACAGGGACCTCCTGTGATAAAAACTAAACCATAGGGAAAAAAAAATAAAGTTGTGAAACCCTAAGAGAGTATTATGTATTTAACCCTTAATTTTACTAAAATTTTATTTAAGGGCATTTGACCATTAAGTGCCCCTAATTAAGGGTGCCTAATAGTTAAGCGCCCCGAATTAAAGACATCCAAATAGAAAGTGTCATTAATTAATTTAATTTAATATTATTTAAGGGCGCTTAATTATTAGACATCCCTAATTAAGGGCGTCTGACTAGCAGGCGCCCCGAATTAAAGGCATCTAAATAAAAAGTGTCCTTAATTAATTTAATTGAGATTTTATTTAAGGGCGCTTGACTGTTAGGTGCCCCTAATTAAGGGCGCCTGACTAGCAAGCACCCCGAATTAAAGGCGTTTGGATATAAAGTGTCCTTAATTAATTTAATTTGGATCTTATTTAAGGGCGTTTGATTGTTAGGCACCCCTAATTAAGGACGCCTAACAACTAGCAAGTGTCCCGAATTAAAGGCGCCTCAATAGAAAGTGTCCTTAATTAATTAAATATGGGCGTTTACATATTAAAACGTCCCTTTATAGAGACGTTTTATTAAAGTACCCCAATTCCAAGCGTCATTAAACATTGTTTTTTTAGTAGTGATATAGATAATAAACTATTCTCAAGAATAGAGTGTTTTTTTTTTTTTTTTGAAAATCAATAATAGAGTGTTATCAAACAAATGATTAGCTATACCTAGTGTTAGCTAGTCCAATCCAATGATCTAATTCGCGAACCAAACAGAGCCTAAGGTTTTGGAATTAGCACTCACAAAATATAGCAACATATTTTATGTTCATCAATATTATCTAAAGTTCTCAATCGACACATTTTATGTATGTTCTATTTTGGCTTAAAAGATTAATTAAATCATCCAAAGTATCCGTTATTTGCACATATCACAAAGGATACTCGATTTAAATTAAATTATCCACGTTGAACAAATCACAATGGATATCCAATAATTTAACAAATAACCCAAGCAATCAATTAAAATGGATCAACAATTAATTGAATTAAAATAGACCAATTGAAATTAAAATCATATAATCAAAAAAAATATTGATTTACATGAAAATTATATGTTGTTATTCATCTGTGAGGCTTCATCCTTAACCTTAATTAGAGATTTAGCCTCTCATAAAATTGAAAGAAAATACAAACATAATTAAATCTATGAAGTATTTAGAAGCTTACAAAATTAAACACCAAAATTGAGAGCACCTAAAGCAAGGAAAATTTTCTTTCATCTTATCTGATTTTCGTCCTCTGCAGGTCCCCCCAGCACCCAAACCGCGCTCTATTCCTTCCCCCTCTGTTCGTGTAACTTTCTTTTCTTTCTTTGGTTGACAATTCTACTTCAGGGCCCCACGTTGATGGAAATAAAATTCTTTGCTCTGGCACCCCCACAAGTCTTGGTTAAAATTGCTCCATTCTCTTGGTTCTTTGTTTTTCTTTTCTTTTATTTTTCTTTGGCTGGTCCCACACAATGACTCGTACTTTTTCTTTTTTTTTATTATTTATTATTATTTTTTTTAAGTTCTCGTACTCTTTTCTTGATTTTTCTTACTTATCCTTTCTTCATGTCTCTTCATTTCACGTGCATCCCTCCATATTTCATTCTTTCTCTTCCTTTTACACCATACGGCTTGCATGGCTTTGCTTTTCTATTTTTTTTATTCTTTTATTTTCTTTAAATTCGCACTCTTCCTTTTAACAATTTACAAAACATTAAAAGCAAAGAACTAATATAAAATATTAAATTATGACAAAACTAAAGAATTAACAAATGTAATTTAAAGAGCCTAAATATACAATATTTGACACACAATAATTGTCGGTTCTAACCGGCCGAATTTACACCATTAACAAGAAGCATATAGGGAGCATTTGTGACATCAATATTGTATTCTACAAATTATTTAACGAATTTACTTTTTGAGAAAGTCTAAATGTCTTTTTTTTTATACAATTTTTTTTTTATTTGAAAAAAAAAAGCAATTGAATAACCATTTAGACTATTATTTCTTCTACAGTTCTACCCATTTGGTTGCCGGTTCTCATCGGCTGGTTTCAATGCTATTTTTTTAGTTCAATTCACACCCAAATGGCCCACTAACCTTTCTTAAGACTCAGATTCTCAGCTTCAATCAAAATGGATTTGTGGTGAAAGGATGTTCGATCTGGGAAACAACAAACGCAAATACCTGCAGTAGCGATGTAGGAACCAGATGATTGAACCATACACCTGCAAATCCATGTAGGGGACCATACAGAAAGATGTTGACGAAATCAACAAACGCGTACACTTGAGCAGGTGTAACATATTCTTGAATTGTTTGGCAAGATGGCAAATCATGCTCTACAAGAAAGAATAGAAAATTAATATTTAAAATGAAAAAAGTGATAGTAAATATTTAAAATATTGAGCTATGTATTTTAAAAAAGTACAGAAGAAATGGTATTTTAGCTCAAATTTAGCTAAATATTTACTAAGCCGGAGTAAATTTTTATAGTTTGTATTCTCACCATTATGTCGTATGTGGATGAGGTGGCTGATCTAATGAAAATCATTAAAGTAGTCTTTTAGCTAAAATTTAAATAAATATTTTATTAAACCGGATGTAAGTGTTTATAATTTGTGTTCTCACCTTTATGTCTAATGTGAATGAGGTGGCTGATCCAATGAAAAGCATTAAAGCCAGGCGGATCATTGTATTCTACAAAATTTTTCATGAATTTATTTTTTTTCTTACATATGTGTAATAATTATCTTTTAAAATTGATGAACCTCTAAAAATGAATAACGGAAAGAAAGACAAAAAAAAAAAAATGTAGCCACGTTTAATTAAGATATAAAGTTTGTCCAAGCAGAGTAGGCCCTCATTTTGAACGGTTTGGATCTGAGGGCTGTAAGTTTTTTATCCTCAGTCCCACATCATTTACTCATAATATCGCATAGTGGGCCCAGTGGCGATAGCGCTGTCATCGTCAAAATTCTAAAGTGCGGCTTAGTAAAGTAGTCCTTGAGACAGAGACAGAGACATTTTAGGACACACTTGCCAGAGATTAGAGAACTGTCTCATAAAATGTCTCTGTCTCTGTCTCAAGGACTACTTTAGTAAGCCGCACTTTAGAAATTTTGGTGACCCAAATTATAGTCAGGGTGAGATTACTCCCTCCGTGTCTTACATTGTTTTAGGTTTTTCTTCTTCTTCTTCTTCACAACTTACCCAAAAAGGCGCGCAAAAGTCGCATTCAAATCAGCAATTTTACTTCGCTTGCAATTGTGTCCAATGTCGCATATATTCGTTTCCAAAAGTAAGCATTCCTATTTACTTAGTAAGCTTTCTTATTTACTTCTCTTGTGTCCAAAGTAGAATTCCATTTTAGTTGGCTTTTGCTTTTGTGTCCAATCGTTGTGTTCAAAAGTAGCTAGCATTCTATTTTACTTAGCTCTTGTGTCCCAAATTGTCAGAGTCAGATTAAATTATGCTGACTCCGTTATGTATATAAACCCCTATTCTCATAACCATTCAATTAAACGGTGTTCAGTACTTTTTGGGTAAGATTTATATGATATGATGGTTTCATCAATTTTTTTTTTTTTTTTTTTTTTAACTGGATAGAATTGTCAGACTTTTGTTTATAATTTGTTATTGATTGTATTTGTGAATGATTTTAGAACTTATTCTGACCTTCTTTTTTGTTTATTTATAATTTTTAATAGTTTGTCCTTTTCCTCGCACTTGATAATTGTAGGTGGCGTACTCAAGTATGGTTAGGGGCATAGCAGCAACAGTAGGAGATGCAGATTCAGCCTCAAGTACTGGGATTTATCCTGCATGGCCTCCTCCATGTGAAGGTCATGGAAACACAAAAGTGTGTCCCAGATGTATTTACAGGGACTACGAGCGTGAAGTGGTGTTTAAGAAGATTTTGTCACCAAGTGACATACAAGAAGCAGGAAGCTATAGGCTATATATACCGAAGCCACATGCACCCAGATTTTGCCCCCCAGCAAATGGAAGTGAAGTGATCACTTTCTGTGACGTTCAAAGCCGTTCCTGGCCAATGGGTTTTCGTACAAGTGATACTGGAAGAGCTTATCTCGGCGCAGGGTGGATCGAGTTTGCTCGAGAGAAGCAGCTACGGGCAGGAGACACCGTTATCTTTTATGAGGTCAGGTGCGGGCAGCGGACAAGATTTTTCATGATTGCAGTCTCTTACAATGACCGTCTTCAGATTCTTGGAGCTCCAATAAATTACACAAATTAACACCCAGCCTCCAGGCTCCATGGATCGATCCTTGTCTAATATGTTATTTTATTTTGCTAGCAACGTGTCGTTGTTCGTCATATATGGGCTTGGATAAGGGGTTTCCTTTCTTTTGACTTTCTTGAAGAAAGGAAAAGTTTCCGTGGGTGTTGTGATCTATTTTTAGCTTCATGGCTGTCTACTACTTTGTTTTTATTTTGTAAGCGACGCACGTGTGTTTTTGTTTGTCATGGGTCTCATTTCTTGTGCTGGACAAGGGGTTTCCTTTAATAGTATTAATTGTAATAAATTGATTGTTTTCAATTCAATTTTTTTTTTTTTTTTTACCCTTTTTTGTGATTTAAAAATTATTATAAGGATTCATCTAAGATATAAGGAAAAAGGAGAAAATGTGAATACATGATCATCAACAATGGAGCAGAGCCAGAGTTGTTCGATTTCGTGGGGTTGAACCCATCATAGTAAGGTGGCCTTCTTCAACCTTGGGTATTGTGGCTGCCCCCTCAGCTGGAGGAGGTTAGTGGATGATCAAGAGGGCCCACGTATGGTACCCACCATGCATCGTGTTTTGTATATTTTAGCTCAACAAGACTTTTGTAGTCGTATAATTAAATCATCTCCTTTTGAAGTCAACCACAGAGGGCTTTTCAAGTCCCCGCATGAGAGAGAGAGAACGCCCATGGATTGGCGGGCTTCACTCTCGGATCGAAACAGAGCTTCGCCGATCACAATATTCCAGCTTCGCCGCCCTTGGAGTCGGAGGTATGTAAAGCTCCTTTTCTGTTTCCGTTGGCTCTCGCCTTGTGCAATTTTTTTCACCTCTGTGAAATTATTGTAGTCGCAGATTCTATGAATTTCCATGGAACTTTCATTTTTGTGAGTTGGGGAGAAAATTTTGATGAAGTTCGGGCAATTATGTGCTGTCCAAGTTTAATGTGTAATTCGAACTTTTTTTTTTCTTTTTTTGGAGCTAGTTCATTTGATATAAGGGGATATTTATATGTCAATTGATTGGCTTTGGAGAAAAAGAAAAGTCTTAACATAGACGACGGCGGTGGGATTCTTCCGGGTATTGGATAGTTGTATCCAAGAGATGAACCTCGTGGAATAACTGTGAGATAAAATATGCCCTACCATGTTTGTGTGGGTTGCGTTTGATTGGATATGTGCAGGACTGGCCGGGATCGGAGGTTATTCGTGAAAGAGAGAGACAATTTGTAACAATCTAACCTCTTTTTCCCTTTTGAAAGGATTAGCTGTTGCTACTTGCTACTCATGGTTGCAGTGACAAATATTCTGTCTTCATAAGATGCAGTGTGATTACTAATAATGTTGCCAGTTTTTTTTTTTTTTTTCATGTACGCACAAGAGAGGGGGGGGGAACTCGAACTAGTGACCTCCACTTCATTAGGCGTAGTCCCAGCCGATTGAGTTACCTCTCGGAGGCAATAATATTGCTAGTTAATTTGCATATTATTTCAGTTCCGCTTATTCCTTCTACTTACATATTTGTACTTGACCAGGAAAGGAACTAAGTGTGATCTTGGGGGTCTTTGGCAACCCAATAATTTTTACAATTCCCATAAATACACTAATCTTCTATAGCATTGCCCCAGTCTATGTTAATTTTTGGTTTCAGTTGATTTGCCAAATATTTACACTGCACAAGAAGCAAGCGCACAAGCTGGGGACTCACTTGGGTCGTCGATATTTCTTGGTTTCCTCATCTGGGTAGTTGAAAGTCATTTGATTCCCCATATGATCATCTGTTAGTTTTTTATCTTTTTTGTCATCTGAGGCGGTGAGTTTCCCTTGTTTTTGCATCTGGCTCTCGGCTACTTTCTTGATTTCAGCGGCTTTCGACATTGAAATTGAGGGCTTTCTACCCTTTTGATTTGATCAGTGAGGGGAAGTTGATTGATTTTGCTCAAATATCTGTGATAGAGATATATGGTTTGGTTTGGTTTGGTTTCTACCCTTTTGATTTGATCATTGAGGGGAAGTTGATTGATTTTGCTCATATATCTGTGATAGAGATATATGGTTTGGTTTGGTTTGTTTCCCGGATTCCGTCATTAGGATTTTCTAGTGTTGGAATGGTGATCAATTCTGGCAGGATTTGGCTTTTTTCTGGTTAGATTTTTTGTTCTGCTTGTGGCTCTAGATGTGTTGTGGCTGATCTTCTCTATAGTGGAAATTGGTGCTGCAGTTGAGGGTTTTAGTCCAGTGGATGTCGTGATTTTCTTTTTTCTTAGTTGTTTTGGTCATGATTTTCGGATTCTAATTCTTCTGTAAAGAGCTTGTGAGTCTTTGTTGCAGAAGAGAATTGGGGTTTCTACTCCCCAAGAAAGAAAACTTGCACTGTAAATGATGTTTTTTATCCTCAACTTCAAGGAGCTTGAAAACAATCTTGTACTCTTCTTGCTCTCACCTGTGGGGAAAATGCTGGAGATAAACAATCTTTAAGAAGGATGCTGCAAAATATTCCATTTTTTGTTGCAACTTTTATGCATTGAGTATCAGATAGGAAATGCATGTGTCGAATGCAACTTTTTAAGATAGATTTTGTAAGCATGTAATTTTGTATACATTTATAGCTTATGACTTTACTATAAAATCTTAAAGCTTAAATGCAATGAGAAGTGTAAATGCCCTCATTATAATTGTTGTTGTAAATACGATGCAATGATTTTGACTTCATGCACATATGCAAAACAAAAATGCTGTAAGCATGAGAACCTACTAGTTGGTGCTGGCGAAAGAATATAGCTTTAATGTTGAAGTTAGTATATTATTTTAGAAGGTCAAAAGTTTCATTTACCTCGCTTAAACTTATCTTTATGTCACGTTTTAGCTTGATCGTGAGTTATTCTCCACAATTAGTATAGGTTTAAGCATAATTCATCCCTAAATTAGAAGTGTATCTAACAAAGTGAGGTTGAGCATGATTATTTGGCTTGTAGCGCAATTTTATTGCTATTGGGGTGAATTCCTTGCTAGATGGAATTGGGTTGAATCAGTTTTGGGCTTATGAATTGGTTGCATTAGGGATGAAAACTCGGTTGCAGTTAGCAGTTATCGGCTAAAATCGGCTACTGGTTATCGGATTTTGTAATAATCGCAGTTACAGTTGGTAGCCGGTAATTCACACCACCGGTAACTGGGTCCTTAAAACATTAGGCTTTTTGGACTTATTTTGAGGTATTAGGCCTACTTTTTGGGCTTAACTTAAATGTTTTTGCCCTTTTTCAAAAAACAATTATGGATTTGTTGGCTCAATAAGCTGAGCTTTGTGTGGTTGTTCAAAAAATAAACAAATAAACCATAGAATAAAATGACGTTATGCTACATATACCCAATTACAGGTTATAATTAGGTTTTTTGAAAATACAAAAACCGGTAACCGCCCAACTAGGGCCGATTAACGGTTATTGGTCGGTTGCTAGTTCTAACTGGCTGAATTTACACCCCTAACAATAAGCTTATAAGGAGTGTTTGTGGCATTGTGCAATCATTGTATTCTACAAATTATTTCACGAATTTACTTTTTGAGAAAGTCTAAATGTCTTTATTCTATACAATTTTTTTTTTTTTTTTTTTTTNTAGGAATACTTTCTAACTTGAGGAAATTGACACCCAGTGTCAAAATGGTTTCTAAATTGACACTGGGTGTCAATTTCCTTAAGTTCTTTAGGAATAGTTTCTAACTTGAGGAAATTGACACCCAGTGTCAAAATGGTTTCTAAATTGACACTGGGTGTCAATTTCCTTAAGTTCTTTAGGAATAGTTTCTAACTTGAGGAAATTGACACCCAGTGTCAAAATGGTTTCTAAATTGACACTGGGTGTCAATTTCCTTAAGTTCTTTAGGAATAGTTTCTAACTTGAGGAAATTGACACCCAGTGTCAAAATGGTTTCTAAATTGACACTGGGTGTCAATTTCCTTAAGTTCTTTAGGAATAGTTTCTAACTTGAGGAAATTGACACCCAGTGTCAAAATGGTTTCTAAATTGACACTGGGTGTCAATTTCCTTAAGTTCTTTAGGAATAGTTTCTAACTTGAGGAAATTGACACCCAGTGTCAAAATGGTTTCTAAATTGACACTGGGTGTCAATTTCCTTAAGTTCTTTAGGAATAGTTTCTAACTTGAGGAAATTGACACCCAGTGTCAAAATGGTTTCTAAATTGACACTGGGTGTCAATTTCCTTAAGTTCTTTAGGAATAGTTTCTAACTTGAGGAAATTGACACCCAGTGTCAAAATGGTTTCTAAATTGACACTGGGTGTCAATTTCCTTAAGTTCTTTAGGAATAGTTTCTAACTTGAGGAAATTGACACCCAGTGTCAAAATGGTTTCTAAATTGACACTGGGTGTCAATTTAGAAACCATTTTGATCGGAAACTATTCCTAAAGAACTTGAGGAAATTGACACCCAGTGTCAATTTAGAAACCATTATGACACTGGGTGTCAATTTCCTCAAGTTAGAAACTATTCCTAAAGAACTGAAGGAAATTGACACCCAGTGTCAATTTAGAAACCATTTTGACGCTGGGTGTCAATTTCCTCAAGTTAGAAACTATTCCTAAAGAACCAGTGTCAATTTAGAAACCATTTTGACACTGGGTGTCAATTTCCTCAAGTTAGAAACTATTCCTAAAGAACTTGAGGAAATTTTCTAACTTGAGGAAATTGACACCCAGTGTCAATTTAGAAACCATTTTGACTAAAGTGTCAATTTCCTCAGGTTCTTTAGAAATATAGGTTTTTTATTCCTTTTAGTGCATTCACATCCGGCTCAATAAAATAGCTAAAAGGTTCTTTATTGAGCCATGTAGCTAGAAAACGCATCCCATCTGGCTAGCTAAAGTAGCCAACAAATTGTTGAGCAGCTACTTGCTATGCACTTTAGCTCAACAATGTATATCTTATATTAATAAAAATAAATAATAAATAATAAAAAAATTGTTATTTTCTCTTTCTAATAAAAAATGATTTTATCATCCCTCTACTATAAAGTAAAATCAGCCTCACAGTAACCTTATTTACCTAATGTGTTTGTGGAGGGTTTTAGGGTGCGTTTGAGAGTGCGTTTTTAAAAAAATAATTTGCGATTTTAAACCAAATCGCAATTTTAGAGTGTTTGGGATTGCAATTTGGAAATCGCAAATTTTAAAATCGTGAAAAAATCTACGATTTTCATAAGTTGATTAGAGGGTGCTTATTCAAAAAAGTGCGAATTTAAAACAAAATCATGATTTCTATTAAAAAGATATTTGGCTCAATAGTTACCTATTTTGTGCAGGAATTAAAAAAAATACCAAGAATACCCACTTAAAACATATAAACCCTTTTTGTTTCTTTTCTCTTCTTCCTTTCTCCGTTGTTGTCCATCCTCTCTCCGCTCCTCTACCAGGTAAGAATCTCACCTTAATATTTTCTTTCTCCCCATATAACTCTTTTGTGTTTAGTGTTGTTTTCTGTGATTTGTATGATTATTGTGCCTTTTTATATATGTGTTTATATTCTTCGACCAATTTTTATAGAGTAATAAGCGTTTGTAATTTTTTTCTCAAAATTTTATTTAGATGACTGTATAAGTACAGTGTTAACAGTTAAATTTGAAAAACATTATTAGTTTAATTTGATGGATTGTTCTTTTATTTTTTATTATATGTCTGTTTGGAATATATTTTAAGAAAAAAAAAAACACAAAAACAAAAAAGCATATAGAAAGAAGATATAGAAATATGTAATTGCCTAAGTAGAAAACTCAAAGTTAATATCAAATTATAATTCATACTTTTGTTTTCATAGGTGTTAAAAATGGAGGTATATAGACAATGTTAGTTATTTTACTGTTATAAAGAAATGTCCTTATTAGTAATTTGGCCATGAAACCGCAATTATATGCTAATGTTATCCAAACACTCAATTAATAAAAAAAAAATACTTTTTAACATGTTTTACCAAACACTTGTGCGATTTTAAAAAGTAGCGATTTTAAAAATGAAATTTTTAAAAACGCAATTTTTAAAATCGCACTTATTAAAATCGCACTCCCAAACAAGCTTATCTTGAAATCAAAGTTATTTTGCGTATTTGAACTAATGGGTATTATCAAATTTGCAATTTTGGTTCAATCTTAGGTTTTTTTTTTTTTTTTGGACGTTATTAAATTCTTTAATAACATATTCAATAAATTGTAATATATACTTTTAATTTCTTTTAAAAAAATGCAAAATTAATAAAAATGTGACAATTAGGAAAATAATTTTTTAAAATGTTTAGATGCCAGCAAATATATAGCATATATCAACTACCTTATTGAAATGCAATTCGAGAAATTGTTTAAGGTGGCCTTTCTGAAAGGAAAAGCTTGAGCTTAAATGGAATGAGAAGTGTAAATGCGCTCATTATAAATATTGATGCAATGATTTTGACTTCATGCGCATATGTAAAATGAAAATGATGCAACTACGGGAACCTAATTGTGGAGAATATAGCGTCAATCTTTTATGTTACGTTTTGGCCTGCTCGTGAATTATTCTTTACAATGAGTCCAAGTTTAAGCATCATTCATCTCTCAAGTAGAAGTGTACGTATCGAACACAGCGGGGTTGAACATGATTATTTGGCTTGGAGCGCAATTTTATAGCTATTTTCTAAACTCTTTTCCTTCCATATATATATATATATATATTATTTTTTTCATCTAATTTTTGCGTACAGTGCTTACCTAAAGAATCAATGGTGATGTGTTATGTGTACATTGCAAAAAGAAAGGAAGCCTTATCGCAACTATGAGATGTAAAAGTAGTTGCTTGTTAAGTTTTTTGGAATTGGCTTACATGCTGAAATAACATGTATGCTGTTATAAATTGAATGGTGAAGATTTATCATAATAAATAATTAAAATAATTAAAGGATTTAGATTTATCATAATAAATGTCAATAAATAAATGAAGTAATGAATAAATTAGACAATTAATATTTATTATGACAAATCTGAATCTTTCAATTATTTTAATTAGATCCTTACTATTCAATTCTTTTTAAGAGCATATATGATGTTATTGAATGTAAGCCAAATCCAAGTTTTTCTTGTTAAATTATATCCCACTGATTTGTTAATGTTTATACACACCAACTGCCTTGTCATGAAATGTCCCACTCTTCCTTGTCGTGAAGGAATAGAGAATTGTCGTCAGTTGACCTCGTTTCCACGTGTCGGTAACTTCACCCTGATCAACTAATTATAGTGATTTTATTACATGACTAGTGGAGACAACACGTTCAATGCACCTGCTTGGTTGTCTGTATTATAAATATCTATAATTATAATATTATACATATATTATATTATAAATTAGATTTAATATACAGATTGTCTAATATCATACATATATCAGATAAGGCATCTGTCTTTCTCATTCTAACTGGTCACCAACAGACACATAAAACAAATTATTATCTTTAAGGGATAGTTTAATTAGTTGTATATCACCCGTGGCGGACGCAAGATTTTTCCTACATGGGGGCATTTTTTTAAACTAATAAAATAATAAAATTAATTAAATCTAAAAAATGAATTTTTTTTGTCTCCCTTTTTGCTTTGCTATATTTTTTGAATAAATACAAAAATAAATTTGAACAAAAATATAACAAACCGAACAAGTGAATAATTCAACAAAATTTTTAATTATGTTTTAAAACATATAAATAAAACTTACAATTTGTTTTGTCACAACTAGCGGCTAGCGCTAATTCAATTGTCCTCGATTATACATTGGAATCGCTACATGATTTCTTAATTACTGATAGTCTTAAATATGTCTTTTTCAATGTACGTAATTAAACAATCATTCATCTATTAATCTTTCATTCAGTTACGTAAATGATTTTTAACAATATTTATTGCTAAAATTGCTTTCTCAATATTCATTTTTTAACAATAACAATATTTAACAATATTCATTGATCTTCCTTTTTTTTTTTTTTTTTAAACTTACACGATAGTTGTACCCCTATTTGCTTATATTCTTTAATTATTATTATTATTATTATTTTACATTTGTGGCAGCCTTGCAGGCTTGCAGCATGCTCGCTCCCATTTAGGCATATTTTCAAAGTTTTTTTTAGTTTTTGTTATCTATTTATTTTTGTCTTGATTGTCCAGCTCCTGAGCTTCGGCCTGTCCCCAAATCTCAATTAATATTCTCACATGGCCACAAAAGAAAACACATCATTTAGACTTTAGGGTACTATTCATCATCTTCTTCCTTTCATTCGTCTGAAACACTTAGTTTTTAAATTTTTTTCAAATTTCATTTTACTGAGGGGCATAATATATGACTAAAACATAAGGAATGAGACATAGTCATGACTAAAAGAGTCATAATCATAATCAAAATATATATATATTTAAAAAAAAAAAAAAAAAGATAAGGAGGGGCGATTTTGGGGAGTTGAGTGAGGGCATATGCCCCCACTCAACCCCCCTTGATCCGCTCTTGTATATCACGTCTAATAAAATAAAGATCACAAATCAAATCTCCTTTCTCTTTTCTGTCAAATCTCCTTTCTCTTTTCTGTGTGGCCATGTAAAAAAAAAATTGTCACTGCTTTATCCAAAAGATACACACCAGTGGAGTACAAACACAATGACACGTTATTATTGGACAACTACGAACTTTCTATATAAGGCTAACTTCCCCCAAACTTTCTATATATAGTCATCAGCGGTCCCTAGTCTTATAAACCCAAATTAAGACTTCAGAAACCAAAATTAACACCCATCTAAAATCAAATACACACCAGTGGACTATAATACACTCTTTTCCCAAAGCTGTTGGTTCCTTTTTCTCCACCGGCCGACAACCACCCTTTTTTCTCTTCCCTTAGGTCTCCTCTCTCTGCTAGCACTCACAACAGTTTCTTCTTCTTCTAAGCATACACAATTTCTTGTTTGCTAAACAGCATCAAAATCTGCACAAAGCAAAGTGCAGCAACTTCATTCTCTCGAGCTCTAGATATATACACCTCTGTTTCAAACAAAACAAAAAATGTCAAAAACCCATACAAACCTACCAAAAAAAATCATCAAGCACATAAATAAACACTAAAAAAATTCAATTTTTTTATGAATCCTTAAAAAAATAAACACAACAATAAAAAAATCATTTTTTTTTTTTGATGAATCAATCCAAAAATATTATCAAGAACCCATACCAAAAAAAAAAAAAATGATCAAAAACAAAAAAAATATATCCATAGCGAAAACCCTACAAAAATGAGGAAGGAAAATTGAAGAATAAAAATCATTTGAAGTTGGTCTCACGTTGTCGGATCCAACCGCTGGATCTGTTGAGAGAACTGAAGTGCAATCGACCTCGTTTTCTGAGAAAGAGAGAGGGAGAGAAGATGTTCAGAAATGGATGGATTGGGAGGCTTGAGTGGGAGATGATGGCAGTAGAACGTGAAATACCCAAAAGCCCATAAAATTCCTTAGAAAGTCGAAGAGAGAATAGGGGCAAAAGAGTAATGCTAAATTTTAAAAGACACAAATAACCTTGTACAATTTAAACATGAAGAACAAACAGAAGGGCAAAATAGTATTTGCACATCAAAGAAAATGGTACTATTTTAAAAGACACAAATAACCTGCACAATTTAAACATGAAGAACAAACAAAAGGGCAAAATGGTATTTGACTATCAAAGAAAATAGTACTATCCTTGTGACATCGCCTCTTTTTATATACCTATTAAGAAAAACTTCATTTACCTCCCTGATTTTTTGTGATTTTTGCAAATCTTTTTTTAATGTTCAAAACTTCACTTAGGTGTATCAAACTTTAGTTTTCTCTCACATTGTCCATTTCATACAAAAAATCATTTACAATGTCAATTTTATCCCTGACTCCAAAATTACACCGTTCACAAAACGACGCAGTTTTCAGGGGTAAAATTAGCATTCTGTTAGGATTTTTTGTATTGAAGGGGTAAAGTGAGAGAAAATCAAATTTTGATACGCATAAGCGAGAGGTTTTGAACATTGAGGGTATTTGCAAAAGTGGCTAAAGTTCAGGGGGGTGAGTGAAGTTTCCCCAACAAAGAAAAACATAAAAAAAACATAGGAAGATATGGAGTGGGAATTTATTTTTTATTTTTTAAAGGGAAAATCATTTTAGAGCATGTTTGAGATTGCGTTTGAGATGCCTAAAGTGCTTTTAAAACTCAAAAAGCATGTTTGAAGAAAAAAATAGTCATTTGGTAAAAAAATTAAAAACGCTTTTAAGGGTCTAATAGCCTAAAAATGGCCAAAAAACACTTTTGGCAAAAACTTAAAAATAAAGCTTTTGTCCAAAAACTCTTTTTGACTTAAAAGCTATATTTTTCAAACACAATTCCAAACAAGCTCTTAGTCTCATTGAAGAAGAATCACGAGTGTAAATGCTTTTACATCACAGAGCAAAAAGCTCTGAGTAAATCATAGTCGAAGCTACAACTACAAGTCATAAATTCTTAAATAAAAATCAAAATTCAAAACTTATCTTTGACAATAATATCCGCTAACCTTGACTAATTTTTAGTTGTAACATCAGATCTGTTTCAGACAGATTCAACTCAATATACAGGTAGCTCATCTTTCTCAGCCTTATGAGCAAAAAATTTATGCCAAAACTCATCCTCCTTAGCTCGAGAGTCAAGAAACGGATCACATCCACAACCAAAGGTCTGAATAATCATTATTCAGAAAACAAAAAATAGAGAAAACCTAACTCCCACAGAAAAACAGCATAGATCTGCTCTTAAGAAGACTAGACCTACTCCTTCTCGACCTAAAACGGTCGGAAAACTACATCCTTCTCCTTGTAGATCGCTCACAAGAGTAGATCTAAGAAGAAAAAAACTCTTATTTAAAACAAACAAAATAAGAAACACAACCATAAAAAACAAAAGCGACCGAAATAGAGGAGATGATGGACACTGGCCAGCGTTCACGCATGGTAGAGCGGATGGTGGAGATGGGCTGCACAACACCTTGAAGGGCAGACGAAAGTGATAGGAGTTGCTGCATATGGCCAAAAAACACTTAAAAAATACAAATTAAGAAAACAAGGAAAAAAAACAAATAGAAGGGGAGAGGAAGATTAGGAAGGGGGAAGAGGGGAGGGGGGAGAGGAGGAGGGATCCTCCTCTCAAGGTTCATGCTTTCTGAAAGGCGACGACATTTGATTCTTGAAGAACGAAGAGTTTTTTTTTCCTTATGAAGTGGGAAAATTAAGAATAGATCCTAGTTACAATATTTAATATAAAGGGTTACCATCTATTTAATGAGGCGAAGACTTTTGTAGGTAAAATGTTATATATATATATATATATTCAATTTGTTTTTTGTAAAAATATATGATGAATGATGAAACATGGTATTTTATAGACGCGACTTTCGAATTTGATCTCTTTTGCTAGGAGGATGGTAATCAGCAATGAAAAATGAAATATATATATATATATATATATATTAAGTTTTCATCCGATTTGAATTTAGTACATAGTTTCCAATGTTAATAAACAAAGTCTTTAGGTTTTTGCCCGGATTTTAAATAAATTTTTATGTCACTTTGTCGTCAAAATTAATAGTTTGCCACTCTAGCAATGAGAGTATATATATATTGCAACCAACCTTTAATATAATAGATATCATGATCAAGGGTACCCTTAAGTAACAAAGTATCCTTTTAGCAGCAGTCATATGAGTAGTAGTACGTAAAAACTGATTTCTAGATAGAATCATAGAACAATATTAGGTCTTGTAAGCGTGCATTAAATGCCTAACTATCAGCTATGTGTTCAAGCCAAGTTTAAGATGCAAGTTTGTCCCGGCAGAGTGGGATTTTTAGTAGTCAGTCCCATATTATTTAAGATGTGTTTGGCAACTTTTTTTATGAACAATGAAACTATGCATTAATTATTGCATAACAACAAACAGAAAAATCCACCAACAGCCAAACAAAGGGGCCGTATGGAAGTCTTATATATACAGATTGAATCAACCTCTTGTGCTTGATCGATGTTAATTTGCGGAACAATTTAGTAAAACAAATTCATTATTTTAAAATATTGTAGTAACAGCCAGGAATCATCAAACAAACAAAAGGACAACAAATCACAGCATTAATTTCAACATGCTGGCTTTCAAACAAGAAAGAAAATTATTATAATATTGCATTGTCTTTGTTAATATTGCTCACCAAATGATTCCACCAAAGATGCATAGTTAATAATTTTATCCTATGAGGTTTGATACGGCCATACACAAACTTAACTCATGGCCAATTTTTATGTTATGTGCCATTAAAAAAAATTAAATTAAATTTTAAACCAAACAAATAAATTTTTTTTTTTCTGAATTTTCAAGAAAAGACGATTAATTTGGCTTAAAATTTTCATTTTAATTTTTTTAAAATGGCACATAGGATATTAATTCTAATTTCTACGATATTATCAACAAAATATCCAGATTTTACGGGCAACCCTTGACCCAAGAGGAAGGGGCCAGAGAGGTTGGAATCTGATAATTGGATGTTATTAAATGAACCAAGCAACGTACTTCCTTAACACACTGCGTATAAAAGAAAACATTCCTTAACACACTCACTCACACTACTAAAAAAAATAACGTTTAATGACGCTTGGAATTAGGGTATTTTAATAAAATGTCTCTATAAAGGAACGTTTTAATGTGTAAACGCCCCTATTTAAGGACACTTTTTATTGAGGCGTCTTTAATTCGGGACGCTTGCTAGTTAGGCGTCCTTAATTAGGAGCGCCTAACAATCAAACGCCCTTAAATAAGATCCCAATTAAATTAATTAAGGACATTTTAAGTCCAAACACCTTTAATTCGGGGTACTTGCTAGTCAGGCGCCCTTAATTAGGGATACCTTACAGTCAAGCGCCCTTAAATAAAATCTTAATTAAATTAATTAATTGCACTTTTTATTTAGATGCCTTTAATTCTTAATTGCACTTTTTATTTAGATGCCTTTAATTCGGAGCGCCTGCTAGTCAGACGTCCTTAATTAGGGATGCCTAATAATCAAGCGCCCTTAAATAATATCCAATTAAATTAATTAATTACACTTTCTATTTAGATGCCTTTAATTCGGGGCACTTGACTATTAGGCGCTCTTAATTAGGGGCACTTAATAGTCAAATGCCTTTAAATAAAATTTTAATAAAATTAATTAAAGATACTTTTTAATAGGCGTTCTTAATTAGGGGCGCCTAACAAACAAACGCTCCTAAATAAAGGCACTACGCTGAAAAGCGCCCCAAAAATTTCAGCCAAGCGCCCCAAACTTTTTGCCGGAAGCTCAAACTCGCGCGTCTCCCTTGCTCCAAAATGTGCTCACAATTTCAGTTCTTCCTGGAGCATCTCACCAATACTCTCCAAGAAAGGATGTTCTCTTCCCTCAGTATTTTCCCTCTCCCCCGCCAGTCCCCTCTCTCCATCTCCGACTCCCTATCTCTCTCTCTCCATCGCCCAGTGCCCCGCCAGTCCCCACCCACCATCTCCTCCAGTCGAAACCGGCCGGCCATCCTCAGGTAAATATACTCGGCCAACCTTTTATGAAAACTTTCTTTCTAACCCTAGCTTGATTGATATTTTGCTTTGTAAATATACTCAGGTTCACATTGCACAGAATTTTGGTGAATGGTCAAGAGCGATATTCTTACCTGTAGCTTTTCAACCGCTATTTGGGTCGTATAATTACTATTCAAGAGCGATATTATGTAAGGCCAGTCACCTCAAAGCTATTTCTTACCTGTAGCTGGATTTTAGATGCACAGTTGTGGTTGTGATTCTTCTCTGATATGATCTTTTTGCAATACGATGATATTTGTTTATTTGAAATGCGGGTATATAGGTTATGCCCTTAAATTGTTTGATCATATGTCGCATAGAGATTTGTTTCTCTGAAATGAAGCATGTATGGCTAATTCAGTAGATGGCTTCTTATTTGAAGGAAAGTCTCTTGTGTGTTGTGTTCTTAGTCGTCTATTTAAAAAGAAATGGTCATACTAAAGCTATTGTCGTGTTATGGGTATTGAGCAAGATCTTAATTCCTTTTTCTCTAGCTCTTCTCTCTTTGAATAATCTTTTCTGCACTTAATTTTCATTAATTATTCTTCTTCTTCTTTTTTTCAAATCAAAGCTATATATATATAATACTCCTCTGGTACAAAGGCACAATTTTATTTTCATCTAACATAACATATAGAAGGCACGAAAAAGTGCCTTTCTTACTCCTATGGTACAAACTAGAAAGGTACAATTTCATCAAACACTTGGCAGACATAACGACGTAATAAAACATGCTTTTCTGAGATAACGCTCAGGACACACAACAATCCAACAACTTCAAACGACGAACATGACTACCATTACTTTAGTCCAGACAACTCCAAGACACGATCATAAACCTTCTTCTGGTCAGGAAGAGACTTGGCGACACTCTCCTTCTGCAGGCACCTCTTAGACTATTCAATGATCTTGGGGCACTCCGCCTCCATGCTCAATTTCCCCAATGTCTCATACACGTAGAACCAGCTGTAGAATGTGATGAGAGCAATGTCCAGATTTTCTGTCTTACATGGTAGTTAATATCAGAACATGAAAACGAAGCTTCCATTGACCATCTCTTCACACTTCCAATTTATATTCCAACACAGCTATATGAATCTTTACTTCGTCCCTTAAATCCTTAAAAACCACTAATAGCAAACAGCTCTGGCCAAATGTGCTTTATGCATACGAGAGACTGTCTTGATCAATGACATTTACTTTTTATGTTGCAAATGAAGAGAGGAGGGAAGGGGATCTGTTTTATGGATGGAGATTGTGGAGTGCCTTCTATAAGTCCTTTTCTTTTGATGATCTTGTATTTTTTATAAGTAATAAAGTCATTCAAAGTAGAAGATGATATACAGTGTTTTAGGTTTAACTTAATAATGAGCTCCATTTAGGGGACAATGTGAGTTAACTTGCATGTCAGCCATGAGAAAAAGGGGCATCACTTTCTCAAGAATAGAGTGAAATATTCAGATGTTTAACAGAGATCTTGTTTATCTTGAGTTGACAGTGCTCAAGTTGCCTATAGCAGTTCTCAGAGTTCACCCTTTTCCTCTTTTTTTTTTTTTTTTGTTTTGTTTGTGCATTTAGTTCCTGATATTGTTTTGGGATGTCCTTTGGCAGGGCATTGCTATTGCAGTGAAGTGTGGTGCAACCAAGGCACAATTTGACAGCACGGTAATCTCAAATACAAAGAACTAAATCTGGGCTCATATGCATGCTTGTGATTTCATTTGGCAGTATTTAATCATGCATTGGACAATAATAGAATGGAGGGAGGGAGGGTGGGGTTGTAATAAAGAGATAAGAGCTAACTCACCATATATATAGCTGTGGGCCTCAATCTCTTTCCCCTGTTTTTGCTTTCTATTGTACCAAGTGTTAGTTTTATTCCACTTTATCTTCTTTTCCAAAATGAGATGAAAAAATTCCGTTTATTTTATTAATTTAGTTAAATAGATATATTTTATTGGTGCTGCCTTGCTTCAGGAGGAATGAAAATGGCTAAGCTTTCTGAAGGCTTGTTGATCTTAGATTCTTACAAGTTTCTTTGTATATGCAGCTTTTCCAGTTAGGTACTTACTTTTTTAAACCTTTTAATTGTCAATAAGCACCTTTTTCGAGGGGTTAATTCTCACATCATCCGATCCACATATATGTGTATTTTCTATTTCAAATTGTTTAGATGGGAAACTGTAGCTGGTTATTAGATGATGGCTGGCATTGTCTCTTCGTTAAACAATGCAAGGTCTTTTGGATGGGGTTGTTTTCTGAGTCTACTGGCTGTTGGTGTTTCTGGTGCCTGCTGTTTTGTTCTTTGCGGGTTGCCGCTAGTTCTTTTGGCAATTTCAGAAAGTTAGAGATGCTGGGACATCAGGTTTATGCCATTTGTAAAAAGAGAAAGATTCATCCTCCTTGTAAATGCAGACTGTTACTACTGATATGGAGAAGCCTATTTCTTCTATTTTCTGTTTTGGTTGTACAATTGTTAAGCAGATATAGTTTCTGTGTATAGGAGGTTCTGTGGATGTAAAGAGATGTTTTAGTTTGTTTCTTGCTATCTATGAAGTTCTATTTCATCTCAAATTTAGTGGTTTTTGTTGCTGTAACAGTACAGCAGAGGTTTTTTTTTTTTTTTTGTATGGTGTTTCTACCATGGAGTCTTTTGAAGAGAACTTTGTAAATTTTGTGTGGAATGAAAAAAGCTATTCATCTAAATATATATATATATATTTCAAATATAGAAATATGGATGCTTTACCTGAAAGCGCCCCCTTTTTAAAAAGATGGCGCTTGCATGTAAACGCCCCCTTTTTAAAAATGGGGCACTTTCCTAGTCAAGTGTCCCCTTTTTAAAAATGGGACGCTTTCCTAGGCAAGCGCCCCTTTTTTTAAAAGGAGAAGCTTTGTTTTAAATGCCCCATTTTAGAGGCATTTTTCAATAAAAAGCGTCCCAAATTTATATTCTAGTCGTTATAAAAATTGACATTTTCTAAGTGCCCCTAATAAAGCGTTGCTAAGTCATTGGAGGCTTTTTTTTTTGCCAAAAATGCCCCAAATATCAGTGTCGCTAAACCTTCTTTTTTTAGTAGTGTCACGTGGCAGAACATGATTGGGTGGCCAAGATACAAACTTTTGACTCCCAATTTGGTAAAAAAAAAAAAAAGGTATTATGTGTAAAAGCGACGTTTAGGATATAAAGTTAGTCTCAAAAGAGTTGGCCCTCATTTTGAACGGTTAGGATCTGAAGGCTGTAATATTTTATCCTCTATCCTACTCCGTATACTCAAAAACAAGACCAAAGCTTTATAATATCGCATAGCGGCGATACGACTGTGACGCTGTCATTGTCACTGGATTTAGATTTGGTAGACCAAGCTTTGGTAGTCATTGTCGTCACACATTTGTCACTGGCCAATGACAAATGCTTCTGATTCCACTACGTATATAAATACACCGCCTATACTCATAACCATTGAATTAAACGGTGTTCAGTTTAGGGGTAAGATTTATATGATATGAATGTTTAATCAAATTTTTTAATTTTTTTTTAAAAAAACTGAGTTAGATAGAATTTGTCAGTTAAACTTTTGTTTATAATGTGTTATTGATTGTATTTATGAATTACAGGCAAGCTCAAGTATGAATTGGGGCATGGCAGCAACAACAGGAGATGCAGATTCAGCCTCCAGTGGGATTTATCCTGCATGTGAAGGTCAGGGAAACTCAAAAGTATGTCCCAAATGTATGTACAAGGACTACGAGCGTGAAGTGGTGTTTGAGAAGATTTTGTGTAGAAGTGACATACAAGAAGCAGGAAGCTATAGGCTTTATATACCGAAGCCACATGCATCCAGATTCTGCTCCCCAGCAAATGGAAGTGAAGTGATCACTTTCTGTGACGTTCAAATGAAGTCCTGGCGTATGGGTTTTCGTACAAGTGATGGAAGAGCTTATCTCGGCGCAGGGTGGATCGAGTTTGCTCGGGAGAAGCAGCTACGGGCAGGAGACACCCTTATCTTTTATGAGGTCAGGTGCGGGCAGAGGACAAGATTCTTCATGATTGCTGTCTCGTACAAAGACCGTCTTCAGATTCTTGGAGCTCCAATACATTAGACAAATTAACACCCAGCGTCCATGGAACGATCCTTGTCTAATTTGTTTTTAACGTGTGTTTGTTTGTCATATATGGGGTTGGATAAGGGGTTTCCTTTCTTTTGACTGACTTGAAGAAAGGAAAAGTCTCCGTGGGTGTTGAGATCTATTTTTAGCTTCATGGGTGTCTCCTACTTTGTTTTTATTTTGTAAGCAACGTACCTGTGTTTTTTGTTTGTCATGGCCATGGTTCTCATTTCTTGTGTTGGCAAGGGGTTTCCTTTAATAGTATTAATTGTAATAAATTGATTGTTTTCAATTCAATTTTTTTTTTTAATTTTTAAATTTGAACCCTTTTGTGATTTAAAAATTATTATAAGGATTCCTCAAATATATAAGGAGAAAGGAGAAAAGGTGAATACAGGATCATCGACAATCGAGCAGAGCCAGAGGAGTTCGATTTCGTGGGGTTGAGCCCATCATAGTAAGGTTGCCGGCCTTCTTCAACCTTGGGTATTGTGGCTGCCCCAAGGTTAGTGGATGATCAAGAGGGCCCACGTATGGCACCTACCGTGCATCGTGTTTTGTATATTTTAAGCTCAACAAGACTTTTGTAACACGCATCTTCTTTTGAAGTCAACCACAGACGCATGAGAGAGAGAGAGAGAGAGAACGCCCATGGATTGGAGGGCTTCGCCGATCACAATATTCCAGCTTCGGCGCTCTAGCTCGGAGGTATGTAAATATGTATAGCTCCTTCTCTGTTTCCGTTGGCCCTCGCCTTGTGCAATTTTTTTCACCTCTTTGCTGGTTGGCTGTGAAATTATTGTAGTTGAAGATGGTCTGCTTTATGAATTTTCATAGAGAGCGTGATTAACTTTCATGTTTGTGATCTGGAATGAAAATTTTGAAGAAGTTCAGGTAATTATGTGCTGTCCAAGTTTAATGTGTAATTCGAACTCTTTTTATTTTTTTGGAGCTACTTCATTTGATATATAGTAAGGGATATTTACCTGTCAATTTATTGACTTTGGAGAAAAAGAAAAAGAAAAGGCTAAGATATATAGACGACAGTACGTGGTGGGATTCTTCTAGATCTGCGTTTTGGATAGTTGTTGTTTTACCTTTGGGAATTAAATACGAGTCCCCACGACGAACAATGTTGACTATGTTTTTATGCTCTTCCATGTCTGTGTGGGTTGCGTTTGATTGTATATGTTTGTGTCTTTTTTGACGTTGAATCAAGTAGATAATTGTAGTGCTTCCCAAACAATCTAACCCTCTTGATCCCTTTTGAAAGAGTAGTACAAATAAATCACTCAAACCCAAGCCTCATGCAGCCAGATTCTGCTCCTCCGTTTTTGGTTATGGTTTCCATAGTTTCTTCATAGATCTCTCATCTGTTGTTGAAGTTGCAAATTGATCCATTACTTTATTCTCATGGAACCTTTTTTGTTGGGTTACGTATCTTTCCTTGATGCTTTCTATGGCATGCTCCAATGCTTGGTTGACTGAAACATATCTCCTCGATCGTTGATACTTCTTTGTACGGAAAACTGGAAAAATTTCATAACATGAATACAGAGAAATGAAAACTAGTTACATGTTAATCAATATTAGGGATCTTTTAAATGAAAGTGAAGTGATTGTCTATGACGTTAAAATGAAGCGCTGGCCATTAATGCTATTTCGTGTAAGTGGTGGAAATCCTTTTTTCACCGGAGGGTGGAGCCGGTTTGCTCAAGAGAGGCAGCTAGGCGAAGGAGATACCATAACTTTTTATGAGCTCAGGTGCCAGAGAGGGACAGGGAAAAGAGTGTTCATTTGATATGAAGGGATGTTTATGTGTCGATTGATTGGCTTTGGAGAAAAAGAAAAAGAAAAGGCTAAGATAGACGACCGTGGGTGGGATTCCTCTGCGTTTTGGGTAGTTGTTGTTTTGCTCGTGTTTAGAGTATTCACATCCGGCTCAACAATTTTTTTGGCTAAATTTAGCCAAAAATATCACTTTTATGTATTTTAATTATTCACTTTTTTAAAGTACCCACATTTGGGTTAGCATTTTAACTTATCATTTTTATTATCTCATTTAAATATTTTTTTCCTTTTTAGCATTCAACAATAGAGCATTCATCCAACACACAACACATGCATCCAACCGTACAGCACATGCATAGAAAGAAGACATTTTATTTTTTATTTTTTAATAATAGGAGAGATAATGGGCTAATAAAATATTGTATATTATATACATAAAGTTGCTATATAAGTAAGCAAATTTGCTTACCTACTATAGCAGCTCAACGTCCCCAGGCCATTTTGGCCAGCCGGATGGGGAGCCTTTTGAAGGTTTTGGCTCAACAAAATAGCAAAAATGCTATATTTTGTTGAGCCCAATGTAAGTGCTCTTAATATTGTCAAGGGGTAACTTCACTTTAAACTCTTGAATTACTACGCGATTTGAAAATGACCCTCAATGTTTAAAACCTTTCAATTTGGACCTCTTAACTTTCAATTGTAGTCAATTTGAATCTCTCTGTTAGATTTAGCCGTTATCTTTTAACGACAATATCTAAAAAGACCAAAATATCTTTGATTTTTATTTTTTTAACTTTATTTTATTAGTATTTTTTAATTTGGAATTAAGAGTAAATTTAGAATTTTATAAAAAAATCAGGAGTATAAACATTATTATTTCACTTTTAACGTTTAAAGTCTGACTAAAGAGTTCAAATTAACTGCAATTGAAAGTTTATGGATCCAATATGAGAGGTTTGAACATTAAGGGATATTCTCAAATTGCGTAATAATTCAAAGGTTTAAAGTGAAGTTACTCCTATTTTTAATGTGACCTTTTTACAATATTTTTATGTCATCGTGCTGTTCCATGCATGTCTGTGTTGGTTGCGCTTGGTTGGATTTGTTTGTGTCTATTTTGACGTTGAACCAAGTAAATTGGTAGTGCTTCTCTCAAATAATCTAACCCTCTTTTCCCCTTTTGAAAGGACTAGCAGTTATTTGGACTAATCAGAAGCATCTTCATGCTACTCGTGGGATTGCAGTGGCAAATATTCTGTGTCTCCAAAAACATTGACGAGGTTTCTAAGATCTTCTTGTAAATGTTTCTGCGCGCGGGAAAGGAACGAATCATGTGGTGAAAGCAAGAGGCTCTCAGGTATAAATTCTCTAACCAATGGGCTCTCTGATGGCTAGGCCTTGGGCCCAAGTATCCATAACTGTCTATGGCGTTAGAGGGACACGCACAGAGAGAGAGAGAGAGAGAGAGAGAGAGAGGTGTCTTCTTGTAGTTTTAATTTGACAATGACCGAGTCTTGATGTTCTTGTTTCTGTATTATTTTGTTTTTGGCCTTAATTTCAAGAGTTATTTTTAATATTAAAATTAGAGATGTTTCAGTATATTTTTTTTCCTCCTTAATTTTTTTCATGACCATCGGTACTTTGAATATCCAGTTAAAATTCGGGCAAAAACCTAATGACTTTGTTATTGAAATCTTCAAGAAGGATGGTGCAGAGGTCCAGAGGATAAGCCGAGATACCCTATTTTCGGAGTTGGTATCTTCTGGACGTTTGGAGGTGCAATATTCCATTTTTGGTTGCAACTTTTATGTATTATAAAATTAAGTTTAAGAATTGTTTGTTTTTGTCCCCCAAGAGGTAGTTCAATCGGTTGGAACCACGCCTCATGAAGCTGGGATTACTAGTTCAAATCTCCCTTTCCTCCTTTTGTGTAAACATGTTAAAAAAAAAAAAGAATTGTTTGTTTTTATTTTATATATACATGCGCGAACACATAATATTTATAAATATATTTATTTATTTACGTGGATTTGAATCCTCTATGTAAAAAATCCTAATTCTGCCCATCATGTACTCGACTATTGTGTATCTTCTACTGCTTCATGATGAGTTAATGCTACTGGTTTACTTGAACAGGGTTTGCAGCAGCAAATTAAAGAAATAAACTCTACTCCACCATTTAGAGCCTTGGCTGTCATTACCGTTGCTGCATGATTCACGGTAGAGATACCTTGGTTAACAGAAACAACCGGCGGTGCTTCCATTTCCATTTACGTCTCGTTTATAGTATCATGGCCTCAATGTTTTGGTGTATCATGGTTGGATGTTTCATAGAAATCGGATTCGCTTATGTGCTTCCGCTGCACCTGGAGTCGCAATTCCATCCTCGATCTGCAATGATGACAGTAGAAAATAGAGCCATAAAAATAAAAAATTTAAAAAAAAAAAAAAAAAGGAAATGTATGGTAAAAAAACAACCATTAAGGTTATATTTGTTTCGATGTGAAATGATTTCTGAAAAATAGTTTTTTTATTTTTCAGTGTTTAGTGCGACATAAAATAATAATAATTAAAGAAAGGGAAGTGTATGGTAAAAAAAAATCATTAAGATTATATTTGTAAACTGTAAATCATTTTTCGAGTTTGAACATTTCATTCTTAAATCGATAAACCCAGCCAAAAAGTCGTCGAGACCCAACCAAGACCCGCCTTAGACATGTCTGAGACCTGAGCGGGACTCAACCAAAACTCGCCTGAAACTCAATTGAAATCTCACTGGGCTCCACTCGAGATTTCTCAAACAAGTCCCAAACGAGTCCCGATTCAAACACACCGAGCATAAGTTTTTCATTTTAGAAAGGCCACATTAAAGAATTATATGAGAAGTGTGAAAATGCGCTCCATTATATAAATGTTGTGTAAATACAATGCATTAATGATTCTGTCTTCATGCATGGGACGTCCAAAAATGCCTACTTATTGTCTCTTGCTATGGAATACTTTTGCTATGTTTGGCAGAGGAGTAAACCCAACCGAACCAAAATCTCAAAAAATTCTTTTCAAAATCATTCTTAACATTTTTACTTTTTATATTACATCAATCACTTTTTTATTATTATACAAATAAAAAATTACTACAAAACAAAGTTTTTTTTTTTTTTTATACAAAATATTTTTACTTTTTTTCTCGCATAAATCAAATCTGTTATATTTCCAATCCACTTTCTCAAGTTCACTTCTTTGCCAAACATAGCCTTCGTGTGCACGTATGTTCGCTATGGAAATAATTGTTTTAACAGGCCTGGTTGTGTAAATATAAGTGTTGTTAACGTGCACAATAATGATGAACAATATATAGAATTGAAAAGAGAGAGATATAGAGAGAAAGAGTCAAGACACAGATTTAACGTAGTTCGGCAATTGCCTACAGAGAGGCGGCTATATTTCTCAGTTAATGATTCAGAGTTACATTATAACATATATATAGAAAAAAAAAAAAAAAAAAAAAAACCCAAAACCCTACTTGTACGGACGTATTAAGAAAATCTCTAAATTCCTAAAATATCGCGACGTTCACTCCGCTCCATCTACTTGAGCTTCCACTGATATTAATATAAGTAACTCTAACATAAAGGATTACCATCAATTTAATGAGGTAAGTCTAATATCTGGATGCATTTGGTTTGATGAGCCAATCGTTGGCATGCAACAATGTGTTAGAATTTCATTTTAATATGTAACACTATATTGAAAAGATGTATAGCCCACATTCATGAGTGCTAAGAAGAAGAAAAAAAAACAAAAACATGTATATATGTCATTGAAGCCACGTTTAAGATACCAAGTTTGCCCCAGTAAAGTGGGCCTCATTTTGAGCGGTTAGAATCTGAGCGCAGTAGCTTTGAGTCCTCTGTCACAGATGGTGTCCTCAGAAACAAGCTTAAAGCATTATAATATGGCGAAGCATATGACTAATGTGGCTGCTGTCACTGTCATTCTATGGCTAATGTATAATAAGACAGGGGATGGCTGACTCAATATCATCATTTCTATGTGGAAATTTAGGGGACCCTAAACTTTTTAAGACCATAATATGAACATAATAAGAAACAAGTTTGCTATGATCGGTCGCAGGGAATAAAGCCCCACTACCTGCAAGGCTTTTTCTCGTAAGCGTGACGACACGTAAACGCAATGGGAACAAATGGGGATGTACACCAAAAAAGAAAAGATAGGAGAGAGAGAGAGAGAGAGAGGGAGTTTCCGCGTAGACAGATGAGACTGAGAAGAGACTATTAAGAAGAAGAAAAGAAACAAAAATCTCCATAAATCTCCATCTCGCTTTCCGCAAGCAAAATTAAAATATTGCTATATGATTTCACTAACTGAGATATAATTTGTCAACTGATGTGTTATAGTTGGTTGTTTTTGTGAATGATTTAGGAACTTATTCTAAGCGTTTGATAATTATAGGCAAGCTGATCAAGTATGAATTCGGGCATGGCTGCAACAACAGCAGGAGACGAAGATTCAGCCTCCAGTGGGATTTATCCATGTCATGAAGGCCATGAAAATACACAAGCATGTCCGAAATGTATGTATAGGGAGTACCGTCGTACACAGTTGTTTAAGAAGATTTTGTCACCAAGTGACATACAAGGAAAAGGTAGCTACAGGCTTTATATACCGCTGCCACATGCAGCCAGATTCCGCCCGCCAACAAATGGAAGCTGTGAAGTGCTCACTTTCATTGACGTTCAAATGAAGCCCTGGCCAATGCGTTTTTATGAAACCGGTGAAAAAGCATATCTCACCGGAGGGTGGATCGAGTTTGCTCGAGCGAAGCAGCTCCGAGGAGGAGATACCATCACGTTGTATGAGGTCAGGTTCGGTCAGAGGGCAAAAGTGTTCATGATTGGAGTCTCTTACAAACACCGTCTTTAGATTCTTGGAGCTCCAATTAATTAATTAGACAAATTAATTAACAACCAGCCTCCAATCTCCATGTAAGTAGTAGTACTGTTCTGCTTTTAGTCTAAAGGCTACGTGCGCGCGAAAAGTCTTGCTCAAGGCCTAGTTTGTTTTTATTTTCTAAGCAACGTACGTACGTGTGTTTTTTGTTTGTCATGGGACAAGGAGTACTTTCCTTTAATAGTAATGTAATAAATTGATTGTTGTACAATCACACAATCCCATCTATCCAATCCTATCCCATTTCGATTCAATTTTTCTTACGAGTTTGTGATTTCTTTTCAACTGATATAGATGTCGTAATGCATCAAATTTTGATGATTCCTCAAAGATAGGAAAAATGAGTAAAGTTGAAATCAGGATCATCAAATGAGAAAATGAGTTCGATTTCGTGGGGTTGAGCCCATCATAGTAAGGTAGGCCTTCTTCAACCTTGGGTACTAGCTATCGTAAGTTATTTGTAACCCCCACACCTGGATCGGAGGAGGGTAGTGGATGATCAACAAGGCTCGCGTATCAATGTTACTCGGCCATGCTAGGATATTCTGACATGTGTCACCATGCATCGTGCGTGTTTTAATTTGTATATTTTAAGCTCAACAAGACTTGTAATAGTATAAATCACCTCCTTAATTTTGAAGTCAACAGCAGACTAGCAGAGGGCTTTTAAAGTCCACGCATGAGAGAGAGAACGCCCATAGATGGGAGGCCTTGATCGATCACTCTCGGATCGAAACAGAGCTTCGCCGATCACAATATTCCAGCTTCGGCGCTCTAGCTAGCTCGGAGGTATGTAAATATGTGCTCCTTCTCTGTTTCCGTTGGCTCTCGCTCTTTGGTGGTTGCTGTTAAATTATTGTACGTACTTGAAGATGGTCTATAATTTTATGAATTTTTCATGGAGAGCGTTATTAAATTTCATGTTTGTGATTTGGAAAGAAAATTTTGATGAAGTACGTTGACGTACTAATTATGTGCTGTCCAAGTTTAATTTTCAATTTGAACTTTTTTTCTTTTTTTTTTGGGAGCTACTTCATTTGATATCTAGTAAGGGATATTTATATGTCAATTTATTGACTTTGGAGAAAAAGAAAACGAAAAGGCTAAGATAAGATATATAGACGACAGTGGTGGGATTCTTCTAGATCTGCTTTTTGGATAGTTGTTGTTTTACCTTTGGGAATTAAATACAAGTCCCCACGACGAACAATGTTGACCATGTTTTTATTCTCTTCCATGTCTGTGTGGGTTGCGTTTGATTGTATATGTTTGTGTCTTTTTTGACGTTGAACCAAGTACATAATGGTAGCGCTTCCCAAATTAACAATCTAACCCTCTTGATCCCTTCTGAAAGGATTAATAATTATCAGAAGCATCTTCATGCATGCTACTCATGGTTGCAGTGACAAATATTTTGTCTTCAAACACTGAGATTTCTAAGATCTTCTTGTAAATGACAAAGTCATTTATAAAATGATGTGATGATTCATAATTGATATGGTTAAATAATTAAGAGTATGATTAATAAGGTAGTCATTATATTTATTTCACTAATTGTATGTTGTCATGTCAATCTGCAAATGACTTTGTCGTTAAAGATATTACAGCCTTAGAAGAGATATGAATCCTATTGGGAATAATTCTACTCTATTTGCTCACCTGATACATTATAGGCTTCAAGACCAATCCCAACCGGCCAAAAGAATAATGGATCACAACTCTTAGCATTTTTAGGGCAAGTTGAAGTAGAAAACCTAATCTTAGTCTATAAATAGGCCCTTATACTAAGTATAAACCATAAATCCAATTATTGTATATTATATTAGGCAGATTTTTCTCAAATAAACTAACTTAATTGGGCATCGAAGTGAGATCTACCAGCACCCACTGGCGAGTTCCCTTAATTGGTTATTGTTGTTTGTTGTCTTACAAGAACGCAAAGATTGAAGATCAATGGCACTTCGAAGAATGTGCAAATCACAAAAATAGAAACTGTTGGACCGAAAATGCATCAACAAATCCCACCAGAGACATTGTATTCATGTGACAGAGAGTGACTGGCCGGGTAGTCTCAAAACTCGTTTACTTGAGCTCCTTGATAAGGTATTGTAAGGAGGAATAAGGCTTCTTAATTAGGCTTTATATACCCAAGCCTCATGCGGCCAGATTCTGCCCCTGTTTTTGGTCATCCTTCAAATGGAAGTGAAGTGACTGTGTCATACAAGTGATGGAAATGCTTGTCTCAAGCGCAGCAGCTAGGCGAAGGAGATACTATAACTTTTTATGAGCTCAGGTGCCAGAGATGGACAGGGACAAGAGTGTTCATTTGATATGAAGGTATGTTTATGTGTCAATTGATTGGCTTTGGAGAAAAATAAAAAAGAAAAGGCTAAGATAGATGACAGTGGTTGGATTGCGTTTTGGATAGTTGTTGTTTTACCCTTGTGCTTAATATAAGTTTCCACGACGAACAATGTTGGTTGCGTTTGATTAAATATGTTTGTGTCTATTTTGACGTTGAACCAATTAAGTAGATTGGTAGTGCACTACTTGTGCTTCTCGAACAATCTAACCCTCTTTTTTCCCTTTTGGAAGGATTAGTTGTTTATACTAGTCACAAGCATCTTCTTGCTACCCATGGAATTGCAGTGACAAATTAATATTGATCTGTGTCTTCAAACATTGATGAGGTTTCTAAGCTCTTCTTGTAGAGAAGGAGGAAGGCCGGCCTTAATTAAGTGTCCTTCTGGGTTTTGACGGGTTACTCCAATGCTCAAGTTGGTTTTGATTGAAGAAAGCAAATAGTTAAAAGAAATTTGCAAAAAAAGAGTATTTGGCCAAAATAGAGGTGAGCTATTTCCTTTCTCTTTTATGGACTGTTTTCGCATGTTTGGTTGGTTAGAGAAGAGTTTATACTTTATATATATATATATATAGGGATGGAATCAAAAGGTTTTATGTGAAGAAATTCATAAACAAATAGAAAATAAAATAAAAACGGAATTAAAATAAAAGAGATACAAGATTTTAACGTGGTTCGGTCTATGACCTACGTCCACAGATAAAGCCCTAAGGCTACATTAAGCTCTTACTGAATGAATTAATATTACAATACAAATGCTCCTATTTATAGGAGAATGGAATAGATAAGTATGGTAATCAAATCTGATTGATTTGATTACCATCAAACCTGATTACAATCAATAATAAATATATAATATCAATTTAATATATTTCCTTCTATGTAGGAAATATATTGTCTAACATTCCCCCTCAAACTCAAGGTGGGAACTTGTAAAATTTTGAGTTTGCTTCTTGATCACAGCACTAAAGGAGGTAATTGATGGCACGGGAATTGAAAGCATCGACGGCTCTTGAACATCGGCAACGTTTGGCCGGAATTGGCCAACTCCATGCCTTACATGAAAAGCCAATTATGGGCTAAGAGAAAAATGAGATGGGCAACTATGGCATCTTTTAGAGAATAAAGAGCCAACTGTGGGCTAAGAGAGAAAGACAATGGGCAACTATGGCCTCTTTTAGATCTTTTAGAGAAGAATGAGCTAACTGTGGGCTAAGAGAAAAAGAGAATGGGCAACTATGCCCTCTTTTAGAGAATAGCCAACTATGGGCTAGGAGAAGAAAGAAGTGGCATCTTGGGCCTTTTTTTTTTTTTTTTTTTTTTTTTTNAGGGTAACATATCCCTACACTAGAATAAGAAAATCTGCAAACTCAATTAAGGGTACATTCAACCCGTTACCAATCATACATCTTCTCAATGAACCACAAGGAAAGCATCGTGTTTGCTGTCGTGAGATGAAATCTGGGAGCGGCAGAGATCGGCACTGAAGAGCGACTCGGTCTGGATGGTGGCTGTAAGGAGCAAGCCGGAGCCGGTGTATGTGGGTGTAGATCTGCAATGAAGGACCTGAAAACAGCCATGGAAGACGGCTGGGAAGCGCTCGTGAAAGGCCAGATGCGGTTGAGCGGCGCTAGGCTAGGCTGTGGCGGCTGGGCTGTGAGCGGGAGATCGGCGCGGCTTGGTGTGGGGATCTGTGGCGTCGCGGAAGGCGGAATAGCTTTGCTGCACGACGAAGAGGAGTAGGGTTTCTCTCTGCTGGGTGTGGAACGGCACGACTGAAGTGGCCAGAGCTGCTTCAGAGTTGCTGGCTGCGGTGGTCAGATCTGGCCAGAGACACAGGTTGGGTTGGCTGAGTGGAGTCTGTCATGGTGTCGTCGGACAGTGGGCTGAAAATCGTGTGGTGTGGGTTGGAGGAAAGCTTTATCTCCAACTCACGCACACCATTGTTTGGAGAACCAAAGAAAAGACACAGAAACTGAGAAAAGGCAAATCTAGATATGTCTTGAGAAGAATCGGAATAACAACAAAAATAACTTTCTTCGACAAATTTTTTTTTTTTTGTTAACGGCGGAAGGAAGGGAATGGAATGGAGTTACAGGATCAAATATTGGCGTTAGCCATTTGCTCTCATACTATGAAGAAATTCATAAACAAATAGAAAAATAAAATAAAAGCGAAATTAAAATAAAAGAGATACAAGATTTTAACGTGGTTCGGTCTATGGACGTAGTCTATGACCTAAGTCCACAGATAAAGCCCTAAGGCTACATTAAGCTCTTATTGAATGAATTAATATTACAATACAAATGCTCCTATTTATAGGAGAATGAAATAGATAAGTATGGTAATCAAATCTAATTGATTTGATTACCATCAAACCTAATTACAATCAATAATAAATATATAATATCAATTTAATATATTTCCTTCTATGTAGGAAATATATCCTCTAACATTATGGACAGGGGCCAAAGCTTAAGTGAGAAAATATTAAGATAAATGAGCCAAAGTATGAATGAGAAATATATTAATATTAAAGATTAAATTAATTTATGAATATAAAATTAATATCAATTTAGAGATGTTTCAGTAATTTTTTTTCCTCCTTTTTAATCTATTGGTACTTTGAATATACAGTTATAATTCACTCGTGCCAAATCACACTGGGTAAGCTTCAAATACGAAAACCTTCCGGTATTTTGTTTCTACCGTGGAAGAATTGCGCATGAGGACTGAGGATGCCCAAAACGGATTCATAATAAACAGATCAAGGAATGGGGGGTATGGTTACGGGCTGAAAAGCTAAACAAGCAGGGAATAGGTTTTGAGAGACAGATGATCGGAACCTCTCAGAGGTACGGCACCGGCGTTCAACTGATGGGTGGAGGAAACATGACAGGAAAGGAAAGTTACGGGTTGGGAGGAAACCCTACGCCAACTCACCAATCCCAAAAGGAAAGCACCAAAACCGGTCACCTTGGAGTTATGGAAATCCGTAAAACAGCTGGGGAAGGAATTTTGGAAGGAAAGGAAAAGCAAGTCCGAAAATTGGGGGAGGGTCTTCACGATTTGCAGTCTGGTAAGGTGACGTTGAGCGTGATTTCGGGAGACGTTGGGCGTGAATGTCAGTCTGATATGTTGGGGGTGATTTCGGGAGAGTTTGACAGGGAGGAGTTCACGGGACAGCTGGAGGCACTTATAGAGGATGGGGTCACGGATGTTGAAAGTAAGGGACAGCTGGAGGCGCACCATGTTGGTAGGGTCACGGGTATAACAAAATGGGCTCAACCTCAATCTATTGGGCCTATACCGAAGACATTAGGGAGTGGAGCAAATCAGAACCCAATAGAAGAGGTGGTAAGCCTAGCTGGAAAAATTTCGGCCCAGTCAACTAAGAAAGACAAGGTGACTGAAACCCGTGAGGCAGAAACTGGAAAAGGGCAGCATAATCAGATATGTCTTCCTAATTCTGTAAAAATTTGGAAAAAAGTGTCTCAATTAGGGGAAGAGGAAAACCACCCAGTAGCTAATTTTCCTGTGTTAATGGGGAAAAGGAAAGCTGAAACAGGGGGGGTCTATTTGTGATGAACAAAGGCACCTAAAAATTAGGAAGTGGGAGGATTACTTGAAGGAGGAAACAGAAACTGTTTTTGAGGATTTTGAAACGGAGACAACAACAAAGAATGAGATGGCGGAGGCTGCGATGCAGCTCCGCCCACAATTATGAGTCTAATTAGTTGGAACTGCCAGGGGCTTGGGAACCTCCGGACAGTTCGGGACCTCTACCAATTGGTAAAGGAAAAGAGACCCAATTTTTTGTTTCTTATGGAAACAAAAAGCAATAAAATAAAGATGGAGGTGATCCGAGGTCAGCTTGGTTTTGCTGGCTTGTTTGTAGTGGAACCGGTGGGAAAGAGTGGAGGATTAGCGCTTCTATGGAGGGAGGTTGATGAGTTGGAAATTCAAAATTATTCCCGTCGCCATATAAATGCTATTGTGACCAATCTGAACACAGGGGTGCAATGGAAACTAACCAGATTTTACGGCCATCCTGAGTGGAATAAAAGACCTGAATCTTGGGACTTGTTACAGCATTTAGAGTCTTACGCGCCTAGAGCTTGGCTTTGTCTAGGTGATTTCAACGAGATAGTAGAACAAAGTGAGAAGTAGGGTGCAACCCCTAGAAGAGAATGACAAATGGAGTTATTTCGATCTGCATTAGAGAAGTGCAACCTTAGTGACTTAGGTTATTCGGGTGCTAAGTTCACTTGGACAAATTGTCAGTCAGACGGTAATTTCATCAAAATCCGACTTGACCGAGCAGTTGCAAATACTCAATGGTGTAGTATGTTCAGAGATTCTAGTGTTCAGGTCCTAGCTGGTCGATCCTCAGACCACAAACCGATTCATCTATTATTGGATGCGAATTTGCAAGTTAATGGCAAAAACAGAAGAGGATTCAAGTTTGAATTGCATTGGACAATGGAGGAGGACTACCACCAAGTAATAGAAGGGGCTTGGAATGCGACACCAAATGAAGATGCAATGTCTAAATTATCCAAATGCCGAGCAAGTCTTCTAAACTGGAGTAAAGGAAAGTTTGGGAATAGTGCTGCACAAATAAAATTGAAAACTCAAGAGCTGGAGGAGTTACAACGTCATGAAGGTCCTGAGAACAGTGAAGAGATAAAAGTACTTAATGCTGAAATTGAGGTGTTGCTGAAAAAGGAGGATCTGCGATGGAAACAACGAGCTAAACAAAATTGGTATAAGGATGGTGACCGAAATACTCAATATTTCCATGCCTGGGCTAATCAACGGAGGAGAACAAACAGAATTCAGAGAGTTCGAGATACTGCAGGTCGAGATTGGCAACAACCAGACGATATCACTGAAGCTTTTCTTCATTACTACCAGGAACTCTTCACCTCAGGGGGAGTTCAGGAGGTAGAGAATTGTCTTGCAGGGTTGGAGTGTCGTGTAACATCACCAATGAACAATGCTTTGTGCCGAGAGTTCACCGAACCAGAAGTTGATGAAGCAATGAAACGGATGCAACCTATGAAATCACCAGGGCCTGATGGGTTTAGTGCTGGGTTCTTCCAGAATTCGTGGGCTACAATAAGGAGTGAGGTATGTAAAACTGTGCTCAATTTTTTGAATCATGGTGTTTTTGAGAATTCTTTGAATGAAACGCATATTATCTTAATTCCGAAAATAAAAAGTCTGGTCAGTGTTACTGATTTCCGGCCCATTAGTCTGTGTAATGTCTTGTATAAGATTATTGCAAAAGTGTTAGCAAACAGAATGAAAACAGTTTTACCTTCTATTGTTTCGCAAAATCAAAGCGCTTTCATTCCTGACAGACATATAACTGACAATATTATTGTTGCTTTTGAAGCTTTTCATACTATGTCTAACCGTTTGAAAGGAAAACAGGGCTTTATGGCTTTAAAAATTGACATTAGTAAGGCATATGATCGGATGGAATGGGATTTTTTGGAAGCAATCATGAGGAAAATAGGGTTAACAGACCGTTAGGTTCAATTGATCATGAAATGTGTTCGCACAGTCACATATAGGGTGATCCTAAACGGACAACCTCACGGACGGATTCTTCCTACTCGTGGCTTACGTCAAGGTGACCCTCTATCACCATATTTATTTTTAATATGTGCTGAGGGGTTAAGTCACTTGTTGCGTAAGGCGGAAAGGGAGCGATCAATCACAGGGTTGGCTATTGCCCATGGAGGGCTGAGAGTTACCCATCTTTTCTTTGCAGACGATAGCGTTCTGTTCTGTAAAGCTAGTCCTCAGGAATGGGGAATGATCCAAACAACATTGGAGTTATATGAGAGAGCTTCAGGACAACAATTAAATAGGGACAAAACTTCAGTATTGTTTAGTAAGAACACGCCAAAAACAGTAAAGGATACTCTTGTGAAAATGGTGGGGGTGACCCCAACAACTTGTTTTGAGAAATATTTGGGACTGCCATCTATGGTAGGTAAGTCTCGAATGACATCCTTTGCAAGCATCAAAGGGCGAATTTGGGACAGAATAAACGGATGGAAAGAAAAGTTTTTATCCCATGCGGGAAAAGAAGTTCTAATGAAAGATGTGCTTCAAGCCATACCTACTTACACCATGAGTGTTTTCAAATTACCAAAAACACTGTGTCAAGGGATTAACTCCTTGTTCTCGAAATTCTAGTGGGGACATCAAAACAATGGCTCAAAAATTGCTTGGCTTAAATGGAGTAAGATGGGATTGTCAAAACAGAAAGGAGGGTTGGGTTACTGTGATTTGGAGCTCTTCAACATGGCCTTGCTTGCTAAGCAAGGATGGAGAATTATGCAAAACGAAGAGAGTTTGGTAGCCCAAGTTCTAAAAAAGAAATATTTCTCGAAGGAGACTTTCCTTTCATCTCGGCTAGGGCATAATCCTTCATATGTTTGGAGGAGCATTTGGGGAGCAAAGAGACTAGTCCAATCTGGTTTGATTTGGAGAGTGGGGGATGGTAACTCGATTAAGATTTGGGGTGACAAATGGATTGACTCCACTTCTTCGGGAATGATCCAATCACCTGTGCGAATTTTGGGAGAAGATGCCAAGGTTAAAGATTTAATAGATGATTCAACCAAATGGTGGAATTACAAGCTTATAAGGGAAGTCTTTCCTGAAGATGAAGCTAAGCGAATATGCAACATGGCACTGAGTCCTTTAGGCCAAAAAGATAAAATTGTGTGGGCTGGTACAAAGAAGGAAATTTTCACAGTTCGTAGTGCATATCATATGGCAAAAGAGTCCAGTTTGGCGGATGAGGGTGAGTGCTCAACCGAAGGTATCAAGGACAGGATGTGGAAGACTCTGTGGAAACTCAACTGCCCAAGAGTGGTACATTTATTTTTATGGAAAGCATGTAACAACATACTCCCCACCAAAGCTAACCTATCTAAGCGAGGAGTAACACAAGATGATAAATGCCCAATATGTAAGCTGGAAACGGAATCCGTGGGACATAGTCTATGGAGTTGTCAAGCGGCCAAGGATGTGTGGTTAGAGTGTCCTGTGCGGATTCAAAAATGTCCTAGTGATGAGGATGACTTCTCGAGCATATTTACGCGCCTAGTGGAGAGATTGACAGAAGAGGAGCTGAAGCTGATGGTGATCGTAGCGAGACAGATTTGGTTCCGACGTAATTCTGTTGTTTTCAAGGGAGAATTCAAGTCCCCAGGGGAACTCATCAAAGCTGCCCGCACTCAGATGGAACAGTATGCTCAAGCGGCGGAGAAAAGGAACAGGACAGGACCGAGGGAAGTACAGCCACCCATCAGAATTGCTGAACGATGGAAAAGACCACCTATTGGAGTCCTAAAAATCAACTGGGATGCTGCTCTAGACCCTCGAACAGGTAAGGTGGGATTGGGTACTTTAGCCAGGGATCATGAGGGACGTGTTTTGGCTATGACCAGTTCCACCCAAAATCAGATAAGTCAGCCCAATACGGCTGAAACTTTAGCGGCGTGGCAAGCGGTAGTCCTTGGAATCCAATTGGGAGCAACATATTTGGAATTGGAGGGTGATGCTTTGGAAGTGGTGCAGGATCTTAACTCACCGGAGAGCTGCTGTGGAAGAAATGGACCAGTCTTAAATGATATCAAATTGCTTCTTCAGAATTTCAATGTTTGGAAAGTCTCTCATGTATTCCGAGGGGCAAATAAGGCTGCTCATAGGTTAGCTAAGTTTGCTCTTTCTAGTGGGGTTGAACAAACATGGTATGAGAATTTTCCTATGGTAGTGCAAGACATTGTAAGTGTTGAACAAGTTCATTTATAATCGAATGAAGTTATGTTTTTCTCAAAAAAAAAAAATTAATAATAATTCACTCGTGCCCAATATACATATTATTATCTAAAATATTAACTCATACGCAATATACGATTAAAATCAGTATCAATGCCTTTTAGGTTTTATTGCTAGGGCCAAAAACGTTAAAGCGGTTAGGGGCCAAACAGCCCAAAGGCCCTAAACATTGCTGAAACATCCCCTTGTAAAAATAAAAAATAAAAAATAAAATTTCCAAACCAAGGGGCCTTGCCCATCCCGGCCCATATATATATATAAATCCTATTTGTCATGTCTCCAATTTGTGGAACATTCATTTATAAGAAATGTTAAAGTCACAACATAAACCTAATAAAGACTCAACTTCTCTTTTACATGTCATTTAAAAAATAAAAATAAAAATTAAAGTTTGGTATTTTGAATTCAATTTTATTCCTTTTTTTTAATTTTTTAAATGACACGTAGGAGAGAAGTTTGGTCTTTATTGAATTTATGTTGTGGTTGTATCACATCTCTTCATTTATTGACCAGCAATCCAACAAACTCAATCTAGAACAACACAACATGAGAAATGCTAAAAACATCTTCCTAAATTTGATGTGACTTTTAAAATCATCATTAAATTTAAACAAATTAACAAGTCGAATCAAGTGTTAATCAAGTCGAGCTAAATTAATACAAATATGTCTCGTTTATATACTAATTAAAGTAGGTCAAATCATGTTTATCGAAAGAGGTTCACCAAAAGACTTTTTAAGAGCATCTCCAGCAGTAATAACTATTATAACTATTCAAAAAATACAATTATTTATTTTAACTATCCATTTTTTAATGCCAACTACAACAAATTTTCTATTCTATTAGCTACTTGCTTTAAAATATTATTTATCATTTTTTTATTATATTATTGTCAATACTTAATTAAAGGGAAAATGTAATATTAAAAATAATATTATATTATATTAAAATTCAATCTAATGTGCTACAGTGAATAGCTATTCACTATAATAACTAATCCTAAGCTATTCTGTTTGGAAAAAAAAATGGTCAAAATAACTAAATATAATTTTTTTTTTTTTTTCTTTCATTTTAACGACACTACGGAGATAATCTAATTTATCTGACTGAATTTAACAGAAATCTTTCGTGGCCCATCCCATCAGAGTAAGGTGGTACCCACTAAGATATTCTGACGTGTCACCATGCATCGTGTTTTGTATATTTTAAGATCAACAAGACTTGTGTAACACGCATCTTCTTTTGAAGTCAACCACAGAGGGCTTTTCAAGCCCACCCATGAGAGAGAGAGAGAGAGAGAGAGAACGCCCATGGATTGGAGGGCTTCACTCTCGGATCGAAACAGAGGTTCGCCGATCACAATATTCCAGCTTCGCCCTCGGAGGTTTGTAATATGTATAGGAGGATAGCTCCTTTTCTTTTTCCGTCGGCTCTCGCCTTGTGCAGTTTTTTTCACCTTGCTGTGAAATAATTGTAGTTGAAGATGGTCTATTTTATGAATTTTTCATGGAGAGTGTGATTAACTTTCATTTTTGTGATTTGGGAAGAAAATTTTGATGAATTTCAGGTAATTATGTGCTGTCCAAGTTTAGTGTATAATTCGAACTATTTCTTTTTTGGGATCTACTTCATTTCATATTAGGGGATATTTATATGTCAATTGGTTGGCTTTGGAGAAAAAGAAAAGGCTAAGATAGACGACAGTACTGGTGGGATTCTTCTGTGTATTGGATAGCTGTTGCATGCTTTTACCCTTGTGCTTAATATAAGTTGCCAGAGCAAGCTCCTTTGCTTATTCTTTTGTTTTGCAGCGATCTTGAAAGCTTCAAGAAACGCAGATTGAAGATCAGTAGCTATTCGAAGAACATAGATAGTGGTGTAATGACAAGGGCTGACGACAGAAGCTTCGGACGGTGTACAGGGGCGGACCTACATGTGGTCCTGGGGGATCTTTGGCAACCCAAGAATTTTTACAATTCCCATAAATATACTAATCTTCTATAGCATTGCCCCAGTCTATGTTAAATTTTCACCCCAAAATGGTTTCAGTTTATTTGCCAAATCATTATACTGCACAATTAGAGGCAAGTGCACAAGCTGGGGACTCACTTAATTGGGTTGTTGATATTTATTGATTTCCTCATCTGGGTAGTTCAAAGTCTTTTGATTCCCCACATGAATCGGTCATTAATGTTTTCTGTTTTGCCATCTGAGGCGGTGAGTTTCCCCAACACATGAGAAAGTTGTTAAGAAAGACGTCTAGCTAACGTCTTGCTTTGTTTTGTTTGCACTGCAGCTCAGTTGGCAGACTTGTTCACCAAAGGGCCTCACTTCTGCGTGCTTCTTGTTTCATCATGAGAAGCTGATGTTATAAGATAATCAGCATCAAAGTCTGCTACTTACAAATTAATGTCTCCACAGCAGCAGTGGAATTCAAGTCCAAGTCCATCTCTCTTATTCAGCAAGATTCAAGTTCCAGGACTGGTCTCATTCTTATATCAGAAGGAGGATAAGGCTGCAGCAAGTCAGCAAGTCAAGATGATAATGCAGCCTCTAATGTATTGTCAAGTCGATCTGTAACCTAGCCATTCTTTGAATTGTATCTCATCAATTGTAATCCGAAGCTTAGTAGCTTAGTTTTTAAACTTTCCAATTGTACATCTTCGATTATAAATAGAAACAGTACTGTCCAGCATACTAATTACTGAGCTGCCATTTCCTAATCTTATTTGTTTTCTTATAGTTGTCTTGGCGTATTCAGATAAATGCTACAAACTCAACTACAACCAAATTAACCTTGTAACTGAGCTGCCATTTCCCTTGTAAATGAATTTAATTGTAGTAAAAGATATAACAACCCTTGGCACCAATCTCTTTAGAGAAATGCTACAAACTCATGCAACTACAACCAAATTAACCTGATTTTCAAAATCAAATTCACAACGGGGTGCCACGTCACCCAAGTTGCACACTAATGGATATATACCAGTTGAGTTTGTAGCATTTCTCATCTTTTTATAATTTGTACGTGTTCATAGCTTATATGTCATATGTAGATATATATGGTGGATCATCCAATAAAAAGTATAATAGCTAGCTAGGGAGGATTTGTGCCATCATTGTATTCTACAATTTAATTCCTTCACGATTTTATCTTTCCTACATATATCTGATACTTAGCTTTCTATATTGATGCATGCACCAACAATAATTAACAAAAAGTTCATTTTGAACGGTTAGGGTCTGAATGCAGTACTTTTGAGTCCTCTGTCCCACATCGTGTACTCAGAAACAAGTCTAAAGCTTAATAATATGGCAAAGCAGAGGACTAACATGGCTACTGTCACTGTCATTCTATGGCTAATTTAGAATGAGACAAGGGATGGCTGACTCTCTGTCATCATTAACTGGAAATTTAGGATCCCCTAAATTATCATTAAGTGGAATTTCTAAAGTCTAAGTGCTTCTTCACTCCTGAACTTTTTATAATTTCCACTTAGAAATGATAATTAAAGAACTAAATCTTTAAAACTTCTAGAAACTTTAAATTTCCTATCTTATTCTAAATTTCCTCATAGAAATGATGTCATAGAATAGTTTATTAGTGAATATTGTTATATATTCCCCTATACGCATAACAATTCAATATATACGGTGTTCATCTTTTTCCTCCAATTTGACAATCATATATAGGCGATCTCAAGTCTGAATTCAGGCATGGCTGCAACAGCGGGAGATGCAGGCTCAACCTCCAGTGGGATTTATCCATGTGATGAAGGTCATGAAAACACTGAAGTATGTCCAAAATGCATGTACAGGGAGTACCGGTGTGAACCGGTGTTTCAGAAGATCTTGTCACCAACCGACATACAAAAAAAAGGAAGCTATAAGCTTTACATACCGAAAACACATGCAGCCAGATTCTGCCGCCTAGAAAATATTGCAAGTCATGAAGTGACCGTCTATGACGTTCAAATGAAACGCTGGCCAATGTTTTTTCGTAGAAATGCAGGAAATGTTTATCTCACAGGAGGGTGGAGCTGGTTTGCTCAAGGTAAGCAACTGAGTGAAGGTGATACCATCACCTTTTACGAGCTCAACTGCCCGAGAGGGGCAGAGACGAGAGTCTTCATGATTGGAGTCTCTTACAAAGGCCGTATTCAGATTCTTGGGGCTCCAGTAAATTAGACAAACACCAAGCCTCCCTCGATGGGCCTTGTCTAATTAGTTTTTTATTTTGTAAGCAAACGTACGTGTCTTTGTTTGTCATGGGTTTCATCTCTTGTTTTTTTTTTTTTTTGTCTGAGCAAATATGGGAAAACAGGGAGCCAGGGAGGGGGGAACAAAGTGATTGTTTTATGAGGGTTTCCTTTCTTTTGAGTTGAATATTATTATGGTAGTAAAGTGATTGTTTTATAATCACATAAGCCCATCTATCTTATTCCATCTCGAGATTTCAATTCTATTTATGCTTTCTTCATGTTTGTGAACGGTTGTTATTATATTCATTGATTTGGGAAGAAAAATTTGATGAAGTTCAGGTAAAACGTGCTGCATGTCCAAGTTAGAAGTATTTGTTTGGATCTACTTCATTTGATATTAAGGGATATTTATGTGTCAATTAATTGATTGGCTTTGGAGAAAGTCCAAGATAGATAGACGACAGTGGTGGGATTCTTCTGTGTATTGGATAGCTGTTGCATGCTTTTACCCTTGTGCTTAATATAAGTTGCCAGAGCAAGCTCCTTTGCTTATTCTTTTGTTTCGCAGCAATCTTGAAAGCTTCAAGAAACACTGAATATTGAAGATCAGTAGCTATTCGAAGAACATGCAGTTCACCCCGTGCGCAAACTGTTTTAACATCTACAATGAATATAATATTATTACCTAACTCATACGTAATATCTAATAAAATATCAATACTTATCGTCTCACGCAGAGAGAGAACTCTTATTAATAACTCATACCTATATAATATTTCTAATGTTGAAGTTATGATTATTTTTTGGGTTAAATTCACTTTATCACAAGAAGTTTAAGCGTTTTTCAATTTGGACCTCGATGTTTAAAATTGATAATGGACTTCTCTAATGTTTAAAAAATTTTAATTCAATTGGACGTAAATTTTTTTTAAAAAAAAAAAAAAAAAAAGTTGAGGATAATTACGTAATTTCATAAATTTCCGTCCAATTTAACAGAAAGTAGTAACGAAAGATCTAAATTGAAATTTTTTTAAACATTAGAAAAGTACATTGCCAATTTTTTAAAATTAGGGGCCGAATTAAAAAACCCTTAAAACTCCAGGGATAAAGTGAATTTAATCCTTATTTTTTAATAATATCTTTAATAATAATTATACTTATCCCAATGTTGACATTTTTGCAATTTTTTTAATGTCNTGCTTAACTCATACGTAATATCTAATAAAATATCAATACTTATCGTCTCACACAGAGAGAGAACTCTTATTAATAACTCATACCTATATAATATTTCTAATGTTGAAGTTATGATTATTTTTTGGGTTAAATTCACTTTATCACATGAAGTTTAAGCGTTTTTTAATTTGGACCTCAATGTTTAAAATTGATAATGGACTTCTCTAATGTTTAAAAAATTTTAATTCAATTGGACGTAAATTTTAAAAAAAAAAAAAAAAATTGAGGATAATTACATAATTTCATAAATTTTCGTCCAATTTAACAGAAAGTAGTAACGAAAGATCTAAATTGAAATTTTTTAAACATTAGAAAAGTACATTGCCAATTTTTTAAAATTATGGGCTAAATTAAAAAACCCTTAAAACTTCAAGCATAAAGTGAATTTAACCCTTATTTTTTAATAATATCTTTAATAATAATTATACTTATCCCAATGTTGACATTTTTGCAATTTTTTTAATGTCCTCGTGCTTTTCCACGTCTATATGGGGGATAATGCTCTATTTTGACGTTGAACGCGCCAAGTAGATTGGTAGTGCTTCTCAAACGAACTGACCTCTTTTTTCCCTTCTAGATCATTCTGTGTTCGTGATTACTAATTTCTTGTGTTGCTAGTTTCAGCTTATCCACTTACTACTTGTACTTTGACTGCGCCTGTGCATCTATTTAAATGCAATTCCAGAATTCTTTAATGTTGCCTTTCTAAAGAAAAACTTATCAAGCTCAAATGCTATGGTCCAAAAATGCTTCCTTGTGTCCTGCTATGGAAATAGCTTGTGTGTGTTTGCTGTGAAAATAATACCAAAAAGAATGTTGAGGTTATCATGTATTGGTTGTAGAAAAAGTTAGTGGTCTGTTTATAAGTGTAAAAAAATTTACATCTTCAGCTAGCTGCTTTTGGGGTTGAGCAAGGCCCAAGACCACCCAACACTGATATCAAAGCTCAGGTTCAACCAACAAATCTTGACCCAACAGTCCACAGGAAAAACATGTTGTCTCTACTCATGGCCCGATGTGTGTAAGAGAGATTATTGGGGTTATCTCACATTACTTGTGAAAGAGACCGGTGATCACTTTATAAGTGTAAGAGAAAGTCACACCTCTTGAGTTAACACAAAAAGAATCAATCTTTATGTTGCTACCATGGTTGCTTTTATAAAAATTCGCTATCTTCAAGCATTGAGATTTTTAAAATCTTGTTGTAAATGTTTCTTGACTCTAAATGTTATCCAAACTTCTCCCTTTCCATTTTCCTCCAAAAATTTTCAAACAGTATTGTAATCAAGACGATGTAATAGGGAAAATCAGTCATTATTTTTATTTTTTATACCACTTGAAACAATTTGTTAAAAAAAAACAAAAAAACAAAACTGATTTACATTATTAGTAAAAGACATCGATCACCATGCATGGGGTTGTAGTGGTTGAAGCCACCATGATCACAAAGCATGAACTTATCTTATTCTTTTGTTATTTTTATTTATCATTCACTTGTTATCGGAGTAATGCTATAAGTTTTCGTAGAGTCATTCTAAATGTGATGTGGATTTTAAAATTACAGTTGAATTTGAAATGTGATTTATTAAAGTTTGATCTATATATTGGTGATTTTAAAAGCCACATCACATTTAAGATGACTCCAAGAGAATTCTAAGAAGACTTATAGCATTATCGTATAAGAATAAGGAGTTATCCTTTAGTCGTTTATTATTCAGGTATCGAGAGACGAGAGGATTAGGCATTGAGTTACTCGTGGTTTGTCTTCAGCTATAATTGGCGTTCATTATCGATCTATTTCGTGCCATGTCAGATAATGCTCATGTGACCATGTCGGTTTATGAGAAAATAAATACATATGGACGATCACGCAGCCGCACAGAAATGTAATGGGGTCTTATCATGAGTTTATCTAAGATTTGTTTGGTCGTGAAGTTTGTTTTTTTTTTTTTTTCTGTTGTAACTACGAAAAAACAGTGGTGGCATGGGGTTTCCACAGCCACAGGGAGAGAAACCATTTGGGTTGGGTCAGTCCAACCCAAAGCTTCTGAAGATCCGTCGCAGAGGTGTCCATCTCCATCGAAGATGATTCCCATAATCATGAGGAGAGAAAAGGAGCAAGGAATAAACGAAAAGCAGAATTAAGACGGAAGTCTTTGAGTGATCTAACCACCCAGAAGGAAAGAGAGTTTGAGCTCTTCGATCGAGCAAGAGCGATCGAGTACTATTTGGTGGTGAAGTTTAATCAAATCTTAAACGGTTAAACCTACCTACTCACCTGTCGTTTTCCAGACAAACTTGTTTAATTTGGCGATGCTGTAATGTTACGATCTTTTGTTGTTTGGTGGAAAATGTTGCTGTCATATCTGGCGGGCGCCCTCCCACCCCAAACAGCATTTGCACAGGTAATTAGCATGTTTTGATTACGAGCAAAGCTACGTATATGTTTCTGGTCCACCTGGTCGGAGCATTATCAACCATTTTACTCGGCAAAATAATTAAAAGTTAATTTTTTTTCTATTTTAACTTCTCATTTTTTTAGAGCGTTCTCAATGGATGAGTCAAATTTTTATGCAAAATAATTCATTAAAACTCACTTTATTTAATTTAACTAATGAATTTTAAAAACCTCATACATCCGATTAACTATATTTTTACGTATATCATATAAATATCTTTTTATTAAAAATTGTAAAAGAATATTTTTCTAATGATCCCTCACTGTCTCACAATGAACTACTTATGTATACGTACGTGAACTATAAGTCTACGACATAGTTGTTAGGTTTTTTTTCAATATCAGTGTTATGCCGATTGGGATCGTGTCTTTTTATATCCTCCAATTTAATAAATATAGGTGAGCTCAAATTTGAATTCGGGCATGGCCGCAACAGTAGTAGTAGATTCAGCCTCGAGTGAGATTTATCCTGCATGGGATGGGATGCCATGCAAAGTTGATGGAAACACATGCAGAAAGTACGTACAGGAAGTACCTGCTGTTTTTTCAGAAGATTTTGTCACCAACTGACATAAAACATTCCTTTGGCATTTAACTTGTATTGTTTAGTAGCTTGTTACATAATGTAGGAAAAATTGATTGATGTAAGAAAAAAATAAAAAAATTGTTTGATATAAAAAGTAATTGATGTAATGTAAAAAATAAGAATGTTGAGAATCCATTTTTTTTAAAATATGAAATAATAACTGGCCCTTTCCAAACGGAGCCATAGGCTTTATATATATACCCAAGCCTCATGCTGCCAAATTCTGCCCCTCTGTTTTTGGTCATCCTTAAAATGGAAGTGAAGTGACTGTCTGACGTACGCGTTCAAATGAAGCGCTGGCCAATGCTTTTTAGTACAAGTGGTGGAAATGCGCGCTTATCTCACCAGAGGTAAGAGGAGCAGCTAGGCGAAGGAGATAAGCTCAGGTGCCAGAGAGGGACATATGTAATTTTGTCTATTTTGACGTTGAACCAATTAAGTAGATTGGTAGTGCTTCTCAAACAATCTAATCCTCTTTTTTCCCTTTTGAAAGGATTAGTTGTTTATACTAATCACAAGCATCTTCCTGCTACCCATGGAATTGCAGTGACAAATATTCTGTGTCTTCAAACATTGATAAGGTTTCTAAGCTCTTCTTGTAAATGTTTCTGCAAGAGGCTCTCATGTCATAATTCTCCAACTGATGGGCTCTCAGATGGCTAGGCCTTGGGCCCAAGTATCCACAACTGTCTATGATGTTCAAAAGTAAAAGCTGCTAAGGGCGAAACAGCCCAAAGGCCCTAAACATTGCTAAACCCTTGTAAAAGAATCAATCCAAACCAAGGTGACCTTGGCCCATACTAGCCCCTATATGTGTGTGTCAGTGTGTGTATATATATAAATATATATATCCTAGTTGCCATGTCTCCAATTTCGGCCATATTCATTCATTAACCAGCAAGCCCAACAAAATCAATCTAAAACAACTCAATTGGCATTTAACAACATGATAAATGTTACAAACATCTTCTTAAAATTGATGTGACTTTTAAAATCTTCATTAAATTTACACAAACAAGCAAGTCGAACTGAGTTTTTACAAACTATATTCACGAGCGTTAATCAACTCGGGCTATGTCTCATTTATATACTAAATAATCTGGAAACAGGTTCACCAAGAGACTCGTTCATTTATGGTACTAAATTTAGGAGGAATCTTGAAAGTGAAAGTCCAACACTTGAATCATAGGATACCTTTCTCATGTCCTATCACCTATCACTTTTTGTTTTTATTTTGACTTTCTTTTTATTTTTCTCACTTTTGAAGAAAAACACCATCACTAATCACAAATACAACTTGGCGTGCAATATACAAATGATTGGGATTGACGTTCACATATGTACAACCTTTTACCACACTATTGCACAACTAACATCCACTATAAAGTATTCCTTGTGCATGATTGATGACACCCATGGCACCTTTGAGCTCACATACCATTGATCCAATCGAATTCTCAGCACAAGGCAATGAATTTGGTTCCAATTTCCCACATCATTTGCTGCAAGGTCTCAAATGAATTGGCTTATTAGGAAAAAAAAAAAAAAACTCCCTTAATCTTTGAAAGTTTTATCTTGTATAATACTACACGGTTCTGCTTTGCAAAAATTCTTAATCATCGTTTTAAAGCTCATTTTCTTGATCATAAATGATCTACTTGCCTCGAAATGACCTAACCCGAATTAACTTTAGGTATTCAGTGTGAGATTCCACTATCTAAATTTTGTAAGATACTGTTCAAGCTTTCTAGAGTTATGTGTATGCTATACGGTGGTGGTAATATAACTTCGAATTTGATTTTAATTTTTTTGCAAAGGTAAAAGAATATCACTTAGGTGTTGTAAACAAAATTATACGAGATTTTCTGTAATTTTTTAAAGGGTTCGATTTTAATTTCTTTCTTTCTCTATCTTTTTCGTAGAGAACTTGAAATTCAATATGAACTGTTGAAAAAACTATAGCAATACCTAAACCAAATCCATTGTGCAAAATGAAAATTTAGTAATATCACATCTTATGTGACCCAACTAATTAAAAAGACGTTTCAAAGGAGTCATTAATTTACATTTGTTCCAAACCAGCTTCACTTGCTTGGTTGAAAAGTCCACTTCAAACTAATGAAACCGATCGACCAATCAACATCTGTAGACATGGGCTTAATATGACTGCAATTTGAGATTGATCCCCTTCACCAAACTCGATCGATTTTAGGTATTCATCTCCTTCAATTTTGTTGTGTAACTGCCAATCATTTCCCAATAATGTTGAGGCAGGATGGTGCAGGACATTGTTGTTCTAATTATCAATGAAAGAGACAAATTTGGTGTTATTACAAATGTTTGTTTACAATATGGGCAAAAGAAACAGGAAAAAAAAAAGTAATTAAATTCCAAATTCTATCCCATTATAATCTACTTCAGGGCATGCGTCATTGTTAAAATAGATTTTTGCGTGGCCGAACTGAACAACAGACTCCTACAAAACAATGAGAAAGTCACCGAAAAAAAGGCTATCCCTTGAGACCAGGGGGAGCCTTCAATGCTTAAGGTAATAATTTTAAATAGCTCTCAGAGAAAAGTGGAATAGAGAAAGTTTATGGTGAAAGAGGGTAACACCTATTTTCTGAAAATTGTAATCTTTTTAATGTGAGACTCGTCATTCCCCGGAGGTGGTTCTTGATTGTTTGTCACGCGGCGACCTTGTAGCTGTGCAAGAGCTGTTTGATTATTAATTTGCCAATGTAGTGATATGGCCAAATGTTGAAAAAATTATTCCAGTTTGCTTACTAAAACTTTATCTCTTTAATCTGCTGATGTCCCATTTGCCTGTAAATGTTTGTTATAAATGGAATTGTTCTTTTTTTTTTTTTTTTTTTTTTTTGTCATGCAAGAATAGGCAATGAAAGGTTAAAGGTGAAATAGATAATAAAATAGTTTAAGATGTGCCACTTGAACTAATGAGGGAAAGCAGGTCTCCTTTTCATTCTAAAATGGCCAATGCCATATATAGCTAGCTTTTCCCTTAAAAAATGCCTCAGCCATATTAGTTTGGAATAGTCATACACTAACAGACTTTTTTGAAGATATTTTCTTAGTAATATAACCCTGTAAGAAAGAAAAAATCACACATTAATCCATGTAAATGGCAAAGGAACAAAATCTAAGATCAAGAACATATAATATATACACAACATAAATACATGTAACATGTGAATTATTGAAGTCCTTATCCAATATAAAAATATATGCACAAAAGAAAACAGATCTGTCTCAAAACAATCCAAACCTTAGAAGACACTCAAGCTTAAGAAATCTTAGATATGTTCCTTCTAACTAATAACTTCAGAGTCCCATGCTCTCTCCATGCTCCCCATGCTCTCCATGCATGTTTATGTCTATGATGTGTACCATATGCATGCATGCCACACATGGTCTTGTGAAGACTTTGACTTGAACAAAAATTTTTTGTTCCCATCTACATGAAAGGAATGGTGGTGGTGGTGGTGGAAGATATGATATCAAATGATATCAAATAAGGTAATAATTTCCGCATGGGGCCAACACTAATCCTAACATGACCACTAGACGATGTGGGTAATCATAAATCGTGATATTATCAAAACTGACCTCACCCCTCCATCCATGCTCTCAAAAAAATAAAAATAAATAAATAAAATAAACACCTCTCCCTATCCATATTCTGAGTGTGCTTTCTTTTTGACCTTTTATTTGTTTGCTTCTTTCTTTCTTTCCTTCTTTTTCACGTACGTGGGAAGTGAGTGACGAATTGCAATGGCCAAGGCAATTCACTTTCCTTGCTTGAGTATATATTCTCCTTACTTTTGCCCTATGGATCGAGTTGCTAGCTACCTAGAAAATGGAGCTTGAAAAAAGCTCCTACTTTTTTCCACCACAATATTGTCTCTAATGATATTTAATAATTAATTAGTACCCTAATGAAGGTGTGAATGATCCAACTTTGGTTGATTATCTACCATATACTATACTAATTACTCTCCTTTCCACCTTAGAAAGGATACATAATAAATATAATAATTATTCTGAAAAAAGATAAATATTAATAAAATTTATTTTTCAATAGCGAGGTTAATCTGGTTTAATTCAGTACAATAATATCTCTTTTTTTTTTTTTCTTTCTTTATTTTCTCTTTTTTAAGAATACCCTATTCTACATGAAAGTTTGTCAAGCCTTATTTGCTCAAGTTATCCAAACAAGTGAGATCTAAAAGTCTCTCATATGAATTATCTTATTGCAGTACAATAGGACAACCTTATTACACGAGATCTCTAATTAAATCGATATATAGTTGTTGAGAATAGGACGACAATTCTATCCCTGAGAGCCCCATTTCCTAAACCTATCATGTTGAGAATAGGTCATGAATATCCGGAATTTAGGCAGCCATCTTGGACTATTGAGGTTCTTAATTCGTTTAAAAGAAAAGAAAAGAAATGAACAAATCTTTTGATATTCATGTAAATAGTAGAAAACAAGGGGGCCAAAAAGCAAAATTGTAAATGACAAAGAGAATATTTCACTTTTCAGTTTTCACCATTAAAGGTGGGGGCAAAAGGTAAAATATGTCAAAAGTTGTCTAAAGCGAATAACTACTTTTTTGTTCCCGCTTTTTTTTTTCGGCCCCCTGTTCGTAATGAGTCATTTTGACTTTCCTGTTGTTAACATTTGATTTCAGTCGTTCAGAAACACTGGCCTCCTTCTTTTGCGCCCTATTACCTGCTTAAATAAAGCCAAAATCTTTACCCAAAATAATAGTAAAGAAATTAACTAAATCCAAACTGTGAAGAAGAATATTGGGTTTTGGAGTGGGAAGAGATTATGAACATTTTAATTGTGATATCAAAGCCTTAAAAAGAGGGGGAGTATGACCCACAAGAGAGGCCCAGTTACTTTGGACAATTGCAATCCATGGCTTTGAACACCAACTGTTTGACGAAAATGGCCAAAGAAGAAGTTCACCAACAGCAACATCACCAACTGGGTCTCTGCCTTTGTCTCTCTCTTTCTCTCTCTCCCAGTTCACTCCCTCAACCTCACCACCACCACCTCTATCCTCTTTTTCTCTCTTTTTCTATTTTTCTCTCTGGATTTTCTTGCTCTCCATGGACCGAAGTGACAAGCAGCAGCAGCAGCTGTCGTTGGCCAAGTGCGCACGGCAGCGATGCAATGAAGAATGGTTTGTTTTATGCATTTGTTTTTTTTCTATGTTTGGGTGTTGTAATTCACTCCAATTATCATATTTTTACTTATTTTTATTATAAGCATATTTTTCATTTCTAAATTGTTCGATATCTCGGTTTATGCCTTTTATCTTGTAATTAGTTCTTATTCCTGTTCATGTGTACTGGATGGCTAGTTTCTTATTCTATCGTTGCTGAGGTGATGCAATGAGTGATATGTTTTGATGTTTAATACACTTCAGTATCAGTTTTTTAGGTCCTGCCTTCCTTTGAATGAAGTTAAATAATTTGTATGCATGTATTTCTATTCTAAAAATTGCTTAAGTTATGTGCTGAAAGGTTTGTTTGATGGTATTTCTATATTCTGATGGTATGATTTACTTCCAATTTTCTATCTTTTCTTCCTGATTTCTTCTTTTGCTGTTTGTGTGTATGATGATGTCTTTTGTCAATGTTAATGTGCTTTAGGTGTTGGTTCTTCATGTTTAACTTGAGAATATTTCACCAGTGTAAACTATAATTTGTCAGTAGTCCATGAGGTCAGGCATAAGCTTAAAAGCACGAGGGATAAGCCATTACTGTAGAGTTTAACAGAGCAGAAGAGAAGAACCATGCAAGAAGAAATAGAATGCTGAAAATTGAGCATTCGGCAGTAAGAGTTGAATAACTTTGCTGTCAATCCAAAAAAAATATAAAAAAAAAGTTGTGTAATAAACAGAGCATGGTATGCTATTAAAATCCCAAATTTGTATCCAAAAGGAAAATGCAAAACACAAGCCTGAAGAAATCTTTCTGGACTGTTGTATCACCAAAAGTTAAGATGCTTTATATGAGATCAACTCATTTTCATGTAAAAACTAGCAGATAATCTTTTTTCTTATTGTCGTAGTTTTGACCATGGTCAACTATATCAATTAACTAATTGGTCCAGCTAGGAAAACGCCTATCCCATGTTAGCAGAAAAGATGTGCTATTTGAGCCTCAAGGATGCACCTAAACTAAAAGTAAAAGGCCTTTGGAGAGCCAACGTTCTACACCTTGGAGTGTTCTGTTGGTGCCTTAACTCAAGGCACTCCTTCTAAAACTTATGGGGAAAACCTACGGGTTGCAGCCTGGTTTACCAATCCCTTGACTTGGCTTTCCTACAATTAAATGTACTAATCCATAGTCTTTAATATATTGCACTTCTTTCGATCTTAATTGACTGAGTTCCTTCCTTTGTAACTAGAGTTTCATTTTAGTTTTCTGATAAATTAGTTTGTCCATTTTGGGTTTTCCACTTCTAGTGATACTTAACCAATAAGAAAAAAAAGGGGGAAAATGCACATAGCACCCCCAAACTACCACCCCTTTGGCACTTAGACCATCGAAGTTTAAAATGTGACATTTGATCACCTCCAACTATCACCCTCTGTTAGCATTTGGGTTAAAATAAATGGAAAATGCCACATGTGTGCAACAAGTGAGGGATTTTTTTTTTTTTTTGGACTTAATAAAATGCTCCTAAAAATTATTTTTTAAAAAAAAACAGTTGAAAAAAAGAAAAAATTAAAGCGGCAGCTGAACCAGCCCTCAGCCATGAGGGGGACTTCGCCCACCCCCCTTGATTGATTGGGGGTGGCTGAACCACCCACACACACATGTTGTGGTTCCACTCTAGTTTTTTTTTTTTTTGATAATTTTTAAAGGCATTTTGGAAAGTTGGAAGTAAAACAAATTCATGTGTGGTGCTAGTACGTCATTTTTTTTTGGGTCAATTTTAACGTTAAATGCTTATAGTGGGTGTAACTTGTAACGGGTTGGTAGTTAGAAAAATTTAAGTGTCACATTTTGAAATTTGTTGGTCTATGTGACAAAGAGGTTGTTGTTTGGGGTGCCAAGTGTATTTTCCCAAAAAAAAAAAATTACTCTAATGATGCCATCTCTGCTTTATTTGCATATTCCTGTTACCTATCATTGCTACTAATATTTGAGAACAAGCACTTTAAGAGACTAAAATTAGAGATCCAAAGTGAAGGAATGAATTCAATTTGCTGATATGTGAGTACATATGGTACATATACACACATTAAACAATGTAAGCGTCTTTGTTATAAGATTTCTTTTTCAGATTTAAGAATCTTTACAACACATAACGAATAAATAAGGTTTTGTTGGCATTGATAAATATTTATAGTGTCTTGTTCTTTTGCAACTAAATTTATGGCTACTGACAGCTTTTGACTGTTGCGTAACATTTTAACAAATATGTGATTTCTTCCAAATGCTTTTGAACATGCAGTATTCCTTTCAGGTGTTAATGTATGTGGCTTACTTCTTTACCTTTTACCCTTCCAAATTGTGTGGTTATATAATATTTGAAGTGCTGATGCTCAGTGATTTCTTTATGTGTTAAATCAATAGATTATCACTAAACTCTTATATTTTCTGAGAAATCTTTAGGCTTAGTGCTAGTGCTGATCCCTAAATCAGAATTACACTTCAATTAATGTTGTTCACATGTATTTTTAAAAAATATAACTTTTGTTATTAGCTAGTGTCAGAGCAGGATCTAAAAGCTATCACTTAACCTGGAAATTCACTTGTTCATTTCTTCTATGGATGCAAATGCAATCATTAATTTGTCAGTAATTGGCTGATAACTTGTTGTAGGATTTTTCGAGATGTTCCAAGTGATATTACCATAGAAGTGAGTGGAGGGACGTTTCATTTACATAAGGTAACTATCTGCCTTGTTTTATTATGAATTTGTTCATTATTTTCTGATTGAGAGCATGCTTCTTGTGATGGATGAAGCTTCTTTTATTTAGTTGTTGGCAGTGCATATGTTTGAATGCAATTTCATTGTGTTATTCACTTCAGCAGTATTATCTTCTGTAAACATAAAGAATGAGTTAATAGATGGCATTAAATACATACTATTTTTCAGGTGTGAAAATCTAGTTCTTCTCTCTTTCTTGGGTATGCTTATGAATATCTGATGCAGGTATTATTTGCTAGTGAATATTACCTGACATTTGCCCTTGGGCTTTATCTCACTTGTAAGGTGTGGGATGAGAGTAATGCTACAAGTCTCTCTTGTGTCACTCTTGTGTCCTTTCAAGGATGATGTGGCTCTTAAAATCATCATTGAGCTTGTAATTGATCATTATTGGATTTTAATTAAATGGTAATTTTAAAAATCACCTCATTTTTGAAGGAACACAAGAGGGATTTTTAGAATTACTCATGAGATGTGGCTGCAATTGGTCTTAAAGTCAAATTTCACCTCCAAAAAAACAAGGGGACTTTAACTCAAATTCAAGTTTGCTAGAATTGTGACTTAAATAGGAAAAGAAGAAGAATCAAATTGGGAGGAAAAAATATGTATGTCAAGGGAGGAAAATAAGAATATAAGAAAAGGAAAGTCATTGTCTCTCATTCTGATTGTCTCTAATTAATTTGGAGTAATCAACTATTTTGATTGTCCAGATATTTTGTTACTCATTGCATTTTTTTTTCAACCACTAAAATATACACATAAAAGTTAGGTAAGCATGAACGTTTTCTATAATTGGAGATGTATGTTGCCAGAATTTTGAATATGAAATTCTTTTTAATTTGCTTTTTTTCTTCGTCATAAATTTAAAATAACATTTTCAAATTTAGTTTATTGTCAGAATTATATATTTCCACCAAACCTAACTTACAGATTGCCACAATTATGCTTTCCTGAGGCACACACTCTTGGATTTGTGATGCTCTTGCTCACCTGCCTTACTAGTAACATAGATCCTGTGGTTGGGTAACTTAACAGAACTGTAGCTGTGAAGCATCATTTCCTATCATTGTGTACCTACTTAACTATCTTGAAAATGATTAACTAGAAGGGCCAAGATTAGTTGCTGTACGCTAGACAATAACCTAGTTGCAGAAAGTACGACATTAGACATAAAGAGAGTGAGTGCCTATAACATTCTCTTTCCAGACCACTGAAAGAAATTTAAAAAGAAGAAAGGAGTGAATAATCATTGGTTTAATTATAAGAAGTTACTTTATGCATAGCAGTGATACTATTTTTTCATACTTTTCATGGTTTCGATTGTCTTGATTCTCAAATGCAGTTCCCTCTTGTCTCTCGAAGTGGGCGAATCCGAAAATTAGTTGCAGAACATAGGGATTCTGATATCTCAAGGGTAGAGCTTCTTAATTTACCTGGAGGTGCAGAGTCCTTTGAGTTGGCAGCAAAATTCTGTTATGGAATCAACTTCGAAATTACATCTATGAATGTTGCTCAGCTGTGCTGTGTTTCTGATTACCTTGAAATGACTGAAGAGTTTTCAAAAGATAATCTTAATTCTCGTGCTGAGGAATATATTGAGAGTATTGTTTGCAAGAACCTTGAAATATGTGTGGAGGTTTTGCAACAATGTGAAAACCTGCTCCCTCTTGCAGATGAGCTGAAAATAGTTAGCCGTTGCATAGATGCAATAGCCTCAAAGGCTTGTGCAGAGCAAATTGCTTCAAGCTTCTCACGCTTAGAGTACAGCAGCTCGGGAAGGCTTAACATGAACAGGCAAGCGAAGCGTGATGAGGACTGGTGGATAGAAGATATATCTGTTCTGCGGATTGACTTGTATCAAAGAGTCATCACGGCAATGAAGTGCCGTGGGGTCCGTCCTGAGAGTATTGGTGCATCCCTCGTTGGTTATGCCCAGAAAGAGTTGACAAAGAAATCCAGCTTATGGAATCCATCTAGCCAGGCAAAAGCTGATTTTCTTTCAGGTTCAAATGGGCATGAAAAACTTGTGGTTGAGACAATTGTCAGCCTCTTACCTGTTGAGAAACTTGCTGTTCCAATCACATTCCTTTTTGGTCTTTTGCGAAGTGCAGTTATGCTTGATTGTACAGTTGCTTGTAGGCTTGATCTGGAGAGGAGGATTGGGTCCCAGTTGGATATTGCTACACTTGATGATCTTCTGATACCTTCTTTTAGGAATGCAGGCGATACCTTATTTGATGTTGATACAGTTCATAGAATTTTGGTAAATTTCTCACAGCAAGATGATAGTGAAGATGATATGGAAGATGCCTCTGTTTTTGAATCTGATAGTCCTCATTCACCTTCCCAATCTGCCTTGTTCAAAGTTGCGAAACTAGTGGATAATTACCTTGCTGAAATTGCTCCTGATGCAAATCTCAAGCTTGCAAAGTTCATGGTCATTGCAGAGGCTTTGCCGACACATGCACGCACCGTTCATGATGGCTTGTATCGAGCCATTGATATTTACCTGAAGGTATGTATTACTCATCTTTGCTTGCAATTTTATCTGGACAAAAACATTGTGCGACATGAAACAGATTAATTGGGGGGGTGGGGGGTGCCACCTATTTGTAATTACCACTGAGATTGACAGGGAGTAAACAGAGTTCAATTATATTACCAATTGGTTTGTGGAATTTCCTTGTATCTGATTTAAAGTAAATGCATGTTCAGGCACATCAAGGTTTACCAGAGTTTGACCGGAAGAAGCTATGCAAAATGATTGATTTCCAAAAGCTGTCACAGGAAGCTGGTGCACATGCTGCACAAAATGAGCGCCTCCCTCTCCAATCTATTGTACAAGTGCTCTACTTTGAGCAAATAAGGCTTCGAAATTCCTTGAGCTGTTCGTATGGAGATGACGACCACAAGCCAATGCACCAGTCATGGCGGATCAGCAGTGGTGCGCTAAGTGCAGCAATGTCTCCACGAGACAACTATGCATCATTGAGACGAGAAAATCGTGAGCTAAAACTTGAGCTAGCGAGGTTGCGGATGAGGCTAAATGATCTGGAGAAAGAACATGTTTGTATGAAGAGGGATATGGAGAAGTCCAATTCTCGTAAGTTTATGAGTTCTTTCTCAAAGAAAATTGGTAAACTGAGCTTCTTTGGACATAGTTCTTCAAGGGGATCAAGTTCTCCATCGAAGTATTCGCATAGAACAGACTCTAAGGTTATTGAGAGAACATGTGCAAGCACAGAATAGGTAATTAACATCACTCGTTTTTTTTTTTCCCTTGTATCTGTTGAGTATCTGCACGTCATGTTTGTGGTGGCCTTTTCACTTTATAATGTTTCTTTTTGCCTTTTTGGCCACCTTGTAAATGATTTCTGGTGCTTTGAGTTAGCAAGATAGAGGGCTCTTCTCGATTGCAAGTGATGGTTTTTGGTGGTTACTGCTTTGATGTTTATACATATTTAAAATACTTTTGATGTGACAATTAAGTTCATGATAAATGGTAAATTCTTTTGTACCATTCCATACATGCCTCTGGGCTCTACAAATCCCTGGTACATATCATTTGTTTTTACTTCATAAGTGTTAAATTATCAATTATTCCAAAAACTTAAGCTGATAGGAAGAGGTTACTTAATCATTAGTTTAACACTCTCACTCACATGTGGGCTCAAACTTCTTTTTTTTAATAAGTGAAGTTCAACACGTGGAATATTTAATTTAAATGGAGAGTGAATTAAGTTTGATCCCAGGACCTTTGGTTCTGATATCATGTTAAATTACTAGTTATCCCAAAAGCTTAAATTGATAGAAAGAGGTAAATTTAATCACTTAATCATTAGTTTAACAATAAGTAATTCTTTCAGTTAACATCGTAGTAATTTAAAAATGATTTATGAAAATCCAGAATAATCCCAACTAAAATTAATTTCAAGATGACTATTTTCTGCCTCATCTTCTCTCACCGAATTTCATTTTTCATTATAGTTTCCAAGTAATTCCTGAAAATTCCTGAAATTCATACTAGATTAAATCAGGCTTTTCTTCCTTAATTTGCCCCTTTTCTTCCNCACTTAATCATTAGTTTAACACTCTCACTCACATATGGGCTCAAACTTCTTTTTTTTAATAAGTGAAGTTCAACACGTGGAATATTTAATTTAAATGGGGAGTGAATTAAGTTTGATTCCAGGACTTTTGGCTCTGATACCATGTTAAATTACTAGTTATCCCAAAAGCTTAAATTGATAGAAAGAGTTAAATTTAATCACTTAATCATTAGTTTAACAATAAGTAATTCTTTCAGTTAACATCGTAGTAATTTAAGAATGATTTATGAAAATCCAGAATAATCCCAACTAAAATTAATTTCAAGATGACTATTTTCTGCCTCATCTTCTCTCACCGAATTTCATTTTTCATTATAGTTTCCAAGTAATTCCTGAAAATTCCTGAAATTCATACTAGATTAAATCAGGCTTTTCTTCCTTAATTTGCCCCTTTTCTTCCAGGGTAAATCTTTTATTAAATATTTTACATTGTTCTCAATGAAAAAGAGTGGGAATCCTGAAAATGTTGATAGACCCAAAAGTTTAATTATACCTGACTGACCCAGTGAAAATTTTAAAAAGCTCTGAATGAATCTTGTTTACAGCAACAATTGTAACGACTGTTACAACATTATGTTAGTAGTTGCTCCAAGAAAAACCCTTTGCACTGCTAGCTTGTCTGTCAAACTTTAATGGTATCTGCAATTTCTTAATGATAGAGCTATAACTAACTACCAATTCTTGCTTTTGTATTGTCAATATGGGACCTGGATGTGTTTCAGCGGAAGTACATACATCTTGAGTATAAAATATCATCTCGAGAATTACTAAATGAATTTAATTGTCTATGATGTTGGGGAGTAGGCCATGAATGAGTTAATCATATGTGAAAAAATTAGTAACAGAAATTAGTGCTTTGTTAGGTTGCCAAGAGAATGGGTGAGGGAAAAACCGAAAAACAATGGTGTTTACTACACAATTTTTTGTTCTTTTCTTTGTTACTGCATTTTTTTTTTTTTTGACATCAATGAACTTTCAAAAAAGATAAATTTGGATGGCCTGAAGTTGCATAATGTAGGTGGTGTTGCACAAAACAGATCAACATGACAAGTAAATTGATTTATGCCAGTTGAGATATTCAGTAACCGATGGATACATAGAATAAACAAATTAAAGTAGACATCTTAATTGAGCTGTCACTGAATCCTATAGGGCCATAATCAAGCGACATAGAGAAAAAGTTTGTTTTTCAAAAAAAAAAGAAAGAGAAAATGTTTGAATAATCCGAGAGGCCTCACCAATTCAAGAAGTCTGCAAATTCTGTTGGAGATACTGGGGCTCTCCTTTGTCACTCCTCATTATTGATTGGCAAGTCAAAAGTTACCCTTACATAAAGAAACTTGCGGTAACCATCTGGTTTCCTTAGACAAGATTTCAACACAGTTACCTGCTTGCTAGTGCTACATTCAGACTCTAGGGCAGAATCTTTTGTTTTAGGCAATTTTGTACTGATGCTTTTACTGCCATATGGCTTTTGATAAGCATGGGGAAATCCAAGTTCAGTTGTTGGATCTTCCTGTGGTTTCTGCTTGATTATTTGTCGAGTTCTCTTGTATTCAGCAATCGCCTGAGACTGATACTCTACTTGGGAGTGCTTTTCGTGATTCTTGTCACGCTCGCTTTCCCAGCATTTTAGTAGATCATTGAAATTCGTGTTCTTAAATTGATGCCTGTGGGTCGGGTTGTGGCTTAGGTGCATTGGTGTCACCCCAGCGTATGTCGTGATTTGCGAAGTTTGTATATGATGTTGGTTGACATGATTTTTTGGAGACTGCATTTGGCTTGAAGATGAACGTTGGCTGCAGTGCCCTTTGGCTTTTAGCAGTTTATAGATTTTGTGATTAGGAACAATGAAGAATACTTTACCAGGAACCAAATCTGCCTCAGGTTTAACCACAATCCATGGACACTCAAATACATCCGGCCGAGTAACGGAGTGCCTGGGGTTCCTCCTCATCACTTCTGCAGCAGTTATAGGTTCTGTGTGAATCTCCACATATCTACCTGGGTGCACCAATTTCAGAACACCTTTTTCCCTTGTTGTAACTCCCATTGTTTCTGCTTCCTTAGCAGATATGACTGAAGAAAATTCAATGGAGATCAGGGACTTTCAGGTAGCCCTTTTTTTCTTTATATAGAATCTCTCCTTTGACTCAATGACAAAAGTAGGCAGCAGAACCTATGAAGGGATCTTTGGAATGCATGAAGAGTTGGTTCCAATTGGGTAACTTGGTTCACTTATAGAGATCTGAAGTTATCTTAAAAGATTAAGATCCTTTAGTTTTTCCATTGTTTTATGTATACCATGGTCTTTTGTTTTCTTGTAACCGATCGAATACCATAGTTATGTTCATGCAGGTTGGCCGCAGGCCGTTCTTCTTGTCCTCTAATGTTTTTTTTTTGAGAATTTTTTTTTCTTTGGATGGACACAAAAATGGTCGGTTAAGTGGCAAAGAGGAAATAAGCTCATCTTTCTATGCTATTCTAAAGCACATGCTGATTAAGAGATATTTTTTCATCTTTTAACATTAAAATTATGATACTCTTGGAGCACATCCCAAATTGTATGAACTACTTATATTCTTTCCTCACCATTAAGGCTTATATCACCAAGAGATAATTCATAGGGAAAAAACTAAAAAGGTTGAGAATAGGGAAGTCACAAGTGTGATATTCTTTCCTCACCATCAAGGCTTATATCACCAAGAGACAATTCATANTCTTTCTATGCTATTCTAAAGCACATGCTGATTAAGAGATTTTTTCATCTTTTAACATTAAAATTATGATACTCTTGGAGCACATCCCAAATTGTATGAACTACTTATATTCTTTCCTCACCATTAAGGCTTATATCACCAAGAGATAATTCATAGGGAAAAAACTAAAAAGGTTGAGAATAGGGAAGTCACAAGTGTGATATTCTTTCCTCACCATCAAGGCTTATATCACCAAGAGACAATTCATAGGAAAAAAAGAAGAAGTTGAGAATAGGGCAGTCACAAGTGTCCTAGGGCTCGTCCACTGGAGTGGACTCAATTGACAAGCGAGTATGTTCTTCATATTGTTGACCCAAATTCGAACCTCCTAATTTACCTAGTGCTAGGGTGGGGACAACTCAAGTGCTTAAAGTTTATTGTGCATGAGCATAAATAATTATGTGATTAGCTATGCGGTACGAAGTTTCTCCTCATTATTTATAGTCTCCAACATGATCAATGGAGACTTTTTGGTTCTCATGTGCAAAATGTTGGTGAGGAGATTTGCAAGAATGATGAGGAGATATTTTAAGTAGAGTTTTGATATAGCATATTGGACATCACTTAAATCTTTTTCTTTTTCTTTTTTTTGATGAATACATCATTATCATTACTTAATCCTATTGATGATATTAACTCCTTTTACATGACAGAATTGCTTCACAAAGTCCGGATTTCAAACAAACGGAAAGTTCCTTCAAAACCAGATATGAAGTGGGAAATGGTCTATATTCCATGCATTTTTTGTGATTTTGTTTAGAAGCCTGCGAAATTGTATCACCAAAATAAAATTTTGAAAAAATAAAGATAATGATTAAAATGAGGGAAAAGTCGTAACCATCCTAGTTGCATGGTATCCATCCGTCACTCATAACTCAAAAGAAAGCAGGTTTAAAGAAGAAAATTTCAACTTTGAAAAAAATTAATTAATTAATTGGGGTGTATTGACCGCACCCAAGCGATTGGTTTGCATAGATTTGGGTATGAATAAAACTAAAGTGAACAATATTATATGAATGACATGGTGACATAGAACACAACGGCTGGCCTTTTATCTTGTATGGATAATGATGAAAAAACATCCTTATTTTTTTTTCAATAAAATATCTCTATCATTCACTAAAGAACCCTTGGATTGTTTTACATCTTCGATTTTTTCTTTTTTCTTTTTTTTTTTATTGATTAGGCCTGCAAAAAATAAATAAATAAATTTATCCTGTGACTAACTTAGATGAATAATGTAAGAAACTACATTTTTATCCCGGGACAGAAGAGCACATCATATGTCAGATTCCGATCCAGAGGAAAACTAGAAAACAAGACAAACATTCCCAGAAAGAAGTCAAATATCAATTTCATCCCTTGATTTCAAAAGTTCCAGACACAACCAAAAAAAAAACCGAATAACAACGGATCACCCACCACATACATGAACTTATTGTAAGGATCTTTCTAATTTCCTCTATAATTATGCAGATTTGGTATAGAAGCGAATGCCAACAGCCAAACCCAAGATTACAAGGGGAATTAGAAACTGGAGGAGCTTGATAATAAACTGTGCCGTCTTATCCTGATTGTAGTGAGGCTGTTTGGGAGGAGTGTAAGTGACCTTGGAGGGGATGGTTGATGAATCAATATCTCCTACGTAGTATTCGTCCATCATGGCTTTTGCACTGCTACTGTGGCCAACATCCTCAAAATCATTAGTTGCATCCTTTCCTGCAAACCATAAATCATGATGGCAGTATTAGCAGACGTTTGCAAATGCATAATTAAAATGTTTGCAACTTTTATAACACCTGTTGCAGACAACAAGACGTCATCACCACCAGGATGGTCCTCCAAGAACTTTGTCACATTATATACCTGTTCCAGGCTTCCACCACATTAGGGATACAGTATGCATGGATATTGCAATTGGAAGACCACAACGCAGGATGACAAGTCAAAAGAAAGCCAAGCACAATGAAGATCACCAATATTAAAGTTTACCCACCTCCACAAAATTGTCAATTAATCCTCAAATCTCAAGTTTAGTGAAGGGCTCCCACATAGCTCAAAGGCAATTTTCTTAGACACTAGGCATATAGGCTTTCTAGCATAAACCGATAAATTGGTATCAAAATGAGGCATGGTAAAGGAGGTGGATGCACCCAGCTAGAGGTTTTACATGTCCCAATGGAGAATGAACACTACATAGAGTAAATTATTTGAATTTCTTTTTCCTCATTTTTCTATAAAGAAAAACAACATTTTTTAGTCTAGGAAATTCCATATAATTGTCACAACTATACCACCTTTTTATCAAATTATTTTCGCCGGTTGTAGAGGGGATTTCTACCACGCTTTCTGAAATTAACAGTACCCCCTACTTGATAATCCCCCCCCCCCCCCAAATTACTTCTAGCTAAAGTTAGTCAATGATGACTTCAAGAAATACCAAATAATTGAACAGTGCCATCCACGAACCTTGATTACACTAAAATGAAAGTAAAAGGGAATCAATGATAGATCTTACTTTGTTCCTCGATTAAGAATAAAGAATAGTCAGCAAGCTAAGAAAAGCATTGTGATTTATAGTTACTAGGGTTTCATGGTTCAATCCTCTTATAAATAAAGGTTATGATACAATTGTAAGACGGCCATTGAAAAGGCATTTCCTTTGTTTCCCTTAAGAAACTTAGGTTTTGACAGACAATTGAAGGAAATCTTATTTCATGGCGCTCCCGACTAGGTCATAATGGTAACTTAATTGAGAAATGATACAAACAAATACTTGGTGATCAAGAGGGGCCAGAAGAGAAGACCATGTACTTAATAATATACAGTAACACGAAAAATAACATACCAAAATTTCCTTCACATCAAAAGGCATTATAAAAATTCAACGGAATAACAGGTCTTGCAATGGCCCTAAATGAGAAAATGAGCAAGCCTCTATATGTGATAAAGATTTGCTACACAAAAAGTATTAAAAAGATTAAAAAGAAACAGATCTGAATCCTCTAGGTTTCCCATGATGACCCCATCGTGGGGTTCTTAATGCTAACCATTATTTTTAATTAAATGGTTAAGATTCTGCCACCTCAACATACAATTTGACGAGATACATGAATTAAGAAAAAAAATTAAGGATTCTCTAAAGGTAATAATTTTTGAAATGACAAAATCTGAATCATTTAACTTAAAATAATAGTTAAGATTTAAGAACTCTACCGTGGAGTTGCTTTAGGAAATTTAGAAGATCATAATCCGAGAGAAACAATGCCTCCATAGATAATGCTGGCTAAATTAATTCATTAAAAGATGAATAAATATAGGAGAAAAGATGAAAAGATTGTAAACAGCCAATTGCTTCAGATTCAGTACATGAGAAATCAAAGAAGAAGCACCAGCCAATCCATCTAGCCATTAAATAAGCGACACATGTAGGAGAGATTGGAACATTTGATCCAAGTAATCAGTCAAAGAGTTTCACATATTTACACACTTCTAATTTTTCTACTATCGGATTATAAAAAGCATGGCAAATGAAACCTTAGGCTCTGAACATGTCCATTTAAGAACTGAGCCTTCCAACAGCCTTTATAGAATGTTTGGATAGAAGATTATCCTGTTTTTATTCATGACACTGTAATTGGTGATCGATATACTTTGTCTTGATTTCAATGAAAGCTATGAAATTTTCTCACCCAAAAAAACCCGAGCCCCTTTCTTTCATAAGTGGAGCGCTGAATATACTCTTGATTGAAAAATATGTTGATTGATATAGTTTAAAACCTATCTATGGTGATCATGGATAAAGTTAAAAAAAATATGGTTGAGAATTATCTTCACCATCCTCACACCAACCAATCAATTAAAAACCAATCCCCACTACAACGAAATAAAAATAATATGGAAAACCATCTCACTTTTCTATCCTCTTGATCTTGCATGTCGGAGACCAGTCAATTTCAGGTCCCAACATTTGCAAACAACTTACTTGTACAAGAAATAATATTCTCTTATAAAGATGTAAACACTCGGATTCTTGTCTTTCCACTGTTACATGATAAGATCTTTTTTTGATAAGACATGATAAGATCTTACACACACAAAGAGACCACGATTTATGAAAAACAACAATACCAAGCAGAATTGATAATCAAACACACACACAAACAAAAAAGGAACGAAGCCCAACACACAAAACGATTGCTTCCGAACCCAGATCGAATTCCTGGTGTATGTCTCGTCCATTGAAAAACAACAACATTATATTCTCAATTGTCGAAAAGATCAAAGAAAATATACAAGACCCAGGATCAATAACACGGAGATGTATGACATACCTTGCCGAAAATGACAAGCCAGCAGTCCTTGGGGCTGTTGTGCTCAGCAACCTCAGGTAGAGTGTAGACCTTGCGCTCTCCACCACCCATTGTTCCCAAGAGAGCAAGATTATTACCCAAATTCCCTCTTCCCTTCAAAGACTTCGAAACTGATCAGAGCTTGTGCAATGTGCAAAGGCTTTGCGTGGATTTCAAAGAAAAACGGAGAGGCGGTGGGTTGGTGGAAGTCAAAAGCAGATTTGAATGAGATAGTGGGTTGGTAACTGGTACGGGTCGGATGGCTTGTCACCAACCACCTCGTTTAGCTGGTGCGGCTCATGGGATTTCTTCTTTTGCCTAATCAACCTGTCTTTCATTTTATAGCCGGCGTTATTGAATTTTATTATTATTATTTTTTTTTAAATAATCCTATAAACCGGACGGACGAGAGAAATTTTCTCATTACCCAATTTTACTCTCTCTTTTTTTAGTCGGAAAATATAACAAAAAATGCTCAAATAGATTGAAGGGTGACCCAGGGCCGTAAACGAGCCGAGACGAGTCAAGCTTTAGGATTTTAAGCTTAGCTCGTTTACGAAGATTCTTATTCGAACCGAGTTATAAAATGCGTGTTCAAGCTTGGCTCATTTAAAATTCGAGCAAGCTCGGGCTCAAACTCGAATTCGTTCAGAATGTTATTTGAGCCGAGCCGGGCTCAACTCGAATTCGTCGAGCTAAGCTATTAAATTCTTTAATATATGATCTGAGCAAAGTTCAAGTCTAAATTTTAAAATAACTTCTAAATATTTATCTATAATATAAATTAATATAACTAATTTTAGTAATATATATATACAATATATATGAACGAACTAACTTAATTACTTAATATACAAATTTATATAACTCTTTTTTGTAATATATATATAAGATCTATGAACGAGCTAACGAGCCGAGCGAGCTGGACGAGTTCGACTTAAACGAGTCGAACTCACAAGCTCCCGTCGAGCTTAATCGAGCGAGCTGGATATGTGTCATTAGCTNCAAGCTAACGAGCCGAGCGAGCTAGACGAGTTCGACTTAAACGAGTCGAACTCACAAGCTCCCGTCGAGCTTAATTAAGCGAGCTGGATATGCGTCATTAGCTGATCGAGTGAGTTTCAATAGTAACGAGCGAGCTTGTACAGTGTCAATCTCAAATTCATATCGAGTTTAGCCGAGCGGGTATCGAGCGAGCTGTTGAGTGTGTCGACTCATTTACAACCCTAGATCATCAAAGATTGAAACTTTCTATCTAAAGTTCGTAATCTTGATAGCATTTTTATTTTACGTATTGGGATACCAACCAAATTCGAGACATTTTATGTATTTACCTTTTTTAACTTTTGATCTTAAATAATTATGGAGGGGTTTTTAAGAGATAACTTAATAGGCTAGGACCACGCTTAATGAAGCGAAAATCACTAGTTCGAGTCCCCCTCTCAGCGGAGGTTACTAGTTCGAATTTCATCCCCCCTCTTGTGCGGACATGTCAAAAAAAAAAATCTATGAAAGGTTAAAAAAAAAAAAAAAAGGTGGGTAAGGATTATTCTGTTTTTGATCATTTTGACTTCAACCCAAATTTTAAATGTGGTCAGTTTCAAATTTGAGTTTTGGCTCAGGCTAAATTCGAAGAATCTTTATTTATTAAATGGATAGTTGTGAAAATACAATCTATGCCCCCAAATAAAATTTAAAAAAAATAAATTAAAAGGACCAAAAAAGGTGAATGAATAGCTAAACAAGCCATGGCGGTGGTAACCAAGGTGCTTATGCAGTGGCTCATCGACACCCCTTAAGAGCATAATTAGTCTGAATCAAAGAGGGTGGCGTGAACCACTTTTTATAGTAAGGTGTCTCCTGCCTACACCTTAAGTTGCGGTGGGCGTGGGTCAAATGATGCCTGGGCTACCTATTATTCTTTTGTCTTGGGCATAATTTTATTTTCATGTCCATTTCTGTTATCTATTTGTGTATTACTATTCTCTACACTCATTTCATACTGATTGGTGTTGTGTTTTAAGTGATTTTTCATTCGTTTCACACGAATTGACGTTGCGTGTTTTAAATTGTTTTTCTTTTGGAGAAGTTTTTGAATTTAAAATAGACCTGGACTTAAGTTATAATTCTATAAAATTGAAACAAAATTATTGTGTTGTGGTTTAATAGTAATTAGTAATGAACTAGTCTTTTACGTTACAAACAAAATTACAAAAAGAGATGACATTAGATCATAAAAGAATATGAACATGACAAAAAGATTGTTTGGTGGGCAATCAAATTCAGCCACCTTAATTCCTTACCTTTATATTTTATTTAAGTTGTGGTGAGTATTCCCTTTTCCCCTCTCCCACTTTGAATAAAAAAAAAAAATTGTGTTGAATATTGACAAAGAAACTTGGCTAGGGTAGGTGAGTCATAAAAAATAGGCTGTCATGCTATCAAATAAAACTATGTGGATAATTTCTTTCTTCGTTTGTACGTAATATCCCATATGGATACTATTTTATATCTTTTATTTATTTATTTATTATTTTTTGGAAATACTCGTTTGTATTAAATCATTTTCATAAATTACTTTTTGGACATGTTTGGCATAGGGTATGAAATGATACCCCAACTTGCAATTGATAAATAATAAATTTTTGTTTGAATTGTGAACGAATTATACATGCCAAAATTTGGTTCCAGTGAGGGGAATTGACATAGTGGAAGACTTTGGTAACAAAAGATTAAGTGCTTATTCATCTCTTAATCAAAAAAAAAAAAAAAACACAACCAGCAGGTTGAAGATAAAATTTCACATAGATAATTGAGAGCAAAATCAAAGTTTTGATAATATTTCAAGATGCCTTCTAAATACAAGCTCACACCTACTTAGAGGAAAATAAAACATCTAGACAATTAATAGCACTTAATTTTCAGTAGTAAATACTGACAAAGTAACCAAGCTAGAAAGAAAAAAAATGGGCTAATAAATAAAGTAACCAAGAAATGATGGACAAAGGACAAAAAATGACAGCGCCGTTTGACAAGCACACATGGGCATTATTTTAGCCCTCCTCTGTAGCTTTTATCGGTGCCCATTTAAGAAGTTCTCCCATGTTGTCAACAGATCAATTAATATCATTGAATGCCTAGGATTTTGTAACTTCATGAGAAAATAACAGTCCCGGGTATTACACTTAGATGTTATGCCTGGGTCAAAAGGGTTCCCCGAGTGGAAGAGAAGCTTTCCTCTGGTAAACAGTGATGCTTGGATGAATAGTAATGCTTGGTGAACAGTGATACTTGGATGAGTATCGATGCCTAGGTGAACAATGTTCTCTCGGGTGAACAGTAACCAGTGAATCGTATCCTGGGTGAACAGTATCTCGGGTGAAATTCATGTTCACGTGTTTTCTCACCCAGTTTAGGTGCCCAAGAGAGAAAGAACTATTTTCCAAATATTTCAGGGTCAAAGTGGTCCCTAGATCAAAAGGTGTCCTGGAAGGGAGAGAAGTTTTGGCCAGGTGAGGTTCCCGGAGAAGCCATCCTACATCAAGAATATTGATAAATATGGTCATAGGAGTTGCTGGATAATGGTACAAGACACAAGAGAGTTTTTAGTTGGACCATTCAAAGTGTTGCACCACCATTACTCTTGGAGTCTTGGGCATTTCTACTTCACTTTAGGTGTTGCACCACCTTAATTTAAGGTCCAACTAAAGAGTAATGTGACATTTACTTACAAAAATTTATAATTTGAATTGAGATTCTCTTCGAGAAATTGAAAATTCTTCAATTATTAATCATAACCCTTCATTTTAAATTCAACGATCTATAAAATGCCAACTGCTTTTGTATAATCGAGACATTAAATGCTGACATTTATTTTACTAAAATTTAAATGATTTTATAGACCATTAAATTTAAAATGAAGGGTTACGATTTACAGTTGGAGAATCTCCAATTTTTCTCCAATTGGAGAGGATCCCGATCCAAATTTTAATTTAATACTAGTTTGAAAAGTCAAATATGTGCATGAAGAAATAGGTATGGAGAAGTAAGAGTAAGTATAACATTATTTAATGCTTAAAGGTAAGATAGTTAGTAGCTTGATTAGGTAAAAAAATAAAAAGCTCAACTTTACAGATGAAATCAACTGATTGATTTTATTTTTTTAAGTAAATAATTATTTGAGTTCGGCCAACTAAATGTTAAACCCTCTGTTAAAGTTTAGAAAAATGATCTTTTGTATTATAGTTTTCATCTCACGTAGATCTTTACCCTTAGTTGAAAAAAAAAAAAAACATAAATAATGGATGAAGCATGCCAATCAATAAAAATATATGCAAAATAGACGCTAGAATGCAATGAAATATTGTGCACGGTGAAAGAAAGTAAAAGGGATATTCATCATCGTGTCATATAACTAAACTGATATAAATCATGTGATAGTATTTATAAATTATTGGAACAATTTTTATTTAAAAATAAAATAAAGTTGATGAGTATTGCCACACCAGCCTAGTTATATAGTAGTGGGATGAAAGATGAGCTAAATACTCTAATTTAATTCATATTCATATTTTAAGCCTATTGATTTTAATGGATTTTAGGCTTAAAAACGAATTATGGTAAAAGAAAAGGCTTATTATTGGAGCCCAATGAGAACGTTCCCGGGCCGAAGATCAGTTTTTGTTTGAGCTCAGCTAAGAATTGGTCCACATAAGCATAGAGAAAACCTGAACCCGATTCGATTGGACCGGCCCATGATCAGCTGAAAAACCCTAGTCTTTCAGTCTCTTCTGTGGCTATATAGTAAGAGTCACCATGAGAGGCCAATCGAGGCAGAGAGAGAGAGAGGGAGAGCGTGGAAGAGAACAATGGTGTCGGGGTCGGGGATCTGCGCGAAGAGGGTGGTGGTTGACGCGCGGCACCATATGCTTGGGCGGCTGGCGTCGATAGTGGCGAAGGAGCTGCTGAACGGGCAGAAGGTGGTGGTGTTGCGGTGCGAGGAGATATGCATCTCCGGAGGCCTTGTTCGCCAGAAGATGAAGTACATGAGGTTCCTCCGCAAGCGCATGAACACTAAACCCTCCCACGGCCCCATTCATTTCCGCGCCCCCGCCAAAATCTTCTGGCGCACCGTCCGCGGGTCAGTCAGTCTCCGGTTCTGTTTGGTTGCTGGGAAAATGAGAGAGAAAGTGCATTGGATCTTATTTTATTTGGTTTTCTTATTTTCTGTATAGGATGATTCCGCACAAGACGAAGCGTGGGGCAGCGGCGCTTGCCAGGTTGAAGGCGTACGAGGGAATGCCTCCACCGTACGATAAGGTCAAGAGGATGGTCATCCCCGATGCTCTAAAGTGAGTTTTTTTTTCCTCGGTAAAATGTGGGAATTCTTGGTGTTTTGGTTTGTTTGTGGGTTTCAGATTCATATGGGTACTGTTTGGTTTGGGATGGGTGTAGGGTGTTGAGGCTTCAGAAGGGGCATAGGTACTGCTTGTTGGGCCGTCTCTCATCAGAGGTTGGATGGAACCACTACGACACTATCAGGGTAAGAACCTTAATGCTTCACATTACTCAGTGTAATTATTAGTTTTAATTTGAGTTCGATTGTTGTTTTGGATCACTTTGTCTGCTACTTTATTTCTTCTTGTAGATTAAAGTTTTCTACTAACTGCTTGCATGACCCGAGTGGACAAATTGAAACTACATTGTTGAGCATTGGCTGTCTTCAATTGTTTTAGCGTATTTGACATGTTGCTTTGTGCACTTGTGGATTTTCCCGTAAGAATTATATTTGTGATGCTAGTTTAAGATTTTGGGATAATCGGGATTTAACATGGAACCAAAGTAGAGGTGCTAAGTTCAAACCTTCAGATATTCCACATGTCGGGTCTCATACCATCATACCATTTCCTATCAGCTTATATCCTTGTAAGAAAACGAAATATATTTGTCATGTTCTGTTAGTGAAATAGAAGTATCTAAGATGACAAGATACACTGTCATTATTGTTGTACTTATCAAAAAAAAAAAAAGTATACTAATTCTGTATAAAGATATGAAATATTAAGATTTTTAACTTTTCTATGTTGGTCAGGTTGAGTTGGTGTCTGTATTGGTTATTAAGACCATGGAATTGGGCCTGTTGCTTTTTCATGTTTTTACTTTATCTGGACTTAAGATTATGCACTGGTGTGATGATTGTCTTCTTGCTTCACTTGTTTCAGTGCAAGTTCCGATCACTGGTTGTCTACTTACTGGTCTTGCATAATTCACATGGTTTTAATTACCCCTTAGCCCCATTTTTTTGTCTTTTCATCTGAGGTTGTTAATTTATTACGGCAAATGTTCTTAGATGTGATATAGTGCCATTTTATTATCTTCAAATGCTTGTAATTGTTGCTTGGATAAATGTCATCCATTCCCTGGTTTCTGAAAAGGTAAAAAATTAGGATAGTGGAAGTAAGGTTTGTAATCCTTGTGTATTCTGTTCCTTTAGTTAGTAATTGTGTAGTTGTGCTGGCTTTTCAATTTTCAATTTGATGGATCAAATCTTACAGTAAAAGTCTCGATTCATAATCTAACATGTATTCAAATTTTTTGTAACTATTCTTCTCTCACAGGAGCTGGAGAAGAAGAGAAAAGAGCGGTCTCAGGTTGCATATGAGAGGAAGAAGCAGCTGAACAAACTTAAGTTGACGGCTGAGAAGACTGCTGAGGAAAAGCTTGGCTCCCAACTAGACATCCTTGCTCCGGTTAAGTATTGAAATTATAGATTAGGTAGAGTTGCACACAGTTTTGCATGAAGGTTACGTTCTAATGAATTTCCTGTCAGTTTTGTTTTTTGTTTGAATTGATAAATTATGAATTACTGTTCAGTTTTGTTGGATTGTTTGTAGAATGTTTCTTTCATCATTCCGATAATTTATATTATTGGTCAATTTATTGCTCATGCTGTCTACCCCTTCCTCCTTGCTACACTACGGTTGTTCCATCATCCATGCATTGTGGGCTACATAGTTTCTGAAATGCAGTATTACGCTATTGGCATGGATAGTGAATACAATAGCCCTCGAAAATCGATTACAAAATGCAAGGTGCTCTTCTCCTGTTAGGATCTTGACGTTGGCTTATGACACCTAACGAGACAAGAAATGGCACCTCTTAAAGAAAGTCGAAGACAAAAAAAAAAAGACACCTCTGAATGTTGAATAAATAATTTTTTCCACCATCCAAAAAGTTGGTAGTTTGTTGACAGATTTTCAACAATTTTGGTGTAAGAAATGTTAGTAATTTGGATAATAAATATAGGGAAGCTCTTATGAAATGCATTTGCTTAAACAAGTTTTGGGCAGCTGGTTTACCTATTTGGATAGGTGGGTAATGGGTATCATAAGAACTCTCACATTAACTATTTAAATAGATAATCTCAAAAAAAAAAAAAAAAAAACTATTTAAATTGATAGTTGTTGAAGATTCGGATCAATAGTTTGCCTTCAATAAAAGATTGGATCCCGGCTTGCATGTGGTTAAAAAAATCATAGCTGGATTTGCAGGTGAAAAAGAACGACCAGGTAGAATATCCAAGGCAAAACATTGGACACTTGATGCAGTTTGTTTTTTGAAAATAAAAAATATATATATATTTTTTGGTGACATGTTTACACAAGAAGGGGAGGGGGGATTCGAATTAGTGACTTCCGCTTCATTAGGTGTGGTCCCAGCCGATTGAGCTACCTCTTTGAAACAAAAAGTTTTGCAGTTGCACAATACACTTTTCCACCGGGACCGTGGAGATTTCACCAAAAAAATAATCTCAGTAATTGGATTCCGATGGCTATACTAATTCATTTTGGTTTGGTTCTATATATTAAGAAGAATAGCTAAACAAAGGAAACTACTTCAACCTTACTTATTAGAGAACGAGAGAGCATAATAAATACAAGCTCGACTGATAGACAAGGTCACAAGGCATTAAAGTAAAAAAGATCTCGTCGACAGCAGGGTTCGAACCTGCGCGGGCGAAGCCCAACAGATTTCAAGTCTGTCTCCTTAACCACTCGGACATATCGACCGTTTCTGATATGGTGTGCTGTTAACTTTATATAATGTAATTATAAGTTTGTTGTCATCTTTCATCTCCCATAAAATCCCATAAAATAAATTTTATAGAACAATGTAAAATGAGATTACAGATAATTAAAGTTACAAATAAAATACCTTAGTACGTGAAAATTTTGATGGAATATTAGTTTAGAGAAATTAAGATAGTTACATGTATTAGATAAAACTCTGAAAAAAACATCTTCTATAGGCTATAGCCAATTAAACTGATGTTTCTTTCTTTTTCTTTTTTTAATGAAATTAAATCCTAATTATATTTTTTAATAATAAAATTAAATCCTAATTCAAACTTAATATCCATTCCTCTTTAGAATCATGTAGAAAGAATTTCGAATTTGCTTCAAGCTTAATGTAACCTTCTCTTAGGTTCAAAATGGACTTCTTTGTGATATTTTACTTCATGTTGGTCCTTTCATCATCATAATTCTATTTTTAAATTTAAATTTATCAAGTTAATCATGTCGATCATGAGTGAAAATATAACCTTATTCATAAAGCAAAATCATATGCTCCTCCACCATTCTTGCCCTCGATCCCTCCACTCTCTGCCCTTTCAAGGAAAAGAGAATTAGTCTTATACAATAATGTTTTGTTGTGTTATTGCATTCTCACGTGTGGTGTGGGTGTCATGTAAACTACACAAATCTTAGGCTCCGTTTACTTCGACGTAAAATGGTTTTCAGGAAAATGATTTCCGTATTTTACGGTGTTTACTTAGACGTAAAATAATAGTCAACGGAAAACATTTTCCCTTTGACCGAAAATTCTTCTTTAATTTTCGGAAAATGGTTTACGGTTTTGAAAACCGTAAACCAATTTCCGATTTTGAGCATCTCATTCTCAAATTGACGTACCCTATCGAGACTTGACTGGGACCCGCCAGGGACTTGTTCGGGACTCGCCCGGGACTTGACTGGGACCCGCCCGGGACTTGACCGGGACCCGCTCGGGACATGACCGGGACCTACCTAGGACTTGACCGGGACCTTCTCGATACTTGCCCGAAACCTGCCTAGGACCCAACCGGGACTTGACCGAGACCCGCTCGGGACCTGCCCGGGACTTAACCGGGATCCGCCCGGGACTTGTTTGAGACCCGCCCGAGACTTGTCCGGGACCCGCCCGGAACATGATCGGGACCCGTCCGGGACTTGTTCGGGACCTGCCCAGGACTTGACTGGGACTTGTTCGGGACTTACCCGGGACTTGTTCGGGACCTGCCCGGGACTTGATCGAGACCCGTCCGGGACTTGTTCGGGACCCACCCGGGACTTGACCGGGACCCGCCCGGGACTTGTTCGGGACCCGCCCAGGACTTGACCGGGACCTGCCCGAGACTTGACCAGGACCCGCTCGGGACTTGACCGAGACCCACCCGAGACTCGCCTGGGACTTGATCGGGACCCACCTGGGACTTGACCAGGATCCACCCGGGACCCAACTGGGACTTGCCTGGGACTTGTTCGGGACCCGCCCGAGACCTAACCGGGACTTGTCCGGGACTTGACCGGGATCTGCCCGGGACTTGTCTGGGACCCGCCCGGGACTTGACTAGGACCCGCCCGGGACTTGTCCGGGACCCGCTCGGAACCTGCCCGGATTATGATCGGGACCCGCCCGGGACTTGTCCGGGACCTGCCCAGGACTTGTTCGGGACCTACCTGGGACTTGTTCGGGACCTGCCAGGGACTTGACCGGGACCCGTTCGGGACTTGTTCGGGACCTGCCCAGGACCCGCCTGGGACTTGACTGGGACCCGCCCGGGACTTGTTTGGGACCTGCCCGGGACTTGACCGAGACCTGCCCGAGACTTGACCAGGACCTGCCCGGGACTTGACCGAGACCCACCCTGGACTCGCCTGGGACTTGATCGGGACCTGACTAGGACTTATTCGGGACCCGCCCGAGACTTGTCCGGGACCTGCCCGGGACTTGTCTGGGACCCGCCCAGGACTTGACCGAGACCCACCCGGGACTTGTCCGGGACCCGCCCGGGACTTGTTCGGGACCTGCCCGGGACCCGCCCGGGACTTGTTCGGGACCTGCCCGAGACCCGCCCTGGACTTGTTCGGGACCTGCCCGGGACTTGACCCTCCAAGTCCCGGGCGGGTCCCGAACAAGTTCCGGGTGGGTCCCTGTCAAGTCCCGAGCGGGTCCCGGGCAGGTCTCGGTCAAGTCCCGAGCGGGTCCTAGGCAGGTCCCGAACAAGTCTTGGGCAGGTCCCAGTCAAGTCCCGGGCAGGTCCCAGTCAAGTCCCGGGCAAGTCCCGAACAAGTCTCGGGCGGGTCCCTGTCAAGTCCCAGACGGGTCTTGGGCAGGTCCCGAACAAGTACCGGGCGGGTCCTTGACAAGTCTCGGTCAAGTCCTGGGCGGGTCCCTGACAAGTCCCGTGCACGTCCCGAACAAGTCCCGGGCAGGTTCCGGGCGGGTCCCGGACAAGTCCCGGGCAGGTCCCGGACAAGTTTTGGTCAAGTCTCGGGCGGGTCCCTGACAAGTCCCAGGCGGGTCTCGGTCAAGGCCCGAGCAGGTCCTAGACGGGTCCCGAGCGGGTCCCGAACAAGTCCTGGGCAGGTCCCGGTCAAGTCCTGGGTGGGTCCTGATCAAGTCCCAGACAGGTCCCGATCAAGTCCCGAGCAGGTCCCGGGCGGGTCCTAGTCAAGTCCTGGGCGAGTCCCAGCCGGGTCCTAGACAAGTCTCAGGCAGGTCCTGGTCAAGTCCCGGACAGGTCTCAAACAGGTCCCAATAAAGTCCTGGGCTGGTCCAGGTCAAATGCTGAGCAAGTCCCTGGTGGGTCCTGGGCAGCTGCCGATCATGTCTCGGGCGGGTCCCATTAAAGTTTCAGATAGGTCCTGGTCAAGTCCCTACGAGTCCCAGGCAAGTCCCGGGACTTACCCGTAAATTTAAAGTTTAATATGATTTAATGAATATATATATAAATTTTGTGATTTTCCATACGCGCGGTAAACACCGTAAAATGTTTTCGGCAGAAAATATTTTCAAGGGAAATGATTTCTCTGAAAATATTTTCCGACGGAAACCATTTTACGTCGAAGTAAACGGAGCCTTATAAACACAATGATAAGAGCTTAATTAACTTTAATAACAATGTGATGTAAAATCTTTGTTTTACACCAGCCTCTAATCACATGTTGGTACATCAACGTTTTACTAATTGGCAAATAAACTCTAGCACACCCAATAATCACTTAAAACAATTTAAAATCTTCAAAAAAAAAATTTGGGTGGGGTGGCGGCCACACCTAGCAAAAGAGTGCGCTAACCACCCCTGCCAATTTATTATTCTTTCTTTTTCTTTTCTTTTTTATTCAAATATCAATTGTTTCAAGGTGATTGTTGGGTGTGTTAGAATATATTTGCAGGAGCGTTAATATGCGATTGGAAGGTATAAAGTAAGATTACATGGTTTACACCTCATCCTAATCGAATTTAAACCCCAAAGATAATTTCGTTTGTTAATGTTTTGTAGAGAGAGTTTTTCGTTTTCGTTTTCGTTTTCGTTTGAAAAAAGTATTCTAATGTGAAATAAAAGTGAAGTTTTGAGTATTTTGTTAATGTTTTTGTTTTAAAAGAAAGAATGCAAAAGGAAGAAGAAAAACATTTTAAAACTAGCTACCATGGCGCTAGATTACTTTTGCCTCTTTAAAAATTACAAAAAAAGGAAAAAAAGAAAAAGAAAAGACTGAATTAATTAATAAATTGTTCCATTATTTAGTTAGATGAACAGACATGGTTAATGGATGAGGTGGTACAATTGGTAAATGATTGTGTGCATATGTATGGGCTGTGAAATTATGATTTAGAGAATGAAATTGGAAGTAAAGCTGAAGATATATGATTGATGTGAGGCGGGTCAATGAAGCATCATCCTATTGCATGTTCCACCAATTCAAACCAAGACCTGCCTGCCAGACCATGTCCACAGACGCCGCTATTCAATTCTTTTTTTTTTTTTTTTTTTTTTTACGTGTCCACACAAGAGGGGGAAGAAAGGATTCGAATTAGTGATCTCCACTATTCAATTCTTGAGATTAAGAAAAGTACTCCCCAATGGGTTTCCATAAACTTGCATTCTAAGCAATCAAAAACATAATCTCATTTTTTTTTTTTTTTTAAAGATTTCAGTAAATTTTTTAAATCCAATTGATTAAATTAATGTCTTAGAAACCTATGATTTTCACATGAACTTTTAAAATTACATGTAAAAGTCAAAAATATAACTATCGCGCAACCACCCCATGAAAAAAAAAAAAAAAAAAAAAAAAAAACCATGAATTGTTCAACATTAGTCTCTATCGTCCAAAGAAACACAAAGACTATATTCGGTATCTAGAAATTTATTTCCTGCCAAATTGTGGTACCTTTATTGGCAATGCTATTGCTCTTGGCTCTTAAATAATGTCAACCTCAAATTGAGAGCAATTGCTATGACTTTGGAGATGACCTCTTCATAGCCTTTAGCCATAAAAGTCATATATATTTAAATATTTAATATTTGTGACAGGTGCCTTAAAGAACAAATAATATTCAATTAAGATGGGATAAGGTGCAAGTGGTAAAGCCAGAAGGTCTATATTACTGTTTCCTTTGAAAGATCTTTCTTCAATGATTTTTATAATAGAACATCATTTTAATTAGCTTTAAGTTAGCTTTTATTTTAAGTTAGCTTTTAAGATTTAATAATGTAGTCAGTCAATAACTTGCATGTGCTAGATTATAGATTTATATATATATAAAAAAAAAAATTAAAAAAAAGTTATGGAGAAAGTGTTTTTTTTTTAATTTTTTTTTTTTTTTTTTTTTTTATGACTATGGTTAAATCACTATTTACTTAAAAATTTTTAGAGTTAAGATATATGAGACAATACATAAAATATTTTAATTAAAAATAGGGTTATGTTGAAGTATCAAATTCAAACTTAATTAGGACCTCTGCCTCAAAAAGTAATGCTAAATCGTCAATTATTCTAAAAAGTAATGCTAAATGTTCTCCGCCTCAAAAAATTGATGTGATTTTTAAATTTATAATAAATCACTATTTGATTTTGATTCAATAGTAATTTTAAAAATTGTATCAATTTTTGGGACGACGCAAGGGAGACATTTAACATTGTTTTATTCTAAAACGTTAAGCTAATAAAAAGTAATGAACTTAAATATTTAATTAGTACTTTATAAATAATACGAGCTATATTATGTATAGGGAATTCAAAATTACGTATATTTAATCTACATAAATCAAGAATGAACCCCACAAAGTTAATAGTTAATTTGTAAGATGAAATGTGTTAAATATAAGAAAAATATTGTTCCATAGCATTTCTCTTTATACAACTAAGATAACATAACAGTAAAAAATCAGATTTTAAATAGCATATGTTGATTTTTACTATAATATCACCATAGTCGGTATTGTTAATATTCTAAGCACCTACCAAGAACAAAACATTCTATATATGGTTCCTTTCCGTACATGTACAACTTATAATTGATTATTCAAAAATCTTACTGTCAGGTTGCAACACTAAATAGAAAAGAACAAAAATGATCGTTTCAGAGCAATCTTTCTGGCTTCAAATATGGCGTCCTTCAAGCCAAAGTTTTTTTTTTTTCTTTGATTTTGTAAACTTTAAGGACCAAGTCCACTAGATAAAAAGAGATTTTGTCTCTGCCTGTGTTCTTGTTCGTACAACTCCATTTTTTTTCCTTCCTCAACTGCTTTTCAACCACTACGACAGCTACATCGGCACAGCAGCCACAATAGTTGTTTTTCTTTTTGGTATTTTGGTTCCTCCTTTTGTTCAAACATATATTTTCATCACTGAAAAATTAACAGGAAACCATAATGATCATTACCAACCTTTGGCACGCTTAATAATCACCTCCATTGTGCCATCATCCATTAGAGCCTCTGTTTTCTTTTCAGCTTCAAAAGCAAGAGAGAAGAAAAAACACTTTTACTCATTACCCCACCAAAAAACAATCATTTTACTGCCACCCCCAATATCTTCGATCTCTTTCTTTACTTGAATACATGCACTCTCCATCTTCTTGAGTTGCTCACGGCGTTTGTGGCATATTTCTCTTTGGTTTCTCTTGGTTCTGAGAGATATCAAAAGTACTTGAAAATTGTGGAGGGAGAATCTGAGCTCATGGACGTGCGCGGTTTGTGGGTCGGCTTCTTTCTGTTCTGTAGCTTTTTGATTGGTGGTTTCTGTGACCAAGAGGGTACGTTTTGTTCCTTCTGTGTAATGTTTTCCGGCTGGAAATTTTGCTCTTGTGAAGCTTGTTTCCTGTTGGAGTTATGAAATTATGCATAAGGGTACATAGAACTCCATGTCTAGCTAAGATCCCAGTATTAATGGAGAAAATAGATGATTTTTTTAAAAAAAGTTTTTGGCTTTACATAGTTGTCGTTTGTCTTGAATGTAATATTAATTACATTTTCTCTCATCTGGTTCCTCTGGAAATTGACAGTAAGTGCAGATTCTATCTTTTATGTAGAGTGAAAAAAAAGTAACTCATTTATGCCTTGTGTACCCTTAGACTCAAGCACAGTAGAGAGCATTTTGTTCGATATAAGTTTTGAGATTGAAAATTTTGGTTCATTCATTTTCCTCATTTCTTTTTCAGCAACCAACTGAAATTATCTTTGGACAACATTAATTGTATAAAATGCCAAAATGCAACTAAAAGGATTTAAAAATCATCATTCATTTCAAAAACTTAAACGGATAGGAAATAATGAATTTAATTATTTAATTAATATTCTAACATAAGGGTTCAATTTGGTAACTCATTAGTGACATTAATGATGATTATTGCTTCTGTTGTTGTAAATGTCAAAGTAATAATTAAGGCTGTCTTGAGCTCAAAGGTTACTGATTAGTATGCATGGACAGGTTTCTTGAGCATATCTTGTGGTGGAACTACCAGTTATGTTGATTCATTGAACATATCATGGGTAACAGATGGTGAATATGTAAGCACAGGCAACATCTCCTCCTCATCTAGTGTTCCAATCCGGGTTTTCCCAGATTCCCAAGGTCGCAAGTGTTATAGATTACCTGTAAATAATGTTTCTTCTTCGGTGCTTGTAAGAGCCCAATTTCAGTACAAAAACTATGATGGACTTGGGAAGCCCCCTGCATTCTCTGTGTCTCTTGGAACAGCCATTACGAGCACAATAAACCTCACTGCTAATGATCCATGGACAGAAGAATTTGTATGGCCAGTTAGTAAGGACACACTCTCCTTCTGTTTGCTTGCTATTCCGGATGGTGGATCTCCTGTCATTTCTTCCCTTGAAGTACGGCCACTTCCTCAAGGAGCTTATGCAAGTGGCATGGAAGATTTCCCCAATAAGTCACTTAGAAAGAGTTATCGAATCAATTGTGGTTATCCCAATGGCTCATTGCGGTATATATACGCATTCAAACCTCCTTTTGATATTGCTTGGATAAATCATGTAACTTTATGTGATTTTGATGCAGGAGAATCGGCAGACTAAGAGTTTTATTTGGCTTCTGATTGGTTTGTAACTTCGTGTCTGTAAACTGTAGGTATCCTTTGGATCCATATGATCGCATATGGGGTGCTGATCAAAACTTTACGCCCTATCACGTTTCTGCTGGGTTTAAGATTCAACGACGCTTCAGTCTGTCTAGTATTAAAGAGGATCCGCCAGCTCCCGTTCTTCACACTGCACGAGTTTTGGCACGAAGGAAAGTGTTGACATATAACCTTCCTCTTGACAGCCTCGGGGACTACTACATTGTCCTCTATTTTGCTGGGATTCTTCCTGTGTCCCCTTCATTTGATGTAGTAATAAACGGGGATGTTGTACAATCAAACTACACTGTAAAACTGTCGGAGGTCGGTGCTCTGTATTTCACTCGGAAGGAAATTAAGAGCTTGAACATCACACTAAAGAGTATCAGTTACTATCCTCAAGTCAATGCTATTGAGGTGTATAAGATAGTTGATATCCCATCGGAAGCTTCTTCAACCACAGGTGACATTTACCTTTTGGTTGGATTGTCTGCATCTTAGGTTCGTTTGTTTCGACTTAAAATGTTTTTTGTTGGAATATATTTTCAGCAAAAATGATTTCAATTGAAAACACTTTTCTACATTTGGCTTGTATGAAAAATTAGCGATGGCGGCAGCGGAGAATGAATTGCGAGAGAGTACTTGTGAGAAGGAAAATCTCAAACTTTGAAAAATGGTTAAAGAAACAAAAAAGGAAACCATTTAAGGATGTCTTTATGGTCAACCAAAAATGTTTTCGATTTGACCAAGATTTTCAATCATACCAAACACTGAAAAATATGAAAAAGGTTTTAGGTCAAAACAAATGAAGCCTTAATTCATTTCACTTGCTAGGATTGTCTGCATCTTACTCTTGGCCTTTTAAACTTTCTTGTAGTTTCGGCACTTCAGGTTATTCAACAGTCCACTGGTTTAGATCTGGGATGGCAAGATGATCCATGCTCTCCTTCACCATGGGATCATATTGGCTGTGAAGGAAGCATCGTTACATCACTGTATGCACATATTTAACATAACTGTTTAAAATCTTGGGTCAATTGGGTCTATTTCTCTTCAAGAGATCTCATGTTATGAGCTTTTTTTTAGGGAGCTTTCAGACATCAATCTGAGGTCAATGAGTCCAACATTTGGTGACTTGTTGGATCTTAAAACACTGTAAACTCTTTTAACCTCAGAGAACTTCCTTAATATTTAACTTTACATTCACTCATAATCAGTTTCTTATGATATATTTGTTGTTATGCCCCAGGGATTTGCACAACACATCGCTTACTGGTGAAATACAGAATTTGGGTAGCTTACAACAACTTGAGAATTTGTAATACCTCTTTTGAATATTCATAAGCCTCCCTTTTTTTTTCATTTTTTTTTTTGTTTGTAAATTTTGGCAAAATGACAATTGGCACTGAATTGGAACTTTCAGGAACCTGAGTTTCAATCAGCTAACATCCTTTGGTTCGGAGTTGGAGAACTTGGTTAGCCTTAAAATTCTGTAAGTTGCATTCTGTTTCCAAATCAACATACGGGCCCAAAAGGTGATACTGATATGGCACTCTCTCTTGCCTCTATTTTTTTCTTTCTTCTTTTTCTACAGAGACTTGAAAAATAATAGTATACAGGGTATAGTTCCTGACAGCTTGGGAGAGTTGGTGGACCTTTACTTATTGTAAGTGAGCATTAAAATTAATTAGATTCAATTTATTGATTGTCAAATCACCACTTATCTTAAAAGCTTAAGCTTAGAAAATGATGAATTTAATTATTTAATTAATAATTTAACACTTTCCCGAACGTGAACTCAAACTGCCCCTCAACAAGTGAGACCCAAATGTAAATTGTGGAGCAAGATTTGAACTCAAAACTTCTGCTTCAATACCATGTGATTAATGCTTTAACTGCGATTTACAAAATATTATGTTTCAAATTTAGATAAAATCATGTGCTTCAACTGATGAGATATCCTATCCCGCATCCTACAGGAATCTGGAAAACAACAAACTACAAGGTACCCTCCCACAGTCTTTGAACAAAGAAACTCTGGAAATTAGGTACGGAATTAGTATTTGTCTTTTATGTTCATATTTCAGCATTCTGATGCATCAATTTTGTGCAGAGCGTCAGGGAATTTGTGCCTTTCCTTCTCCACCATGACATGCAATGACTTTTCATCCAACCCTTCAATTGAGACACCCCAAGTTACTATATTCCCCAAAAAGAAGCACACTGGACCTAATCATGTAGCAATTATAGCTGGTGCAGCTGCTGGAGCCATTCTTGCTCTTCTCTTTATTTCTCTGACAGCATTCTTGTTAATAAAGAAAAAGAGAACTGAAGTCACATATGTATCAAGTATGTAAAAGTTTACATTATTGTTGCAAATTGATGTTTTTTACATGATTCTTATAACAGCATTGTTATATTATCAGGGGCAGCAACAGAGATGCGAAACTGGAATGCAGCTAAAGTATTTTCCTACAAAGAAATCAAAGCTTCTACAAACAACTTTAAGGAGGTCATAGGCCGTGGAAGTTTCGGATCTGTTTACCTTGGAAAGCTTCCAGATGGCAAATTAGTAGCTGTGAAAGTTCGGTTTGACAAAAGCCAACTTGGGGTTGATTCTTTTATCAATGAGGTTCACTATCTCAACTTCTCTACTGGGATTTTTCCATTTATTGGATTCATGAAAAAAAATAGATTCATGCTTCTTGTTGTTCTATAATTGATTCTCTAATGTTTCCTCCTTTTTTCCCATTTTGTGGATTGCTTTTAGGTCTATCTATTGTCACGAATTCGCCATCAAAATCTTGTATGTTTGGAAGGATTCTGTCAGGAATCAAAGCAGCAAATACTAGTGTATGAGTATCTACCTGGAGGATCATTGACTGATCACCTTTATGGTATGTTATGCATGATACATATTTGGGAACAGCTCTTGCTTTCATGAGAATTTCCTGTTTTCATTATTGGTATTACTTCCAGGTGCAAACAGCAAAAAAACTTCACTAAGCTGGATTCGGAGACTGAAAATTGCTGTTGATGCTGCAAAAGGTATGTCTCTTTCCTATTAGCTACTGTTAATAGTTTTGTAGTAATAAGTTTAGGGGGAGAAGAGGAGGCTGCTATATTATTCAGCTTATTCAACTTATGTTTAACCTAATACAAGTATTATATTATATAGGATTAGGGAAATATCATAATGACCAAACTACCATCAAACCCTAATGACTCAAACCCTTAACTCTTCTAACAGCTACCATCAAAAGACAACATAGGAAAATAATTATCATTGCATCTGTAGAAACATAAAAGCCTTGACAATATATCAAATTATAATGCATAACAGAGTTACCATACTGGATTAGCATCAGTGCCAACATGGAGACTCTTGAATGTATTGATAGAGAAATCAGCCAATATTCATCAAAACAAAGAAACTCCCTAGAAGAACTTAGAAAGTTTAGTCTTACCCGGTAAGGAACTAATCTGAATCTTAGCGTCTTTAAACAACTTTATAATTCACCCACTTAGTGTGGGTAATTCATCTTCCAAATGTGGGACGACCTTTCTAGGTGTCACATTCATGCTTCTTTGGATCAATTAATGGTATATCCTTTATCATCTATGAAGTAATCAACTTCTCAGTAATAAGGATATACGTTTACAACAAGCATCACTATGGGTAGCTATTGTTAGTAGAAACCAGACGATTTATCTTTTGATACAATTCTATTTTCCATAATATGACATCGTTTTCTGTTAAAGAGGTCAATTATTTTAGTTCTGAGCCTGGTTTCTTTTAAAGGATTGGACTATTTACACAATGGAAATGAACCCCGAATCATACACCGTGATGTGAAGTGCAGTAATATCCTTTTGGACAAGGAAATGAATGCTAAGGTCTGTGACTTTGGCCTCTCTAAACAAATAACTCAGGCAGATGCAACACATGTGACGACTGTTGTCAAGGGCACAGCTGGGTATCTAGATCCTGAGTAAGTATTACAAAAGAAAGCGAAAAAAAGAAGAAGATGATATTTATTGATTCTTGATCATGATATGATACTCAAAGTCAATATTATGTGCAGATATTATTCAACCCAACAGCTGACCGAGAAAAGTGACGTTTACAGCTTTGGGGTTGTTCTTTTGGAGCTCATTTGTGGGAGAGAACCATTGAGTCACTCAGGAACTCCAGATTCATTCAATTTGGTATTATGGGTAAGCTGAGATTCATTTTATTGTCTCTGCTTGGTGATAGTTATGTCAATATTATGGGGGATTTGGCTTGACTCCAGTGATTAAATAACTGAAGATCTCCAGTGATTCAAATAGATGGCAAAGATTGCAATATTGGATTGGTACTTACCGACAATGGAAGAGGCTAAGATTTGTATTGCAATCTTCGCCGTCTATCAGCACCACTGGAGATTTCCAGTTATTTAATCACCTAAGGCAAGCCAAATTTGTGAACAAAAATTTGCAAATAAAATTCCACCGTTACCCTTGTAAGGACTTCAAACTCATGGTTGGTATCTAAGTTTTTTATTAAAAAATGTTTGCTTCAACTACAACAAACCAATAATATTGTGCAGGCCAAGCCCTACTTACAGGCAGGCGCATTTGAGATTGTTGATGAGAGCATAATGGGAACTTTTGAAGTAGAGAGCGTGAGAAAGGCAGCCTTAATTGCTGTGAGATCAGTAGACAGGGATGCATCACAGAGACCAACAATTGCTGAGGTATTGGCAGAGCTCAAAGAAGCCTACAGCATTCAGCTCTCTTATCTTGCATCTTGTGAATATTCCAACTGATTTGTAATCAATCCAAGTATAAAGTATTTATCCTAAAACTCTTTTTTTCTTTCCTTTTTCATTTTTGATGGAATATGTAAAAATAGTGTGGGGTCCTCTCAGAGTTGAAGTGCTATTGCTTAAAAGAGGCTTATATAGGGGAAATGTATTAGGTTATGGTAGGATTATCACTCTTTTGGGGAATATTTATAAGGAAATGTTTTTCTATTCTGATAACATCACCACTGATTTGGCACTGAAGACGTCTTTTTTTTTACCTGCAACTTATGCTAAGTTATAAAGAGAAAAGGGAGAGAAAACAAACACAAAATTTACACGATTCAACAGTGTGCCTACGTCCATAAGAGGGAAAAGCTAATTTCACTATGTCAAAAAAGAGTATGGTTACAACATATATATTTACTGTCTTGATATATGTAAATATCCTAAGCTTCTATCCCCTATTTCCGGGAGCTATTTAACTAAGCAATGATTCTGAGGACTAAGAGGAGTAGCGGCCTCGCAGGAAAAGGAACAATGCAGTTGAAGCAGCCACAGCATACGGAAAAACAGTCCAAATTCCCTGTATGATATAAGGTTAGATCTACATATTTGTATAATAAGAACATAATGCAAACAGATATTTTCTTACCACCACAGTCGCAACAGTAGCAAGGGCAAATAGAGGGCGCTCTCTCAACAGGAATCCTATCCCTAACTGAGCTCATAAAGCAAAGAGAGAAAGCTGCATTAGTTAAGGAAATACAAGTTTGTTATTGAGTTTCTTCCATATTTATTTTAGATGTTGTTGGAGATTCCAAAAGAAGGGAAGATCCTATCCTGAAAAATAATACAAATTAAGCATGTGTATCTGCTTTAACAGTCACCCAGAGTTACCATGTCCTTAACATAAGCATGCATCCAATAGGAATACCTTCACACTGAAAGATAGGCAAACCTAGGGCTAGCAATGTTTGACATAATCCGCAAACTTGATACGAATCCAGCATGAAATTAGCGGGTTATTCGGTTAGGGTTGAGAAGTCTAATCCATTTAATAAATGGTTCGGGTTAGGGTTGGCTTATATAGTCTTATATTAATGCCTCGATATGATTCAAACCCGATACAAGACATTTAGGGCTGGTGATTTGTACATGACCCGCAAACTCAATAAGAACCCAACACTGAGTTAGGGTTGAAAGATCTGACCCATTTAATTAAATGAATCAGGTTCTGGTTAACCTATATAGTCTTATACTCATGCATTGATACAGCTCGAACCCGACACCCAAACACAAATTGTCACTCTTATATAAACCTACATGACTTGAAACTTTTTTAGTCATTTCAGGAAGAGTCAATAGTTGAGGGAATCATGGAAACTAGCAGCCTTTGAGATTTGAGATACGGCCCGAACCCGACACCTAAACACGAATTGTCACCCCTATACAAACCTACACAACTTGAAACTTTTTTAGTCATTTCAGGAAGAGTCAGTAGTTGAGGGAATCATGGAAACCAGCAGCCTATGAGATGTCCTCTCCCTTATTAAAATTACAGGAAACTTGACATGTACAAAAAAAATGTTTATGTAGTAATGCAAGTAGATGCACCCTCCCACAAACCCACACACACACATGTACATGCAAATATGAAGTTCTGCAGCAGAACTGAATTGACCTGAATTGGAAGAGTGATCAAGCCACCACAACAGACTCCAGCAAAGAAGCACTCTGGCGATATGCCCTGCACTCAGATAAAAAGCATGTCATTCCAAAGATGCTAATAGAAGTTAGCAGTCAGATACTATCTGTATTCAAATAATACATGTATTTATTGCATTGAAAATAACAAAATTGTCAAATATATTAAGATAAACCATATATAATCATGTTAAAAGTACATTTTCAGCTCTTCCCACAAGTAAAGTAAAATGAAATTCTTCAAAATTTGCTCTGAAGCTTCCAGATTCCGGGGTACAATTTGGCCGGAATTTGAAAGATAATGAAATTGAAATATTTCATCAAACAATTCACTTGCTGTGGTCATCACAATCAATTACTACTCCCATCAATATTATCAAACAATTTACATATTTTCCAAAAAAAAAATATTATTATTTTCTTTTTTGTTCTGATTTAATTATTTTGAAATTTAATATTCGACTAGATCACAAATTTATAGCTATGTACAATGACTTGCACACCTCATGCTGGACAAAAGGAGACAAATTTTGGTTCTCGAAACATGTAATAGGTATAATTAGGTAAAATTGTTTGACAAATCCCTAGTGCATAGGCCAATTGCTGAACTACATAAATCAACTGCATTGATTTGTGTTAAGTGTTTTAAGTTTCTTCATTCTCTTGCTTTAATTTCTTGTTTCCATTCAGTACCTGTTCACTGCTGTAGTCTACGGTATTTGGCAGGAAAGGAACTCTCAAAATAATTATGGTAAAAGTGAACATGATTTGGTGCCATACAAAAGAGCGAATCCGTGGACCAGGATCACTAGCAAAGGTAACAGCCGAAACTTCCATCGCAACAATTTCATTGCTTAAACAACCAAATCTCCTTTAAAGAGAAAAACCCAATAGACAAAAACAAGCCCACAATGCCCACAGATATCAGACAAGATGGCACAAATAATGTGGTAAGAGAAGAACATAGAAACAATGTTGCAGAATAAAAAATTATCAGAATATTTAAAGGAGCCTAAAGGTCATAGTAATCACTAACCATGGCCCCTGCCAAGAAAGCTGTTGGATTTCTCACTCCTAGGGAAAATCGTTCTACTGCAGATCAAAATGCAAACATTACAAATCAGTAATATGATTAAAAAATAATGATCACTAATTGCACACTGCATATGCTTGACAATATGAAGCGGTTGATTGCACATATCGATGGATTTTTTTTTTTAAATCATGTTTATGATTATGATAAAATCAAGATGGGTACTGTATTGACATACATGATACTGTCAAAGCCCAAGTACAATGCTGAATCACCCAATTACAGTGCTCTAAGAGCTTTGATTGCACAATCTGTCCACTCATGAGTATGACAGATACTTTAAATTTGTCATTCACTCATAAACATAACAAAGCTATTAGAGCTCACCAAAGCCTGTGAGATTGCCGTATTTTTGCACCAAGCGAGTAATGCTTAAGGCCTTCTCTTTGCCAATACCTAACTACAGTCGTCATCAAGATTGAGATATTTCCACAGAGAGAACAGTAAATCAGTATTTTATAGTTGCAGATAGAACTAGAGAAGTCTGCAAATTCACACACATACAAAGATATATGTACACGTTTTCGTGGATGTATTTATGCATTATGCATATTACACTATCTGTGGGTTTAGCCCCTCGGGCATGAAAATGAATTCAGAAGCATGTGAGCTGAATTTACCCTCGAACAAACATCATCAGATGCCCCAGATTGCCTGAAAAGCTTCCCTAGATAAAATGGTATCAGATCACTGATGCAAACTCCCCTGAAAGACGATGTCAACATGTATGATTCACATTTCACAGTAAAAACTTCAACTGTAGCAATAGACAGACAGCAAATAAACCACTAATCACTAAATAAGAGTATGGAGCAGCATTCTTCTATATCAATATTCATAGGCTTCTCTCTCCACATTGATTATTTAACAAAAGTAAACTATGTAACAAAGATTAATATGGTGCTGCAACTAACCAGTAGACCCACAGAACTGTGGATGTTATGTATGGAATATTTCTTGAGAAAGATTCAGCAAATGATTGCCACGTCCCATCCAAAGATAGCATTCGAGCTAAAGTTATGCCAACCTAAATTATTCATTTAAAGATCACCCATAAAAGTTCAAACAATTGTGAGACCATGAACTACTGTTGGTACAGAATTGAAAACTGAACTAAATTCAAAGAGATATAGACTTAAAGCTTGTAAATCAGAAGTACCAATATAGAGGACAGACCCAAATATTTAGAGCCTCTTCACTAATGAAAAGTCCACATCCAGCAGCCATAAGTAACCAAAAGTAGATCCATCTGCATTGTGGTATATGATGATGATTATCAAGTCAAAATAGAAAATGTTGCACAAAATAAAATGATATCACTAGGATGGAAATTCAATTCTTCAAACTGTAATTTCTCATCAAGTCAAAATAGAAAATGTTGCACAAAACAAAATGATATCACTAGGATAGAAATTCAATTCTTCAAACTGTAATTTCACCCCCCCCTCCCCCCCACCTAGGGGTGAAATTTAAAACCGCCTAACCGCATCCGCTAACCGCTAACCGCACTAACCGCTATCCGCACTAACCGCTAACCGCTNCGCAACCGCTATTTCACCCCTACCCCCACCCCCCCAAAAAATAATAATAATAATAATTAAAAAAATCATCTAAAATCAGAGTTTGGATTGATGAATGTTGATGACAGATGATTCGCCATTGATAAGTCTAAATGGATGTAGATATTAAGCAGCAATTTGTTTCAATGAAATAAGTCAAAAGAAGTTAGAGACAGTTCTAGCAGTCAAGCTCAAAAGAAAACTAGAGCTTTTTTTTAAGTGGGAGCCAGACTATGTGCATACCCTGGTGCATATTCTGGAAGTATAACTCTGTATCCAAAAGCTTTGAAAGTAAAACCAACAGGGGATGCAGCCATTACTGAAGAGGATGAACCTTCAGCCAGAAACTGAATTCCAAGCGACGATCCAAGAACAGGCTGCTTGAGGCTTATGGATATCACTGTGACTATTACAGCTATGCCCAGCACAATTGCTATTTTAGCCAGAAATGAACTCCCTGAACCGGTATGTACATTATTCCCATTTCCAAGCACCACATTGGTTAAACTATCTTCATCTAAAACATCTTTGGATCTAGCATCCTCGTAACTCTCTGCATTATCCTGTTGAAAGCTTCTAGTCCTATTTTCAATAAGAAATATTACATTTCAATGCTCAAATGAAGAAAACTAGCTTTAAAAACAAAAGGCAATTAAAAAATGAAGCATCAAGGAGCTTCAAAATGAGACGCATGAGTTCTTAAAGCATTACATGAATACGCTTGAAGTTCTAAGCATGCAAGCAAACTATTGGAGTGTTAAGAAAATGCTTCTTGGAAGGGAAGAGCTATACACTGGTAATTGCTGACAAAATTTCCCCTAAAGAGCTTCTGTAAAAGCTTACGCGTCCAAATTACATAAGAAACACATAGGTTTTTGGTAATAAGAGACATTTTCTGATAATTAAGGTAATTATTTCCTAATAATATATGAGGAAGTAGTGTTAAATGCAACCAATTATATAATGCCATGGTACTTTAATTAGCAACTCAGGGACAAACCTGGACACTCTCATGGTTGTCATTACATCTAGGTCAATGGCCAATATCTCAAAAACATAAACTCAGATATCAGCAATCAATCAAGAATGTATAAATTGCTCAAAGCATTAGTCAGCTACACAAGACAATCAAAACTCTGAAAAAGAATCCAGTAAACACTACTCCAGCATCAAATTCTGACCATTTGGCTGGTGATTGAATTCAAAGCAACTATTAAACAGAAAAATGAAAATTTTCAAATTCTACAGAGATAACCAACCATTCACCATTTTTTCTTTGTTCCTTATTCTTTCCCCCTATTCTCAGCGCCCAAAGATTACAATGATAGACAACCAGTTAACCAGACGAGGTTACCTGAATGTTGAGGGTCTGGACAAGTGGAAAACCAAAAAATCTCCATTCTCATTTGCAAACAACCTTTGACTGACATTGAAACAGCTTGAATGCGTCATGGGCCGTCGAGCAAAAGACTTAGAAGCTAGTAGGGGCGAGTGAGATAAAGACCCAGGTGCTAGAACTGCAATTGGTGACATTTTTGGAGGTATGTTAATATTAATGTTCTGCATGTAAAGGGACTTTGCTCTTGATGATGCCACTGCCAGTGAGTTTGGATGGGGGTTCTGCACCAGAAACATGAGGAAGTTTTGGTTCCATGTGGTTGTGTCTGAATGGTTGTTAGTTGAGAGAATCAATTAAGAGGTATATGCTATAAAAGAAGGCGAGTGGGATACTCTTGGAAACGGAAACTAAATGCGGCAGTTGGGCATCTGCCGCAACTTATTCCATTCACTTTTTTTTTTCTTCTTCTTTTTATCCCCAACAAAACAAAACAAAAATCAAACTTCTTTTTTCTTTTCTTTTCTTTACCTCAACTTCCTTTACCTTTTACTCAATATATGTATAGCTTTACGTTACACCAACCTCAAATAAACCCATTCTTTTTTCATTTCTTCTCTCAAAAAGGTTTGCCAAACATCATTTCCATTTATTAATGCTTTTTAAATATATATATATATTTTAATAAGTATTCTTTGTGGCATAAGAGAAATATGATATATTACACTTTCATTTCACATTTATTTTATAGGGTTGATGTGATGGCATCTATTAATATTTAGATTTTAAAAAGTTGATAAATACTGTCATATCAATTCAGTGAAATTGATATAATATATAGCATTACTCATAACATAATAAACACTTCAAATAATAATAATAATAACAAAGGTGAAAATGTGGTTTCTAACCTTACTAGTAGGTAAAAGTAGTTTTGAGTTTTTATTTTTATACATATGACCACAAGACTCAAGGGAATGGAGATTCAAACTAGTAACATTTATTTCATGAGGCATGATTTTGAATCAATTGAGTTACCTATTGAAACTAGTGGCTCATATTAACACCAATAGAAGGCCAAGTAAACGGTCTACTTGGTATTTTGGGGATTTTCAAAATACGTCCATACAGGGTTTAGGGTTTTTCCTATATATATGTGTACATGTGTGTGTGTCAGTGTGTGTTATGATGTAACCTATATATATATATGTGTGTGTGTGTGTGTGTTGAGTGTGTTATGATGTAACCCTGAATCATTAATAGCACAATATAGCCACCTCTCTATGAATATAGGCACATTGTCGAACCACGTTAAATCTGTGTCTCTACTTTTTCTTAATCTCTCTCTTTTCGATTTTTTATTGTTTATCATTATTGTGCGCAATAACAACACTACATTTGCACGTAAGGTGTTTTAAGTGACTTTTCATATTATTCATAAAAAGTAAAAATAAAAAAATTTAAACACGCCTACATTACTCTAACGGTGTCGTTAGAATATAATTTTTTTTTCTTTTCTATACTTGTGTTGTTATTATTTTTAATATTTGTGTGTGCCACCAAATCTTTAGGATTTGATTATTTTATTTGTCATATTTATTATGATAAATTTAAATCATTTAATTTTTAACTGTATTTATATTATAGTTTTAACTATAACATACAAGCTAAATCTCATTAATAATATAAATACGACCAAGGCAATAAGATCAAGATAAGGTAGTCATCCCCTTTCAAAAAAAAAAAAGAAGATAAGATAGTCATCCTAAAATTCTTTTGATTTTATTCTTTATAATATTTTAATTTTAACAAATATGTCCCGTTGGCTTTGGCGGCACACACCTGTTGTCAAAAAAAAGGTTGAAAGCCCAAAGCAGATGATGTCTGGTATAGGAAATCTCGCTAGATAAACCATAAATTCGAAAACCACGTGCATGGTGCCAAAATAATTGGTTTCAGTTTTGTCTCAAAAACGATGTCGTGGCAATCGCAAAGCCTCCTTTCCCACTCCAAAGCGGTAAACTACCTGTCAGTGTCCCACGCGAGGAATGTGTTTGGAGCTGGCATTTTTTTTTTATGTATAAACTCACCTTTATCTTCTGTTGGGATGCAAACAAAGTCCTTATGAAATCATTGCGGAATCTTGTGGGCTTTCAACTTCAGCTCTTAAAGTAGTTTGCAAATCTGTCAAAGTCCAGGCTTTTACATATTCTTTTCAGCTTCCTTATGAACTAAGCACTTGCTGTTCTTTCATTATTTACTCAACATGATCTTTATTAAGTCAATGGAGAATCATGTGCTATAATTAGCAGTTGCTACTTTCCGAAGAATCTTTGGTTCCCATGTTCTTCTTTGCACTGTTCTAGTCTAAAATTGGTGTTAATATTGCATTTTGCTTGGTGGGTTTTTGTTGATGGGTGAATTTTTGGTACCCAGATCAGTATAACCTTAAATTTTCTTGTTGGGAATTGAGATTTGAGTTCCCAAGTGCTTGTAATGATCAATTATTGCCGAAGATTTTCTGGACAAATCTGGGATTTTGAGATTGTCAAAGAAGGATGGCTTTGCAAGCAGTTCATTCATGGGATTTGTGTGGTCTTATAGGAGCATTTCTCGACCTTGCTCTGGCTTATATCCTGCTGTGTGTGTCGGTTTTTGCGTTTTTCCCCTTGAAATTCTTGTGCTTTTTTGGACTGCTTCTGCCATGTCCTTGTAGTGGGATTTTTGGCTATAAAAATAGCCATTTGTGCTTGCACAGTTTGCTCGTTGATTGGCCAACAGAAATTATCTTTTCTGTTCTGAATTCGGTGTTGAATAGGTTCCCTTTTGATTTGATTTGCTTTAAGGATCGAGCATGCAATTCAGATAAGAAGTCAGTTAGAGATGGAAATTGTAAAAATCGGGTTCTTGAACTGGAGAATGAAGCATCATGCAGTTTGTTTCCCAGTCCAAGATTGCAAAACTTGGCTGATAGGGAAAGTGGGTATGATGCAAGGGGGAAGTGGGTTATGAACGTGAAGCAAAGGTCTGGATTTCGGCGCCGAAGGAGAGCTACTTTTGACAACAAAAAATTTTCTTCTGTTTTGCCCAGTGATGATTCAAGGTCGGTTGTTGCTGGAAACTCTATTTATGATGGCAGTAAAATGAGAGGCAAAGCCAGTGAAAGCTTAGGTCCTGCAAATGGGAGTGAAGATGGTTTCCTTGGTGAGTGCAATGATTTAAACTTGTCTTCTTTTTCTTTTTCTTTTTACATAGAAGATGTTTTCCAGCTGAAATTTGCATATTGTAATGTGATTTTTTTTTTAATCAACTATTTAAATGTCATATTTAACTTTGACTTCTGATAAATAGTTTTGAAATTCTCGAAAATTTCAAAGAAAATCTCAAATTGAGTTGGATATGAAGTTGAATTTGAATATCAACCTTTGATTAGGCTACACATACTAAATATTCTAGTACAATGCTTGCTGATTTTTGTAGTCATGCCATTTAGGTGAAATAAATGAACTAAATGGCATTGATGTGGGGGGAAGAAGCCAGCATAGTTTTGAATTGAGTGGATCAATTGGTGAGGATCAAGACATATCATCTTCTGTTGAAACATATACAATTAATGCTGCAATGGGATCTGTTGGAAATGAAGCCAATGCTATCGGAATGTTGGAGCTAGCTCTTGAAGAAGAAAAAGGTGCCCGTGCTGCTCTTTACCTAGAACTGGAGAAAGAGAGAGCAGCTGCTGCAAGTGCTGCTGATGAAGCTATAGCCATGATATTACGCCTGCAACAGGATAAAGCATCAATACAAATGGAAGCGAGGCAATATCAAAGGATGATAGAAGAAAAATTTGTTTATGATGAAGAAGAGATGATTATTTTGAAAGAAATCCTTGTCAGGAGGGAGAAGGAGAATCATTTTCTGGAGAAGGAAATTGAAGAATACAGGCAGATGAGCTTTTTAGAACATGAGCTACCAAAAGGTGACTTAAATGATAAAGCTAATAGTTGGGGACAAAGGCCTTCATCTACCCAGGATTTGGATGATGATGAACGATTGAGGTTGCAGATTGAGAATAATTTGTCAACTGGTAACAAAGTAAGAAATGTTTCAAATCGGCCTTCAAATTATGAGGCTCCTTTAGTTGAGAAACAATGTCAAACTCATGGATATGGCCTTCTTGAGAGAAATGTTCTTTTAGCAGGGAAAGAAAAGGATAATAGCATAGTATGCCAAAGCATGACAAGTGAGCCAGCCCAAATTGGTAATGGCATTGAGATGAAATTTTCTTGTGATGGTGAAGAGCTGGAGAAAGATGGGGAAGATATGGATCAAGCAAGCAGCAATCACCGTGGTTCCATGCTTGATACAGAACCAGCTGTATATGATGTCCATGTCATTGATGATAAAAAGGAAACTTGGAAAGAACAAAGCGGATCATCGATTAGCAATGATGTTGATGAACCCAGAGATTGTGCTGTCACACTGGGAACAGTGGGAGTCTGGAGCAGTGAGGCACCGAGTGATCGTCCAATCATAAGCATGGAAGAAACTGAGCCTAACATTCGTGAAGGTAGTTTGGATAGGGCTGATGAGTTACCAGTTTTGAGTCACTCACGAAGCAAAAGCTTGCTTTCTGACTTGGGGGGAGAGTCCCTATATGCAGTCAATAGTGCAAAGTTGAAAATTGACATTGAGATTGAACGGCTCAGAGAGAGGCTACGAATAGTCCAAGAGGAAAAAGAGAATCTGTCTCTCAATACAGAGAATGGAAACAGGAAAAAGGATTCATTGAAACTTCTGGAGGAGATACCAAACCAGCTTTGAGAGATTCAACGATTAAGAAATCCTGTGCAGCAGGCTTCCTTGCCCCCTTCATCTTCTAAGGTGTGTTATAAGGGTTTCCTTTACCATCAATTACTTTTTTATGATACATAAGTTGAGTGTTTATACACCAATTTGTGTTGTGTTTCTCTGGTCCGGGCGATCTTCTCTTACTGGTGATTGCGGTCTGTTTTCGCCTCTTTTTAATACCGAAAATGGTTATATTCTATATATCTATAATGCAGACATGAGTATTGGTGTTTGATACAGCATCTATAAATTCTAGAATGCAATAAACAACTAAGAGTGGACAAAATCATGGGAGTAGGTGCCATTAGACTTATGAAGTTTCCAACATGAGAAAAGGCAAAATAGAAATGTCCATGTAATAAACGTCAGGATCTCGGTTTCTAAGATGGTGAGTACAATAGACTGAAATAACAGTTAGACATCTAATGGATGGTATTTACCATGATATTAATTTTGCTTTCATTTCTTTGACTTTCCAAACAGTAGAAGAATCCTAAACCCCACAAACTACGATCCATAAGTGGTTAAACACATCACCTCCACTTTAAGAAAGTGAAGAAGTAGCTGGTAGTCTTCTATCAAACAGAACATATATTGTTGAGAGAAAAGTTGTATATTGAATCACACGTATAATGTATAGAAGAAGCCTATTTATATAGGCTAGTAATACAGGCAACATATATACATAACCAATGTGGGACAAGACTACATATATAATCTAACAGGCCCCCTCAAGCTCAAGGTGGAGTGCGAGAGACCAACTTGAGTTTGGACACAAGATCACGAAAACAATCTGGAGGATGTGACTTTGTAAAGATGTCCGCGAGCTGATCTCGAGATGTGACAGAATGAAGCTGTAGTGAGCCCTGAAGAAGATGATGACGGACAAAATGACAATCAATCTCAATATGTTTGGTATGTTTATGAAAAACATCATTATGAGCAATTTGAATAGCACTTCTATTGTCACAATATACAGAAGTAGCAGAAGAAAGAGAGACACCCATATCTTATAACAGCCATCGCAACCAAAGAAGCTCCAAGGTAGTGTTAGCTAGAGCACGATATTCTGCCTCAGTGCTAGAGTGAGCAACAACAGTTTGTTTCTTCCTTCGCCAAGAAATGACCGAAGTGCCAAGTAGGAAACAATAACCAGTGGTAGAACGACGATCTGTCGGATCACCAGCCCAATCAGCATCGGTGTAAGCATGCAGTTGAAGAGAAGACTGAAAGGAGAAATAGAGCCCATGAAATAATGTTCCCTTCAGGTAGCAAAGAATGCGGAGGATAGCTGAGAAATGAGTGGAGCGAGGAGCAGCCATAAACTGGCTCACTTGATGGACAGCATACGAGATATTAGGCCGAGTGACAGTAAGGTAGACAAGACTGCCAACTAAATGCCGATATAAGGTAAAATCACGAAGAGTCTTGCCATCATCAGGAGTGAGACGAGTATTAAGCTCAGTCAATGTGTTGACAATCTTACTGTTTGTGAGATTGGCCCGGGAAAGCAGATCAGAGATATCCTTGGCCTGTGTCAAATAATAACCATCAGAAGAAGAAGAGATCTCAAGACCAAGAAAATAGCTGAAAGGGCCAAGATCTTTCATCACAAAGTGCTGACTAAGGAACTGTTTAAGTTCCTAAATACCAGTGATATCATCTCCAGTGATGATCATGTCATCAACATATAGTAGAAGAAGTATGGTACCCTGGTCTGTGCGGCGAATAAACAAGGCTAAATCATATGAGTTAATGGAGTAGCCAAGGCGAGAGACAGTAGCGCTAAACTTAGCAAACCATGCTCAAGGAGCCTGCTTAAGTCCATATAAAGCTCGACGGAGATGACAAACCTTGTTTGTATGATGAGATAACCCAGGAGGTGGCTGCATATAGACTTCTTCACTTAAATCACCATTAAGAAAGGCATTCTTGACATCCATTTGACAAAGTGACCAATGTCGAGAGGCTGCAACAGCCAGTAGAGCACGCACAGAAGAGAGGCAAGCAACTGGGGAAAAAGTCACCTCATAATCCACACCGTACTCCTGAGTAAAGCCTCTGGCCACAAGTCGAGCCTTGTACCTATCAACAGTACCATCGGAACAAATCTTGATTTTGTAAACCCACTTACACCCAATCACAAACTTTTCAGGAGGCAAGTCAACCAAATCTCATGTATTGTTCTTGTGTAGAGCATCAAGTTCCTCTTTCATCGCAGCCTGCCAAAGAGGGTTAGTGGAGGCCTCACAAAAGGAGTGAGGCTCATGCGAGGTAGCTAAGGCATGAAAGCAATGAAAGTCTTGTAAATAGGATGGGAGGGATCTTACTCGGGTTGATCGGCGAAGGTCAGGTGGTGGAGTGCAGATTGGATCCTCAGATGAAACAGAACCTAGGGACGCAGGCAGAGCGGCGTCGAGAGCATTAGATGACTATTGTTCGAGCGAGGTAGACTCTGGCAAGATATTGCTAGTGGGAGTTGGAGAAAGAGGAATCTCAAGAAGGATAGTAAAGGGGGGGAAAGATGGCATGTTGAATTTGCCGACTACGTGGAATAGTTGATGCTCCCAGAAAACTACATGACGATGAGAGACAAGATCATAGTACCGGTAGCCTTTTTGTTCCACTCCATACCCAAGAAAGCAACAAAACCTAGAACGAGGCTCGAGTTTTGTGCGCTCATGAGGTTGGAGTAAAACAAAACATGCTGAGCCAAAAACACGAAGATGATGATGATATGAGGGGACAGAGCCAAACAACCTCTCGTAGGGAGTGCAATTATCAAGGATAGGGGTAGGCAACCTATTGATTGTGTAGACAGCCGTGAGAGTAGCTTCACCCCAAAATGGGGTAGGAAGAGATGTGGAAAGAAGCAAAGCACGGACAATGTCTAAAATGTGCCTAAGTTTGCGTTCAGCACGACCATTTTGTTGTGAGGTGCCTGGACAAAACAAGTGAGAAACAGTGCCATAATGCTTGAGGATGGATTGAAAATCATGTTGAGTATATTCTAAAGCATTATCAGAACGAAAAGTTTTGATGGGCTTTGAAAATTGGGTTTCAACCATTTCTGCAAAATTGCGATAAATATCCAATAATTCAGAACGAGATTTCATTAAAAATAACCAAGTGTAACGAGAGAAATCATCAACAAAGATAACAAAATAACGTGAACCCCTCATACTAGCAATAGGTGAAGGTCCTCAAACATCAGAATGAATAAAATCAAAAGAAGCAGTAGCATGAGACTCACTATTATTAAAAGGCAAAGCCGGTTGTTTCCCAAGTTGACATGAAATACAATCAAAAGAATTACTAGACACTGAACCTAACAAACCCTTTGACGCTAAAAGCTGAACACGATATGTAGATGCATGACCAAGACGCGAATGCCAAAGTGCAAGAGATGGCGATGACGAGGAGGCAGCAACAGAGATGCTTGTGGTAGGGAGACGCAAGGATGAGAATTCGAACATACGCCCAATTCTACACTCTGTCCCAAGGGTTTGATTTGTGCGAGGATCCTGCACATGCACCAGAGTCAAAGAGCCAAGGAGAAGAGGTACCTGGCAAGACTGAGAGGACAGAGGAAGATGTATTACCAAAACGAGACATAACGACTTGATTGACTATTGCCTCGAAGTCAGCTGCAGATAAGGTGACACTAGATCCTGGTGCCTGGCCAGAGGAAGCAACTGAAGAGGGAGCAGCTGGAGATGAACCACTCTCAGTATGAGCAACTGTTGTTGTGGGTGCATTAGATCTTCCCTTATGCCAACACTTGTCAATAGTGTGCCCTCGACATCGACAATAGCGACAGTAATTGTTATCTCGAGACTTGGGAGGGAGCCGAGGAGTATCGGACTTGTCATAATGCTCTCGCTGGAATGACGAAAAACCAGATGATGGTGCAACCAACACTGTATGACTAGGTTGAGAGCGCACAGTCTGCGATATAGTCTCGGCACGGACAAGTTCGAAGATGGCAGTGTCCAAAGTGGGAAGAGGAGAACGATGCAAAAGTTGCACACGGACATGCTCAAAATCATCACGCAAAGCCATCAAAAATTGGTCAAGGCGATGTCGATTTCTACGTGTAACATCAATTTGGTTTCACAAGAATTGCATACGAGCAAGAAAATCATTGATACTTTGACCAGGTTCCTGCCTCAGATGAAAAAGCTCAAATAGAAGCTGATACTCGTGAGCACCATCCACAGAAGAATAACGAGAAGCAAGCATATCCCAAGCACCCTTTGCTTCATCAAAACTGCCAAAGAGCACAGAAATAGATGGGATAGTAGTGTTGTGGAACCATGTAAGAATCTGATGATGCTTGTTATCCCAATCGATAAGACGAGTGGTGAAAGCCTCGTTTGATTCAGAAGCCCCTTTAACTGGCTTTTTGACCTCCCCAGTCACATAAAGCCAAAGCTTGCGGCCATTAAGAAAGTTACGCATAGATTGAGACCACACCATATAGTTTGTGCCATCCAATACAATCTGAACATGATGAAGAATCTCGTTTTGTGCCATATAGAAGACTCAAATGCAAAAATAGACCACAAATATGAAATCGTGACGAAAAAATAGATAAGAAAGCACCTGGTCAACTCTGGAAGTCAACGGTCAACACAGGGAAGTCAATGGTCAACTATGAAAGGTCAACGGTCAACACTGGAAGTCAATGATCAACGCCAGGAGTCAACGGTCAACGACCAAAGAGCTGACGTGGCACTGCTGATGTGGTGCGCTAGGGCTGACTTGGCGCTGGCGACTGCTAGGGTTGGCGTGGCACTGTGGAAGACCTGGCGCGTGAGGAGCACGCGCGGAAGGCTGGCGGTTGTGGGGCGCGTGAATCAGATGCGTCGATCTTTGAGTGGCGCGTGGGGGCACGTGCAAGGTCGGATTGATGATCTGGCTGCTGTTTCGGAATCAGCGGAACTTGACCTAACGATAGGTGGCCGTACCAAAGTGAATGGACCATCGTGGCAGTCTATGGCGGCGGCGAAATGGCCGGGACTTCAAGCGGCGCGTGAGGGAGCATGAGAACTCCGATGAGGCTGTGTGCGGCGGCTCTGGAACGGTTGTCTTCCGAGGTTTCTAGCAGTATATTGTGCCGCTGAAAACTCTAAGCAGAAGAAAGAGAACCGAAAAGGACAGAGCGAGATATTCGCCGGAGAACACTAGCGGCGCCGGAAAGAGAAGAAGATGCGGAAAAAAAAAAAAAATTTAAGGTGATTCAGAACCTGTGCTCTGATACCATGTTAAGAGAAAAGTTGTATATTGAATCACACGTATAATGTATAGAAGAGGCCTATTTATATAGGCTAGTAATACAGGCAACATATATACATAACCAATGTGGGACAAGACTACATATATAATCTAACATATATTATTCTGTTATTTTTTATGTTAAAAACAAAATAAGGTTGTTCTACTCTATGCTTCAACTATTGTTGTCAACCTACCTTAAAAGACTATTGTTGACAAGGATTTCTTATTGGTCCAAGCCATCAAATGGCATAACAATGTTAAATGTTATTCAAAATTCATGTTCTTACGGTTTTCAAGGAGTTATTTTGGGGCTCAATGCTCATAACTGAGAAGTTTGACCTCTTTTGTATGTGAGCGTTTATTACACGATTTCTGTCCTTGCCATTGTAGACAGGTTTCTTGGGGCTCAGTGCTCGTCACTGCAGTGTCTGGCCGTTCCCTTTATAATCAATTGTTATGTCATGCATTAAACTTTTTTCTGCCTTCACACTTGTCCATCATATAATATGGTTCTTGTAACAGATATAAGACTAACGTTTAGTAGCGATATTTTAAAAAATAACTGATATAATACTAACGTTTATGTTGGATGTATAGCCTGAGTATCAAAGCGGTTCAGATTAAGATCAGCTTTTTGAGAACTTTTTATTTTTTTTGAAATTGTGTACTATGGTCAATTTTTTTATTAAGTAATATGGAAAAGGGTCCTGATCAGCTTTTTGAAAACGTTTTGACTTTTTCTTTTTGAAATTGTCTACTGTGTAGTCAATTTCTTTTTATTAGGTAAATATGGATAAAGTTTTGTTGCAAATTGGGTTGGAGGAATTTTCTCTACCCTAGTGACGTGTGCCGTTAGAATATATGATTCTTACCTATATTTTTAATAGAATAATAGAGCATGTGACTCTTAACGTTTATATCAATTTAATAAACTGAGTTGGAAGAAAATTTTTCAGCCCAATTTGAAAGAAAACTTTGTCCATAAACTTATGTAACTTGATAATGTTTTAAAACAGCTTATGGAGCTGATATTCTGATTTAGAGCATATAAGTATTCATGGCGTAGCTCCTGATGTATTTACTACTTAGTAAAGGACTTCATTTTTTTCCCTTTGAAGCTATGTTCTTAATGTGAAGGATATTTTAGCAAATTCCTTGCTGCATGCGCCCATGAATGATGGCAAGGAAAGAATCATACATTATTGAGGCCCGATATTGAAGGGAAATTTATGGCAGGGAAGGCTGAAGAATGTAAGAATTGTGGAATGGAGCTGCTGCTCATATTATAAAGCAGTATGCAGCCTTTCATCTATAGTTCCTCTCTTGACTCTTCACACATCAACTTTTAGCTTTCTATTTTGCCATTCTTATGGTACCATATTGATCAATGCTGATGATAATGCTATTTACTTTTCAGGTGATTTTGAAGAAAAGAAGCTCTGGAGGTGTGTCATATGAAGCCCATGAAAGCGCCTAAATCATATGTACAAAAACAACCAATTGTGTAAAGAATCAAGCTTGTAGTTAAGGTCGGTTTTTTCTTTTTTTTCTTTTTCTTTTTCTTTTTCTGGGCACTTTAGGTTAGCTGTTTCCTCGGAAATTTGTAGATGAACTGTGGAGTCCATTGGAGTCAGCTTTTGAATTCGATGATGTTTTGTGTGTTGTAGAGTGTAAATAACCTGGTATGTTCATTCAAAGTATAATTAAAATAGCTTTGAAGCTGTAATTTTTGAGTGATCCATCCCACCTTTCTTGCCTTTGGAAGGGGAGAAAAAGATTGATAATGTCCTATCAATCATGGCCATCATTTTTCCTCTGGGTCTGAGGGATTATGGCCAAAAGGCTGCAAATGGGTGTAATTATTATGTGGAACATCTTACTTGAGAAGAAGATAAAAGAAAGAAAAGGGTGACTCTTTATGTGGTGGACAGTGGACTTGGCTGATCCCACTGAAATAGATTATGATAATGCAGATTTTTATTCTGATGCTCTGGTCTCCTGCCAAATAGATTTTTATAGATCTTCAAATTTTGCCTATAGTTGCTCAAACTTTTCCTTCATGGCTAACTTCCTGGGCCCAGAAGGATGGAGAGAAAATGGTAGGATTGGATAGGGGTAGGGAGATAGATTGGAAGCACCTTGTTGCCACTGAGGATCATGATTGGCTGCAGATGCAGTGGCGTTATAAGCGGTTCTGGGCGGAACTAACGCCGGGTTGTGGTTGCAAGCAAGTATAGGAGGGTTTTGAGTGGGTTGAGGGAGGGCCCGGTAGCCGGCGCCGGGTTGGCCCAATCACCCATAGTCATAGTTGAGTAAGCATAATTATATTTTCATATTATTTTTGTTATTCTATATAGTTTACTAATAAAGGTCTCAATTTATAAATATTCAAAGCGTGGATCTTGAATTTATCAAATTAAAAATTAGGGTTTCAAAGTTTTTTTTTTTTTTAAATAAAAACGCGAAAATACGAGGATTGAGCCGGCGCCGGGTTGGCCCAATCACATATAGTCATAGTTGAGTAAGCATAATTATATTTTCATATCGTTTTTGTTATTTGTATATATATATAAAAAAATACTGATTAAGGTCTAAATTTATAAATATTCAAAGTATGGATCTTGACTTCATCAAATTAAAAACAAAGGATTCAAAGTAAAATAAAATAAATAACGAAAATGAGAGGAGGTTGTGACATAATTTTCCTTAAACTAACTAGGTGTTGACTATTGATGAATAATTCAATAAGAAAGTGAAAGAAGTTCTTTTTTTTTTTTTTTTTTTTTGAAAGAGAAATCATTCCAGTCTTGTTAAAGAAGGATCGCAAGCGTAAATGCTCTTATATAATAGAGCAAAAAGCTCTGAAAAAATCATAGCCAAAGTTACAAGGTTACAAGTCATAGATACTTATATAAAAATCAAAATTCAAAACCTATCTATGACAATAATATCTGCTAATTCGTGACTAATTTTCAGTTGTAACATTAGATCTGTTCCAAACAGTTCAACTTAATACATAGGTAGGTCATCTTTATCGGCCTTGAGAGCATAAAACATAAGCCGAAACTCATCCTCCTAAGCCTAAGAGCCAAGAAACGAATCACTTCTACAACACAAAGTTCTAAACAATCCTTATTCAAGCAAAAATACAGAAGACAAAAAATTGAGAAAACCATGCTCCCACAGAAAAAAAAAAAAAAAAAAAAAAAAAAAAAAAAAAAAAAANAGAAATACAACCATCAAATAAAGGTACCCTATGGACTTGGCCCTAAAAAACAACATAAAAAAATAAAATAAAATAAAAAACACCCTTCCTCATTCTCTCTGTTCTCTCTCCTCCAAATAGTTTTTTCCCACTGGCCTTCATGGGAGGAGGGAGCTTCGGCTCCTTCCTCCTTCTCCTTACCCTTCCACCATCTCCCCCTCCATTATCCTTCCCTTCATGCCTCTTTCGAGGTCAACCTCGTCTCTCGGGAGGCATTATCTGTCTCTTTGGAAGTCCTATCTGCCTCTTCGGAGGCCTTATGTTACGTGTTTATTGCTTTTATGTTCAATAACTGCATCGATCACCCTCTCTCTGTAAATCCATCGTTTAACGACTTCTACGACAGCTCTTATTCGCGAATCTACTCCCTCTACTCTCTTTTTGAAATTTTTAGTTTTGATTTTTTCAAAATCAGATATATGCATTTTGGGAAGCCATCTCCATACACGCGCCTCTCCACCGTGTTTCTGGGTGTCGCTGTCTGAACCACCGCCATCCGACACCCACGCGTCGGATCATGAGTAACACGCGCTGCCCTCTACGGTGTTGTAGCTCTGCCTCCTCCACCTTTTTCTCCGGCGCATTTCCATCAGTCGATGCTATTTTTTGTTCTTTTTTGTTTGCTTTTTAGTTGGTTTTCTATTTCTATATCTTTGTGGTGTTGTTATCTTCCATCTTCGGTTCCTTTTTGGTTCTCAGCAGTGCCAGCTTTCCGACAACCATTTCACAATGATTGTCGGTTCATCGGTAAAGGACTCCTCACAGTGGTTCTTTGCTATTTGCATCGCCTAGCGCGGCCCTGGAATAGGCCCGACTTACCTTTGATTCTTTTGGAATCTGTGATAAATATCATTGCCTGCTGTTTGATTATTTTGAACCAAATCCAGAATCTATTCTTGTTTTTGCACTGTTTTTTTTTTACCTTTTTAGGCTTTGTTGTTGGGAACTTGGGATGTACTTCCTTTATATGTTTATTGTGAGTCTTTTGTTGGAGAGCCCACCACTTTTTCGTTTTTAGGATCTCACTTTTTCTTCCTTTCGGATCAAAAGTGAAAAATATCATTTCATGTCACCCTTTTTCCTTATTCAATTAGAAATAAAAAATAAAAAATAAAAAAAAAGGTACCCTATGAATCTTATATTTACAATAACAGAAAAATGATAATTTAGTTATAATTATTATTCTAGATGCCATTAATGACACTAATCATAATCAACATAGCAACAACAAAAAAATAAGAATGTTATAAAAACATGAAAAGTCTAAGTCTCAGTGATGCCAAGGCAAAATAATTGAAAACAAATATATTTATTTTCTTTTGGTTTAAAGTTTATGTGAATGAGATTCCATTCATTAATCTCTAGTACAGCTTCTACCGACATAACCGACCTCAAGTATTTATTTTTGCTAGAAGGAAATTAAGCATCATCAATTAATTTTAAGCAAAAATTTTATAATGAGAATGAGCGTCAACCCACATGGGAGGCTGGGAGCCCCTCCTACTCAACCCCTTAAAAGTGTCAACATTATTTCATATACTAAAAATTATATTTTTATCTTACAATTATTTCACAATGCTTACATAACAATCTCAATCAACTTTTTGATCATTTTTTTTTAAAAAAATCAAGTTGACTGTCACATAAGTTTTTTTTTTTTTTTTGTAACAGACTGTCACATAAGTTAATTGTAAGGATAAAAATGTAATTTCCAACATTTCTCATGCTATACAATATACTCTCATCTCACTTTGCTAATGTGACGGTGTCCATCAACTTTTTATTTATTTTTTATTTTTAACAATGACTGACTTAAGGGTTGATGGGCACTGCCATATTAGCCCAATAAGATGAGGTGTATATATAGCATTAATCATTGAACAAAGTTAAGGCTCAATATTGGTCATGTCATATACCACACTTTTTATCCTATTTTACTAACAATAGTTAGTTAAAACAAACACGTCAGCATTGTATGATAGTCGTTGGATAAAAATGTCATTTCTAGCATTTTTAATTGCCATACACTGCACTGTCATAATCATTCTACTGGGCAAATATGGCAATATCCATCAACTCTGAAATTTTTTAACAATAGCTGATTCAATAGTTAATGAGCATTGCCACATCCGTCAATAAAATAAGGTGTGATGAGGTATGGTATATACCATTAATCATTGTACAAAGTCAAGGCTCATTAGTAATGTTACACACTACATTTTTATCATATTTTTATCTCATTTCATTAATGAGGCATTGTCAATTAATTAATTAATTAATTTTTTGTAATAATGACTTATTAATTAGATAAAAGTGAGATAAAAAGAATAGTTTATAATATTTCTTTATTTATAGATAAGTAGTTTGTAATTTTATTCCACCCCTTTCGCATGAGTCGGTTGAACAAGAGCTCTAATGGGTCCCGGCCGGCTGGATTGAAGCGCAACGTTAACCTTGTTCTTCTTTCTCTTAAGCCAAAAGTTTGGCCTAAACAAGTTGAACCGACATTTTATAATTCAAATTAAACTTTATATATATATATATAAAAATACATTGTCCTATCATTTAAAATTGACATTACATAAATACCATGAACGAATAAAACAAAATCTAAAATGTAAAAAAAATAATAATAATAATAATAAAAAGACTTGTGGGCACCATGACATGGATGGTGTATGGACATTCCGGATCGGTCCCACCAGAGAGTGAGACGACTAGACGAGTGTTGTCACCATTAATGTTGCATGCATGAAAACCCCCTTGTGTCTGACCCCACCATGCCCATGCCACTCCCGACCACATCACATGGTTTTAGGTACGAGGCCAGATGTCAACGCTTTCTGGATCGATCGATCTTCCCTTCCACTTTGCATTGATATTTTGGACAGAAAAAATATTTACCTGAAATTAATTTTATGTTATGTTTAATTAAATTTATAATATAAATTACAACATTGCCACCCCTTTTAGTTATGGTAAGAATTGTCAATTTGTAATCTAGTTTTCATAATGAGTTCTATCATATCACTCCCCCCCCCCCCCNCCCCCCTTTTTTTAATGAGTGGATCAAGTGAATTGAATGATATTATTGCATTCAAAATGACTTAATCAATATATATATATATTGTTGGTCATGATTTTAAATGTTATATTAGATTATTTCAATGGTTCAAATCTAATGAATTTAGACAAAGAAAATGCTTTAAAATACATTAACAAATAAAACCAAGTTTTTTTTTCTTTTTTCGATTGAGTGGAATATATATATATATATATAGAGAGAGAGAGAGAGAGAGAGAGAATAATAGAATCTTATAGGATTTAACGATGGTTTCCAATAACGTCCAGTTCATCCCATAATTAAAAAAATAGCAAAAATGAAAAAGGGCATATCCTCACCAAACACTAGATGCCCTTGTATTTGGACGTGATCTACAACCAACAAATGCAGACCTGTAATAGATAAGAAATGCTATAAAGACACATCGGATTCCATTCGGTTTAAGTGCTGTAAACAAAAAAAAAATGGTAGTTTTTTAAATAATTTAAATTTAATTTTATATTTTCCATGAGAAAATAAGGAATGAAATCAACTAAAAAATAATAATAATAAAAAAACTCCTATAGTATTTTTTGTAACAACTGAACCAAATCCGACAAAATCCATGAGCTCTACTTATGTTAGAAAGATTTTTAACACATATTTATTATGGTTGTACACTATCTGATGCATACATTAAATATGCCAACAAAATTTCAGACAAAATCCCGTGACATAAGTACAAGTTTCTTTGTAATGTTTTCATATATATATATATATAGGCATAATGATATTAGGAAGATTAAAGTCCTATTAGAGTCATTCTAAATGAAATATGATAAGGAGGTCAATAAATTTCTCATATTTGCCACACCCTATAAGTTCAATAGATCAACCATTAGATTTGTGAGGTCTACCATTAACTTCACATAAGTCTACAAATCTAACGGTTGATTGTAAAATAATATGAGTCAAATATAAAAAAAAATATTGACCTCTAACATTTATCTTTAAGATATTACACAAAAACAAAATACATCTTGTATACAAATAAAATGATCAAAATATAAATTAATTTTATTTTTGAGGTAATTTTCATTTCCTCCATGAATTACCACTCGATTATTATATCATTAACTACTAACTTTACATTACAACTACATTAAACTACCATTTTTTTATCAAAGCCCCAATTTCATTAGTCAAGGTTGTTAAATCGGACGATTAACCTATCACATGTGCGTCATATGTCTTGAATACCTTTTTTTTTTTTTTTTGGTAATTATCTTTTTCCCCATTAATTATTACTCGATTATCATATATTCTTATTAACTACTAATTTTACACGCACGTGATGAATTGACCGGTCAACTTAATAACATTGACTAATAGAATAAAAATTTTGATAATAAAATAATAATTTGATAAAGTCATATTGTAAAATTACTAGTCAATAAAAATATATGATAAATGAGTAGTAGTTAAAAATGATAGTTGCCCCTTTGTTTTTTCTTCTCGCGGCAAGGAATATTACTTTATGANATATTGACCTCTAACATTTATCTTTAAGATATTTCACAAAAACAAAATACATCTTGTATACAAATAAAATTATCAAAATATAAATTAATTTTATTTTTGAGGTAATTATCATTTCCTCCATGAATTACCACTCGATTATTATATCATTAACTACTAACTTTACATTACGACTACATTAAACTACCATTTTTTTACCAAAGCCCCAATTTCATTAGTCAAGGTTGTTAAATCGGACGATTAACTTATCACATGTGCGTCACATGCCTTGAATACTTATGCTTCTTCTTTTTTTTGGTAATTATCTTTTATCCCATTAATTATTACTCGATTATCATATATTTTTATTAACTACTAATTTTACATGTACATGATGAATTGACCATTCAACTTAATAACATTAACTGATAGAATAAAAAATTTGATAATAAAATAATAATTTGATAAAATCGTATTGTAAAATTGCTAGTCAATAAAAATATATGATAAATGAGTAGTAGTTAAAAATGATAGTTGCCCCTTTGTTTTTTCTTCTCGCGGCAAGGAATATTACTTTATGAGGTTCGTACGAAAGTAAATACACGAGGGCGGACACCGAAGAGGTGATCAGACCAATAACACAAAATTTACCAAAAAAAATAATAATAATAAATAAATAGCGCATAAGGTAAACGCACGAGGCGACGCTCTTTATACCTTTCCAAAAAGTGGGAGCTTTCTTCGCATCAGCAAAGTCTCGATATCACCTTCATCCACTTGGCAAGAAACAATTGGCCGGTGACTTGGACGACTCCAGAGTCCCTCCCTTTTTTCCGCTGCGCACGCGTTGCGTAAGCACTGCAGCTCCCTCCGTCAACTAACGGCTACCAAAATAACAGAGAAAATTATAAAAATATGAAATTAAAGATTTTTCTATTGATAATTACATTCTAACATTCTTAAAATCTTAATTATTATTTTATTAAATATTTTATATTTTACTAATTAGATATACAACTTAACGAAATATATTATATTAATAGAAAACTAAGAACTATATTGGATTGATATAATCTAATGTATAAAATTGTTTTATACAATGTTTGCCTTGCAACAACTATTTAATCGTAGTTATTGCTTTTACTGTAATGAACTTTTCACGAAGTTTTTTTATAATTTGTACCGTTATGTGCGGTCTTGAAAAATGTTGACTTATGGTTCTTCTAAGACCATTGGCAATCATCATTGCGTGCTGTTTAGTCATTTTAGTCTAGATTCAAAATTTATTTCTGTATTTTTAATGCATTTACCCAACTTTGTTGTCGGATGCCTTCCCCTTTTGTGAATCATGTAACCCCATTTCTCTTACTTGATTAGAAAATATATATATGTGTGTGACAAACATATATTTTTTAAAAAAAAAAACACACACACACATGCTTTGACATGTTAAAAAATATATGAAAATTTTATAAATTTGGTTGAAAAAAATTCATTCAATCCAATTTAATGGAAATATTCTAGAAACTCAAAAAAGAACTTATTAATTAGCTATCAAGTCAATGGTATAGTGATTATATATGTTCTCATCTTTTCTTTAACAATGTTCGGATTCCAATTCACATTAACACGTTCAATAGAAATATGATCAAATCATGATTTAACTTTAAGAAATGCTTACAAATATTCCGTTTAGACTCATGCTATTCAACTTTCCATAGTATACAATATTGACCATGCGTTTTGTGTCATTTTCTATCCACACAAAAAAAAAAAAAAAAAAAAAAAAATTCATCCCATTCTTATTTTTCGTCAACATATTCCGTTTTTATCTCGTTCTTTAAGCCACGACATTATTAACTTTTTTAAAAATTAAATTAAGAAATCTTATTTAGTATATTATTATATAACTGTGATAACTTGACAATAAAAATTACTTTTTAATTTTTTTTCTTTTTACAAATAATTGATACATCATTTTACCATATGATAGTTGTATTTCACTTTTACTAAATAGGTTTAAATTTCTCTTTGTCCAAGTTTTTGGTCAAACTTTGACCACAGCTACAAAAGAAAAATAGAGAGAGCAAAAAGACACTTCCACCCACCCCTCTCTTTTGCCGTCAAGAAACGGAAACGGAAACGGGGAGCCAAAGGAATAAAAGAGGAAATGGCTGAAAAGTAAATGAAACAGAGGAACCAACAAAAAAATTGCAGGAGAGCCATCAGCCAAGGCAAGGAGCCGGGATTAATGTAAAAAAAAAGCTGACGCGGCCGTTGCACGCTACGTCTCCATTCTAACGCTTTTGACAGCGACATTTGCTACGCCTCCTCAGCTCCCTCTTCCCCTTTTTCCACCGAAAGAGTTAAAATACAGAAACACCAACGTCCTTCGTAATCCGAAAGCTCCCGTCCCTCTCTCTCTCACACAGAGCCTGTATTGTTTTAGGAATTGAGCCAAAAAGAAAAAGAGAATTGCCCGTGAATCTGGTGCGTGTGGTTGTACGTATTTGGAGAATTATCTGATCCTCGTTTTTGTTCAATGCCGAATTTTGTCTTTTACTATGAGGTTTCAGCTGAGAATCTTGCGGATTTTCAAGATCTAGAGCTAATTATGCCGGTCTTATTGAAAAATCCTTATCGGTTTTTGTTTTCGTGCAGATATTTGTTTGATATTGAATTCTGAGAGTTTTATAAACACAATGCCGGGTACGTTCTTGCACCTGAAAATTAATATTTGATCAGAATGAGATTTTTTTTAATATTAATTTTATTATGATTATTATATTTTTGGCTTTAGGAGAAATGGCTTCAAATCAAGAGGAAGGGAAGGGCAAGAGCGGTTGTGAGGCGGAGACGGCGTCGGAGGACGAGAGGCGAAGGGTTCGGGGCAGATCTCTGAAGAAGAAGGCAATGAGCGCTTCCACGAGGCTCTCGCACACTCTCAGGAAGCGCGGGAACCGAGTGGCCGACTGCCGATTCGCCTCGATTTCGATCTACGATGTCCGCGACGCCAAGGAAGAGCAAGCTGTAAACGCGTTCCGAGAGGCATTGCTCTCCAAAGATCTCCTCCCGCGTCGCCACGATGATTACCACACATTGCTCAGGTAGCTGAGTCGTTGCGTAACGTATATAAATATTCTATCCATAGCTCAAAGTTATTAGTTCGTAAATCTGAGCGTGATTCGAGTTTGATATAAACATCGTTTGTATAAAGTTGCGTGCTAAATTTTTTTGTGTTTTGTTGACTTAAATTTTAGATATCTAATGTATAGCAATTGCTATACATAAGCAATGATTTGCACATTGAGCATACTTGAAAAATTATGAATTGTTTAATTTAATGACTGATACAGATTGAGAAGTGAACAAGCCGGTGGTAACGGGATTATTGAGCATAAATTTTGGGAAATGCATGTCAGTATTATAACAATTCTGTATTGTGGTTTTGATAATAAGAGTCGTTTGACATTTAGATTTCGAAGGTCAAAAGGTGTTTTTAAACAAAATTGCAAGAAAGGGGTTGCATTCTTAAGAACATACGGTTTTAAAAGCCAAACAGCGATTTTGTCAAACAAATTGCGTTTTTAGAAATTGCATTTTTGTTAACACTCGACAGGGAGATTGAACATGCTTATGTGGATTAGTCAGGTGCTCAAAGAACCATGAATAAGCTGTGTGTGCGTGGCACATTATTTTGGTTTTTCAATAAGTATTCATGACTTACCAATTATACTGTGTAACTTCTTTTCTCGTTTAATTATATTTTCCTTGCTGCAGGTTTCTAAAGGCAAGGAAGTTTGACATTGATAAAACTCTTCATATGTGGACTGAAATGCTTAACTGGAGGAAAGAGTATGGTGTGGATTCTTTTTTATGGGTAAGTTGTTATCATTGTAACAACAACCACCACCCCCCGCCCTCGNCCCCCCCCCCCCCCAAATGGATCCCATAATAATAATTTGATAAGGTCAACGTTTTGGTGGATAGAAACAGAAAAGTCTTGGCCAATGTCAGGATTCTGAATGGCCTGTAGTTTTGGTTGTGAAACCTTTTTAGCAATTATTGTTGAAATTTTTTCCTGGAGTTCCTGCTATATATATTATTAGTTATGTAGTTAATGTCTCCAATTCAAAGATTTTACAATGGTATGATTTATGTATAGGATTTTGTATATGATGAATGTGAAGAAGTTCAGCGCTGGTATCCACATGGTTACCATGGTGTAGACAGAGGGGGACGACCTGTTTATATTGAAAGACTTGGCAAAGTTGATCCCAGCAAGCTGATGAATGTCACCACAGTGGACCGGTTTTTAAAATATCATGTTCAGGGGTTTGAGAAGGTCTTCAGTGAGAAGTTCCCAGCATGTTCCATTGCTGCCAAGAGACACATAGATTCCACAACAACAGTACTGGACGTGCATGCGCTGGTAATTTTAGCTTATTATGGCATCTATCTCGCTTCTGCATTATTTATGTGTTTGCAAAATATCATTGCTTCTCACTGCTCTGCTTCTTTTGCAGAACTGGGTGAGCTTTGGCAAGGTTGCCCATGATCTTGTTATGCGCATGCAAAAAATTGATGGTGACAACTATCCTGAGGTGGTTTAATAGCATATGAAAGTAGAAAGTATCTGAATTGTTGGAGCATGTATCTGTGAATCGATTCTGATATTAGCTCATTTTCTACAGACATTGCATCAGATGTTCATTGTTAATGCTGGTAGTGGGTTCAAATTGCTATGGAATACGGCAAAAAGTTTTCTAGACCCAAGGACTACTGCAAAGATACATGTATGAGGTTTTTTTTTTTTTTTTTTTTTAATTTTTTTTTTTTATTATTATTTTTAATTTCTTTGACCTTTGGTGGCTGTTGGAACTCATCACTAGTGGTTCTTCACTGATTCCACAGGTTTTAGGCAACAAATTCCAAAGTAAGTTGTTGGAGGCCATAGACCCAAGGTTGGGATTCCTTCTTAACTTTTACCACTTACCATAGTATTTTTGCAGTTTAATTACAATGTAGTGTTTTTGTGACTCATCACAAAAATAATTTGAGCATTTATCTGCTTAACAGCCAACTACCAGATTTTCTTGGTGGAACTTGCTCATGCCCGAATGAAGGCGGGTGCCTTAGATCTGACAAGGGGCCTTGGAATAATCCTGAAATAATGAAAGTATGTTCCTAGTCAGTGGACTGACTACACAGTTCATTCTTAAATATTGATATTTGAGGAAATCTAAACTTCAAACTAATGCCTTGAATCATCTTTTATCGACTTGTATTTGCAGCTGGTACATGTAGGAGATGCAATGTATCTGAGAAGGATTAAGAGTACCTCCAATGGTGATGATTTAGAAGTGAAGTCATCTGTCTCTAAGGTGACTTACAGATACTTTGACAACTCATTCTGTCTTCTATCATCTTCCAGTCACAGTATGTTCTTAGATGATATTTCTTCTTTTTGCAGGTTGCAAGTAGTGAAATATCTTTCGCTGGGTCAGGATCAGACATGCTGACAAGTGCTTCTGGCTTCAGGCAGTTAATGCCACTTTGTCGTGAAACGGGTGTACTGGAAGTCAGTTTTCTTTTTCCTTACTGGTTTCTGTATTATCCCTTGTTATACTGAACTGTTCTTGGTAGTTCTTAATTGATGAGGGCATCCATTTATTATCTACCTCACAAAAACATGTATGCACATGCACAAAAGTGTCTTGTCTGAGCTGCTATCTTGGTTGGAATAATCAATGCTAGTTCTTTGTATAAGTTCCATGAGGATATACATTCTTGTGTGTGTCCATTTGATCATTATCACTTAGTGTGAATATTGAACTTTTCTTTTACGCTACCTATGTGAAGACAATCATTTCTGTAACTCTTGCTTTGTGTCTATATATGCTCAGGAAAGGATGAGTGACCCTGCATCCACCTGCAACCTGGTTGAACCAGTTGGTGCTGCTGTAAGGCTTGAAGGTACTAGTTCAACAAGTAGGTTATCACTCAGTTCCTCGTCTAATAGTAAATATTTTTCTTGGTCTTGATGTTATTGGTGTACAACAAATGATATTCATGACTGAATTTTTATGGTTGTGCTTTTCATATTTATTAAAATTTAGTAGTGACAAATTGAATTGGTTTTCCTACTTTCTGCATCCAGATGTAGATGTCATGTGTCGGGCAAACTTTGCCTCATTGTCCAGGCTCAAGTAGGTACAGGGCTGTAGGGTTTGGCCAGTCTGGCCTGGTTGGGTTTCTCTAAAAAATAGGAGAGATTAATTGCTGGATTGTCTTGTATGTACCATTAACTGATACCAAGACATCGAAAAAAAAATCTTCAAGTTGTTTCTAAAGATAGCATAGGGCACTGCCCATACATGTGCTCTCTATGATAGAAGCTTAATGAAAGAGTAGCCACCAAAAATAGAAATATTAGTCTGTGATGTAAGACTAGGAATATGCTTTGTTCCTATTTGCAAATGCAAATAGTATATGGGGCTCCCAATCTGGATTTTCTATTTTAATATTTTTCTAGCACATTTTCAGCCTAATGGAAACTTCTCTTCCAGTAATTATGCAAAATATTTGTAGTTGTTTCAGAGGCCTCAATCAGATGGATCATAAAAAGATGTGTATGAAGTACGGTTATTTAGTACGGTGGTGAATTTATTATTTTGTTTTCCTTGTTTTTAGTGCAAAAAGCTTCTATATGGATCTTGTGATTTAGAACGCAAGCTAATGCAACATGCTTTTACATACTCTTAGCTTGGTGCTGCCTGTGACAGGTGATTCAACCAACAATGGTACCCAAAGAAGGCCGTTGAAGAAGTTCATTCCCTACTTAACAAGTTTTATTGTTCATGTCATGCTCAAGATATTAACATGTGTATATCTAGTACTACCTGGGCTGGGGAGATTTTTTGCAGTGCAGCGTGCAGACAAACCGTTAGGAAACATTAGCAAACCCCAGTTTTCCAATTCAGGATCTGAGGAGCAGCTCATTTCACGGTCAATCAAAGAGGACCCACTCTGGCAGAGGCTGCAGCATTTAGAAACATTAATAAATGACCTGGTTAAGAAACCTACAAAAATTCCTCAAGACAAGGATGATATGCTTCGAGAATCTTTGAGTCGTATCAAATCCATAGAATATGACTTACAGAAGACAAAGAAAGTAAATTACCCTTCTCTCACAAACATAAGTCTGAAAAATATAGCTCCTGTTCAAACAAGTTTTCTCATGTTGATTGTATTTTGTCACGTTCATTTGTAGGCACTGCTTGCAACTGCATCAAAGCAAGTGCAGCTTGCTGATTCATTGGAAGGTTTAAAGGAGAACAGCTCAACCGTAAGTTCCTATTGCCCATAACAATAAAATAATAAAAAAATTAATAATTTTAATTTTTAAATTCACTAGGTAAAAGCAGTTTACATAAGTAAGAAGAGCTTCTTGTGGAAGTTCATCTGAAGCTTCCTCAATGGTGGATTTGTTTGTGTGTCGCATCACTTGAGAAATGATTTTTGGATAGCTTCAAAGCAACCAGCCTGCACAATTTAGTAACGTGGCTTAGCTTTCTTTTTAGCCTTGCTTTCTTTTCAGCCTTGCTTTCTTTTCAGCCTTGCTTTCTTTTCTTTTCCCCTTTGATAAGTGAACAAATACAGTAAAAAAATTCTAAAAATGTATAAGAATAAGCAATATTAAGCAAAGGAAAAATAATTAAACTCCATTACTAGGAATGTTCATCAGTTACTCTTCCTTTTTTTAATAAAAAATACCTGATAGTTATGGTTCTTGGAGATAGAGAAGATATTTATATTGACATGATAATCTCCAGGGCTATGCAGAATTATGGCAATTTTTTCACGAAGTAGATGGTTGTATTATCTACCAGCTAAGTGAAAGAATTCCATCCCATCAATTTTCCAAAGACTAGATGGAAGTTTGTTGGTCTTTACTTCGTTGTAGAAACTAGTTTGTAGGAATAAAAACTAAAATCCGAGAGTACGTTTGGTTGCAATTTTCAAAGTGTTTTTTGCTTTTTAAACTGAAAACACTTTCTAAACATAGTTATCCAAACAAATTTTCATCACAAAAAAAAAAAAAAAAAAAAAATCAAAACACAGTACTTTTAGAGAACTTCCCCACCTTCGTATAAGAATGTTTTGAAAACACATGCTCAGTTTTTAAAAACGAGTGAAAAATGCCTTTGAGAACAAGGTTCTGTCTCTTATGAGTAGTAACAAGTAAGGGCTGGCCCTTCATCAGAGGTGGGGAAGGTATGACAGGGGGTGGCTCACCCACTAACGCAGGGTTGCGGACACCCCCAAACTCATAATTATTTTCTTTTTTCTTTGATGTTTTTTAGAAAATGGTATAACTATAAATTTTTACAGGCTTCGTTAAAAAAAAAAAAAATTGACGGAACTATATGGAATTAGATCGAATGTTTGATTTAGTAATGAGAACAAACTCAAGAAGCTAAAAGATAAAAATAGAAACTCATGGAGCGATTTGATAAAGGCTTGGAACTCAAGGAGTGATTTAGTAATTTTTCTTTTTTTGTTTCGTTATGTTATGATTTTTTTTTTCAATGTTACATCCAAATACTTTTCAGTTTTTCTTCTTTCAAAATACTAAACAAGTTTTAGATGTGAACCTCTAGTTAACTTTTTAGTTTTCAAACGCTGGAAGACTTTTCAAAACACAAAATAGAAAACACTTTTACAAAACTTATCCCAATTATGCTTTGATTTTTTGGTACTAGGAAACTTCAATTATGCAAGAAAAATAACTTAAATCTGTAACTTATTAAAATGAATTAGCAAGCTTAGGGAAGTTGGGTTCATCAATGGTTGCCTTCCTTTCGTATGTATGAGATATAAAAGCATTTTGCTGAAATTTGATTTCTTTTCTACTGATATGAGATGTGATCGACTCGACTACATAGTTGAATGTTTGTCAAACCATGAAGAGGACATGCACATGCTGACAACATTTTATTTTGCCAATATCAGGGGACAAACTCTTGTTGGCCAAGACATTGTAAATCTTATAAAGCAGGAAGATGAATAAATTATTTTGAGACAGTTTGCTGAAGTTGTTGGTAAAGGATGCCTCTTGACTCTCAAAAAATGCAATAACTTCCACATCCGAGTTCAACAGCAGATTCAAAGGGTTGCCATTTTAGGTGACCATCTCTTCATATTTTGATGCAAGATCATCCTCCTCTCTCTCTCTCTCTCTTTCTGAGGAATCATTTCATTTCCATTTTTTCTCAGGTTCTTTGTGTTGCCAGTTGAAAGTAGTCATCCACCAATGAGAGAAAGCCACAGGGCCATTGAACCCAGTTCGTTTAGATAGGCGTATGCGCGTGTACATAATATTTTATATAAATGTGTTGCTCTCTTTTTGGACTGGTAACAGTATGATACTTGACTTCACTTGTATTCAATACCAACTGTAAATTTACAAAAGCAGAGGCCAGATTCTGCCACATTTTTCGCTTCAAAGCTTGCCATTGAAAGATTTATTTAGTTTTGAGTTCAATAGATCTGTTTTCTCTTGGGATTCTTATGTGAAGTATAAACTTGTTAGTCAGGTGTCATTGGAAATTAGAGTGTGCACTCGAGTATGGAGAGTATGTGTAGCATCTCTTCAACAATAGCAAAGTTAAATCGTATTTGCAATTTTATCTGAGATCAATCAGCCATACATGGTGAATTTGTTCTTTTACCATTACATAGCCTTTTGCCACCAAATATCCTCGATGAATAGCCAGATTTTACGATTACGATTATCAGTAAGTCTTTAGATGTATTCCAATTATCTTTGATTAGAAGTCAACATTTATTAAGGTTGATATAATCATAATATGGATATAATAAGAGTGACGTTTCTTAAGATAAAGGCCTTAAAGATGATTAACTTGCACACATACTAATAATGGGTAATAACTTGAACAAGATTGAAGCCAAGTGTTTCTCCACATTGCTAGGTTTAATTATGGGGAAATTACATTTTACCCCCTTAAACTATCCATCCATTTGCACTTTTACCTCCAAAATTTCAAACGTGACACTTAACCCCCCAAACTTTCAAATTGTTGCAATTTGACTTTTTTGACTTTTTTTTCCCAAAATGCCCCCATCACATATTTTAATTTTTAAAAAAAATTAAAAAAAAAACAAAAAAAGAGAAGATTCACTATACAGATATGTGATAAGAGCATATTTCTTTTTTGTTTTTTTGGATTTTTTTTTTAAATAAAATATGTGATGGAGACATTTTGGAAAAAAAAAAAAAAAGTTGATGGTGGAATTACAACAATTTGAAAGTCTGAGAAGGTCAAGTGTCACGTTTGAAACTTTGAAGGTAAAAGTGCATATGGATGGATAGTTCATGAGGTAAAGTGTAATTTCCCCTTTAATTATTAAATGACCTTCAATGTGTGCTTTTTTATAACTTGACATAACCTATTTAATAATCACAAACGCGCTTCATAAAGTGGAGATAACTAATTTCTTCCTATTATGCCTATCACTAATTTAAATTAGGAAAAACTAAATTTATCCCTCTTAAACTGCCTACCTAATCTGCAATGTCTTTGTGCAAAACAATGATCACTGGTAATTCAGAAGATCATCCATGAGTGGGACATATTGTATTTTGTCAATATAATGATCACAACTCCAGGCGGGCACAGCAAGTATTTAACATTTCACATAGACAAAGAAGACGGCCACAATTCTATCAAAATAGGGAGTTAATCAAGTCAATTTAAATCCAGTTGGGTAATCACAAGTAGGATAATTATTCAAGATGGAAAAATAGAGTAATGCTGATTATGAATGCAAATATAGCGAATGGAGTACCACTTACTAAATTAGCAGAATTTTTCTTTTTACTACAAACAAAGACAAACTTAAGACAAAAAGCTGAGGCTTCTTTGGTTTGACAATCATTACTTAAAAACACGAACAACACAACTCCTCAAACCACATCAATGGTTTCCTTCGCTCAGCACTCAACTTCAATTACTTTTTACTGTAACAAGTCTGATTGGTATCTGTGGACTCTGAATAATAGAGTTAGTGTCCATCATTCTGAATTACATTCAACCTCAAGTAACAACATTACATAACAGAAAACCTGCCAAAATAATAATAATCTTACAAGCTATAACACCCCCCTCCCTTTTCAATTACACTGCAAAAGCAAATGGCAACTGTAACTAACTTTTAAATATTGTATCAAAGATGTACCAGATGAAGGTAAAGTGCTGATCAGTAGGGCCATAATTCTTACAAAGGCACATAAAAATTACATATTCTCATCATTATCAGTAGGAACATACCAAAGCTTCCCATCAATGTAGAAGTGTCAATGAATCACTAACAAGTGTAAACCCTAATAACATTTATAAACAGACAAATATTGAAGCTTCAAGGACTTGTTGCTCAATATACACGGCAGGAAAATGATGCCCTGTCAAGGCTTGTGGCATTATATAAACTGAAAATAGTTACAAATTACAATAATTCCACAGGCGCACCGGGCAAAGACAAATGGTTGATTGTTTTAAGACCCTGACCACTGTGTACACCAGAAACCTTATATTCACAAAATTTTTGAAAGGCTTTTTGGCCATAACAATAATTGTTACCCCATTAATCTGAAAGGGTAATAATACATGCACTAATCTACTGGGGCAAAAAGGAATAGGACCCCTCTGCATGAGCAGGGAACCAGGAAAAGCGGGGGAAAAAACGAAAGAGAAAAAGAAAGTACAAGAAAAGGTGAGATAAGAACCCTGTACACATACCTCTATATCTATCTCTATCTTCCCAAAACTCTAAACCAGTGGTAATATACAAGATTTTCCCAAAAAAAATGATGATAATGCCAGCCAATGTTGTTTCAATTAACTTTTTGATAGAACCTGCAAATGACGATCACCATCTCTTCTGTCCTGCAATGCGAATAAGGAATAACCCACTTCATCTGCATCAAAACACAACACATCAAGTCAGCTTTTTCTTCAGCAAACTAAGAAAGCATTACCCAACAAATAACCAATTAGCAAAACAAAAAGAGAGATGAATGGGCAGACTATTGAAAAGTGGTCAAGCAGTCAAGCAACTCAGAGTAATCCATCAAGAACAACTCCAACTATCAATTATACTTGGGACAAGATCACGGAAAAAAATTTCAAATCAATTTGACAAAGGTGAAAATAAAGCAGGTCCATATATACAAGCAAGAGTAAAGAGGCATCATCATGATATATATTCTGGATATTTCAAAGAATTGAACATAGCCTAAGAAACAATTTCCAGCTATCACGATCTTTGTTCAGGCTGGAAAAAAAATGATGACTTTGTGATAAAATATGGAATTTAACTAAAAGCAATAAAATTGGACCACCAAAGCTCAAATAATGCCTTCCTGCTCGTTCAATTTATATGCAAATGGCATATCAAATCTCTTAATAATCAACTGGCTTAAGATCATACTTGCATATATCAGGCTACAGTGGCAGATGGAACTGAAAACCATAACTACCTGTACACTGCTGTTACAAGGGCATGCAGGACACAATCCTGGCAGGCCGACTGCTCTTGGAATGCTCAACCCACTAGATTGCTTCATTCCAGTTTAGAACTAGTGGGCCTCATGTACAAACTGCCTTGCCCTGCTTGCAGAAGCTGTGTTTGCTGGTGAGACTGCTGTTGTGGCTGAATATGTTGAGGTGATTGTTCTTGTTTCTGTTGTTCTTGTGGCTGATACTGTTGTTGAGATGGGGGTGGTGGTGTTGGAGGTTGTTGCGGTGGTAACTGAGGCTGCCACTGCGCTCCAACATTAAATCCATGTGATGGAAAGCTACCTGATAACTGCCTTGGGCCTAAACCTGGACTAATAGGCGGCAATGGCTCACTTCCAGCTGGATTTGCAATTGGTGGACTCCCAACAGAACTCACTTGAGCCGCCAAGTCAGGCAGATTAGAATCATATGCTGGCTCTGATGCCTTCCACGGAGAAGCGGTGCCAGAAGAAACAACAGGTACCACATCAGCTGAATCAATACAGGCCTGAGGCATTGCCGTGCTACAAATCACCTGAGAAGCATTATTCACAGCCTGCTGGTCAGCTTGAGCTAGATCAGTTTGAGATTTGTTCTGCAACTCAGAATTCACTTGACGATTCTGTTGGAGCATTCTCTGAACACTTGATTGAGTTTGATTAACCTGCTTTTGGTGTGGCTGTGGTTGTAGCTGCAGCTGCTGGTGGTTGGAAGCAACATTGGCTGAAGGAATAGTTTGATGGGAAGATGATAACGTATGACCTGAAGCAACCGATGGAGACTGGCCTTGCGTGCTATTATCAGAATGAGTAGGCATCTGCTGCAGTTGCTTTGATGAAGGGGGTGCTGGACCAGAATGTAACTTTTGCTGCAGCTGGGAATGGTTCGAAGATTGAGAAGGAACCAATGGTTTAGATGGTTGAACTGGGTTTAGGCCAGAACCAGAATATACGCCTTGACCTTGCATTACGTGCATGATCTGCTCCCCTTTTTCTGGAGCTTGACTTCCTGGAGGCATTGAAAGGCCATTAAGATGAGAAGGATCAATGGGGAGGTTCTGTTGTACCAGCATGTTCCCTCTTCCTATTCCCTTCAAAAGTTTAGCCTGCTGTTGGGACTGTGCTTGTTGCCGTTGTTGAGGATGGTGCCTGCCAGATTGTTGAAATTGCTGCTGCTGCGGCTGTCGTTGCCGTTGCTTCCCCATCTGATTCGTCAACCCACTGGCACCAGGATTCCGGCTGAGCCCATGTTGTGGAAGTTGATGTTTCTGCTGGTGTTGAGTCGATAAAGGAGTCATTGGGGAAGATGAAGGCACAGGTGACAGGGATACCGGCTGAGATGAAGTTTGGGATTGAATCTGGGAACTATTTTGAAGCGAAGATGATATGGGAAGTTGTGGCTGTGGCTGGACATGTGGGATCAAAGCATTAGATGCAGCAAACGGTGGCTGTTGCTGTTGCTGTTGCTGCTGCAAATACCGCTGCTGCAGATGCCTTTCTTTAGCAAGTCGCATTGCAGCATAGGCTTGCTGCTGGGAACCTGTAGCATGACTGGGACCTTGAATATGAGGGTGATGAGGGCTACTGAGAGCATGGGACTGCTGAGAGTGGCCTGCATATGGCTGAACAGGTGGTGAAGTTGTCTGATTAGAAAATGCCGAGCTCAGCCCATTGAAATGGGGCATTACTTGGCTGTTCCCTTGCGTTACCTGCATCTGAAGCTCAGGAACCATCATTTGCCTTTGATGCTCCGGGTTATGACCAGGCTATAACACAAATACAAATTCAATGACTACAGATTCGAAATATGTGAAAAGAATAGAATATAGAGTAAACGAGTAGGTAAACATTAGAGGAAAGGAACGAGATGATTTTCTTGTATTTCTTTTTTTTTGTGGGGGGGGTGGATTAGTGATTTAAATCCATGTAATGATTGATGCTTAAAGCGGAATCTGCAAGCCCAGAAGGTCATATCTCTAAAAGCCAGGTGAAATTAAAAAAGGCAAAACAGCCTTGGAGAACCCAAGAGATACCTTAAATGTGTGGCTTATATCTCCAAGGCTGAGGTTTCAAAAATGTCAGATTCAGTGACATGAAGCACATTATTTTCCCCCAAAAGAAAATGTCAAACAACGCACATGCATCCAAGCCAAAGAACTATATCTAATTGCTATATTGATAAGAACAAGAGTTATGCCAAGAGTAGAGGGTTTGGCATCATTAGCATCGGTTTAGATTTCTTACAACTCAAAGGACACTTAAAAAAAAAAAAGAGGCCCGAGAACATCAAATGCCACTATTGTCAAACATCATTACTGAAACTACAGAAAAACCTCAGGTAATTCTCCGTGTAAAATTGTCTTGAAACTTCCTTAAATCTTCTTCTTTAGAAAATTGTAAAATAAATTAAACTAGGTTATTGGACTAATTTTATTATCTATATTAAACATTAAAATTTCTTATAACCAACTCCCTCACTTTCTTTCCCACTATCAACACTCCTATTTCTCTATCATTCAACAATCTCTTTCTTCCTGTAAATAACTACCAACCTTTTTATTTATAATAAATATCAATAATTTTATCTTATATACTCCATGTATACCCGAGGACGTCTTATGCTTTTAATGATATCTCAATCACTTATCAAAGAAAAAATTACTGTTTCCCCAATTTTAAATTTATGCACAAGCATTGCATGTGCAACACCATCTATTGTAAACAAATGTTATGGTCAAACATAATTGGAAATTTCACATTTCTCCAAAGCTTACACAGAAACATAGTCATTACAGCCTTGTTTACATGTAAAATTTTAGAGTACGTTATCATCTGTGGACCTCAAAACACCAACCTAACTCATTCTGGATTCTGCATTGTCAAAATTTCAAAGTGATTAATCAAAATTCTGATGAGAGATAGTGACATACGTTCACACTAAGATGAATAATGAGCAGTAAGTACTGAAGTAGCCCAAACCACAGTAAATGTTCAAGCAAAGTCATTGGCATGCTCAGAGGAAAAGGTTAAAAAAAAAAAAACAAAAAACAAAAAAAAAAAACCAAGGCATTGCTTTATTACATTCATGATATCTTATAAAAGTAATAGGAGGCATTATTAATTCTGGACATCTCAATTTTAAAGAGAAAAATAGAACACATCTTACTAGAACTATGAACAACATAGATATTACGCAAGTTCGCAAAGTGGAATCTTCAACGGTTTGGATTATTGGGTTTGCATTTATTAGTCCCAAAAAGTTTTACAAATCGGTAGGTGTGCATTGAATGCAGAACTAAATTAAGGAAAATTGTTTTTTTTTTTGGTGGGGCAGCCTTGGGGTGAGTGTTGTGGATTTGATGTTAAACTATTTACATCCATTCAATCCTAGGGGAGGCTGGTACATAAATAGGCTTTAAAATTCTCAATCTTCCTCTTTGCAGTTTAAATCAATTTTCTTGTCTGCACCCGCATGCACACACAAACAAAAACTAAAACTAAATGCTACTATCAAAAGCAGCAATTATAGCCTAGAAAATGTACTAGTTAAAACTCACCCGCATCATATGCAAAGTGTCACGAGGTCTTAACATAGAGTTCACTTGACCAGAACCAGGCCCAGAGTGCATATTTACAGGGCTTGGCATGCCCACCATACCGGAAGAATGCATGGTTGCAGAATTCAACATAGATGATGAGGCCATTCCTTGAAACCCTGGCCTTGATATTGGCATGCTTCTATTCATCCCACACATCATGCCCATGCCATTTGCACCAGGAAGCATACGTACACCACGATCAGCTCCTGAAAGAGCCCCAGGAACAGACATGCTAGATTGCTGAATGTTTCTACCAGATAACATTTGATTGTATTGTAATCTTTGCTGCTCATCAACTGGTAAAGATGAAGTTCTTGGAACATTATATCTGCCATCCCTGAAAGGACGCATAATGACCCACTTATGATGGTTTAAAAATAAAAAATAAAAAACAGGGCAGTAAAAGCAAGCTATATAACAGAATACTACCTGACAGAAGCATTAAGTGGAGCAGATGGTGATGACAAGTTACTGCTAACTACCGCACTGGAAGATCCTTGTAGTGCCGAATTTGCCCCCGAGGTAGGAAGTACTGATGCAACAGAACCCTGATTTGATATCGCATGAGAACCTTGATAACCAAGGGGATGATCCGGGCTTGATGTAGTTGCATCACAGAGATCAAGGGGCCTACACGCAAACAACAAAAATAAAGCTAACATTGCACTTTCTTGCATAAGACAATTTACAATTAAATATGGGTCAGGAATGTGAGAAAATATAGAACACAAGTACTAATGTTAGTAGGCAGTACGTTGGATAAAAAAATTGCAGGCAACACCATTAATATGCAGAAAGGCACCAAAACTTACGTTAGAACACCTCCATTCAGGTTATTTGGGCAGACTTGGGAAATAGCAACTGCATGAGAATTGTGAACTGCGCCATTTTGTTTTAGATCCTGGTTATCACTCTTCACAAGATACACGAGGACAAATTTATAGTCAGGAAAGAATTTGAAAGCACTAAAACATAGAAAGGTTAACTAAGATTGCTTTCAGGTCTTAAGCCCGTAATTTCCACAATCTGAGATCTGATTTCACTTTATTAGCTAGCAAACCATCATGGTCTATGCATACCCTTGAAATTCTATTAATCAAATTGGTGCACCATAGACTTATCAATGCCATCACAAAACCATGGGATACAACAAACATACTACATTAAAAGTTACGATTTAGTTTGACCATGTTGTCAGGGAATGAAATGAAAGATTGCACCAATACAAATATGGCGGAGGCCAACTTTCAAATTGAAAGGCAACAGAGTGGGAAGAATACCAGACAAAGAATATGGATTTATATATGAACATACATGCTAGCTCAAAAAGAAAGCCATAAAAACTCCAGAATCTTAAATTTCTATCCATGTACCATATATGCAAACACACAAACATCAATCCCTTTCATAGTCAACAAACTTTTAAAATTTTCCAACTTCCATCATTATATAAAGGAATCTTGATTACTTATCAAAAAATCATTGAATATTGAGGACTCCAATTCAAAAGCCTGAAAGGTTTCCTCTAATTTCAAAACAAAAGATTTAGTAATAATTTCATTTCAATCTCAAGGACAGACACAGCAACCACCAAAACCTATACTAACTTCCACATGCAAAAATTTTAATGTGCATGAAAAGCATTACCCTTACAAGTGCAAAGCCTGCAGACATTCCATAGAGCAGCAACAAGAAAACATTCAAACGAAAAAAAAATGCAAAATGAATATGCTATATAATACTTATACTAGGAACCTGCGGTAGGACATTAACCAAAAAATGACTCCTTAAAATATAGTATTCACCTCAACCTTAGAGCTCATATGGTGCATCCTAAGATGCATTCTGGTCTTACACATGTTGGAAGCTGGAAGACTCCAATATAAAAATGCACACCAAAAAGAAAAGATTCTGCCTTTGAAGGAAACACAAATCAAATTGTACTGATAAGGATAGGTTACTGACTTCGGACTCTATCAACCAGTTTTTTTTTTTTTAATAAATACTTCTATCAACCAGTAAGGATCGGATTTTACGGAAACAACTAATCTGTACTTTAAATCACAAACCTGACTCCTCCGGTAAAGTAGCTTCTGCCCAATCATAATTATTTTCTCAAAATGAGCCTTGATAGTATCCTCTTCCATTGGCCCCTGCAAACGTTGAAACAATTGTCTGGCACTGCCCTGCATGAATGACGCAACACAAGACAATAAAATCAGCTAAAACAGTACACAAATGTCATTCCAATGCAGAGATAAATTTGATGTCAGTCTCAGAAAGGGTGTCAAGATTCTTGCCTTTGGAATTCCTGGTAATGTAGATGGATAAGATTGAGAAGATCCTGAATCTTCAGCACTGTCGGCCCCATCCCCAGCATTCCTGTCCATTAAAAGTTTGTGCCGCTCGTTGCACTCTTTAGGCTTACGAAAGATACACTGCACATGTGCATATGTTGGACAAGTCAATGGGATTAGTGACCAAGATAAGGATAAAATTGCCCAAAATTCTAAAAAATCATTATCAAATCAACAGGAAAATAACAGCGTTTACTAGGGGTGTCAATGAGGGCGGTTAGAAACTACCCGCTAACCGCTATAACCGCCTAGCGGTTAGCAGTTAGAGGTTATTGGGTTTACTAACCGCTAACTGCCTTTTTATATAATATATTTTTATAATTATAATTATAATAATATTTATACATATAACATAATCACTTGATCATTAAATCACAATTTGAGTATTAATATATTATCACTATAATTTATATGATTATATCACATGATCGATCATTAAGTCATTTGATTATATAATAACAAATTATACATATATAATATGACATAACTTATAAGTATACTAATTCATACTAATACAACAATTAAGTATCTAGAGACTTAGTTCCAATATATGTTATAAACTTATAAGTCCATATATGTTATAAATTATAACTATACATAATGCATATGAATAATATAAATGTATAAGATCAATACTTAATCATATGATTCAATGACAATTCAAATATTTTAATCAAGTTAATCATATTATTAATGTACAATGATAATGTGATTCATATAATATCAAATTCAGTTTTTGGGAGGATGCTTGGTGTGGGGAGAGCTCTCTCAAAGACACGTTTCCTTGTTTATTTAACATCGCCAGTTTCAGGGGGTCGTCCATTGCGGATAATGTGCAGTGTTACAATAGCTCAGTGTAGTGGAACATTGTGTTTACTCACCTAATTCATAACTGGGAGGAGGAGGTTCTGGCTTCGTTTTATAGCCGTTTGTATTCGTATAAGTTTAGAGGGGTTGGGGAGGATAAATTGTGGTGGGTTCCCTCGAGCAAAGGCTACTTCAAGGTGAGCTCGTTCTATAGGGTTTTCTCTTTTCATGGGTCCGTTCCTTTTCCTTGGAAAGGCATTTGGAGGACCAAGGTGCCGCCTAGAGTGGCGTTTTTTGCTTGGACGGCTGCTAGAAGCAAGATTCCCACCATTGACAATTTGCGCCGGAGAGACATGATTGTGGTCAATAGATGCTGGTTATGCGAGTCAGATGGGGAGTCTGTGGATCATCTTCTTCATTGCGAAGTGGCGAATGCTTTGTGGAATGTTATTTTTAGCCGGTTTGGGTTATGTTGGGTTATGCCCGGCTCGGTTAGGGAGTTATTTGCCTGCTGGTGGTTGGGTGGTCGTTGGAGGAGTGCGGTGGTCAAGAAGATGGTTCCTCTGTGACTTATGTGGTGTATATGGAGGGAACGTAAGTCTCTTTACTCTTTGAAGACTCGTCGAGGTCTTTTGAGGAAATTCTTCATTATTCTCTTACTCAGCTAGATGGCTTGCCCCGACTATAATTAGCTATCTGGATTTTCTTTCTCGTTTCTCCTCTCCCCCTTAGGCTCTCCCTTGTATACTTTGGGTTGCGCCCCTCTGTGTCTTTTTTTATATATATTTTGACTTATAAAAAAAAAAGTAATTGACATTGGATTAAACAATGTGTTACTTATAAACACAATTGAAGTATTAATGTATTATCATTTTAATTAAGTATTGATGAAGTTTTAATGTTTTATTTGAACTTCTTTTATATGTTGTGTTGAAGTTTTTTTTATATATTTTTTTATATGTTGTGACAGTTGTGTTGAACTTTTTTTATATGTTGTGTTGAATTTTTCTTATATGGTGTTTTTTTTTTTAAAAGTATGATTTAATATTTAAGGATTTTTTTTAAAGTACAAGTAAATGTAAATTTGGGGTCAAATATTTTTGATTTTTCAATATGAGCTCTTTTTATAGCAATTGAGCCCAAGAAGACACTAAAATACAAAAAACAAACGAGGGTAAAAAATGCTACAGTAATAATAAAAGCCTAAAAAGACCAAAAAAAGGCCCAATTTTGAAAAAGCAATTAGCGGGCGGTTACCTATTTCACTAACCGCAACCGGCGGTTAGTAGCTAACTGCTAACCGCCTAGCGGTTAGTGAAATCTACTAACCACTAAGGCAGTTACGGTTAGAGGTTATCGCGCATTGACACCCCTAGCGTTTAACAATAGAACATAAAGCACCCCCATGGTTTCAATAAGCTCCCGTGCATGATAGGACAGACCCAAAGGCAAAAGAAGTGAGAAAAAAACACAGACTAACCTTAAACTGCAGAGTACTGTTGATAACATCACTTACAAGCTCCCAGTTAGGACCCATATCATGTACGAGGACAACAAGTGCCTAATGAAAAAAAAAATTAAAAAAAAAACATTAAGGTACCCAGTCTAGTACTAAAAACTCTAGAAATAACCAACAATAGAAGACAACTACAATAACCTGATCTTCGAATAGCGACCATGGACTTCCAGAACCAGATTGCCCAGGTGACATCTGCAAAGAAGATTTATTGCTCAAGTTCATAGGGGAAAATAAAGTACATGTAAATTAGCAATAATGTGAACAAGTTGTGAGAACACAATCTAATAGTGCATCACAAAGAGTACCTTCAGCCCTTTAACTTTCCGGCCCCTATCCCGACCACCTATCAATTTAATGAATTTATTCGGGTTGGACATATTACTCATTTGGGATGCTACAGGGGAAGGAATGGACCCACTCATAGGTGTAATGTTGTCAAAAGTATTATCTAGTGATTGCTTCATAATCTTCGGCTTCTTGGCATTTGGTTGCCCATACAAACCTTCAGAGAAACATTTGGAAAAAAGAATGATGAATATGAAGTAATATGTATGTTGTGAAACAAATTACCAAGGCTATTATGATAGGAAAAAGAGCTTTACCACTTGTTCCATTCGATTCAAAATGGTGACCTTCCATTCTCTTCCTAGAATGATCCCTCTAAAAATCAAAAAGCACATAAAAGGATTTAAATACTACTCTAGAAAAGAGTTCACAAGATGCAGTATTAATTCAAAGAAAAACAAAGAGCAGACCAAAAACATTGAACAATCAAGTAAACTAGGGTCCCTTTTTAAGGCATTTCTCTACCAAGATGAGGAGTAAGTCCTAAAGTTTACACTAGAGGCTGGATAATGAAACCTCAAAACTTGAACACCTTCTTACTAAAATGAAAAACTAATTAACTAAACAAACGTGTCATAAGATGAACCTAAACAGGTGGAAAATGAAGCGTGAAAACTAATGCGACTCTAAAATAGCTTCTCATAGGCCAAGGAAGGCGTTAAGTATTGAAATTATGTAGGCAAAGACCCAGGCATAGTCAAACTTCAGTAGATCATAAATGCAATTCTTCCCCATAGCATGAATTCCAAATTATTTAAAGCCAGAAGGTCCACTTTAGTTCGAATTAAACGGAAAAATGAAGATTCAAACATATGCAGCTACTTTATTCAAGAGACAGAACAAAGATCACCTGTTCATTAAAAAAAACAAAATCAGGTTGATAAAATATCAAACTACTTTATTCACCTGTTCATTAAGAATGGAAGAATCCATCTGCCATCCCAGGTCATATGTGGAACCCTGCAACAATATAGACTTTAAGCAACTTAACCGAGAAGGAGCAAAATTAGAAAGAAATACATCCATAATTTCCCAGGGATAAGAAATCCCTTGGTGTCTGCTGGTAGGAGTTCTTATGTACCAGATGCTTTGCCTTCTTCTTCTTTTTAAGCTTTATTGATGTTTCTGCACAGTCATATGGCAACTGCTTTTCAAAGTCCCCAACTGACTCAACCTCCACACTTTTCTGGATCTGGGATCCACCATGCAAAGTACTCTGGTCATCCTGACAGGAATTAGTATCTCCACTTGAAGCATCTGTCTTAACTTGAGCCTGCATGTTCCCAGTTGCTCCAGTACTGAAAGGACTCAAAACCCTTTGCCTTGTAGCAGTGCGCATGCGTTTTGTAGGAATTGAACCAACATTAAGACTAGCAGGCCTTTTCCCTATCATCATTGACTGCTGATTTCCAGTTGTGCAGTATGGCATATCAGCTCCCACTTCATATGATCTCGAAGTGTATGATTTCATCAAGCTTTTCCTTTTCTTCTGGGCAAATTTTGATGACTTGCTACCTTCGAAGGCTCCAGGCAAAGAAAACGTGCTCGTTTCTCCTTCATCCTCGTCGTACACATTCTCTTCGTATCCATAATCTGAATTTAAAAATTAACTTTGTAAGGATCACTAGATTGATCAACAAGACTGCTGTATTACAATAGTCTCAGCAATACCTGCGACAGCATCATATGTTGATGTGTCAACTTCTTCTTGCATGCTACTCCCAGTTTTCTGAGATAATTCAATTCACTCATGTTAAGGAAATGGTTGCAAAAGAAACTTACTCATGCGAAAGTATAATACTGTCTTACATTAATTAAAACATGAAAATTATCCTACAAATATGGAAACAGATGAATAATTTTCTTTGCAAAAGATAAACATATACACAGGCAACCAACTCACAATATAAACATGCATTGAACAATCAGTTTGATGGAAAATTATTTACCTCCGACTGTAGCAGATGAGACTCAATATATTTTCTGTAGGTTTCCGTTGCACCAGAGGGAACGGAATAGAAGAGGCTTTCCTGCCAAGGCAGAAACTTAAAGTGTAATATATCCAAAAGGCATCATTGATTAAATATGTGAAAGATGTGTAAAATAAGTGAATGCTTAAGAGTCATGTCATATAACATATGGCGAGTTCATGTTAAGCCATCTAGAAGGCTTTTCAACTACAACAAACGTACTTGTGACTAACAGGGTATGTGTGTGTCTGTGTGCGTGTTGGAGGGGTACAGAAGGAGGGAGACTCTTGGCAAAAGAAAAATTGATAGTTAATGAAACTTGGATCATACTTCTGTAAGATGATCCTCCCACGACATTTCCACAGTTCCTAAATCAGATATCCTGTCAGGAGTTGATGGTGCTTCCGCTTGAAGAGGACCAACAGAGCTGTTATATTTCAGAAATCTCACTGCATATCCCAGTACAGCAGTTGCAGGATTTTTCCGGGGATACTGGATCCCCAATTCTTGGCTTCGCTCCTGCCCAGGACCAAAATAGATATCAATAACATATAGTACACAAAAGGTAAGAAATTTGCTTCCTGTCCAGAACCACACACTTATCAATAGAATAGCAAAGAGAAAACATTTGTTATTGAGACAGTAATATATCCGCTCCAAAGTAGGGGGGGTGGAGAAAGGGAAATGATGAAGACATTTAAATAAGCATTTTTTAGCAAAAGAACACAGCTATTGGAAAAACAGAAGACTGCTCATCTTAAAATATAAGGCCACACTGCTCCTGATAACAAACAGTTCTAAAGCTAGAAAATACACACTCACAATCAAACATCCAGGCACACATCTCATCCAAGTACTATAGGATGAAATATCCAAAAGGTTAGGTGGTTCATATGCCTCTAAAACAAGTGATTTTAAGGATAAGGAACATGTGCTGCAGTACACCAAACTACTTCTCGCAAGTTTATGTTGCTCCAAATTCAAGAAAAGCAGAATTTTTTTTCGTCGTTGTGCAGGTCCAAAAGAAATATCTCAACATTTATCCTCACCTCTAATAACCAAATGAGCACTTACAGAAAATAAACCGCTATTCTGTGTTTTTATGGCAAAGGCCATCTGCATACTGTCACAAATACATGTCTCCATTTTCCTCTCCACCATCTCGTCTCCATTTTGTAATATTATCCCCCTTTAAATTTATCAAGTATACATAACTTGATATTTACTTAAGAGGTACTAAAAGCAGAAAACATAGAAGCATACCACTGACCCCACATTTTAGTATTTATATGTGATAATATAAACAGAACATTAGAAAGGACACACCTACCAGCAATACACTGGACAATGAACAGTTGCTGAACATTTAACAAGCAAGTAGGAAAACCCATTTATATAACATAGAATTACAATCATCACATAGACCAAAGTATTGACCAGAAAAGAAGGTCTCAAGTAAATAACCAGCACCATATCAGATTCACCAATCTTGTCCTTAGAAACTTCATTCCCATCAGCGCTCCTTGATTCAACCAAACTATACTTGCAGTTCTTTAGACCAACACTTGGATCATCCCTATTTAGAAGCACCTCTGCTGAACTCCAAAACTGTGTAACGGCCTTTGCTAAGGTGCGAGCAACTCTTTTTAGCTCACAAAATTGATTTTGTTGTTCGAATCTCAACCGAGAAGTAAAAGCAGCCCGAAAACATATTTGAGCAGCAGCATTTACCTTCCAAAGACGCTCCTACAAGATATAATAAGAGAAAAGGAAAGTTTACAGCAGGGACAAAGCTGGATATAGTAAATCACAGTAAGTTTTGATTGAAAAAAAAAAAAAAACCTTCTACTTAAAATGTGCTCAATACATGAATACCAGAGAAGACAATCTTCTAGAGAGAAAGAAAGGTTAACTGAGCAGGAAAAAAAAAATCAACAGAATAGAGTTTCCAGAAAATAAGACCTGCGCAAAATCATTTGCCAACCATGCCATTTCCTCAAGGACAAAGTCCCATTGAGATTTTCGCCGATGCTCCAAATATAAAGTACGAACAGATAACTCTGCGATTCTCTTACGCTTAGCCTGTTTACTACATTATGTAAGTCCTCTATAGCTTCATTAAAAAAAAAAAGAAAGAAACAGTTGCAACAAAGTTTGACAATAAAAGGTCATACACCATAACACAAGGTAAATTAAGAACCTCTATAATCCGTGCCTCTTCCAGAATAGAATCTTCATGTGCCTTGTCTGCCAATTTTAGACTGTTACCAGAAAATGTTTGAGGTTCAGTGGCAGCAGAAGAGTCCATCCCCGACAAAGCAGCCCCTGGAAGCTCACGGTTGGAGATATCCATGCGTTCCTGAAGTCCACCAGTGCCAATGTTTTCCTTGCTGGGGTTGGAATTATCACCCAACACATCATCCACTTTTCCCTCAGTTTCTGAAGCAGTATGTTCATTTTGTTGCACTCCCTCGTCGTTGGAAGGATATATTACCTCATTTTGCAATTCAGATCCATTTAAGTGCATATCTTCCTCAACTTCAACTACGCTACCATTGCCAGAGTGATTTTGATAAACAGAATCATGACGGGCATCGATAATAGGACCACTATCAACAGCCTTGGTCTCATTGGTTTTGTCAATAGCCTTAGTATCATTCTTTTTCTCAACACCGTTGGACTCGTTCTTTTCTTTGACCACTTCACCACCTGCTAAATTTATTGTCTCTTCAAAATTTGAAGTTTGCTCCACAGTGTTCCCATTAGATACAACTTTTCTTGTATTAGTACACATGTCACTATCATTATTTACATCTAAGCCTAGGCTAGCTTGGGTGGAAGAGCACTCTGGATCTAAACCCTTTGTGCCTAATGCTGCATTGCTAGTTTGACCTTCATTAAGTATGCTTTTTCTATCTATTTTGATGCTGCTAAAGCCATTCAGCTGACCAGATCTAGTTTCGTTCTCATCTTTTGTTGTAGTTGCACAAGGTGAATGTTCAAAACCAGCTGAAACTACCTGATGCCTTTCTCCAACAAGATCGGGTACCCCAGAAGCCATGTCAATAGCAGTTTGCTGAGAACTGACTTGAGAAGGTTGATCATGTTGGTTATCCCTCAAGTTTTTTGGAGCCTTAATATCCAACTTACCTTCGGGCAGGCTACGATCAGTAGTCCCTAGAGCCTGCACACCATCTAAGTCCGTATCCAACTGATTATCGGAAGATACAATTTTAGAAACCAGATCACCATTTGAACTAGCAGACTTTGGATTAGAAATAGAAGGTATATTCTGGTCCTTTGCGTTGTTTGTTTCGGACATCATCCCCTTTCCATCCCTTCCGCGAGCACCATCACGGATTGGGTGTCTAGACCTATTCCTTCGAGCATATGGGCGAACAATTGCTGAATCTTCAGATTCCTTGGCGTTTTGACTCCCATCCATCTGGGAAGACTGTTCTGATGGAGCAATGTTATTCCTTCTACTAGGTTGTATAGAGCTCCTTTCAGCTTCAAGTAACTCATTTTCACCATCAAAAAGTAACAGATTATCAGCACTATTGGGTTCGCAAACTGCAGGAACCCCTGGTCTACCGCTACTCTCAACAGAATCCCCATGAGGTGAGGCAGCCAACGCGAAACTACCTTTCGCTTCACTACAATAACACAACAAAAAGAGATGAAAAATCATTAGAACAAACCAATTCATTCTGATATAATGCCGATCAATGACCCACAAAGGCACAATGACAAAAAGAATATACCTGGTCACAATTTGTTCTGGATGCTGATCAGTGAGCGAAGTAGACTGGACGCTTACCGAAGCTGCATTCCCAAACTTAAAGTCCAAAGGATTGCCACCCTGAATGTCAGAAACACTTAAGGAGATTATAATTCACCAAAAAAAAAAGAAAGAAAGAAAGAAAGGAGTCCAAATAATAGCAAGTGAAAGATCAAATTGCCATACTTTCTCAAGAAATTCTAGCTCCTTTCTCCTTTCCTCACGAACATCATACTCCTGCCTGTCATTAACAAGTAAATATATGTTTTTAGTACAAAATGGAGAGCAGAAAATTAATCCAGATAAGAAAATTAGACACAAAGGAGCACGCCAGTATCACCTAAGCACTGCTTGAGCCCTCTCAATTGCTGCTCGGCGTGGAGAGGTTTTCAAACCAACACCAACCCCGCCGTCAACAACTCCACCCATGGAATCAACCTCAGCATTTACGAGGAGGCCAGAGCCTGAGCTACATCCATGCATGCCTACCTTAATATCTACAATCCTTTCTCTCCCATCTATTCAATACTCCACAAGCTTGTGATAGCAAAAGAGTAAGAAACTCATATGAGAATGAAGAAGTTGCTAAATAATCAAAGCAAAATGTGAGCATATCAGCAATAAATAAATTCTTTCTCCTAAAACGAATAGCAAATGTTGTTATCAAACCAAACTCCCTGGGTATAGATATCCTGGATCAAGTGAAGATTCAAGTTTGCATAAATTCACATGGTGGGAAAAGGCATATGTTGACTGATATAACACCATCATAGTTGCTCAAGAATGGGATTTTTTACATATAGATAAACATAACTCACTCACCCATGCAGAATTGAACCTATTGCCTCATCACAGTGCTCCACTTATTTTAAAGGGAGGAGATACCATTTATTCCAAAAACCACTAGCACTCGACACTTAGGATTTGTACATAAATACTTACAAACAGAATACCAAAACAAAATTTTAAAAGTAAATGTAAAAGTTTGGGAGTTAACAAACAATGACATGAACTTAGAAAACAACATATTGGGAGATCATACAATGCCAACCCCTAGCATCATCTCACATCAGAAGTGTTAATCAATATATGCAACCAGATAGTAAGTGTTGAATATCAGAAATTTGCACTAGTCCAAACATCTGTCAGCAGCTTTTACAAAGTTTCTATATTTTCACTTCAGGATAGGAAGTGAATTCATAGAAGGATTCCACTTAAACATCAAAACACAAGCATTCTTTCAATATGATTTACAATACAAGAAGGCTAAAACATTTTTGCTCAAAATCTTTTATCACAACTTGAAAATCATGAAATTTCATGAAAATTGTTTACATAGTCATGGTGACCATGCAGAAATGAAATGCTTCTAAATTTTCACTTCAGAATAGGAAGTGAACTCATAGAAGGATTCCACTTAAACATCAAAACACAAGCATCTCTTTCAATGTGCTTTACAATACAAGAGGGCTAAAACCTTTTTGCTCAAAATCCCTTATCACAACTTGAAAATCATGAAAACTTGTACAAACAACTGGGGGCAGGGGGCGAACTCGCCTCGTGCCCTCGAATGGTAGGGAGACACTTGTGCCTTCTTGTCGAACAACAAACCCCGGCGCAGTCTGCGCCATTTTTAAACTTATCCAAAAAAAAAATCATGAAATGAAAATTGTCTACATGGTCACGGTGACCATGCAGAAATGAAATGCTTCAAAAGTAACAGCTAGCACAACCATACCAAATCTACCATTAATGCATATATATATCCTAGCAATCTATTATGTTGAACTTGAAGTAAGACGAGCATATTGAAGTCCATGGGTATATTAAAAGAAACTTAAGAAGAAGAAAATAAAAGTGATGCGGAGCTGGAGCTTCTAACTATGACGAATACCCTGCTTACTCTTTAACTATTTGTTTTCACATTATAAAGAAATGATTGTAAAGAACAGGATATAGAACTGGCTTAATAATCCACCGCTAACCACAAACCAATGTCAGCACAAGCAAGACGCATTTAACTACCAAACCAGATATTGTCACTACGAGATAGCATCTTGATCATACAGTTAAGTGGGAAAAAGAAAGAAAGAAAGAAATGCATTGTCTGTTAAAAACAGATGCAATCAACTCAATGTCAAATCATGGTAATGAATGACTGGGAACAATAGTTATTACATATATAAATACTCTATACTACACCAACTTGCATGCATATGAGCAACAAATACATGTAACAGCCTTGCCCGCCAATGAATTTTCCTTCAAATTCACATACGTGCGCCTCAGAAAAATCCATAAAAAGTACCAAAATCACTAGCGTACCACTTAAACATACACCCCACTGAGTTTCCCCAAATGGGAACACCAAGTTCTGACATTCAATACAATATTAATGCAATATGCTCACGAACAACACGACTTGCTGCATAAACCTTCAAGCATTGAATCACAATGCACAACACAGTCACACCAGAGAAGAGAATTCACACTAATTGCGTCCAAAAGATAAAAAAAAAAAACCCTAATGCCATTCAACCCCCAGCAGAAATGCACAAATTTTAAAATTCTAGGGTTTCATAACCACGAGGACGAAAACCTAACGCCAAAATAGCAACAAAAAGTACCTGAATTGGGACCAGAGTAGCGAAATTGGGAACACCTTCTCTCTCCTAGGGTTTTGAACGACGAACCCTATTCCCAAACGAATTAAAACGAATTTGCCCTAGAACGCGAGACGTCCCAGCAAATGTCAGCCATGAAAGGCGTCGTTGAGTCTCTCTCTCTCTCTCCCTCTCTCTATCCGTCTCTCTAATTTCTAGGGTTTGGTTTCGTTTTCTCGCTCGCTATGGCGTACAGGTTTTTGGTTTTGGTTTGGTTGTGCTCGGGGGGGGGTGTGGGGGAGACTATGCGACCTCTGCGAGAGTTGTGGGCTGGGCATGAAGAAGAAGACGACGAAGAAGAGGGCTTTTGATCAAATTGGACGTTTCAATTTGGGCTTTTTATTATTACTCCATAAATATATTGGTGCTGCTAACTTTCCTTTAATTTTCTATAATACGACTCTGATGTTGTTTTTTTCTTCGATTTTTTACTTTACTTTGATGGGAGGGGGGTTGGGTTGGGGGTGGGCTGATGAGGAAGATGAAACTAGTTTTAGAGGAAGTGACGATTATGCCACATGAAAATTTGTTCCCATTAATATTTCTGTCACGTCATTGGGTTTTCATATGCTTTTAATATCATATATTATATAATATATATTTATATATATTCACTCTTAAAATATTAATATATATTCATGGGTATTTTGGTAATCTTGCTCTACTTTCATGCCAATGGAAAATTAGTTCTTATAGAATATAAATAGTCAAATTACCTATAAAAGTGCCGGTACAAGAATTTTTCCCTCGTGAATTTATGAAATCGATAGTCCCTCGTGGAGCGTGCATGGTGAAAGATGAAACTTTTCACCCTTTCGTTAGAAAAAAATTAACTTTCCTTACTTGGCCTAATTTTTTAGAAGGACAAAATTTAGGGCTCCTTTGGTCAAGTTTTGGAAAGTATTTTAGATTTTTTAGTTTTAAAAATATAATATTTTTTATAGTGACCTGGCATAAAATAAATCATATTATTTGTACCCTCGAAAAAAAAAAAATTGACACATCAGTGTAAAACACCAAATATATAATAAATATTAAAACACCGCATTTTTTTTCCTATTTCATCAACTCATCACAAAATCCCTATTTCCCCTTCAAGACAATTTCCTCTACCGTATGCCACCGGCGAGTTACTCAGCCGAAAGCCACTGCGAACAACAACCATTTTCCTTCGTTGCTTCAATTTTGCCGAAAAAAACGAAAAGGGAATGCGATTAGTTGGATCAACGAACATATCCGGATGTCTAAAGGGTTATTTTGGACCATGAAATTAAATAAAATGCAGACAAGTGTGAGAGCAAGTTATAAATTGATTAATTAATCTTTCTCAAATGAAGAGTGTAATACATACTTTTAAGTGTCTACTCTTATTAAGTACTCGTTCTTTGACGAGGCAATGAAGTGAGCACTTAAGAATATGTGTAGCACTTTTTTTTCTCAAATTTACACACAACAAGAAAATATATTGTCATCCAAAGAATGATAAGAACGTATAGCTGTGGATGATTGTAAGATGGTGTTTGTTAAACACCTTCATACCCCTAAACATTATTCACTTGAATCACTTCATTTTTCCAAAAAAAAAAAAAACCAACATAAAAAATTCCGACTTTTTACTACCATTCAAATAAAAAAAATCACTAAAAACAAAACTTTTCCACTCTTTAATACCACATTTTTCATTTTTTTTATACCAATTATATATATTTTAATTATGAACGGTGCTTAGAAATGTAGAGGGATTTAACAAACACCCCCTATGCCAGCATCCTCGTGGAGAGCAAATTTTTTTTTTTTTTTTTTTTTTCTAAGCTAAAAGATGGGAATGGACAACCAGTGTAATTTTTTTCCTTGAGCTTTACCATCAAGGTTCCCACCCTCTATGAAATATTCAGTTTGAGTCATAGCCGCTACCTGATTCACAAAACTACTACAGTAAACGAATTCGAACATGCAACTACTAGGATAAAGAGAGAGGGGAATTTTTTCCCCGCTGCTTTATCAACTTTACTCAACTACCACTTTAGCAGTTCATCGGGGAGAACAATTGTTTTCACATTTTGACTACCCTACGACAGTTTTAGCATATCACCTTTCTTTCTCGTCTGCTCTGAAGGCCATAGATATATGATACATGAAAATTCAACGTTAGAATAATTATAAGATAAGAAAGATTAGAGTTTGTTTGAGCAGGTCCGCCTAATTCGTAGGAGAGAATCATTTCCCACATTTCATAGAAGATAATTAATGTTGGCCAACAACATGGCCGTAAGTATGAGCTATTGCATCTTTTACACCAAAAGATGGAATTGAATCAGAATTAATTAAAAATATTAAAGAATATATAATTTTTTTTGCAAAAAAATGAAGTTGAATAAGAATCCATTCAGCCAGAGACGGGAGGGAGCTAGGGGGACCGGGGTAGGCCATGGTCCCCCACAAAATAAGGAAAAAAAAGACTCAAGTTAAGTTGAGTTTTAATTTTGGCTTTTTGCCGTATTCAATAAAAAATTTTGGCCATATTCTTAATTTTTTTGGACCATACCTATTAAATTTTTTATTTTTATTTTTAACCCTTAATTTTAAATGTCTACTTTTTTGACCCTTACTTTCAAATGCTCACTTTTTTTGCCCATACGGTAGTCTTTAGTTCATAAAAAACAACTAAAATAATTGTTTTTTAATAAAAAAAATTCTAAAGAACTGAAAAAAAAAAAAAAAAAAAAAAAATTGGCTGGCCCCTTCCTATCAAATTTCCTGGCTTCATCCCTGCGTTCAGCTACCACAACTTCTACACCAAGCAGTTTTTGCAAAACTCTCATCTTCTTTATTGTTAGTTGCCACACATTGTTTGTGAGTATTTAGAAGAAAATACACTTTACCCCCTAAAGTATCTGGGTATTTGCGTTTTAGTGCCCAATATTTAAAAAATGACGAGTGACTCCCACAATGTATCTAACATTGGCAAAAAATACCACTCGTCTATGAAATCCGTCTATTTGGATAGAAACCAAGTCTCATGTGTGGCACGTGACTTTTCTAACCAAAACTTTTGAAAATGACCTCAGGGGGTAAAGTGTAAACATAAATGACTTTGGGGGGGTAAAGTGCAAACAAAAAAAAAAGCTTAAGTAAAAATAATAATAATAAATAGAGAAAAACCAAACAAACAAATAAACAGTTAAAAAAATAAGACCTAAACCTAAAACTTACAAAAAGAAAAAGAAAAAGTGGGGGATGGTGCCTTTGGCCAAGCCACCCCCAGATCGACCGAACGAGGATAGCTCAGCCACCCCCAAACCCATTTGAGGTGGTTTTGACCACCCCCAAACCCATTTGGGTGGTTTCAACCAAAACTCAAACCCATTTGGGTGGTTTTGGCCACCCTCATTCGGACATATGATGTGGTCAGACCACCCCCATGCGACACATGGGTTGTTCGGTATGCCATACCAGCCAAATAGGGGTAGCCACGCCACCCACTTGGCCAAATTGAGGTGGCCGAGCCACCCCCAAATGGCTCGGCCAAAACCCTTTTTTTTAATATAAGTTTTAGGTTTTTTTTTTTTTTTTGAATTTTTATTTTGTATATAAAATTTATGTTTTAAGTTTAGGTTTAGTTTATTTTTTTAGTTTAGGTTTAGTTTTTGGTTTTTTCTGTTAATTTATTTATTTTATTTAAAATATAAACTTTTTGTTTTATGTTTTAGGTTTAGTGTTTTTTTTTTTTTTTTTTTATGTTTTATGTTTTATGTTTACACTTTACTCCCGATGTCATTTATGTTTATACTTTACCCCTGAGGACATTTTCGAAAGTTTTGGTTAAAAAAATGTCACATGTGACTTGGTTTCCATCCAAATATAGACGTATTTTATGGACAAATGATGTTTTTTTTACCAACATCAGATATATTATGGGAGTCTTTCGTCACTTTTTAAACACTGGGCGACAAAATACAAATGTGTATATATATTATATTTCGGGGGTAAAGTGTATTTTTCCCAAATATTTATTGATTTTTTGGTTTCTAGACTCTATGATTTCAAGTAACTGATATTCCTATATTTTTGCATTTTGATTTCTGAATTTGAATTGTTGTCTTAACTGTTTTCAGCAAGTGTAGTAATGATAGCCCTGATGGTATTTTTAGGCGGATCGGATAATGGGTCCAAACAAGACGATCAACAAAGGAGGAGGTCAATAGCTAGAGATTTTTGTATTCTATATAGCGTCTTATAATTGCATATTGGATAAGTTAATTGCACAGATTAAGAGCATGTTTGGAATTGTATTTGAGAAATATAACTTTTAAGTCAAAAAATGTTTTTTGATAAAAGCTTAATTTTTAAGTTTTTGCTAAAAGTACGTTTTTGCTATTTCTAGGCTTTTTGAATATTTAAAAGCGCTTTAATTTTTTTTTAATCAATCGGGTATTTTTTTTCTTCAAACCGACATTTTGAGTATTAAATGTACTTTTAAGCCCCTCAAACGCACACCAAAACAAGGCCTAAACGTATTTTTGTTGGCTGTATGCATACATTACGATGCATTAATTCATATGCCAGCCCATGCATGTATCGTTTGGATAGCATTCTGTCTATTATCAAATGTTCATCATCAAGCACCTAACAGGATAAAATATTAACGTTTGTTGTCCAACAATTCGGTGGCAAAAACTGGAAAAAGATTGGTGTATGTATCAACACATGACCTTGCTTATTTTTTCATCCCTTTCTGATAGTGGTTCTAATGATCCATTTTTTTTTCCCTCTCTTCTTTTTAATAGAACTAATTATCAGAAAGTAAAAATGTTGATTCAATATATTTTGCAGTTGAATGTGTTCCCGGTAGAACTGATGTTCAATGTCTGCATCACTGGCAGAAAGTTCTCAATCCCAGTCTTGTTAAAGGGCATTGGAGCAAGGAGGTGCAAATAGCATACAAGTGGCTGTGGCTCTGCTTCAACAATGACCTCCATTTAAGGATGTGGTCTATGATTCTGATTTACTTCTTATTTGAAACTTACAGGAAGATGATCTCATCATTGAGCTGGTTGCAAAGAAGGGGAAAAGAAATGGTCTGAAATTGCAAAATCCTTGCCAGGCCGGATAGGCAAGCAATGTAGTAGAGAAAGGTAAGTATAATTTATCAGTTTTCTTTTTTCTTTTTAATTGCTTTTACCAATTTATTTGCATATTAATTAGCAAAGATGAAAGATGTAATATGATTGCACACATAAACAGCTACAAACACATATGTTTAATGGTCCTGATATAATATAATTTTTCATATTGGGTTTATATTATCTATATTATATTATTTTTGATTTGATTACTTTATTTGTATTGCTTTCACGGTTCACCTACCATATATTTTCCTATAAATACAAATAATTCGTAGTATAAAACGTCAGTGTCAAATATTGAACCACCCCAAAATTCTCATCTTTCTTTTTCTTATTACTTCAGCTATTTCTTCAAATAGATTTTATTTTAAAATCTTCACAGGCCTCCCAGTCCAGTACAACCCAAGTAGACCAAAATTCTTGCCTTTGATTAAAAGAAGAGGAGTTGACTCTCATTAATTAAGTCCCATCATCAGATATATGGGCACAAGTGGGTCGAGATAGCAAAGTTCTTGCATGAAAGGTATCACTACCAAACTTTTACTTAAACTATTATATGAGCAGATGGCAATTGATTACATGTTTACTCTCTCTCTCCCTAAAGAATGAGATTTTATAGAGCTGGTGTAATCTAATTGAAACAAACAGGTGCTATTTAGTCTTAACTAGTCCATCAACTTGAAAAGTTTACATTATACTTCCGATATTATACTCTTTAAAATCAGTACTTGAACTACATATTTCACCAGCTAGACATTGGAATTCTTATGATAAATTATTTGATATGAACAAGACTGAAAATTCTATAAAAAATCACTGGAACTGCTCAGTGAAGAAGAAAGCTGAGTCTTAAAAAAAAAATGAAAGTAGAGTCTAAGGAGATTAAACAAAGTCTTCATCACAAAGCGAACTTGGAGGGAAGTGCATATACTAGTTCATTGGATTTGCTTAATGGAATCAATTTGCTACCTTCAAACAAAGAGAATTATAGGTCAAAAACAGCACCAAGAACAATTTTTTATGATGACAATGCAGCTTCTTGTGGTCTGAGTGTTGGACAACGCCAAGAAAGTACTAATAAGGGTAACACATTCAAAGAATCACATAACACAGCTATCCTGTCCAATGATTTATGTAATATTTCCATGCATCAAGTAAATTTTACAATGCCTTTCAGAGCACTCTCTGGACTCTTGCAACTCTCTTTTAGTTTACCTTCAGATGTTCATAGTTGCAAGAGAATAACTCATAATTTTCTTCATGCGCTTCCTCCTCTTGTCACTGCTAAGAAAAATGACGGGAGATTTCCTGAACCATCTTATGGGCACAAGGTAATATATGTTTTGCAGACAACTCTAGAAATAGGAATTCAAAATTAAGTGGCCAATTGAAGAACCCTCTTTCATCTTGGATGACACATGAACATAAAGTTGTTGGAGCTCCTGAAACTAAGTGGATCCAAATCATGGTTAGTTGTGCTACAAACCACTCCTCCCAAAGGATTTGAACATTCTTTTGGAAACCGGTAGATTTCCAATGGCTATATCCGAACAACATCAAGTATTTCTTTTCGTACACCACCAAGCCACAATAAAGGAGTAACTAATGTTGATTGTAGCAGCCTAGAATCATATTAAGGAGCGGTGCAAGGAGTTTTAAAAATATACCATCTATCATAAGAAAGCGAAAGCCTTCAATGTTCTAGGAAAATTGACAATGCAAATCACAATGATTCACATGAAGAAATTATCATAGAAAACTTCGACAAAAGCCCCCACTTGTTACATCTTCGTCCATGTGATAGATGTGATATAACATCGTAGTTCTAACAAATGAGAAGCAACTTTTCCTACCTCCTTCAAAGTAACTATATTTTTGAAATGATCTGTTTCCATTGTTCTTGTTCTTTGAGTTTATGAATTATTCTGCTTGAAAAAAAATGACCGTTGAGTCTACAATGGACAACCTGAGAGATCAGTTTTCCATTGGGATGCATGTGCTCGCAGTTTACGATTACCCAATTGGCTCTTTTTCTTGGAGACCCTGCTTCATGGATGCAAATATCCAGTTTGCTTCTTGTTCTTTTTTTCATTTGTTTTCGTTTATCAATTTTTGGATATGGGTTTCTGGATTTGTGCTTTGTTATTAGAATTTTATTTTTGAGAATTGTTTTCTAGTTGCCACCTCATGGTATATTGAATCTGCATATCTATCAGATGCAGCAATTCGAACTGTCCAATTTTTAACAAAAGCATTCAAGATAAGCAAAATAGAATTCATGATAAGCTGCAAACAAAATAGAATTCACGATAGGAAAAGTGCAAAAGGCAATGTTATAAAATATGAATTGATAATTTAATATGTGGAAAAAAAAAAAATCAAAACATAGCAAATCAAAGAAGAGATAGGAGAAAGTATTACCTTTTTCCCAAAACCGCTCATTCCATAGACAAGACTAATCCCTTGAGCCAAAATATCATTTGGCTCTCTATTCCAATTCATTAGAACAGGGAAAAGTGATAGCCAATACATTAGACGAAGGTATTTGAGGTGAGCTATGAATCACAACATCAAAGCTAAACATTCACCCTGAATTTAAGAAACAATACTAAAAGGCTAATTAAGCATTGCTAACGGGTGGTTTCGAATATCAAGATATCTTTGAAATGTAGGAAAATGTCGGTTTTACTCAAAAGAAAGATGTAACAATGCTTTAAATACAAGTGCTTGAACAACCACAAGCCTTTTGTGAATGAGCCGTACGGAATGCATGACTTGACGATCACGAAATTCTTGTTGTTATCTTATATGGTAGTTAATGCTCGTTGTAAATTACTCAGGGAGGGTCTAGACGGTGGGAGCCGCATGTTATCCCCCAAGACTAATTGAGCCATGGTCTGACTCAGCTCTTCTAGAACTTCAATAGTTCCTAAGACAACTAATACTAAACAGACTTGTGTGAGTGATTATCAATTGTAAAGAGTCGAACTCATGCCCTAGTTATATGTGTTATTTAAAAGGTTAATAAAGTTATTTATGAATTAATTTATCAAACCTTTATGCTTGTTAGAAGGTTCAGCACAAAGTTTGGGCACTTCTTTTCAGATTCACTTGTTCCGTTTGATTTGAACCTAAAGGCCTATCCAAACCCCACTTTATTTATTAGGGAAAAATATAAAAAAAGTCCCACAAACTATCGACCGTTTGCAATATAGCTCTCAAATATTCAAAAGGTACTAAAGTAGTCCTCAAATTACCAAAATGCATATAAAAAAAAAGGTCACTTATTTTTTTATATTCCTATAATACCCATATTCTTTTAACAAATAAAATAATAAAATAATTGTAAAAAAAAAAAAAAACCAAAAAATTTTTAAAAATACAAAAAAAAAAGGGCGAATAAATACAAAAATATGTTTTTTTGGAATAAATAAATAATTTAGGCCAACTATAGTGCCTATTCACGTTGTATTTAAGTAAAATCAAAGGTATGGTTCTTGATACATTCAAAAAAAAAAAAAATAGTCCATGGAGTCAAATTCTGTTAAAAAATTGTTTTTATTCACCCATTGATTTTATTTAAATACGACATGAAGCAATTTATAATTTAGACCAACTACAATGACTAATTATCTATTTATTCCAAAAAAATTTTTTTTTGTATTTATTCGCTCATTGGATTTTTTATATTTTAAAAAAATTGTTTAGATTTTTTTTTTTTACAATTATTTTATTATTTTATATGTTAAAAGAATATGGGTATTATAGGAATATAAAAAAATAAGTGACTTTTTTGATACATTTTGGTAGTTTGGGGGCTAATTTAGTACATTTTGAACATTGGGGGGTTATATTGCAAACGGTTGGTAGTTTGGGGGCTACTTTATTACATTTTGAATAGGGGTGGACAAATTAATCGGTTACCGATTAACCGACCGATTACCGATATTAACCGAACCGATATAGCCGTAATCGATAGTTATCGGTCAGTAATCGGTTAAAAAATCTATACCGATAAGTCTATCGGTCGGTAATTGGTCGGTCAAAAATTTATTATCGGTTAACCGATATGACCGATAATTATTTTTAATTTTTTAATTTTTTTTAATTTTATAATTTTTACTCTTTTGATTTTTATTTTATAATATAAAAAAGATGTAGTGGATCAATATAAAAAAAGATTCAACAAGCTATTTTAGCCATATATATATTTAGGCTCCCAAAAGGGCCAAAACAACTAATTTTTAATAAGTTATTTTAGGTTTTAACCCAACAAAAAGTATTTGAGCTCTCAAAATAACTAATTTTTGGCCCAATTAGCAACTAGTAAAAAGCTCGATAAAAAGTTAACGAAAACCGGTTTAACCGATTACCGATATGACCGATTAACTGATTAATCGATAACTTATCGGTCAGTAATCCGTCAATAATCAGTTAACTGATAGCTTATCGGTCAATAACCGATAACCCTATTAACCGGATCGATATGACCGATACCCAGCCCTAATTTTGAACATTGGGGGGCCATATTGCAAACGGCTGGTAGTTTGAGGAGCTTTTTTTTTAATATATTTTTTCCTATTTATTAATTTATTTTTAAGGGAAAACTTCACAAAGTCCATCTGAACTATTACATGATTTGAGATGACCCTTTCAAATTTCAAAGTCTTTCAATTTCACCCCCCCTCAACTTTCAATTTGATGTAATGTACCCCACTCTGTCAATTTTTGGTGTTAAACATATGTTTTTTAAGCTAAAAGGCGAGAATGGGCAACTAGTGTAATTTCTCCCCTTAGGCGTGACCATCAGGGTTCCCACTCGCTGTGGAATGTTCGGTTTGAGCCATAACTATTGCCAGGGAAGGCGAGTCCATCACCATAACCCCACCAAAGTGCAAGTTGGTAAAAGCCCTTCTTAGTAGCATCTGGTTCGCAGACTACTACCGTAAACGGGTTCGAACTCGTGACCACTAAAAAGAAAGGAGGGGGGAATTGACCCTATCCCCGGCTGCTTTACTAACTCGACTACCACCTTGGTGTTAAACATATGTTAAAAGTGATAAAATAATCTTTATATCATTGAAAATTTTATAAAATTCCAAATTTATCCTTAACTTCAAATTAATTAATTAATTTTTTAAAAAAAAAGTTTATAACAAGAAAAAAAGATCCACACTAGGTGGGTCAAAGGGTGACCACGGCAAGTCGTGACTAGACCCAATTGACCCACGCGGGTCTGGCCTTGACCCATTGTGGGTTATGACTTGACCCACTACTAAGTCTAGCTGCGACCCAACATGGGCCACGACCTCACCCATGGCTAGGTTTGGTTGCAACCCAACCGTGGGTCAACAAAGGGGTCACAAGGTGACAACGCTTGGGTCACCTTGTGATCCAATTAATTTATTTTTTAAAATGAAAATTAAATGGCATTTTGATGTTTTCTATAACTTTCGTTAAAGTTAACACCAAAAATTGATGGAAGGGGAACATTGCTTCAAATTGAAAATTTATGATGTGAAATTGAAAGATTTTAAAATTTGAGAAGTCTTCTTAAATCGCATGATACTTCATAGGTCATTTGCAAAGTTTTCCTTATTTTTAAATTTTTAGTCACTAAAGTCAAGGTCCAAGGGCCAGGGGATCACTTATCATCACTCATTTAATCTTCTTGTAAGAATGTCTATGCATCCACTTTTTCCATACAATATTTTCAGTCACTCACTAAACACTGAACTTATTTTCTTTGTTTGTTTAGATAGATAATAGGTTAAAATCTCCATGATGAACATTTATATATAATAGAGTACTTTTCCAGCATCACGGTGTAACCAGCATTTTGTTTGGCATTTTAGAAAATGGAGGAAAAGAAATGAAAACAAAGAGTCTTACATTTTTTTCCTGTCCTAATCCCACTTGAGGTGCTCGACTCCTAAAAATCCATATTTTGTATAAGGCTCTCTCATCCTGTAGAGTTATTTAAGTTCTAAACAATTTATATGTCTTAGCAACCGATGTCCAATGAGATAATTATAACAATGATTCTGATAATCATAACAATGATTCCATGAGAAAGATTGGTGATCTATGGAAACTATTCTGCTCATCTATCTTCTATCTATAACCCAAAAAAAAAAAAAGGAAGAAGAAAAAAAGTGATACTTACGTAATTGATAGGGGCATTTTTGTCTTATTGAGAAATCTATAGGAGTTTTTTTTTTTTTATACCTTTTTTCTAGCCTTTGGGGGACATTGGGGAGACATTGTCACAATTAAATGTTTGGGGGAGATATTGTCAATTGGGTAGTAGTTTGAGAGGGGTACATCAACTTTACCCTAAAATAAACTTAAGAATGAAAAAACTTGAAAGGAATCCTTTATTTCAGTAATGTTTAAACTGTGTACAAGAAAAGCCTGTTTATAGTTGAATAATCTCAATTAAAAAAAAGATAGATTGGAAGGGTTAGTGGGTTAGCGGTCTAGGAATGTAAATTTTTGCTACTGACTCAACATTCCTTGGTGGAGTTTTTGCACAAATCTACAGTTTCTCCAGCACAAGTAAATGTTGATTTCTATCATACCATTTTTGCCTTTTCATTGCTGAACTATTCAGAATTTTGCACAATGAATTTTTGTTTTTCTGTCAAAAGACATCCACCCTTGGCTAATTCTTAAATATTGTGAATCAATGAAAGCTAATGTTTTTACAAGTTGCACATGAAAAGGGAAAAGGGAAAAGGGAGATAGGTGCATGCCTTCCAGGCCACAACATCAGGGACAAGACACCTCAATGACCAAAAGAATTACTGGATATGAAAATTCAGTTTTTAGGCATCTCAAATATTTTCCAACTATACACATTAGTAAATAAGAATTACCATTAGACAAAAATTTTTGTAAATATAACTTAGGGAGAAATGCTGTAAAGCTTCCTCACTGAAAGTCAGGCTTCACCATCTCCAACCGAGTCCATTCAGTAGATCTAATAAGATTTTGGAGCTCCTTCGCATGGCTAGTCATCCCATTGACTGAATAAGCTTTAATCATGGTTCTATATGTAATCTTATCAGGCTTACATCCTTTCTCCTCCATCATCTCAAGAACTCCCTTCATCTCTGCAAAGCATCCCATCCTCCCATAAGCATCCACCAAGCAATTGAAAAACACAACATCCAGTGCAACATCTGAATTCTCAATAAAACGCAGAACACCACCGATCTTTTCGGGTTTACCCGCTAGCCCATAAGCCCTTACAAGCGAGCAGAGTGTCACACAGCTTGGCTTGATCCTCTCTGACCGCATTAGCCTGAACAAAAACTCCATCTGTTTTAAATCCCCAGCCTTCCCGAATGCATCTATCACCACATTGTAGGTAACAATGGTCCAAGAGTAATGGTACTTCTGCATGTATTCCATCACAGCGCCCATTTTCTCATAATCTCCAGCTTTTCCATAGGAATCTAGGAGAATGTTGAAGGTCTGAATGTTTGGTTGGACCCCAGCACTCTGAAATTTCTCATAACACGTTTCCATTGTTTCTATCTGCCCATTGCTGCCAAAGGCTCTGATTGTGGAGTTCATGGTCCAAGCATCAGGTTCAGAATCCCGCTCAAGGAGCATTTCTGCAAGTGTTGATTCCATTTCTGCGAACCTTTTAAGAAATAGAGAGAATAAGTTACTACTCTGAGATTGAAGTATAATAAGATCATGCTCCATCCGGTTGCCAAGTATATAAGATAAAAAGAAAACGATCTATTTTCAAATGTGATCAAGTGGAGAACAGGGGTTTACTCTATGAGAAGTGATAATGGTGGAAGCAGCGTTTATAATGGCAACAGCTGGCTGCTCACTTTCTTGATGTTTATATGATGGTATACTTAAAATTGATACAACTCTGTTCCCTCATTTTCATGGCAACCAGATGGCACATGCAAAATCCATAAAAGGATGAGAGATTGGCAAGATACTTTCTGGCCTTCCCATAGGCATCGATGAGGGTATTGTATGTGACCGTGTTTGGTCTGATTCCCTGAGCAACCATGTCAGAAAGCAGGGCCTGCACTTTATCAAAAGCAAAATCCTGTAGACATGATTTTATGAGGATCGAGTAAGTCTGCACATCAGGCTGACAATCAGGAGTATTCTTCATATGCTCGAGAAGGGAAAATGCTTCGTCAAAGAGACCACTCCTGCTGTAGGCAGACAACAGAGCAGTGTAGGATTCATGGTTCACGACACAGCCTTCATCAATCATGGCTTGGAAGAGTTCACGAGCTTTGTCAGGTTGCTTACATTTTCCAAGCATCACAATCAACTTGATGTACACTCCAGAGTTGGGCCTGTACCAGAGCTGCTCACGTAGTAATTCAAAAACCTGTAAATACAAAAGATACGTACGACTATTTTAGTTTTCTATTAAATATAATTCAGATTGTTGTAATGCTTTTGGAAAAGAAAAGAAAAGAAAAGCAAAATCTAATATTCGAAGCCTCAATTTCTTAGCTGCTCCCATGTTTTCTCAGCAAACAAAACAGAACCCAAATCCAAATCAACAAAAAGCAAGCCAATGCTGAATTCAGTCAAATTGAGAGATATATATACTCTCAAAACAATGCAAAACCCAACATTCAAAATCCCTCCCCTTAACCTACATTTTCTAAGCAACCAAACACAGGACAACTTCTATCCCAGACAAAAATACCAAAAACCCCAGTTAAAAAAAAAAAAAAAAAAAAACGACAACAACAGCAACAAAATTGTGACAGACCTTGAGAGCAGACTCCCAACGCAAAGCGGTGATCCTCTCGTAAAGGGCTTCGAGCACAGTCCTTGGAAGCAACCTCTTGGAGTTGGTGCCCTTCTTCTTCTCAATAAGGGCCTTGGTGGCCTCTCTCCGCAGTATCACAGAGATTGCTTTCTTCGACGCTATCTTCCTGTTCACCTCCTCTTTCCTCTCCCTCGATTCTAGCTGCTTTAGCTTTTCTATCTTCATCAGTGTTCTTTGGCCTCTCTCGGGCACTATTAGTGCATTTGTGTTCTCTGGGTTAGTATTAGAAGAAGAAGAAGAAGAGGATGGTGGTTTGGGTTTGAGTTTGGATTCGAGTACGGGTTGTGACAGTACGGGTCGCCGATTAAACGACGGTGGGAATGAGTGTGTGGGGCTGGAGAGCGAGGCCATGGATTTTTCTATCTGTGAACTGTGAAGTTCAGAGAGACTTCCTGTGGAGTTTTGCACAAAATGACGGTTTTGCATCTAAAAAAGGCTTGAAAGTAGAAAATGGCAGTAAGCCCATATGTTGTAGAGAGGCCCATCACCTTCGGACCATACCCACGATCCAGAGTAGTCCGATATTTGTCATATGCCCAAGGTTTAAGAGAAATGTACCACGCCTCATCAAATTGAGATTACCTGTTAGAATCCTTTCTCCTCATTTCCTTGTGTAAACATGCCAAAAAATAAAAATAAAAAAGAGAAATGGACGTAACGGAGGAGTAATGTTCTGTACTTGCACTAAATGATCGGCGTGAATATTTTTTCATCTTATTTTATAGATTAACCATTAAATTTATAAACTTATGTGAACCATATATAATAAGTCAATGATGGACACAACAACAAATCTAATTGTTGATTTATTGAATTTGTAAGAGAATATGAGACAAATATAGACAAATTATTGACACCAACAATTTTCTTTATAAATATTATACAAAGCTGGCATAATAATATATTTATATGGATACGTTTGGGATTGCGATTTTATAGATAAAAAGTGCGATTTAAAAACATAGAAAATTTTTGTTTTCAAATCACAGGTAAGAAGGTATTTTTTAATAAAACACAAATTTAAAGACTAAACTCGAATTTTAAAGGCCAAATTATAATTTTGTCAAAAACTTAACTACGTTTTTAAAAAGGGCTAAATACTAAAAGGGTTTCACTTTTTTATTTTCCCCCCCTAGGATTTAATTTTTATCACAGGAGGTTCCTGTGGTTTTGATAAAAACCAAATTGGTCATTCCATCCGTTAACTGTTAGTTGACTTAACGGAAATGACACGTGGACCAATTAAATCTCGCCTCATGTCATGTAATTTATTTTTTATTTTTTTTTTAAAATTAAAAAAGAAAAAAAAATGGAGGTGGCTGAAACTTCTCCCAATGGCTCTTGGGGGTGGCCGAAGCCACCCCCTTGGCTCAATGGAGGTGGCCAGGCCACCCCCTTGGGGTCTTAGGGGTGGTCGAAACCACCCCCAGTGTAATGCCCTAATAGTTGAACTAGTAAATATCGAAGTCATTACGCTGCAACTTTAGAAATACATTTTACAGCGGAATATGTATATATATTTTTTCTTTTTCTATGGCCTAGGAATAACTTGCACAACACAATTGAGCTGACTGAAATACCTCGAGGTGATATATTATTTAATGAAAATAGAAATATGATTTCATTACAACATATGTACACACTAGGTGTACCAAATATATGTCATAGACGGCACTAAATTAATATAGTAATATTTGTTAAGTTCGCACACATCACAATATGTAATAAAAGCGATTAACATAAATGAGACTTGCTTCATAGAGTAAGCATCAATCTCGCAGCAGATGATCTATCAACCATCAAAACCAATAAAAGGACCATCGTCCTCACTCTCTATTCCTGCATCAAGGTCTATGTAAATATGACGTTATCATGTTTACATAGACAAACAAGTGAGTAATCTATTTTCCTAGAATTAAAGGCTAAAAGACTAGTTTGAGACAAAATAAGATTAAGAAATAAAATATATAATGATGCATGAGATGTGAATGCAGCGTAGTGACATATTAGTTTGTGTTTTATGATAATCTTTCTTCAGACCTCTCGTCATGAGCTCTCAGCCCGTTCACGTTCGTTATATCCCTCACACATTAGAGTTTTACCTGTTTAGTGCTGGCGACTACACTGCCCCAGCTTAGTTATATATTAGGCATGTTGGACGGTTATATTCCCCCATCCACTGAGATACCAACAGTTCCTTGCGGCAATCCACCCAGTTTGTTCTTAAGGTGGCTATCTTATCCACTCATATTATTAGACACATTATGCAACAGTTGTAATGCAAAATCATATCAATAAGACAAAATAAGAATTCATATGACAATAAAATAAAGGTAATACTCAGTAAGTATATCCATACTTACACTCCTTAGTGTAGAATTCTCCTCCACTTCTGCATATAAATACATACATACAAACAATATTTACATATTAGTTCATTCTCAAATAATATTATTGTTTAAAGACCTCATCTTTTTATATTTATTTATTATCCGTCACTTCATCTTTACTCACTCATTTTATTATATAAATCTGAGATAGTCACTTATAAATAGTTTTATGCTCGAATTCGTTTTTTTGTGACAAGGCTGATGGCTAAAACCACTCAATAAAAACAAGTATTATAAATAATATATATAAAGCATGACTCATATTTCGGGGATGAGACCAATGGTCCGTATCGCCAAAAATACGAATTAAAATTTAAATGACAATAAAAGAAATGATTGAATATAAATACTGAATTCATATTTTGGGGATGAAACCGATGGTCCGTACCGCAAAAAATACGAATTAAAATTTAAATGACAATAAAAGAAATGACTGAATATAAATATTGAATTCATATTTTGGGGATAAGACCGATGGTCCGTACCGCCAAAAATATGAATTAAAATTTAAATGACAATAAAAGAAATGACTGAATGTAAAAGATGTAAAATAATATATGTAATAAATATAGATTATATCATAAGCCTTTAATCGATTTGTCCATGAACTCATTACAATTAATTCATTTGTATCCATTACTCTATTTTTCATCATAAGCTTATTGGGTCTTAAACAATTAAATGAGAACAAATAATACAAACAATAAATCATTATATTTACACAAGAAATACTCACCCAATAAATCTTGAAGTAGAACTCCACCAAATCTTCTCTAGGTAGCTAGTTTAGAAAAGTAAGAACACTTGAACACTATAAGAAAGATTTAGGCCATATGGTTTTTTTTTTTTTTTTCCTTAGAGCTAAGAAAGAGAATGAAAGGAGGAGCAAGCTATCTTTACTTACTAAGAATGTAAAAGATCTCAAGTGAAAAATGAATTTACTTAGGCTTCTACTTATAAGAGAATGAATGACTATGATTCATCTTAACACTTTTGATCCAAGGGTTAAATACAAGCTTCTATCTATAAGAGAATGAATGACTAGGATTCATTTTCATACTTTTGATCTAAGGGTTAAATACAAGCTTCTATCTATAAGAGAATGAATGACTATGATTCATTTTCATACTTTTGATCCAAGGCTTGAGATGTATTCAACCAAAAGAATGAACCTAGTCCACTTTAGCATTTTCGTCCAAAATGAAGGCAGTGTACTCTGATCCATTTTTTGATGTCCAAATGTATTCCGAATGACATGAAATTTTGAGGGTAGATAGAGGACTCCGAGACGAACATTTTTGTTCGACTTCATCCGAGTTCGTTTGACTATGTTTTTGGCCCATACAAAGTTTTCAACTTTATATAAAAATTTAAAAATAAAAAATAAAAATAGACTTTAATTACATGCATTCCTACTTGGCCACTTGCCTTATTAAATGCTCATGATATTTCTAATAAACCTCATTAATATAAAACTTCAAGCTTTCAACAAAAGTGGCTAGCCTTGGTACCTCTCCTTAGCAGTTTTAATCTGTATTAAACAGTATGAAAATTAAGACACTGCTTTCTAGGCAAAAAAACTAAAAAGCTTCAAATTAATTTTTGACTTCACTAAATATTAATATAAATAATGTATTCACTAAATTGGGTTTAATTATGCCCATAAACATACTTATGAAGCTAAATTTGAGAATTAAAGTGATACTCAAAAGAGGTCAACAATTAATGTAATATATACCATTTACACCAAATAGTAATTTAATATCGTTAATTCATATATCATTGCTCTAATTTATTTATTATCCTTTTAATCTATTTAATATTATTACAATAAAAGTTTTTAAAATCTAAGTCGTTACACCTAGTGGGTCTTGGGGGTGGTTTCAGCAACCTCCTTGACTCAATTTTGGCCACCCACTTGGCTCCATGGCCATCCTCATTTTTTAAATTTCTTTTTAAAAAATAAAAAATAAATTACATGACATGTGGCAATATTTAATTGGTCCACGTGTCATTTTCGTCAAGTCAACTAACAGAATGACCAATTTGGTCTTTATCAAAACCACAAGGACCTTCTGTAATAAAAATCAAACTCTATGGGAAAAAAAAAAAGTGAAACCTTAGGGGGATTTTTAGTATTTAACCCTTTTAAAAATCATTTCTTTCAAATCATATATTTTAAAATCGCAAGCTCAAATAGACCCTATGTCATTTATTTTTTATTTTTTATTTTTGGAAAAAATGAAAAAATCTATTCAAACCCTTTATATCTTTATATCACATAAATCAATTCTTTGTATGAAAAGAAAAATGAGAAAAAGGTTTTCCACACAATTGAGTCCAAAAGTCTTCCCAGGTTTTTGTGCAGTCCTCCTTTCACTTTGAACTATCAAAGTTTTTGACAAAAGACGAAGAAGTTGAATTTTAGGGCTTGATGAATTTGACATTGATTTTTTTTTTTTTTTTTGGAAGTGATTTCACACACACCCAATATAACTCTCGNAACTCTATGGGAAAAAAAAAAGTGAAACCTTAGGGGGATTTTTAGTATTTAACCCTTTTAAAAATCATTTCTTTCAAATCATATATTTTAAAATCGCAAGCTCAAATGGACCCTATGTCATTTATTTTTTATTTTTGGAAAAAATGAAAAAATCTATTCAAACCCTTTATATCTTTATATCACATAAATCAATTCTTTGTATGAAAACAAAAATGAGAAAAAGGTTTTCCACACAATTGAGTCCAAAAGTCTTCCCAGGTTTTTGTGCAGTCCTCCTTTCACTTTGAACTATCAAAGTTTTTGACAAAAGACGAAGAAGTTGAATTTTAGGGCTTGATGAATTTGACATTGATTTTTTTTTTTTTTTTTGGAAGTGATTTCACACACACCCAATATAACTCTCGTTCCACTAAACCTTGACGACTTTCTTGTAAAGATTTTTGGCTGCTTTGAATGATCTTTTGCAATTATAAGTACTAGCTCATAACCCGCGTTGCGCGCGGGATCTTTATTATAATTTAATTCAAAAATTTAAATATATTTTTATTGTATTTTTTAATACTTATGTTGTAAAAAAAATCTATCGCACATTTAAATATAGTGACACAATGCATGTTTAATTTGAATCATAGAAAATTATATCACCTATTATATTTCAATCAAATAAAACTCATATAATTATGAATATTAAAAAAAAATACAAAGCAAAATAAACAAAATCCTTTTTTTATGAATACAATATTATATATATATTTCACTCAATATTTAATTCAATCATGATCGAATCCCCCCTCCCCCTCTTGTGTGGACATGTCCAAAATATATATATATTTAATTCAATCAAAATCAATCATCTAATATCATATTCAATGCTTAATTATTTATTTAATGTTTAAAAATTCAAATGAAGAACATCTCAACAAAAAATTAATAAACAAAACGGAAACATAAAAGGAAAAATTGCGTGTTAATAAATAGAGATTAAATCATTAATAAAAATAGAAAAAGAAATTATCAAAAATCGGTTCAATCTCACGCACTTTTTGAATGGTTCAATTATTAAAATTATGAGTAGAAAAATTGGTTTATTATTTAAAAAATATGGGTTTACGTCACATGTCGCAATTCTAAGAGGGATTTAGGCTATTATATATATATGACCTTTAATTTTAGTTTAATTTATATAAATTAGAATATATTAAAATATTATTGGTATGAGAAAAAAAAAAAAAAAAAGGTTAAAAGAATAATTACCTTAAAGTTGAATTTTTAGGCCAATAGATTCAGTTTTTGTTAATGTTGAAGAGTGGAGAAAGAGAAAGATTGAAGTGGAGAGAAAAAAGATGAAAGATGTTAATGTTGGAGAGAGAGAGAGAGAGACGTGAAATGAGAGTGAAAGACTTGGAGAGAAAAAAGAGAGAGTATGCGGAGAGAGGGGAAAAGAAGGAGAGAGGGAGAGGGAAACAAATGAACGGATTCAAGAGAGAGACGTTGAATGACTTAGAAAAAAAAAAGAAAAAGAAAGACAAAGAAATACAAAGAGACGTTGAGAGAAAGGATAAATGAGATTTTTAAATATTTGGTTTTTAAAATAATGAGTTCAAAAATCGGTTTAGTCTTTTTTTAAAACAAAAAAGGTTTACGCCACATGTCGCGTTTTGAAGGCATTTCAAAAGAAGGTTTCGGTTACTATATATGATATATATGATTTGATGTGTATTATTTGTTTCCTTATTGATTTGGACATTAATAATGCTTAATTTATGAAATAATTTATATATGAAAAACTCTTGAAATATAATTAAACGCCATTAATTACGCTAATTTATTTTGATTTGTACTTTAATTTTAAAATTTAAACACATAATTTTCATTATAAGTTAAAAAAAAAAACTCTTTAAATAAAAAAATTAAATCTTTGTTCCTATAAGTATATATGATTTAAAATGAATAGTATAAATAAAAAAAATTAGCAAGAAGAATACATGAATTATAATATAGTCAACGCAGTTAATGACGCTAATTAATTACATGTGGATTATATTGAAATATAATTAATGCAATCAATGACCAGTTTTTTAAGAAAAAACCGTATATATATATATGGAAAATGCTAGGGGTTCTCTCCGTAGGTTCTCCTGGTGTTCTCCTAGTCTCACATAAAACATGATTTAAGAAAAAATAAAATTGTAGTGACCTCCACCACCGGTTTTTTTAGGCATTAGCACCAAATTTGAGGTATTAGCACCAAATTTGTGAGGCATTAGCACCAAAATTGAGGCATTAACATCAAATTTAGGATGACCAAATCCATTTTTGGTGATATCATCCATAAAGGGTTAACCTTTCACCCTTAGGTTTTATTTTTAGATAAATAGTCGTGGGATTTTATTCTTGCTCAAAGGAGCGAAAAATCACGAGGTGGAATATAATCCTTCCCTCAATACAATGTTGCTGATGTTTGTTGGGAGAACATCCCAACTAATAACATCAAAAACATGGGCCCTAGCTAAAAAAGCTAGTTCGTGTGCAGCTGAATTAGCTGAGCGACGAGCATGACAAAATTTTGCAGAATTCAGACTCCTCAGTCCGTGCTTCACATCCTCCACCAGATGTCCATAGTAGCTGCTGCAGTGCTTGTCCATGTTAACCTCCTTCACTACTTGCAGAGCATCCCCTTCAAAAATAACATCATGGACATTCTGCTCTTGGCCCCAGTGAATAGCATTCAACGCAGCTAAAGTTTCGGCCACCAGCGGCTCCACTTCTATTCGTTCTTGCTTGTTGGCAGTTGCTAAAGTCTGGTAACAGTGATTCGGCGGAGGCTGTTGAACAGCCCCGCCAGCTAAAATGAGTTGCTTAAGTTGGAATTGCCGAGGGCTTGGGAACCCTCGAGCGATTCGAGACCTCCACTTAATGGTGAAGGAAAAAGGACCCAATTTGGTGTTCCTTATGGAAACCAAAATTTGTAATAAAAATATGGATTTCTTGAGAATAAAACTGAATTTTGATTATATGTTTGTTGTGGATAGTGTGGGTCGTAATTGAGGGCTTATATTGCTTTGGAAGAATGATATCAAAATTGAAATCCAAAATTATAGTCGCAGGCATATACATGCAATTGTCTCTATTGGAAGGGAGGGGGTGGAGTGGAAATTTACAGGAATTTACGGAAACCTGGAAACAGCCAAAAGAAAGGAAACATGGGCCCTTATGCGTCACTTATCAAATTTATCCCCTACTCCTTGGCTTTGTGTTGGAGACTTTAACGAGATCCTCAATTCATCGGAAAAGTGGGGAACTATTACACGAGCCAATGGACAAATGGAGGCTTTTAGGCGAACTCTTGAGGACTGTCAATTATGTGATTTGGGTTTTAAAGGGGTAAAACATACTTGGAGCAATGGGCGGGCGGGAGGAGATTTTACTAAGGAGAGGTTAGATAGAGCGGTGGCTAATTCTGCATGGAGAAATTTGTGGGGAGCTATGGAGGTCCATGTCCTTGCAAACAGAAGCTCTGATCACCATCCTATCTTAGTGCAACTAAATACAAATAAGGAGTTATCCGAAAGGAAAGGGGTACCTTTTCGGGTTGAAGCCACATGGGCATTGAGACCGGATTTCAAGGAAGTGGTACATGCAGGCTGGAACGAAGGTGCAAACAGGAGGTATAAATGGGATATTGTAAAAGGGAAGTTAGAACACTGCAAAAAAAACCATCCAAGTATGGGTGAGGAAGAATGTCCGAGCAGTGGAGGGGCTTATCAAAACAAAAACAAAAGAGCTGGAAGTGATCCAAGAAAGGGCAGATGGCTATAATCGGGATGAAGAAAAAGCTTTAAAAGAAGAAATAGATGGGCTTCTGGAGCAAGAAGAACTCAAATGGAAACAATGCGCTAAGGAGGAGTGGCTGAAGAGTGGAGATAGAAATACCAAGTATTTCCACGCTTGTGCAACACAGAGGAAGAGAAGGAATACTATCGACCAAATTCTTAATGGAGAGGGGCACATGTGTAATACAACTGATTCCATATAGAAAGCCTTTGTGCGATTTTATGGGGACTTGTTCACCACGGCCAGGCCGGCAAACATGGAAGATTGCACGTCATCTATCAACAATAAGGTCACCTCTCTGATGAACAACAAACTGTTGGCAGATTTTACAAAGGATGAGGTGAAAAATGCTCTGGATCAAATGGCACCAAATAAAGCCCCAGGACCAGACGGATTTACAGCAAGCTTCTATCAAATAAACTGGGATACGGTGGAGCCTGAGGTATGTGACGCAGCTCTATATTTTTTTAAAAATGCTTGCATGGATGGAGTTATAAATTCCACAAATATTGCTTTGATCCCTAAGAAAAAGACTCATGTTAGTGTGTATGAATTCAGACCCATCAATCTATGTAATGTGGTGTACAAGATTATATCAAAAGTATTGGCGAACAGACTCAAGGTGGTCCTGCCCTCAATTATATCCCCAAACCAGAGTGCTTTTTTGACTGGCAGACTCATCACTGACAACATTTTAGCAGCATACGAGACCATGCACTCTATGCACGCAAAAATGTGGAGTAAGGTGGGTTTTATGGGAATTAAATTAGATATGAGTAAAGCATACGACCGGGTTGAGTGGGGTTTTTTGGAAGCTGTTATGAAAAAACTGGGATTTGCATTTCGGTGGATAAAATTGATTATGGAGTGCATCAGTTCTGTAAGGTATTCTATTGTGGTAAATGGTAGGCCGGTGGGTAAAATTATTCCAACAAGAAGACTTCGGCAGGGGGACCCTCCCTCCCCATATTTGTTTATTTTATGTGCAGAAGCTTTAAGCAGTATGCTCACACAAGCAGAAGACAAAGGAGTCATCACAGGGGTGCCAACCTCACCTAAGGGGCCAAGGTTGAGCCACCTTTTTTTTGCAGACGACAGTCTTCTGTTTTGTAAAGCGAACTCAGTGGAGTGGAGGCGATTAATGAGAATTTTGGAAAGGTACGAGAGAGCTTCTGGGCAACAATTGAATAAAGAGAAGACTTCTCTATTTTTCTCACGTAACACAAGTTTGACCAAGAGGGAAGAGATCACTCAATTGTCTGGTTTGAAAGCTACAGAAAAATATGAAAAATATTTGGGGTTACCCACCTTGGTTGGGAGATCGAGGGTGAAAGCTTTCAAGGGAATCAAAGACAAAGTGTGGGCACGATTAAATGACTGGAAGGTTCATTTTCTCTCACAGGTAAGGAGATATTGATAAAAGCGGTTGTTCAAGCCATACCGACCTATTGCATGAGTGTTTTTCTTCTACCACTGTCTTTATGTAAGGAGCTCAACAGTCTTATGCAAAGGTTTTGGTGGGGTCATAAAGAAAACAATTCGAAGATTCACTGGATGAAATGGGAAAAAATGGGTCTTTCCAAAGCAAAGGGTGGCATGGGGTTTAGAGACTTGGCCATGTTTAACAAGGCTCTCATGGCCAAACAATTATGGAGAGTAATGCAAAACCCAACCTCTTTGGTGGCAAAAATATTGAAGGCCAAGTATTTCCCAAACTCCGATTTATTCGAAGCTAAGCTAGGCACAAGACCGTCACTAGCTTGGAGAAGCATGCTCTCAGCCAAGGAACTAGTGGGACGTGGGTATATTTGGAGGATTGGAAATGGGGGAGGAGTTCGGATATGGAATGATCGATGGTTACCCAAACACTCTTCTTTTTTGGTTAACTCGCCTAGGCTGCACTTCTCGGAAAAAGCTTTGGTTTGTGAATTGATTGACCCTGACACAAAAAGGTGGAATAAAAGCCTCATTGAGCAACACTTTATGCAGGAAGAAGCGGGGATCATTCTCAATATCCCTCTCAGTCCTCTACTGCCGAAAGATAGATTAATTTGGAGGTGTACCAAAAATGGTGAATTCTCCGTGAGAAGTGCCTACCATTTAGGTATGGATGTTTGTGCGGAAAAGAACCCAAGTTGCTCTACTACGACAGGTGATAACGAAGTATGGAAGGTTTGCTGGAACTCAAAGATACCTCCTGTAGTCAAAACATTTATATGGCGTGCTTGCCATAATTTGCTGCCGACAAGAACTAATTTACGACGTAGAGGGGTATGTGAGGACACCCGGTGCCCAATCTGTCTGCAAGATGAGGAAACTGTGGAGCATATAACATGGGAGTGCCCCTCGGCAAGCGACGTTTGGGGAGCAAGTACTATCAAGTTGCAAAAGTGTCGAAGAGGAGGGGGTGATTTTCAGCAGATCCTCACGGAATTGACTACAAGGTGCAATCAGGAGGTAGTGGAACTTTTTATGGTAATTGCCAGGAAACTATGGTTACGAAGAAATCAAGTGGTGTTTGGTGGCGAATTTTTCCCCCCCAATAAACTGTTAATGGAAGCAGAATCGGTGCTGGGGGATTTCAGAAAGTTGAACACGTCTCCCAAGCAGATAAGAACAAGCAGCGCACTCGCAGATGAAGAGAAATGGGTTCCACCCCCCCGAAATACTGTTAAAATTAATTGGGATGCAGCAATGGACACGGCTAAGAAAATAGTAGGAATGGGGTTTATCGCCTGGGATGAGAAAGGAATTTTTTTTTTTTTTTTTTTTTTCACCCTTAGGTTTTAGTTTTGAATCCAAAAACAAGTTTTAAAGCATTAAAACCTAACTATTAACTCATAAAATTAATCTGTTAGCAAAAAACGGTATTACAATTTTATTTTTTCTTAAATTATGTTCTACGTAAGACTGGAAGAACGCTAAGAGAACACTANTAAAACATTTATATGGCGTGCTTGCCATAATTTGCTGCCGACAAGAACTAATTTACGACGCAGAGGGGTATGTGAGGACACCCGGTGCCCAATCTATCTGCAAGATGAGGAAACTGTGGAGCATATAACATGGGAGTGCCCCTCGGCAAGCGACGTTTGGGGAGCAAGTACTATCAAGTTGCAAAAGTGTCGAAGAGGCGGGGGTGATTTTCAGCAGATCCTCACGGAATTGACTACAAGGTGCGATCAGGAGGTAGTGGAACTTTTTATGGTAATTGCCAGGAAACTATGGTTACGAAGAAATCAAGTGGTGTTTGGTGGCGAATTTTGCCCCCCCAATAAACTGTTAATGGAAGCAGAATCGGTGCAAGGGGATTTCAGAAAGTTGAACACGTCTCCCAAAATACTATTAAAATTAAATCGGTGCAATGGAAGCAGAATCAGCGCAATGGAAGCAGAATCAGCGCACTCACAGATGAAGAGAAATGGGTTCCACCCCCCCGAAATACTATTAAAATTAATTGGGATGCAGCAGTGGACACGGCTAAGAAAATAGTAGGAATGGGGTTTATCGCCTGGGATGAGAAAGGATTTTTTTTTTTCACCCTTAGGTTTTAGTTTTGAATCCAAAAACAAGTTTTAAAGCATTAAAACCTAACTATTAACTCATAAAATTAATCTGTTAGCAAAAAACGGTATTACAATTTTATTTTTTCTTAAATTATGTTCTACGTAAGACTGGAAGAACGCTAAGAGAACACTACGGGGAGAACCCCTAGCAAACCCTTATATATATATACATATGACTTTTTTTTTTTAGAATCCTAAATGTATATTATACATATTAAATTGACTAAATGTATTAATACATAATAATTTGGGAAAAATATAAAAAAGCCCCCCAAACTACCAGCCGTTTATGATTTAGTCTTCTAAAGTTTTAAAAGTGATAAAATGGCCCCCTAAACTACCAAACAGTTGCATTTTGGCCCCCTCCATTAGTTGTTGCCGTCAAAGTGGATGAAAATATCAAAACTACGTCGTTTTGGAGATAATAAGTTACTAAAATACCCTTTTGGATTTTTTTTTTAAAATGTTTTTTTTAAACAAGCAAGCAACTTGAAATTAGGGTTCTTTGACTTGGAGTTTGCTGTTCCTGACGAAGAGGACAATGCAGAAGGTGGAGATAACGAAACCCAGAACAGAGAACAAGAGGGAGCAACCTGCGAGAACGAAAGCGATGAAGAAGAGGAAGATGAAGAAGAAGAAGAAGACAAGGAGGAGGAGAGAGAGTTCAACTTCACGCTTTCCTTTGGTTCTAGCAACGACCATGCAGATCTGAATTTGTCTTTGTCTCCTTCCGATGACCTGTTCTTCAAGGGAAGGCTCATGCCGATTGAGCCCTCCTCGCTCGTTTTCAACCCCTCCGAACCCAATTCCAAGCAGCAGCAATTATTTCCTGTCTCGTTGTTGAAATTCGCCACCAAGTTCAGGGTCTCCATGCTCGACCTCAATAAATCGAAAACAACAGCAAATGCAACAAGCCAGAAAACAGAGCTTTATTTCTTCTACTAAAAAACAAGCAAGCCAAGCTGTATTTACTCAAATTTTCAGTCAAAAATTATACAAGATACGAACAAGAATTTTGAACGTCCTTTGAGTTTTATTTCTTCAAATAAAAAAATATATATTTTTGGGGCTGAATTTTCTCTAGATAAAGAAATTTCTGCAATTTAAAGACACTTTCTTCCTTAAAAGTTTTCTTCAAATGAGAAGAAAATTTTGTCCTAGCAGCACATGAAGCATCGAGCCTAAAGGCTCGACCTCTTTAAGGCAAATAGTTCCTTAGGTCGTGTCCCCGGAAGAAATCCTGAGCTTTACACCCGATTCGTGAGAAAATGGCGCTTTTTGGTAACCGGAGATCTGGTCGGAAGCCTCGGATACCCACCAGTTAAAAAAAGAAGAAAACAAAAATCTTCAAATGGGTTAAAAACCCAACTCTTAGATATTGAATCCAAAATCTTAACAATCACCTGAATGACTGAAACTAGAAAAGAAAGGAAATAGAAAAACCCAAATTCTTCTTCTTGGTCCTAGAGTCCCCTCCGGCATGCTGGGGGTTGGGGAATTTTGTTTTAATTCTTACCCTTACCAAAACGGCGCTGTTTTGGTAAGGGTAAGGAAACCCTAATTTCAAGCAAAACTGCGCCGTTTTGATTGGTTGGGTTAATTTTTATTTTTTTTTTCCCACAAAGGGCATTTTGGTAACTTAACCTTATCAAAACGACGTAGTTTTGATATTTCCATCCACTTTGACGGCAACAACTAACAGAGGGGGCCAAAATGCAACTGTTTGGTAATTTGGAGGGCTATTTTATCACTTTTGAAACTTTAGGGGGCTAAATCGTAAACGGCCGGTAGTTTGGGGGGCTTTTTTATATTTTTCCCTAATAATTTGATTTCTATTATTTGTTTTCTTATTTAATTTGAATATTAATAATACTTAATTTATTAAATAATTTATATATAGAAAAATTTTGAAATATAATTAATGCAATTAATGACTCTAATTAATGACCTATTTTTTCTTAAAAAACCGATTTAACATTATAATAAAAAGGGTTCACGTCACATGTCGCAATATTAAGGCACTTCTAGGAGTGATTCAGCTTTTATATATATATATATATATGATTCTTGACGTTGATGCATGTGGCATCTTTTAGGTGGAAATTTCTTGCTTTTGCTTTCCCACACAATTGAGTCTCAAAGTCTTCCCAAGATTTTGTCTGGTCCTAGCCTCCTTTCACTTTGAACTATCAAAGTTTGGTCTAATGAAGCAAAGTTTACTCATTTGAATCAATCTTCCCTCTTGTCCGGACATGTAAAAAAAAAATCATCAAAGTTTGAATTTTTTTTTTAAAAAAAATGATTTCACACCCAATATAACAATCGTTCCAATAAACCTCGAGGACTTTCTTGTAAAGATTTTTGGCTGCTTTGAATGATCTTTTGCAATTATAAGTATTCTTGCCGTTGATGCATGTGGAATTTTTTAGGTGGAAATTTCTTGCTTTTGCTTAATTTAGACTTTGACTAACCAATAACAATATAAAAATAATCCTTTCGATTCACTTGGGACATAATCAAAACCAGCCGGGGAGCTTGAGCTCTTACTCTTAGCCAACGTCCCAAACAGAGCTTCAAAACAATGAGAGGCTGCTACGCAGAATTGCTACTTGTTCTTGGGCTCCTATGTACCCATGGAGCCACAGTTGTGTTTGGTTTGAATTTGGGTGGTTCGGGTCGGGGCAGTTGCATAGAGGAAGAAAGACAAGCACTAGTCGAATTCAAACAAGGTGTTCAAGATGATTTCCATGTGCTGTCTTCTTGGGGCAGTCAGGAGGAAGAAGATTGTTGCAAATGGAAAGGAATCAAATGCAGCAATCGAACGAGTCATGTTGTCGGGCTTGATCTCCGGCAAAGTATTTTCTTCGGAGCCTTTGAGTTTCTATCAGGTGAGATAAGCTCTTCAATACTTGGATTGCAACATTTGACTTATCTTGACTTGAGTTCCAATAAATTTTCGACCCTTCCAAAATTCATTGGTTCACTCACTAAATTACAATATCTCAATCTTTCTTTCAATGCTATTTCTGGAACCATCCCATGGCAGCTTGGTAATCTCACAAGGCTGACTTCTCTTGATCTCAGCTGGAACTATTATGGGGTGATTGAGGACCCCAATCTTGATTGGCTCTTTCATCTCTCCTCTTTAAGATACCTAGATATGAGCCATGTGAACCTTAGCAAGGCAGTCAATTGGCCGGATAAGGTTAATATGCTCCCTTCTTTATTATACTTGCATCTGAGTGATTGTGAGCTCTCAATGCCATTTTCTCTTGTGCCTTCCAATGTTAATTCTTCCTCCCCACTTTTATTCCTTGATCTCTCTCATAATCATCTCAACTCCTCTATATTCCCTTGGTTATATAGATATAACAATAGTCTTGTCCATCTTTACCTCGCTAGTAACAAGTTACAAGGTTCAATTCCAAAAGGTTTTGAGAATATGGTAGCTCTTTCTCATCTTATCCTCTCTTCCAACAACCTTACTAGGTTGATACCACAAACTTTGGAGAATCTTCATAGTTTACAAGTATTAGACTTATCAAACAATAGTATAAGTGGAGAGGTACCTGATCTTTCAAAACTCTCTTTCTTGACTGAGTTGCATCTTTCCAACAATCGGTTAAATGGGAGTTTAGCCAAAAGCATTGGAAAATTTTATAAGCTCCAGATTCTTGACTTGTCTTCAAATTCCCTCGAAGGTGTCATTACTGAATCACATTTGTCAAATTTTTTCACCTTACACCACTTGGACTTATCTTCTAATTCTTTGTCTTTGAAGTTTAGTCCAGCCTGGGTTCCACCATTTCATTTGGATACAATAAGATTGAGGTCTTGCAAACTAGGGCCAGTTTTCCCTGAATGGCTTCGAACACAAAAGAATTTTTCACGGCTTGATATGTCTGATGTAGGAATCATAGACACCATCCCCAATTGGTTTTGGGGCCTTTCTTCCAATATAATGATCTTAAATCTCTCTCGCAATCAGATCACTGGTACTGTACCTCTTCAATGGTTTTCAACAAGGTTTATTGGTTATCCTCAAATAGATTTGAGTTATAACCGCCTCAGTGGCACACTACCACGTTTTAATTCCGATCCAATCGTGTTGAATCTCTCCAATAATCTGTTCCAAGGATCTATTACATCCATATGTGAGACAAATGGGTCTGTCAATGCTAGTTATAAGCATTTGAGTTTCCTTGATCTTTCAGATAACTTGTTCTCTGGAGAACTCCCTAATTGTTGGGGAAATATGATGTTTATGAGCCTGTTTAATTTGGCAAACAATAATTTCTCTGGAAGAATCCCTGATTCTATTTGTAGTTCCAAGGGATATGGGCTTCAGACGTTGCATTTGCAGAACAACAATTTTATTGGAGAACTACCCAAATCATTGGTAACCTGCTCTTCATTGAAGGTTCTAGATCTTGGAGAAAACAGACTCTCTGGGAGGATACCGACATGGATAGCCACAACCCTACCAAATTTGATTGTTCTTCGCCTTCCATCAAACTTGTTTATGGGTCGCATACCATTGCAATTATGTCATCTAACTTCTCTTCAAATTCTGGACCTCTCTCACAACAATATTACAGGGACTATACCAAAATGCCTCAATAACTTCACTCTCATGGCTCAAACACGAAGTTCATATGTAAGCATTCTTAGTACATATGTTTCTTCTTCTTCTGGGACCTCCTTCTTTTTTACTTCCACCAACATTGACAATTTATTGGTGACTTTCAAAGAAAAATATGTCAAGTATCATAAAACTCTTGGACTAGTAAAGGCCATCGATCTTTGAAGCAACAAATTGAAAGGAGAAATTCCCCAAGAAATTACAAGTCTCTCTGGATTAATTAGTTTGAACCTATCTAGAAACTTGTTGATGGGCATCACCCCTCAGAATATTGGTGACATGGAGAGATTGGAGTCTTTGGACTTGTCGAAAAATCACCTTTCAGGCATAATTTCCCCAAGCCTAACTACTTTGAGCTTCCTAAGCTATTTGAACTTGTCAAACAACAACTTGTCAGGTAAAATCCCATCAGGTACCCAGCTTCAGAGCTTTAGTGCTTCTGCATATGCAAGTAACCAAGAACTTTGTGGCTTGCCTCTTCCAAAAAGGTGTTTGGGAGATGAAGCAACTCAAGATCCTCAAATTGGTAGCAAATATGGAGATGGCAACATTCAGGAACATGCAAACTCCCACGAACAGCTATGGTTTTATGCTACCATTGCACTCGGATTCATTGTTGGATTTTGGGGTGTTTGTGGACCGTTGTTATTGAAGAGTTCTTGGCGGCATGCCTATTTCCAGTATCTAGAGAGAATAAGAGATAGGCTCTACAAAATAAAAGATATCAGCAAGGCCAAATTACTGAAAACTTCGAAGACTCATCACTACCAAGAAAATATTTAGTCCAGGTAGACATGTTATACATTATGAATCATGACCTTATTCTTAATTACAAATAATCATGTTTGACTATTTATTATCTTTTGTGTCAGTAGTACAAAATTTGGGTTTGTGGCCAAATCTATTAACTTTTGCCTTGTCTCTATTAAATAACAAAAATATTTTATACTTTATATACTTTTCTTTTACACACACATATATACACATACTTGCATATAATGTATATATGTAATTGTGGGGCTCTTATCACCATTGTTCATGTTTACCAGACTAAAAACTATAATCATTCTTGACATAAATTTGGCAATTTTGAATTTCTCTAGCACTAATTTTATTTGGGGAAACACTAAGGTTTTTGGGCTTATTATTGTCTTAGCTCAAAAAACACTAAATTTGGGTACTAATAGTTTCTCCTCGATGAAAATTTCAATTTTTGTTCTATTATTGACTTTTTTTCTCTAATAGTCTCCATTTCTTGATCATATGCTGCACATTCTAAGAGCTTAATGGTTTTTTATTTTAAGCAGATTTCCACTGATATCAAGAGTTGTTGTTGCTGCACACAGAACTATGAGTGTCTTCTATTCTCTAATTTGAATAATTAGTGATTCCCCAGGTTTCATCATCTCCGCAGTCACTCACAAACTTCCCAGTGGTGATGCTCTTCTTGGTGAAGCGTTGCAGCTCTTCTTGCTACTAGGTTAGCTGTCTCTTTCAGTTGCAGTAATTTCTCACTTGAAGGGGATGCACTCTGATCCTTTTAGCCATTAATAATATGGATTTGTTCTCTTCTTGGACTTTTGCTAGTATTATTTCTGATATTAGTTTGGAACTCTCTTCCTTTCACAGCTGGTCTGCTGTGAAAGTTTATAAATGTGCCAATTTCAGAGCACAGTCTTTAGCAAATTAGGCCGCTTCCAATCTTGTTTTTAGAAGCATTCTCATAGGATTTTCATTCTCTCTTCCAGGGGCGGAACCATGATTTTAAGTGTGGGGGGACAAATTTTTCAAGTTTGATTATTGGACATTTAGAAGGATGCTCATCAATATTTGTTACTAAAGGTCCATTTAAATGTATATTGACTCTGACCGACTCACATTTTTTTTCTTAAAGAATGAATCAAGTGTTTTTGTCTTGCCCATTTTTCAATACTTAGGGATCAAGAACTAACCTGAAAAATATCTAGAAATTTAAGATTTTTGCTAGAATTTTACTATAATTCTTTTTTTTTTTTTTATTAGTAATTTTATTATCATTCTTATTACCACTATCAAGTGAAAAAATGCCAAATAAATAAATTAATTAAAAGTTTAAAACCCATCAAATTAACCGACTATGAAAGCTAAAAAAACAAAACTTGTATAATTTTTTTACATTAAAATACTGTAAATCTGTAAATACTTATTAAAAATCTTAATCTTATGGCATTACAAACACAACACAATAACATCAATTATTAATTTATTATCGATATAAACCAAGCACAATCTATATAGTTCAATAAAAATGGTACCTTTGAGGGTGAATTGTTTCTCCTAACAAAATGCCCTGAATTGCTGAGCTTGAGAGTATAGGAATGGATAAGCGGCTGCGGTCTGCAAAATTTCGAAACAAAGCCCATTGTAAACTGGTCATTAATTAACATTTTTCTTATAAACATTATGTGTGTAAAAAAACAAATTAAAATAGCAAGTTCTGGTGGAGACTAACTATTAATCGAAAAAAAAAAATGAAAAAGAAAAAAGACGTGGGAGATGAACCTGATCAATGCCGTTGGGTGAGGCTGGGCGCGCTCTTCAGGAGCGAGAATTTTGAAGGAGTTCTGAATCTTCTGATGGGCTGTTACGGCTGTGCAAGGAAAAATTGGTGAGATACACCCAGGACCCGCGAGAACCTTTTACTGGAAGATAAAACTTAAGAGGACAAAGGAATAAAAAATATCTTGGTGTGTAAAGATTTTTTTGGAGAGAGAGAGAAAGTGCTGAAGATTAAATAAATAAATAAAAAAGTGGAGACAATTTGCTGTAGAATATTTGATAAGAGAGAGGGCTGAAGATAAAATAATAAAAAAACAACTTTGGGAACGGGGGGACATTTTTCTTTGATTTGAGGGGGACAACTTTTCAGGATTTTGAAATATATATATAAAAAATCGTACTTCGAAAGTTTGTCCTCCCACCTATACCCGTAGTTCCGCCCCTGCTCACTTCCATCCGGATTCAGAGCAAGAAAGATCTAGCTTTTTTCCTGCATTTAATTAGAAGAAAAAAGAAAAGAAGGAATAATAGAGATCATGTCCAATTTGAATTTACTTATTATCACTTTGTAGTTTTTTTTTTTCTTTGCTTATTACTTTGTAATTTGAATGTAGATATATATCAGCATGAAAAATTCCTAACATTTTACAACTGAAAGAAAAACAAATCTAGCATGAAAAATTCAGGTACGCATGCTAATATGATCATGCTATTACTTTGTATCATGTAATTGAATTACCTAGCTAGCTTTCCCCTCCCCTACTTTCCCATATTTGCTCAGAAGAAAATAATAATAATAATAAAAAACCTAGCTAGCTGGGGCTAAACCATCTTGATTGAATTCTTTTTCATGTCACAAGTATCCTAAATTTTACACAAACGGATTATTCTTAAAGTATCCATGTTCTTTAAAAAAAAGGCAAAAAAAAAAAAAAAAAAAATTACATATTTATATCTTAACCCCACAACGCACACAATTAGGTAGACTCTTTTAAGGTTTTTTCCCTATTCAATTAAAAAATTAAAAATTAAAAAAAATGTACTCTTTAAGATTTTTTTTTTTAGAACTTTACTCCTCCGGGCATTTTTTGGGAGTTTAAGGACTAAAAAGTCACATGCAATGCATCATTTCTGTCCAAAAAAAAAAAGAAAAACACTTAACGGATGGGCTAAATTGTCACAATTTGGCAATTTGTGAGGTTGCTAAAATGTAAAAGTATTCAAGCTTTGAGAGGATAATTTTTTTTTTTTTTCTTTCTCTTGGTAAAATTTACTTTTGTTTCTCCTAATTTAAATATGATATTTTGAAGTCGTGCATGATCTACCAGAAGGTGTACGCTAGTAGCGTATATATTATGAATACATATTTCTAATAAAAATAAATTATAAAATTTAGAACAACAATCATGTGTTTAATCATTCCGTTCTTATTTTATAGAAACTTGATAAAATTGAATGACTATCTATTTTTACATGACTTGTTACTACTAAATAGAACAACTCGAGTGCTGCAATTGTTGGGTGAATGATACAAATATTCGGTATTCTCATATATTGGGTTTTTGTATTTGATTTTAGTGAGATATTGGAGTAAAATTAAAGCTTTACGATGATGTCTTAGACTTAAGAAAGAGATAAGATACTTAGACCTAAGAGAAAGATAAGATACTCTAGGTTGTGCATATCAGGATCCAACTATTGAATATCTAAATTAAACATTCATAATTTAATTTCTTCTTCTTTCTCTTTTATTTCTTATTTTTATTTTATTGTTGGGGGATAAAATTCACCATAAGTCCCACTATCTCTCAACAATTCTCCACTATCTCCTCACATTATCTCCACTACCTCACATTATCTTTAATACTTCAAATTATCCCTCAATCTTGAGGTGATTGAGAGCGGTTACACAAATAAAACCCTATAACAAGGAGGGTTAAATACTATATTAATCCTTGAGGTTTGAAATTTTTTTTTTTTTTTTTCTCCCTAGAGTTTGAAAAGTGACTAAATTAGTCCTTATAGTTTTGAAAAGTGACCAAATTAGTCATTTCGTCAGTTAACCGTTAATTGACGTAACGAATTGACACGTGAACCAATTAAAAGTTAATACGTGGCCACCTAATTAATTTTTTTTTTTAATTTTTTTTAAGAAAATTAAAAAATATATATATTTCAAAAAAAAAAAAAAAACTATGGGTGGGCTCGGCCACCCCCTTGGCTCCATGGGGGTGGCTACGAGTTTTTTTTTTTCCTTCTTTTTTTTTTTATTTTTTTTTTTTGAAAAAATATGTTTTTCTGAATTTTTTTTAAAAAAATAAAAAAATAAAAATTAAGTGGCAACGTGTCAACTTCTAATTAATTCACGTGTTAGTTCGTTAAGTTAACTAACAGTCAACTAACGGAATGACTAATTTGGTCACCTTTTAAATCCTAAGAAGGAAAAAATAAAATTTTTAAACCCTAAGAACTAATGAAATATTTAATCCTAAAAAGGAACTCAAGGAATCAGATCAATTTATTCTCCAAAATATATTAGCTCATGATACATTTTGACTCCATATATGATTCTAACCTATATGATGCAAACCTAAGCATCGAAAAGTCACCGGCAAAAACAAAGATCAAAGACTCCTCGAAGAACGTAAAAATCTCACCAATCGAAAATTGTTGGACCAAAAAGAAATAAAAACAAGCATCATCTTTAAATTAGCTAATGAGTTCAGGTTGATGTTGCAGAAAATAACAACACTTGATCTAGAGACAAACATTGGTGCAACAAAATTTTGCACGCCATATTATAAATATCAAGGAATCATGATCTCTTCCAAAGTTCTTTTTTTTTTTTTCTGAGTTTACTAGTAAAGTAACATGGTTGTTCTGGGCTGGACTTATTGAGAATTCTGGAAGCATTTCTAAACTAGAATGGCTTATTGTCTAAAGCAGTTCCAATACTGGAAACCATATTAACTACAAAAATTTCTATAAAGAACATATCTGCTTCCTTAACCATCTAATTTTGTGCCTTATAGATCTATGATTCAAGAATTTTTAACTTTTTCATGTGAGCTTCTTCAATGTGATATACTTCCAATTTTAACAGCACTTTTGAGAAATTTGAAAGCCTTGATTACGAGTAAATTGACAGAAGAAAACGAAGAACTTTTGTTGAAGTTCAAGTTTCCATCTCCAAGTTTAATTGACAGAAGTAAGCGAAAGACAACAACAATAACACCAAACAACAACCAAGTGCACGAATCCGACAAAGGAATTCCATTCCAAATCAGATAAAAATCATAAGGGTTCAAAAGCCAAGATTTTCAATGCCCTCCAAGCAAACACTCAAACAACATTAAAACACATGAAGTAGAGGTCACTAGTTCGAACTCTCCTCTCATCCTCTGCGTGGACATGTTAAAAAAAAAAAACACATAAAACCCCAAAACCACCGACACAAAATCTGGATCCAATACATGCTTTCCCATATCTACCTACCTACACCCCCCCAATCAGGGCATTCACAATGGATGAGCTAATTTTTTATGTAAAATAGCTCCTCAAAACTCAATTTATCTAGTTTACCTAATAACTTTTTAAGGACCTCCTACATCCGATTAGTTATATTTTTATCTATATCATTTAATTTTAATTATTTTTTTATTTTTTATAATGATTGTATTTTTCTTAATATCTTATTTTTCAACTTTTGAGAAAAAAGTGATGTGGAGAGAGAAATAATAGGAAAAAATTTTGAAAAAAATGAGATGTGAAAGAGAAATAGTAGGATAAAATTTTGAAAAAAGAGAAAACAGGTGAGAGAAACAATAAAAAAAACGTGGAAAAAATTTTTTGTAAGAGATAGTGGGAGAAAAAAACAGACGTGGGAGAAAATGTAGGAAAATAGCTTTTTCAATATTGCCGCTACATGTAGCTTTTTTTTTAGCTCATTTAACAAAAAATTTATTCTACATTTTTTTTAGCTTATCCAATGTAGATGATATTTTATCATTTTAACGAGCTATTTTAGATAAAAATGACATTTAGCTCTTCCATTGTGAATGCTCTCACTAGCTCCTCTCATTTTTAATTGCCACCGGGATTGTTCCCTCCCGTAGATTGCGCAGCTTTCCTCGCCGCCTTTTCCTGTAGAGCTTTGGCATCCCTATGGACCCTATCAAAATAAAAAGAAAAATATTGAACACTTAAAAACACAATGCCAGACAAATAACGGCCTTGGGGGTACCTTTCGCGGCGTTGCTCTGGGGTGAGACCGTCGTTTTTGGGCTGCTTGGCCTTAACGCCGGAACGGGCCTGGGCCCGCTCACGGTCTCGGTCTCTCTCGTTACCGCGTTCGCTTCAGTTAAAGCCAAGCAAATAGAGAAACAAGATCACGAAACAAAACCATTCTTTTTAGTTATCAAATTCCACATATGTTATCCGTTTGCTTCCCAAGAAAAAAAAAAAAAAAAAGCTTTGAAATCTTTAATTCTCGTTCTTCAGTGCAAGATCGGAAAGTTCAATTTTTTTTTCCTTCGGTTTTCTCGGGAAACCAAAAGGAGGAAAGAAACAACAAACCGTCGGAAACGTAGAGAAAAAGCTGATCTACGGAAGGATATGACTCATCGTTGATGGATTCTCGCACACTCAAAAGAATATTGGATTAGATAAAGCTGCTGAAACTTCACGCAATCAAAATACAAGACCAATTTCTTACCAAAAAAAAAATACAAAATCAATAAGCAATTATATTCCATAAAAACCTAAACAGAGAGGGAAAGTTGATTACCTTATTGAGAACAGAGACGAAGATGGAAGTGATTAGAGAGAGATTTGCGGTTTGCGAAGAGATATGGTGGACATTTGGAGAGGAATGGGTGACTTTAAAACGAAAACTAGTTGTACGCAACTACGCCACTATGATCTGTGGAAGAATCGAGAAGCCACGGTTTGATACGGTTGATAAAGATTTTTAGCTGGATGCCAACCGTAAGATCTCTGGATTCCCTTCTTCTTGACCGTCCAAATAATTCAATATGAGCTTTTGAGTTGGGCCAGGCTATAAGCTTAGGCATGTGAAGTCAGAGTTTTCGAGCTGAGATCTGAGGGGTTGTTTTAGGGCGACTCTTCTTAGCTACGGCTAACGCCCTAATCAACTGTAGGACAGGGGTGATGAAAATATCATTTGAAAATATGACAGTGGAGCTCAACATATTTAACATCAATAACCAGCCACTCGATTATAATGAGATCCGTCTTGTGTGCTTAATTGAAGAGATCACTGATGAGTTTAGCTTAGAAGGTCCTGAGATTGAGTACTTTACTCAAGATGAAGATGACCTGGACCTTGATAGGCTGATTGGGCAAGATGATGTTGTATATAAGCCTAGCTTGAGGGACCTTGAAATGGAGTGTTTTGCACCATCTGGAGATGATCTTGATTTGAGTAAGCTACTTCAGCAGGTTGAGACTATGCATGAGCCAAGTCTGGGAGATCCTGAGATGGAATGTTTCGCTCAGTGTGGAGGAGACATGGACTTTTATAGGTTACTTGAGCCAGCTAGGGCTGTAGTTGAGCCAAGTATGGAGGACATTGAGCTATAAAGTTTTGCTCAATTGGGTGATGATGAGTACTTTGATGAAGTAGTTGAGCTGGTTAATGCCATATTCGATCCCATTTCTAAGATACAGCCGGAGTGTGGGGAAACAACTGAGTTATCATTCCTCCCGACTTGATTTCTGAGAGCAAATGGGTTGGGCCCATTCATCAGGTGGCCTAGGTGGCCGAATTTAACCATGAGAAGGAAAAAGGATAACGAGTGGTTCTACACTCGTGTTCAAACAAGATGGAAAGGGTGTAACGATTACATCAAGATGAAAGCCCTTGCAAGGAACGATCATTTTCCTCCTCCATTCTTTGATCATTTGATGAAATGGTTAGCTGGATATTTCTTTGTGCTTATTGATTATTCCAGCTACGACCATTACCCTTTTGACCCCGGCAAGCTAGAGCATACCATTCTCATTAGTGCAATTGATGTGTTTACCTATTGTCATAGGTAGTCTGGTCCTGTTGTCATGAGTCTGGCTGAAGACGTTAAACTTAGCGCTTGTGGGAAGCATCCCTCGTTATTTTTCTTGTCTTTTGATTTTGTTTTTTTTTGTTTGTTTGTTTGTTTTTTTTTTTTTTTTTTTTTTTTNGTCTTTTGATTTTTTTTTTTTTGTTTGTTTTTTTTATTTTTTTTTTTCAGGAAAAGTGTTTCCCATCCAAGTTTGGGGGAGCGTTCTCTTACATTTTGCCTAATTTGTGCCATTCCTCTAATATTGTATTTTTGGACACATTGGGGACAATGTGTCATTTTAGTTTGGGGGTAGGGTAGACACTTCTGCCTTTCTTAATGATTATTTGTTTGTGATTATTTGTGTTATTTGTTTTTGTTAAAAATTTTAAATTTTTTGCTATGTTGTTGATTGGGCATGACTTACATCATATCTGTGGATTGCATGTCATTGGTGTGTTTAACTTGTTTGAACACTGCCTATCATTAGAAATCCCAATTTTCAATTCATGTTTTGGATTAAAGAGATTTTATGTGTTTGATTCATTTTTCACATGCACACTAGCATAGGTTCTGAGGTATGATATTTGACTTGAAAAATGTTTTTCTTAAGATTTTTAGGTTGTTGTGATGTGTGATGATAAACATTGGCTGTAAAATTTTTTTTTTAAAAAAAAATCATAAGTTGAGCTTTTCATTGAGTAATCGGACATCTTGCCTCACTAAGCATTGAGTGTTCTCTTAAAAAGATGATAATTTCTAGCTAAGTGATTGTATGGCTAGTTAGGCTTCGTAACTCTTTTTGACTTGAGTAATTAAGCCCTTAGGGATGTCTTTACATCTAGTGTCCTAAAACCTCATGGTTTGGGAGTCATTGGCCCAACACTCGTTACATAAGTCAGTTAGAAGCTTAAGGGAGTCAAGTATTGCACAGCTTACACAAAATAAAAATTGCACTTTTCAATTCAAGCTTTGGTTGTTATCATATTGCACTCTTGTGAATTTTGGGATACACCTCTTTTGAAAAATTGAAATCCCATGAGTCTGTGTTAATTCACTTTGCACTTTTTAAAGCATGTATTGTCTCAATTTTTCAACCGTGGGTTGATTGATGTTTGGATGCCTGGATGATGTGGTTTGTATGTTTAAATTGTTAAAATTGCTAATGATGTATGAACCATGTGTTTGTATGAAAGACTTTATCTATCAATAACATAGTGCCAAATAAATGTTTGTGGGTATCATTCCTGAAAAACCCTCACAAGACTTCACTCGTCCTCTAGGGAATGCCTAGGGGTTTAAAAAGCTTGTTGCATATGCTAAATGCAATCGTTTCTCCCAAGAAAGCGGATTTATGTTTGTTGTGTTAAATTATGTTTTTCATTTTGTTTTGCTAAGGGACTAACAAAATGTAAGTTTGGGGGTATTTGATGAGTGCAAAATGTTGTACATTTGAGCCCCATAATTTATGTTTGTTAAGCTCTTAGTTTAGTTGTTTTCTAATGTTTTTGTGTTGTTTTAGTGTTTTAGTGTACTGTAGATCCTTGGTGTAAAATGTGGTTTAAAGGAGTGGAATTGAGCAAAGAAGGGATCATAGTCCCTGGTTGTGCGCTCGATCACACAAGAGGTGCAATCGAGCGCAACTACGATCGAGCGTACACCGATATGTTCGAGCACGCCTGCGCTCGAGCCCAAGAACGACGATCGAGCGCATGCCACATACTCTCGCGTTTTTCGGGTCACCATAGCTATCATCGCTAACTTGCATGCGTCATGGGATATTGGAGTGGTTACGTGCGATCGAGCGCACGCCTCACGATCGAGCACAGGCCCTGCGATCGAGCGCACCTTCTCTTTCTAAACAGCATACATTTTTTATAAATAGGACCCTTTGTGTAAATTCTAAGACCTACGTTTTATGGGCGCCTTTTAAGAGCTCCAGCCACTGTTTGGCACTGCTCTGCCTATTTAATTGTCAAACTTTACTTGCTTAATTTAATTTAATGCTATGTTTTAGCTTTCTTGTATCTCTCTTTAGCATGGAAGGCTAAATCTTCAAGTAAGGTTGAAGATGAATTCTCACCATTGATTTTATGCTTGTTTTTTACATTAAGTTAATTTAATTCAGTCATTTAATATCGTTTGCTCGTTTCAATTCGGTTTAGTGACAAGATCGAGATTGATTGTGCCGTAGTTATTTATTCATTGTCTTTTATCCGATGGATACATTTCATCTTTCGATTTAAGTCTATTTATCCATTGTCGTTTGTGTTAATCACATTTACTTTGGATCCTTTGGACTAAATTGTATATGTTTTGTCTTTTGTCAAAATGATGGATTCTTTGAATCCTTCAATAGGCACAATAGAGTATGCTTTGATTATAATCAATAGACATATTATTTAACTTAGTGTATTTAACTTGTGTTTTTTATTACCTTGCACTTGCACACCCGTTATACCGCAAAACGATTCGTGCTATTACGAGTACTATTTTTGATACGACCAGCCACCCCCAATTTATTTTTTTTTGTTGTCTTTTTTGAACTTTTTTTTTTAATAAAAAATTTAATTAGGTGACCACATCATCACTGATGACGTGGCCACTTATGCCAAATGTCAAATTTTTATTCGTCCACATGTCAGTCTGTTAAGCCAACTAACGGTCAACTGACAGAAAGACTAATTTGGTCATTTATCAAAACCACAGGGACCTCCTGTGATAAAAATCAAATCCTAAAGCGAAAAAAAATAAAGTTATGAAACCCCAAAGGGGTATTAGGTATTTAACCCTTGAATTAATATAGCCACATGATCCCCTTTTTTTTGTCACCCAATAAGATTAGGCATTCAATAAATGAGTATCTTGGTCTCGTGTCCATGTCCATGTCTCTACCTTTCACCATACCCTTGCTTAGTTTGCTACTTCATCGTTCAAGCGTGGCTAGTTTAAACCGAGAGTGTAGACCCCCTTTATAATTAATTCCCTTGATTTGAAGATTGGATTCAACTTAATTTATTAAATTAATATATATTTGAAATTATATAGTTTTAGTTAGGAGTGTAAATGAGCCGACATACTTGACAACTCACTTGATACCTGCTCGACTAAGCTCAACCCGAGCTCGAGTTCGAGCTCGACACTGTACAAGCTCGCTCGTTCCTGTTGAAACTCGTTCGATTAGCTAGCGACACATACCTGACTCGCTCGATTAAGCTCGACGGGGGATCGTAAGTTCGACTCGTTTAGGTCAAGCTTGTCAGGCTCGCCCGAGCTCGTTTAAAGATCGTGAGCTTGACTCGTTTAACTCGATAATTGCCCGGCTCGCCCAACTCGTTTAGAGCTTGCGAGGTCGACCCGTTTTATCATACGACCCGACCCGCATGACAATGTAACTAAAAATCAAATTAACCATGTTATTAATCAATAATAATCATAGGTTCAATGTGTATACAATTAACTAATTAAGATCTAAAGGTATAGTATAACTAACATTATTTGGACTATGTTATTATTTATTGGTTTAATGTCCAATATCCAATGCCCAATTAAAAAATAATAACAATAATCATAGGTTCAATGTGTGTACAATTAACTAATTAAAATCTAAGGGTATAGTATACTAACATTATAATTTATATGGACTATGTTATTATTTATAGGTTTAATGTCCAATGCCCAATTAAAAAATAATAACAATAATCATAGGTTCAATGTGAGTAAAATTAATAATTAAAATCTAAGGGTATAATATAACTAACATTATATGGACTATGTTATTATTTATAGGTTTAATGTCCAATATTGTCCAATGCCCAATTCAAAAAAATAATAATAATAATCATAGGGTTAATGTGTGTACAATTAACTAATTAAGATCTAAGGGTATAGTATAACTAACATTATAATTTATATGGACTATGTTATTATTTATAGGTTTAATGTCCAATGCCCAATTAAAAAATAATAACAATAATCATACGTTCAATGTGTGTACAATTAACTAATTAAAATTTAAGGGTATAGTATAACTAACATTATATGGACTATGTTATTATTTATAGGTTTAATGTCCAATGCCCAATTCAAAAATAATAACAATAATCATAGGTTCAATGTGTGTACAATTAACTAATTAAGATATAAGGTTATAGTATAACTAACATTATATGAACTATGTTATTATTTATAGGTTTAATGTCCAATGCCCAATTCAAAAATAATAACAATAATCATAGGTTCAATGTGTGTACAATTAACTAATTAAGATATAAGGTTATAGTATAACTAACATTATATGAACTATGTTATTATTTATAGGTTTAATGTCCAATGCCCAATTCCCAATTCAAAAATAATAATAATAATCATAGCCTTCATAGGTTCAATGTGTGCACAATTAACTAATTAAGTAGTGTTTAAATTTGTTAACTAATGTCTAATGGTATTGCAAAATAAATGCCAATAATGCTATAAACCCTATAAACTAAAACAACAAATTCCAAAGTCCAAACACACGTTTTTCATAAAAAAAAAAAAACCAAACACACGTTTAGAGTTTTTTTAGGGTACTATTGAGTAACAACTTATTAATTGAAATAAACGGTTGTGATTGAATTGATTGAAATTTTATTAAAGATCAACAGTTTAGATCATTTATAGGAAAACAGAGAGGTGAGCTCATCTATAATTGTGCACACGGTAGAATTATTATTATTTTTTTAATTTTGAAAAAATAAAACGTTTATATAGATTGATTGTAGCCATCCAATTAATTTTGATTAATCAATAGCCGTTCGATCGTATAAGTGGACGACAGTTGTAAACCACCCCCACAAAGATAGTTATCTAGTACACTGTATCACACTATAAGCGGATTAATCGCACGGTCTTAACTTTAATCAAATTAATAAGATCAGAATCAACAGTAAAAAACAATTCATGCGCCAAAAGGAAACCGGGTTCAATGAGTCATGCCACAGAGAATAATTTTTGGCTTCACGTATTTGCACGCAGCACACGCAAAACGAGACTGACATGCCTTGATACTTTAGCAATAGTTTAGGGCCGTCCGTTGTTTTAAGATTAAACTTCAGCTGTTGGATTGAGAAAATGGAAGATAGCTGTAAACCAATCGCCGAGTGATTATTATATGGTGCTCTGAAATACACATGAGCTCATTAATCTAAAATCAGTTTTTAAATCAATTTGAGAATAAACGGTCCAGATGAAATCAATATACATCGAACCAGATTCACGAAATCACATACGCGCTGCATAATTATCTTGTCTCGTTTCTTCACGTAAGCACGAGAAACGAGACTGACAAGTCTGAGTTCAATTTCAGCCGTCCAATTTTTTGTGATTAAACTTCAGTTGTTTGATCAATCTAATGGAAGACAGTTGTAAACCACGCCCAATCGGAGAGTGATCTGGTGTTCTGCGAAACACAGTAAGCTTGCTAGAATTAACTGATTGAATGGCTGAAATCAATTTAAAAATTTAATCTATATAATCTAAGGCCTATCTGAAAGGGTTACACAAGATTTCATTAGACACAACCGTATTGGATCAAAAACTTATAAACACATAAGTGGGACACGCGGCACGTTAGGAAAAATTGACAAAGATTGGATAAAATCCAATCGTTCATTACTAAAAGTGATATCTGATCCAATGGTTGGGGCTCGTTTGAGACAAAATTAACCAAAAAAACCCTAATAAGAACTCTTCTCTCGCTCACTCAGTCAGTCGCTCCCACTTGCTCACTTTGTTCTCACTTCTCTCCATTTTAGTTAGGGTTCTAACCAGGCTAACCAGAGTCCACATAGGCCAAAGCTAGAAACGATTGAATCGAACAAAGAGAGAAGGGATTCATGTTGAATCCATTCTCTCTTCGTTTGAACTCATTACCCATTTCCCATTCCATTCCGACCAAGAGTCTACCTAAGTGCCTATTGCCTAGGGTTTAGCCTGTGAGACAGAGAGGGAGAGGGAAATGAAATGAAATGAAACGATCTAGTTTCATTTCTGATTCGCAATGGGGACTGTGAAGTGTCAAGCGAGCATTCAATGCTTCTCAGTGTAGTTGGTTGAATACTTGAGTGCACGCAATAAGTCCTTATCCTCCTTCCCTACAACCCGTTCATTTCAGATCCTCAATCGAGCCATTGATGGATCATATGATATCCATCCAATGGCTTCCTAACCACTCGTACAAGTTTTGTGAGAGAAACTCTCTTGATCTATTGCATGACTCACTACTATTTCGAACCAGAAGAGTTCTCCTAGCCCGTCCAATCTTGCGTGCCTAATCCTAATTTTCTTATCTTGTTTACATTGTTTATTTGATTATTTGTGTTTTTTCGATTGTTCTGTGACATTTTTGGTTGTGGTGTGGAAGAGACAAAGATGATTGTTCTTGATCTGACTGTGACGGAAATGGAAATCGAGTACTGGGTTATCAAGTACTCGATTGCCATTTTTTTTATTCATTCCCAAATCTCCCCATGATCCATCCCCCCTTATATACTCGAGTGTATGATGTATCATGTATGCAAGACTTGCTTGCAAGTTACTCGAGTTGTTTGAACTTGTTTGCTCCTGCTTGGTAACAAGATTCGAATCAGAAAACATTCTGACTTCTGAAGAACCTCTTCTGCCTTTAAGTTAGGGTTTTTTTTTTCTAATTTTTAGTATTCTTCATTTATTCCATTATGTTTTACTTTTTTGGTTGTTTGATAATGTACTAACTAGTAACTAATGTTGCTAAGTTTCATCATTTCAGAGAGTTTGGTAGCACTTAATTTGCAAGCTACAATAGTCTGATTGTTTGAACTTTGAAGTTCTTGTTACAAATATAGATAGAATTGCTATGTTAGCCTTGTTAGAATTATGATTCTAATTCTGTTAACATAGTCCATTTTTGCTATGTTAAAATGATTATGATTTTGTTAACATTTTTGTTATGTTAAAATGTTTGCTATGTTTATCTATGATTCTGATTTTTTTAAATGAATTTATTATAATTATTTGCTATGTTACCATGTTTGCTATGTTAAAATGATTCTGAGTCTGTTAACATTTCTATTATATTAAAATGTTTGCTATGTCTATCTATGATTCTGATTTTTTTTAAAATGAATTGATTATAATTATTTGCTATGTTAGAACTTAGAACTCATGATTCTATTTTAAGTTAATATTTGCTCTCTGATTGCTTATTCTATTATTTTATTTATCGAGCTTTAAAATTTATCAAATTATTAACAATTATGGAGAATACATTTCAACTCAGTGAAATCAATGATGGTGATTTGGGTGATGATTCACTTATTGTTGACTTTAGTCCTGGATCAAGTGTGTCTGCTAGCACTAAATGCACACCAGATGAACATGTTAATCTGGTTTCTCCTGTTGTTGTTGAATTTGGGGATGGAGATGTTGTTCAATCTGGGGTTAGGGCTGGGTCTGGGTTTGGGTATGGGGTAAGGGTTGGGGTTGGGGTGAAGGTAGGTCAGCAGCTTTCCAAAAGAAGGAAAGACAAAAGACTTCCAAAGTCTGGAATGAATTTTCTTCTATTACAATAAATGGTGTAAGAAAATCCTAGTGTAATTGGTGTAAGAGGTTGTTTTCTATAGGGAAATATAGTACTACATCCACCCTTAGTAGGCATTTAACTTCTTGTGTGAGGTTTGTGGAAAGAAATAGCCTTGAAAAGCAAAAAAAAAACTTTATCATTTGAACCTAGTGATGACAATAATGGTTTTGGGACCTTGACAAACTTTACTTTCAATGAGAAGAGAGTTAGAGAACTTGCTGCCCATATGGTATTTCTACATGAGTATCCCTTTAAAATGATGGAGCATAAACTTTTTAACAAGTTCATAAAGGCTTGCATACCATACTGGAAAAAAAATTAGCTGTGCCACTGTAAAAAAATGATTGCATTGCCACTTATAACATTGAGAAGAAAAAATTGAAAACACTTCTAAGTGGGATTGATAGGGTAAACATAACAATTGATATATGGACATCCTCCTAAAGAGTTTCATATATGGTGGTTATTTGTCATTTTGTGGATTCTAATTAGCTCATCCAAAAGAGGATTTTAAATTTTTGTAATGTACCTCCTCCACATTCGGGTGTTGTTATTGCTGATGCCTTGAGACAAAGTTTTACTGAATGAGATATTTTGAAAAAAGTATTTACAATAACTATAGATAATACAAGCGTTAATGCTTCTGCCATTGACATTTTGAAAGATGATTTTGAGTTGAGTGGTAGTTTGCCTATTGGAGGGCTTTTGTTTCATGTTAGGTGCTGTGCTCATATTACAAATTTGTTGGTGCAAACAGGGCTTGCAGAAATTGGGAAAATAATAGATACTGTTAGGCAGGGGATTAAATATATAGTGGTTTATGAGAGGTGGTTGAATGTATTTTCTGATATAGCAAAGCGTTTGGACTTCGGTTGTAATAAACTTATTTTAGATGTTCCTACCCGATGGAATAGCACCTACTTGATGTTGCAGAATGCAATTAGGTTCAGGGAAGTGTTTCCTAGATACCATAGAGTATAGCAGGCTTTTCTGTGGATGGTAACTCCTGAACAGTGGGATAGGGTTGAGAATGTGAATCAAGTTTTAGGAGTTTTTAATGATGTGACCAATGTTGTTTCTGGAAGTGACTACCCTACATCCAATCTGTTTATACTTGAGGTGTGGAGAATGAAAGAAATTTTGGATACTAAGGTTGCAGATAGGAATGAATATATAAGATTAATGGCAGCTAAAATAAGTGATAAATTTGATAAGTATTTGGGTGAATCTAATATGTTGATGGCCTTAGCTGCTGTGTTGGATCCTAGATACAAAATGAAGTTGATCTGTTTCTGTTTTCCTATCATTTATCCATTTGATACTACTGGTGAACGCATTAAGGGTGTGCTGAATGTTTTGAAAGAGTTGTATGAGGTTTATGTTACTGCCTATAATTCATCTATCATTCAACAACAAGCAGCTGCTAAAGTAAGTGCTATTACTTCAATGGCTTCTGTTATAGAGGTAGTTCCTAGTGGTAGATCACGGTTTGGGCAACATATTAGAAGCAGCGACATCATTCGGCCCATAAAAACTTATTTGGATATTTATCTTGAAAAAGATGTATTCATTTCTAATAGTGAGAATGATGAAGATAGTAATGCAAACTTTGACACTTTGGATTGGTGGAAATCCAATGCCTTAAAGTACCACATCCTATTTAAGATGGCACAGGATATATTAGCTGTTCCAATCAGTACAGTTGCTTCATAATCATCTTTTAGTGCTGATGGTAGAGTTATTAAACCCCATAGAGTATCATTATCAACTGATACTATTCAGATGCTCCTATATGGTTCAGATTGGGTTAGAGCACTTCATGGCATTAAGAATAAATCTCGAACACCTGTAAGTTGCTTTATGATTATGTTATTTTATTTATTTCTAAGCTCTTTTTTACTTATAATTTCACCTTATTAACTTTGTGTTTGTGTTTGTGTTTGTAGAAAATGGTGGAAGTGGAATTGCCAAATTTGCTGTGAATGCTGTTTGCTCATTTCTGTGAGGGATTCTCTTAAAAAACTAAATCTATTTACTGTTTTCCTTTGCTAATTAAATATGTAATTTGAATGTCACATTATATTTTGATGTTATGTTCTGTATTAATTATTATACCTTTGTTGGCTTTGTTGGAACTTGGAATATTGGACATTTGGACAACCTGTTTTAAGCTTTATTATAAGTTATAACTGCATGGAGACTTGGAATTGAGGTAATATACTTTGTTCACTTTTTCAGTTTTCTTTTGTTGTTTTCAAGTTGATCTACATTACATATATTGGTTTTTCACTTTTTCTTATGTGTGTTTAGGTTTTAGGCTGTTTAGGCTGTTTAGCTATCTAGTTGTAGTATTAGTCTATTAGCCTATATCATGTACCAACTTGTGTTTATTCTACCCTCCCATTGTTTTTGCAGATCTATTTTTTGAATAATCATTAAAAGGTCCATGTGAAATTTTTAATTACCAAATCTTAAGTGATAATTCTCCATTGATATCTTGCAAGGAAGTTAATAACATCTAACAATTTTATTTTTTTTTCCATTGAATGCAGTGACTGTGTGGGCTTGTGGCAACTATGGCAGTGTAATTTAGTTGCATTTTTCTCATTGGTCTAATCTTTTATCTCTTTTTTAATTTAATTATATTAACTTGTTCATGTAGCTAATTTTAAATCATTGAGCCCGAAGCTCTTTTTTACTTATAATTTCACCTTGTTACTTGTGTTTGTGTTTGTAGAAAATGGTGGTAGTGGAATTACCTAAGTTGCTATAAATGTTGTTTTCTCATTTTTGTGACGGATTCTCTAAAAAAATTGATTATGTTTACTGTTTTCATTTGCTTATTAAATATGTACCAACTTGTGCTCATTCTGCTCTCCCATTGTTTTTGCAAATTTGGTTTTTGAATAATCATTAAAGGGTCTATGTGAATTTTTTATTTACCAAATCTTAAGTGATAATTCTCCCTTGACATCTTGCAAGGGAGTTAAAAACATCTAACAATTTTTTTCCGTTGAATGCAGTGACTATGTGGGCCTGTGGCAACTAGGGCAGTGTAATTTAGTTGCATTTTTCTCATTGGTATAATCTTTTATCTCTTTTTGAATATGATTATATTAACTTGTTCATGTAACTAATTTTAAATCATTGAATGTAGAGACTCAGAGAGCCAATTTGTGGCAACTGGCAACTATAAGTGGGAACCAAAATTGATGTATTTTGTTTTAAGTAATCTTGCTATTCATAGGTTCATTTTTTTGAGTTTGCTTGTAATCTCTATTATTGGTTCATTTTGAGTTTCCTTGTAAAGTTGTAATCTCTATTATAGGTTCATTTTTTTGAGTTTGCTTATAATCTCTATTATTGGTTCATTTTTTTGAGTTTCCTTGTAAATTGTAATCTTTATTATTGATTCATTATGAGTTTGCTTATAATCTCTATTACAGGTTTACTTTGAGTTTGCTTGTAATCTCTATTATTAGTTCATTTTGAGTTTCCTTGTAAAGTTGTAATCTCTATTATAGGTTTATTTTTTTGAGTTTGCTTGTAATCTCTATTATTGGTTCATTTTTTTGAGTTTCCTTGTAAATTGTAATTTCTATTATTGGTTCATTTTGAGTTTGCTTGTAATCTCAATTGCAAGTTCACTTTGAGTTTGCTTGTATCTATTATAGGTTCATTTTCAATTTGCTTGTAATCTCTATTATATGTTTATTTTCAATTTGCTTGTAATCTCTATTTAAGATTCATTTTCAATTTATTTTGTAATCTCTAGTGTTCATTTTCAATTTGCTAGGTAATCTCTATTATATGTATAGCTTCATTTCCAATTTGCTTATAGTTTGTCACAATGCTTGCTGATGTTGATACAATTATATTAAATTTTTCTGATGAATATTGAATGTATTGTTTTTCTTCACTAATTTGTGATTTTAAGTTTTACTCTTTTTTTATTATTATTAAACGAGCCTTAAACGTGCTGAGCCACAAATTTAAGGCTCGTGTGGCCCGTTAACCGGGATCAGGCTCGGGCTCGAAAAATTTGCCTAGAAATTATCTTCTCATTTTCGAGCTCGAGTCGAGTCAAGCCACTCGAGTACTTGACTCGGCTTGAATTTCCCATTCTAGTGAGCTGAAGCTCGATCCCGAGCCAATGCAATTGCCCAATGAGCCGAGTTCGTGCAATGGTTTTCTAGCTCGACTCAAACTTGAGACTAGCTCAATTATATTTCCTCTGTAATGAGCCGACCCAGTATTGGCAAAGCTCGATTCAGCTTGGCTCATTTATAGCCCTAGTTTTACTCATTCTAAAGACACATGCTTATTTAACAAATTGAATTAAAAAATTAGGAAAAATTTCACAAAAGTCTTATGAACTTTTACGTGTTTTGAAAAGACCCTTATAAAATTAAAAAACTCTCAATTTCACCAATTCAAACTTGTAACTTAATGCAATCGACCTAATTTGTGGAATTCCCTTAGGAATTCCAATTTATGGAATTCAAATCCAGGCCGTCCATTTTTATCTAGTGACCATTGTCCTGCTACGTGTTCCGTTAATAATAAAATAATATTTAAATTTTTTTAAAAAATAATAAAACAAGGCCACCCCATTTTTGCTAAGGGGTGGATCCCCAAGGGCCATTGTAGTGCAACAGCCGGTTGCTCATCATCATTACAAAAATTTTATCCAAAAATTTATAACCCAATTTGAATGAAAACCTTATAAATAACAACATTATAAAATAGAAAGAAAAAAAAAAATTGCTATTGTGGTCCATGGAGAGCATAAAATAATGATGGTCATACATGTGAGATAATCAATGCAAGATGAAAAGGAAACACAAAAAATATTATCCATCTTCAACCTATTCTGACCAACCCACAACAATAATTAGATTCTTATAATCCATCAGCAACATCCAAAATCTTCCACCCCTACAAATTATATTCATATATAATATATTATTAGAATAAAAAAAATAGTGTTTATGAGAGAAGTTTAGCTAACTGGTGGGAGGTGGAACCAAAGCTAAGCCAAAAAAAAAAAACCTTTTTTTTTTTTAATTGAATTCTATCTCTAACTTCTCTTCAGGTCAACTACTCAACTATTTATTAAACTAGAGAATGTTAAGTGATCTGTTTTAGGAAGACTTTTCTGAGTTAGGTTTTATTCTTTTATAAATATATAGTTAATCAACTTGGATTTGTGGCTCTGATTTAAGGACACGATTCAGTCTATTAAATTAATATGTAATTAAAATGGACGTAATTTTTAAATGCATTTTAAACATTAGTATGTCTTTCAAGTTCAACTCAATTTAAAAGAAAAATTACATTGTTAATTTAATGAATAATACTAAAAATCACGTTTTTATTACAATTTGTTGATACAATAGTGCCAATTGGGTTTCTGTAATTTAATTATCACATCCATTTGTTTGATTTAATTTTTTTTTTATTTTTAAAAAAGGATAAAATCCAATAGTTGTCGTGGTGGACCATGGCATCTTCTAACGTTATAATTGTTTTTCTTGGTCCAGCATATGATTGTCTTGCACTTGCAGTCTGTATTTGTCTTATTCATGATCTCCTCAATGGAGTGTAATTTAACAGTGAATTTTTTTATAAAAAAAAATTGCATGTTGTTTAATTTCCATTTTCCACCTTAATTTTGGTTTAACTAAATCTTATAATCTTATTCCAATGATTAAAAAGATTAGGAAAATCATTTTCGTCTCAAATTATGCACAAATTTTAAATTTGGTTCATATTTTTACTATGCTGATTAATTTTCAGCAGGTTAAAAAGAAAATCCATCACCATCAGTCGCCCAATTTAGCAATATTTGATTAATCAGTAGGCCATCCATATTCCATGGACACTAGATGGCGCTGATAAGATAAGCCACAGCCACATGAATTTTGTATATGCCTGGACGAGACAATGATGAAAGTGATAGAGCTTCAAAAAGAAACAAGCAAAAAAACTAAATGGATGATTTTTTAATGATTTTTTTAATTAATTTTAAAGCATTTTGTTTTAGACAATGAGTAACTAATTCAAAGACCGATTAAGACTGATATGTCAGTATTGTCGGATAAAAACTATAAAGATATGATTTCTTATAATATTAACATGACAATCTCGACCAAGTCTAATGAAAGGTCGGGCCACCCATAAGACTCGTTCCACCATCTAAGCCATCCTATCCACCCATTACTTCTCTCCATCCACCGGAAAAAGAAACACATAACAAGATTTTGAGAGAGAAAATAAGACAAAGTGAAAAACAGATCCCACAACAAATAGGAGAGAGATTATTAAAAAAAAAAAAATCTTATTTTGACCTTTAGGTGCGCCTGATATATATATATATATATATTTTGTTCTCCTATTTATTTATTGAAATTATTAATTAATTATCGCTTTCTTAATCGGCTGTGAAGAATGGTTCTTCACTTCTTTGTTGTCTCACGTTGTGATACTAACCCCTGCTTATTACAGTTATTACGAGAGTAAATTAATAATTATTGAAGGCTGGCAAAATATCAAATCTGTCCCTCTCCCTCAGGACGTTATAAACAGCCATCGCAGATCGTGAGGCATCCTATGCCTTTTCTCTTTTTTTTTTTCTCGGTAATAACAAACACGGACAAAAAAAACGTATTTTCTCAATTCTCTCGGAGGACTACTTTTGATATTTTCAAAAAGAACAAAATTCATGCCGAAGGAATCGCATTTACTCTCGTAGATCTGATTCATTACGATCATCACCATTCCTCTCGCCTTAATTTCACCTTCCTCCATCGCCGAAATCATTCTTCTCTCTTCATTTTTGTTGAACAGAGAAGAATTTGGACGATTCCTGTTTTCTTTTTTCCCGAGAAAATTCAGATCCATATGTGCTCACCGGTTGTCATTTATTGTTGTTCTTATTATTTCTCTCATTTATTGGATTTTAATATTTGATAGAAATTTGTCTGCGAGCATGGAAGGAGGTGCGCGGAGGCTAACGCTGTGGGATCAGATGTCCGCGGTGGACGGCGGTGGCGCGCGGGAGGCGCTATCCGGCTTGACTCTCAACGACGTGCTGAGAAGCACGGCCGAGAAGCGAGCCGCGGCAGCGGCAGCGGCGGCGGCGGCTTTACCAGCTCCTCCAGCGCCTCAGCTGAGCAATCGGACCCTCCTGGACGTGATCCGAGAGCAGGACCAGAACACCAGGTCGTCCTTTAAAAATCTCCTTGAGAGCCACCATGACCATGACCATGACCACAACCACAATGGCAGGGATAAGAAGGCTTGGAAGAGCTTCAAGGAAAAACTCCGTCTCAAGCGCGCCGGGGCTGCTTGGACCTCGTCCGTCCCTATCCCGGCCTCGGATATCCCTATTCAGAATAGTAATATTAGGGATAATAATAGTAGGTTGCTTTCGCTTTCTAGGGGCAACTCGGTCCGGTTCCAGTACTCGGCCGAGCCGACTCAGTCAGAGGAGGATCCGAGTTGTTCCTCGTCGTCCTCAGGTCCGGGTTTCAGGCCGCAGATCACGCGCCGGAGCTCAACCCGGTTCGGGCAGTTATTGGCTTCGATTCCGTCCGAGTCAACTCAGGACGGCGATTCTGACAACTCAGACGCGGCTCCTTCGCGGGTTCCTAGTCTCAGACCACAAATCTCGCGCCACAACTCCACGCGCTTCCTATCGACTCAGCGCCAGAACTCAATGTACAACAGGGACGCCATTGACGACGACGACGAAGACGAAGACGGGGAGGAAGCAAGATCTCCGCATACGCGCCAACTAGCGGCAGTATTGGCGGAGGAGAGATCGCTTTCAGCGCGTGAAGCCGTGGCCGCGCAGGAAGCGGCTGAGGCGGCAGCGGCAGCGGAGAGAGAAGGTACGACTGAAGATATGGTGGAAACGGAGGGGTCGGCGCCGGCGCCGGTGCCGGTGGTGAGGATGTCGTTGATGGACCTGATGGACTATAACATGGCCGACGAGGATGAAGACGAGGAGGCTGAAGAAGAGGAGGAGGAGGAGGTGGTGGTGGAGGTCGGAGGAGGAGGAGCGGAGCACAACTGCTGCGTGTGCATGGTGCGGCATAAAGGTGCGGCGTTTATCCCTTGTGGCCACACTTTCTGCAGGCTGTGTTCCCGGGAGCTCATGGTCTGTAGGGGTAACTGCCCTCTCTGCAACCGTTTCATCTTGGAAATCCTTGACATTTTCTAATCTTTCCATTTTTTGACATCCTTTTAATTATATTCATAATTCCACATTTTGCATACAATTTTTTTTAGATTACTCTGCTAGTGTCGTGAGAAGTGCAAATCTCGAATTTCTTCTTTCTATTTTTGATATATGGTTCAGAATTTGTTTGTTTCTATTGGTTCAAATGGGATAGTTCTAATGATTTATTTGCATTGACATCTTAGCAATTTGCTGTCCAAATGTTCAGTTAGGCAATAATTATCAAAAGTCTATATAAAATTTACTTGTCCCAAATAAATTTTGGGCCTAATCATATAGGTTTGCATAATTAATGTCTAAATTACGAGTAATGTTACAAATCCGTCTTGTGATCCTCTAAAGATGATGTAACTTTTAAAATCACTATTCGATCAAAACTCAATATTAGTCAAGCACAAGTCGACAATATTGAATTTTGATCAAATAGTAATTTTAAAAGGTCATCTCATTTTTTAGGAACATAAGATGAACTTATAGAATTATTCCTAAATCTCTCAATCCGACAATTCTAAAAACAAAATGAGAATAAATGCCAAATGAATGATCCGATCCAATCAATGCACAACTAATGGACTTCCTATTGATATGAACTTCCGTAACCACAAAACAAATTACATCAAGAAATTTATTTTCATATCGTCAAGCTACACCTTGATCGTAATTAATTGGGATGAATTTAGACTTTAGAGTCATCAATCAACATTTCTCTTCCCTTTTCGGCTTTTCCCCTCCTTCAGTCCTATGTACAATACACTAACCACTAGAGACGTATATATTATTATAATTGAAAAAATTATACTTATTCCCATGAACTAAAAAATCATTTCTTAGTTTCCAAACTACCATTTATGACACTTCAATCCATATACTACCATTTTCTTCCAGTTGTTACCCCGTACCCCAATTAGCGTTTGGCATTTTAAAAAGGACGAAGAATACCGCGTGTGACCCACACATGGCTTTTTAAAAAAAAAAACTAAAAATACTCCAATTTTTTAAGTCAAATGTTGTATTTGTCTATTTGACCTCCTAAAAACAGATTTAAACCTATATATATATATATATATATATAAAGATAGGAGTTGAGGGGGTGGTTCAGTTGCTTCAAAAATCAATTGTGGAAGGCCAAAACGCTCAATGTTGTAAGAGTTATTCGACCACTTGATTTTCGAGATTACCCACTTTTAAGTATTGTTCTCTCCTCTCAACACTATTCATTTCATTTTTTTAAAAAAATCAACATCAGAATATTATAACTTTTTATATAACATCATTTACTTTTTACTATTACTTAAATAAAAAAATTATTATAAAACATTTTTTTCCACTTTTTAATATAAATAACACTATATATCACATCAGCTACAGCGTCAGAATGGAAGGGGTGGAAAGTGTGTAACAACAAGGCCTTTGGTACCTTTACCCATTGTTTTCTTTTTGAAGGGTGATTTGGACGTTTTAAGTAAAAAAATTTGCATGTGGTCAAACACTACAAAGAGTGCCAATTGAAAGGAAATTGTAGTTTAGAGGACAATCTGCAAATGGCCTATCAATGGAAGTAGAGTAAGTGTAATTTCCCCTTATAGTTTATAATAACTTTTTTATAATACAACAGTAGCTTGCTAACAACTAAATATTTACCGTCTAAAATACAGCAAAGCATTGTAAGCATCTTTCAAGTGTAATCACTTGTACAAGGGGAAGAACCCTTCAGGCTTCAACAAATACAAGATGCCGCCCCATCCTATACTTTTTACCAATCTATTATCTTTTAGTTCTTGGCTTTCCCATAATTTACACACAAGGTTACAAAATCAGAAGTCGGTTTTATATTTTGATATTTTCATTGATGGGGAATTTGCTAGCAATGCAGTTAAGCAGCTGCAAACCAATGAGTAGTTGTCTTTGGAGGAGCATGACATAAATTAGGCTGCCTTACTATGTAGATTTGATCCCCAACTTTACTGTAAGAGTCCTGATTTCGGTGCCATGTCCACAGGGCCCAAGTTTCATTCTTCACCTGCAACTCGAATGTTGAAACCCTAATTGGTCAGATTCTACTTTCAAGGGTGACTCTGCGGTATAGTTTGAAGATGGTTGTGAAGCTTGGAGAAAGCGAGAGAGAGAGAGAGAGAGAGAGAGTACCTCTAGGATCCCATGGCCGAAGCTACTTTCTCTTAAGGCACTGTATTCAGGTTGCCGGTCCCAACAGAACTTGCCGGCTGCCGGACCTGATGTAAAATTTGTGGCGCAAAAGCCGCCGATGTACTGGTCTGGAGTAGTCAACGGGTCTGGACAGTTGCCGGGATCGTCAGCATGTTCAACCGCCATCTTTTCTCGATTACCCCCATCTCCAACTGTAATATATACAGGACCACATGGATCTAATTTGTAGTTATATACTCGATTTGACCTCTCATAAGCATGGACCTGGTAATTATTTTATGTAAGTAATTTGCAGTACACTAGAAAACAATAAATCCTCAAGTATATATATATAAAATAATAAATAAATAAATAAAATCATGATATGAATTCATTCAATTAGGGCTGCAAATAAGCCAAGCAGCACTCAAGCTTGGTTTGCTAAAAATTATACAAGCTCAAGTTCAAATCGAGCTCATTTCAAGCTTCAAAACCTGAGCGAGTTTAGCACGATGTTAGCTTGTCGAGCTCCAGGGAGCTTAACAATGGCATAAACTTTTAAAAGTCCAAAAGTTATAACCACTTGATCATCAAAAAGTCTTGATATAGTAACAACCCTTGAACCAAAAAGGAAAGGAATCCACTAACATTGCAGGCCTAGACATCAAAAGTTGGAACTAGCATCAAGCTTGTTTGTGAGCTTTTACACAGGTCTTGTTTATGGACTAGCTCACAAACTTTGTTTCCAAGCCTCAATAAGCCGAGCCTTTTGTTGCTCAAGCTTGACTCGTTTGGTAAACAAGCCTTAAAATAGGACTTAAGCTGGTTTATGCTTAGTTAATAAACAAACAATTATAAGCTGAGTTTCAAGCTGCACATGAACGGCTTGGCTCACTCATGGCCCAATTCATTGTTCATCAATAATAATGACCATACTGTGACAAACATGCATAGTATCAAGAACCAGTTAGCGTGGAAATGCTTGGTCCAATACAATTCAAGGACACTGCGATACCAAAAAGATATGCAATCATCCCTACTTATTCATGGCAGTTCAAAAGATATAGCCTATTTCATCGCGTGTAGTGCCATTTTAGCATTTAAGAATCTGATGCCTTTTTATTGCCAACTATCAATGTCAGCAAAGATCCATTCTAAGTGACAGTAGTGTTATCCCTAGAAATATTATGATAATAAAAAAAACCCTTCCATCCACTTTTATAGGCATGACTAAATATAGATTCCTTTTTAAACTATAAAAAGGGAATATAAGAAGGATGGCCATCATCACTTACATGTCCATTAAAGACTATGTCAACACCATAAGAGTAAAGCAAGTCTTCCATTGCCACCCTCATACATTCTACCTCTCTATAATGAGCATTATAAGAATTGTACCAAGGTGGGTGCCAGGCAGCTACTAGCCATGGAGTTATCGATCTATCAACATTAGCCAAGTCTCTCTCTAGCCACTTGTATTGATCCGCTGTCAATAGACATCAGGCCTAATCAAGAAGATGCTCAAACCAAAAAGAGAAAAGTAGTAATATGAAATGATCACATGCTTCATATAGGACCAACAAATACGCAAGTAATTCAAAACCATGTGACTCCTTAATTAGATTTATTTTCCAAATATAGTCAAACTGTAATAGATGACCTCTTAAGATTTCTTAAAATGATGGAATACAAAACCATGCCGGCAGATACTTGCTGCATCATATCCTAAAACAATAACATGGAACAAGCTTGTGCCACCCATGCAATGCCCATTCACATATCCTTTTATTTTGTGCACATAAAAGGAGAGGACATACTACCTGTTTTATTGTACGCAATATAGGCCCCAAGCATGATAAAATGTATCCCACCAGCATTAAAGGAGTAATAGAATGTGGATGAAGATCCACTTTCTTCAGATGGGAATGCAAACCGAGAACTATAAGCTGCAAATGTCAAGTTTCCAGCCTGTTCTTCTATCTCATGGTTCCCTTCTACCACCATTATTGGAACTTTAGACACTAAATTCTGCATAAACCTGTAAAGAAATGTCTGGTGACAATGAGATAAGCAGCAAACGCATATTATGAAAGGGTTTTAATATCCTTTTCACATACTTCAAGAAAAGAAAGAGATAGGAAAAAAATGTTGGAAGTGTCACCTTCCCCAGTAATCCCAACGAGGCTGATAGGTCTCATGTATTGGAGTATGTGGAAATGAGCAAGAGTAACAGTCAGATCCAGTTCCATTTGTGAGGTATAGATTTGCATAAGTAACATCACCAACCAATAAAACAAGATCAGGTTTATTACTAATCATGTGACCGACGGTGGTAGTTGTATTATATGTAAGACCAAGATCTCCAATAACTGCTATTCTGTCTGGATAGTTCTTTGGACTGGAAATTGGCATAGTCTTGAAGGAGAAGATTTTACTCATGGCTGGTATAGAGGGATCTCCACATCGATAATAGTACAGTGTGTTTGGGGTCAACCCTGCAAATTATACACATGAAAAATTCAACAAGGTCAAAATGAATTGAAATATAATATTCCATTGGTTGATCTGTTTCACCATCACAAACATATTTCTTGGGTTCAACTAAATGCTTCTTCAGCAAAAGCTAATAGGCCAGGAAGACTATCAAGTCATTGACATTATTGTTCTTGATGAACAATGAAGTAAATGACTCCAACTCGTTTCTGAACTCTTCCATAAATTAGAAGATATGCAAACCCACAACCGTAACTCAAGAATTCAAAAAACTCCAGCTACAGAGTCCCCTTAAGATAAATGAAACACTGTATTCATCTCCACTAATTTCCTCCTTCATATTTTCCACACTTTTACAGGATCAAATTACCCGAGTACCACTCTAATGTCATTTCCTGTTATCCCTTCTAGAAAATATATTGTCATCATTCTGCAAGTAAAGAAACAAGAAAATTTCCTTTTATTAGAGGAAATGTTTGGCATTATTGAAACAGACAAGTTTTCTTTGGCTCATTGACCACTTAAAAATTTCAAGGATCAAAATTATAGTTTAGATTTTATAAAGTTTCAATTTCATCCTTGAAAATTTTTAGGTGGAGAAATATAGTCCTTCCCATCCAAATTGATAACACCACCCTCAAATAAATTGATGGTGTGGCCTGTCTCAATATTTGCCAAATCATCAATTTTTGTAATGCTGACACCAATTTGGATGGAAGGGCTAATTCCTCAAAACTTATAAAAGGATAAAAGGATGAAATTGGAACTTTTTGAAATTTAAGGAATAAAAACCTATCCCATATTTCGTGGACCAAAAGTATAGTTTAACCTTCAAAAAAAGAAAAAGGAACCATACCTTTTCATAGCGAAAACTTAGCTAATATTATCATCTTTGACTTCGAGAATAAGTACCAACCAAGTCAAGGTGAAAAATGGGGTTCATGGGGTTGGCTAAAAGGGGGAGAGAGGAGAGCTTTTGAGTTAACTTTTACGATCTCTATAAAAATTCATTTTCACAATAGGGGTTAGGATAGTTTTCATCTTTCTTATCTGCATAGTTTTTTTTAATTTTGTTTTTAAAGACTTACATAAAAGTTGAAAAGAAAAATAAAGACATTTTTATGAAACATCAATTTGTTAAAAAATTTGAAAATTAAAAATGCCTAGATCTTTGTCATTGATCCATTTTTGTAACTCATTCAAAAGTAAACTTAACCATGTAATCATATAAAAAGGTAGGAAATGGACATATTATTACAAGAAATGAGGATAATACACTATAAGATGTAGAAATTTCTTTGTAGCTTTTAGTCATGACCATTAATTCACTAACAAATGCAAAGCCACCAAGGGAAAGAGGATCCTGACTTAATTCTTAAAAAAATTTCGACCACCTATCAATTATCATTATTATGATCTATACAACATATGTTCCCCTTATTTTAGCGTAACTATTGGTGTTTCATCTAGGCGTGGAAAAGGCAAGGCACAAGCGTCTTAGCAGTTGAGGGTCTTGGGCTTTGTTATCTCATGAGTTTTGGGGTTGTGGGCTTGATGGGTTGGTGGGTTGAGGGTGTTTTTGTTGTTGCTTGGGTTTTGGGCTCGTAAGAGCTCCTTGTATACTTAGGGGCGTAAGGCGCATTTTCAATAAACTTTTCATTACTTATATAAAAAAAAAAAACTATTTGTGTTACTTCGGACGGTGTCCTTTGTATAGTATTCCTCTGAGAACATTGTGAGCATTATCAGTTTATTATCAGAATTTATACAAAACTCAATTTTAGAAATCGCTAAGAAATTAAGCGAATGATCTACCAAGTTTTACTTCAAATTGGTGTAAGCCCTAGCAAATTTCAGACTTAAACAAAGAGCTAAGAAAAGAAGAAAAGAAAAGCACTTACTAACTAAAAGATATGTTGTCCAAAATGAATGGAACTTTGGAATATCAAATCCAAGTTATTCAGTGAAAATAATATTATACCGGTGAGACGAACATGATGGATGATTCCAGAAGTGTAATTTTGGAGACCTTCAAAAGGATAAAGCTGACTGTAAACAAGAGAATAGCCCGTGGCTTCATGCAACAATGGATACCTTATCTTGCCAAAACGAACAACACTCGAGACAGTTTTCGGGTCTAATGGCTTTATGTGGTAACCAATTTGTGATTCACCTGCAAAATCACATAACAATTCGCTCAAATTAAGCAACCGAATAACGAGATTACAATTAAGAATAGTTCTTCATATGGACAGCAAAACAAGAAACAATTTGAAGATACCCCATTTTACATCCTCAACGACAATGACTAAAAAGCTGTTCCTCAAAATAAATAACCACAATTTGCTCTTTGATTTCATTTCCTCAATAACAGGAATATTATAAGGAAAAGTAGTCCGAGTTAACAACCACTTTTCAAAATTCCCTCTGTTTTTTTTCCTTAGTAACCAAACAATTCATGAACCAAAAGAGAAATTTTAAAAAGAAAAAGACATGCACATAAAAAAGTCAACATAAGCAGATTCAAGAAAACCTATTGAGTCCTTGAAAAAAAAATGATCATTTAAAAAAAAAAAAATCGTAAGCTAAATTGCAGTAATCGGAAGAACCTGTGATCCAGGAGATCCAAACGGACTCGTAATTGGCGGAGAGCGAGACGGAAATCTGCTCGGGCTCGAAGCCTTTGACGCGGCGCTGAACCCTGGGGTCCGAGTCCGGCAAATCCACCGCGTTTCCACGCAGAGCGGCATCGAACGGCACCGTCACGGGCTCAAACGGACCGTCCAGAGTCGACGGAATCTTCGCCCCGCCGTCCACGGCGTTCAAAAGGAACCCCGTAATCGCGACGAGTGCGAGAACAAAAGGCCTCGGAAAAGCCATATAGATATATAAATTACTACCAGTGAATTTCCATTGAAACAGAGAGAGAGAGAGAGAGAGAGAAAGGGTTTGGGAAATTTTTTTTTCTAATATGTATATATTTTTATATATATATATATTATCCTTTTTGTTTTCTTTTCAAGCATGAAAGGAGGAGCCAAGACTGCCAAAGCCAGCTTCGACACCACCTTCGTGAACAGTTATTAGCCGTTGGGATAACCGAATTTGTGTGTGTCCTTTTGCTCACTATTTTGGAGCCTACAAAGTGTTGCTTCCCAGAGGCTCCGCTTCTGACAGCGACGCTGACGCATCTACGAACTACGGAACCGGAGATAAAAGAGAATGATTCGTGGGTTATTCCTATCACTTCCTCGTCTCTCTCTCTCTCGTCTCGTGGCTTATTCTTATGTGGTTCCATTTTACCCGCTTCACCTTTTTTTAAAAAACAAAAAATTCTTTCTTCAAATATCATTAAAGAATCTCAAACAGTAGTAACTATTATAATTAATTAAAAAATATAATTTTTTATTTTATTAATTACTTATTTTAAAATATTATTTTTTATTTTTTTATTATATTATTGTCAATACTTAATTAAAGAGAAAAAAAGTAATATTAAAAATAATGTTATATTAAATTAAAATTTAATCTAGTGCTACAGCAAATAGCTATTCACTATAACAGTTAAGGTATAAATTGTATAATAACTAATCCTAAGCTATTCTGTTTGAGTAAAAAAAATGGCCAATATAACTAAATATAGCTATTTTTCTTATTTTAGTTACACTGCTGGAGATGCTCATAGAAGATAAACAAAACTAATTTTTTTTTTTTTTTAAAAAAAAAAAGAATAAACAAGATGTGATACAACCACAATATAGACTCAACAAAAACCCAACTTATCTCCTATGTGTCATTTAAAAAATTAAAAAAAGAATAAAATTGAACCAAACTTTAATTTTTATTTTTATTTTTTAAATGACATGTAAAAGAGAAGTTTGGTCTTTATTGAGTTTATGATGTGACTTTAACATTTCTCAAAACTAAAACTAAGAGGGTTTGGCCACCCTAATTTTATTTATTTATTTATTTTTAATAAAATTTAAGGATATTTTAAAAAGTTAAATTAAAAAAAATTAAAAAAAAAAGAAAAGAAAGTCACGTGTGGTACATCACTATAATTCCATCCATGTTAAAATTTATTTGAAGGTAAAATGTATTTTTTTCCAAAAATTTTATCTACTAGTTTAAATGTGAACAGATATCAGTTTTTCTTCAATTTTGGCTCTAAAAAAGTCTTTTAACTTAGTCTATTAAATTCAAGGGCCAAATCAACCCTTAGCTTGGGGGAGCCGCCCCCAAGCCATAGGTTGGTCCCCATTTTTTATATTAAAAAAAAAATCCCCCCCCCCAAAACAAAACATTCTATTTTTGTCTTAATTAAATTGACATATATTCTTATAGTATTATCACATACTATAAGAACATATGTCAATTTAATAATTTGAATTGAAATAATTTTCTTCAAACCAGATTGACAAAAAACTATGGTCATATTATAAACTTTTGTGCTTATTATTAATTTTTTTTATAAAATATATTTTTAGTTGATTGTTTATGTTTTTAAATTTTACTTTATAGAGGAAAGGAACAAAGTGCTGGTAGGGAGGCCATATGGCCCTCTCGGTGGGATTGGTATGGCAAGTGTGATTCATATGGATTCGATGTGGTTATTTTATTTGATAAAATCAACGCCGTGGTAAATGTGATGTTCACCAACCAACAACCTCAACTCAAGCTTGAGAAAATAAATCTGGGTAACTTCAGGAAATGGTAAAAAGGAAGTGAGGCTTCATCTTTTTATCAAATTATTCTTGAGATTTGAAAATTATGAAATTACTCTTTAGGTTAGTAAATAACTTTTTTTATTTATTTTCTTTCTAAAGAACCATAATACATAGCAACAAGCCTCTAAGACCTGGCAATCAGTGACGGATACAAAGGAGGCAGGTAGGAGGGCTTGCTCACTCCTCCTTCTCCCACCCCCACTCTTCTTCCTCTGCCCCTCCTAATATGAATTCATAAATCCGCCACTGTCAACAATTGAAAAGGTTCAAGGCCATGTTAGGACCAAACCTAGTAACTATGCTCATACAAGGCCCAAGACTAAGAGCCGGATGTTCCTTCATCTTCATAGAATGTACCATAGACTATCATCTCTCTGGCCTAGGGTTTCAAGCACTCACCTATACATACTTTCACTCTTAAACCCCTTATCGACCATTTCTTACATAGCTTTTACTAGCTTTCTTCTCCCTCTCAGGAGCTAAATTGACTTGGGCATCAAAGTTCTTCCGATCTTCAGACAAGTGGTCTTTTGACTACCCCCTCTCTTATTTTGCAAGTGAAACTCCTCCCTATAAACGGGTTTAAGTCACTATAGAAGTACTTTGCACCAACCTTTTATAAACGTTTTAACGATGATGAGTGATACATGATCATCAGGTCATATCATATCCAATAAAAAGAAGATATGTGTCAAGACCATCCTGTCAGCTAGCTTACATCAAACACGTCACTTTGGATACATCATGTCATTGCCGAATCATTTCAAAACTTTAAAAATTGGACACTTCAACCATAACAAAAAGAAACCCACAACATGGTTTTTGTTGTTGTAGCTAACATGTCAACGACGTTGATGAAACTCATTTTGCATAATGTATCAGATGTAAGCCAGTTGATTGAATGGTCTAACACTCATCTCCTTTTTATTAAACATGAAACGGCCTGATAGCCACAATAACCATATTGATGCAAACTTTAAGGAGTGATTTAATAACTTTTAAACCTCGATAAACGATTTGATAATTGGTGAAACCTCAACGACTACAAAAACATTTTTCCCCTTCTACAAAAGCAGCAATGCACACGACTTGGCTCTTGGCCAGTTTGTACTCATCACATGGATAGAATACGAAGCCCAATACTACAGATAGCATCGGAAGAATAAGTGCCATATCGCTTCATCATATCAAAAACTGCCTTTATGTTCCAAAGCATGAAGGCAAAGAAACATGAAAGCATGTGAACTAGATAAAAATATAGGCCTTGGAACTTTGAACCTCTTTTGCTTTTCTTCTTTCCCGCAAAGCATGTCACAGCACGCCGGGGCTTGTCTACCTTATTCTAAACAAATTTGGTTCTCAAAGTTTATAAAGGACATCCAGGCAAACAAAGCAAATGATTCTCAATAGTTTAAGATGAATAGTTGCAATTAATCCTAAAATCATAAAACCAAGTTGTAATCCAAACTGTAAGATCATCAAAATGTTTATCAAACAGCACTATATTAAAGTGTTAATGAATTGGAAAGGAAGAGTGGCTCTAAATGTTTGGTTCTTCTATGTTTACAGATACAGAAGAAACAGCCTGCAACATGTATCTGTCCATGAAATATGTGATTGATTAATTTCAAAGAATAAAGCAAAAATTATGAGAAAAGTTATTATATCAAAAATTGTTCACACACCCGGCACAACATGTGTAACCAACACATAGAAACAGATCCAAGAACAGATTGACAAAAACAAGGTTTGTAAACAATCCAGATGCTGGTACTCTAAAGTGTATGCATAAATCAGATACAAGTTTGAGCTATCCATTTCATCTAAAAACACAACATAAATGTAAAATTCTAGTATCCAAGCTTTCTGCATTATAAGAAATTCAGGGAAAGATTGCACATAGTGTTTATGAAGCATTAACAGGATGATTAGATATCAAGATTCTAATTACAATCTTAGCTCAAAGTCAACATTATGAGACAACAGCTATTTGACACCTTGAACACAACATAAATGTAAAATTCTAGTATCCAAGCTTTCTGCATTATAAGAAATTCAGTGAAAGATTGAACATAGTGTTTATGGAGCATTAACAGGATGATTAGATATCAAGATTCTAATTACAATCTTAGCTCAAAGTCAACATTATGAGACAACAGCTATTTGACACCTTGAACACCACTAGGAAACATAAACACTTCGAGGACGACATAATCTATCAATTCTGAGAACCAGTCCAACAAAAACCAAGTATCAATTTCTATACTTGATGGCCCTGGAATATTACAGCAAAACTCAACCCCAGGAAATAATGGGGAAAGATGGAAGGGGCCAGAAAAGGTGAAGTCCAGAAGAACACTCGTCTATTCGTTCAACCTTTAGTTCTCATAATTGTGATGCTGCCTTTTCCTCCTTCAGTGCGAATTTTTGTTTTCCCAACCACAGGCTTCCCAGAAAAAGCTGAAGTGGGGTAAGGAACAACAGGGTCTTCTTTATCTTGCTTTGATTTTGAAGGAGGCGGAGTGCGGATCCGCTGGTTTATCTCCTTCAGAGTAACATCTCCATGGGCCCCACTGGGTTTAATGAAGGCAAATGGATAGGCAACAGAAGTAGCCAACTTAGTCGGAGTCCGTATATATGACTTCCTACCTATGCAGGCAAAACAGAGAGTCTAAACCAGTTAGTTTATATATATATATATAGAGAGAGAGAGAGAGAGAGAGAGATTTCATAGTAGATATCTACTTTGATCCCAGGCATAAGAATGTAGCTGCACCTGACATTGTTGTAACCTCAAGCTCAAGTACATGAAAAAGAACATTAATTTGAAGAGCACAAATGTCTAACATTTCCCATAATGTTTTTTTTTTTTTTTTATTATTATTATTATTATTTACTTTTCTGGCTTGGCTCTCATAACCTTTGTCAGTACATGACAACTTTATTAAGTCGAAGTGGCTCCAACGAATGTACTCACATTGTCATGGGGATAACTGTTATAAGAGTATCCATAGATATTTTGAGCACAATAAACATTAGCAACAAACGGAAGATTGAGAACTGAGAAAAACCTTTAAAAACAATTTTTTGGGGAGTTCGAGCAACACGCTGTTGAGCCACATTAGCTTCATACTCCGGTGTCAAGTCATAAACGTCTACAAGAGAAAACTAATTCAATTATATTAACAATGTTGCATAGAAGAACGACAGAAAGAAAAGAACGAAGAAACAATAGTGCACAGTATTTAAAGCGAAAACAACCTCATGTACCTGAAATATCGAACTGAATATCAGATGTCCCAGATAAATTCCTGAGCCTCACATAATAAAGGAATCAGATTGAAGCAAATGAATGGTCGCACTAAAAAGCTATAGTCCAAAGAAGCATACATATCATCAGGGTTGAAATTCAACTCAGTCTCATTTAAGCACTCAGCAAACCACTCTTCATATGACTGGTCCAGGTTCTCATGATCAGAGGCAGACACATTTCCTAAGATATATTGCATTATGATTAGAATAAAAGTAGGAAAAAAAAAGAAAAAAAAGGCTGATACATAATTATACAAGCAAAGAATATTGCAAAATATAAACCTGGATGCATAGAAGGCCAATATGGTGATTCAGGGTAAACCTCTTCGACTGAATCCTCCCTCTCCTAGACATGAAAAGAACTAATGATAACAACAACAATGGAAACAAACGATGATGATGATGATGATGATAATTCAGAAGAGTGCCCACACAAATATAAAGTGTTGTTTGTGTACTTGAGTGCATGACACTTAAATAGAACTAATTTTAATTCCAAAAGTCATTTTGATCACAAAAATACCAAAACTTGAAATTCCCTGAGAAAACAAAACAAAACCAAGCATAGGAGGAGACACAAAGGGAGATGGACTCAAGCCTAGAGTCAAAGTAGGGGATATACTCACCAAAAATGTTGCTTGTTTAAGCTCGGTTTAACAAACTATATAATCAACACAGCAGTATGACATATATACCAAAAATGAATTGCATATAGATGGAGATTACATTATGTTAACTGGCTTTTCCTTATTAACAATAAAAAGATTGTCTAGAAGTAGAATTTACAAACATGCAAACGTTTTTATCAATCATCAATGAGGTCTATTATGTGCATTTATTGCAAATCCCAGAAACAAAAATGTATTCCCTGTCTTTCATTCGAAATAGATTTGACATATAGGTCTCAGAACATGTTAAATGATTTTGATGTGATAATACAGAAAAGTAAAGAGTTACCCAGCACTCACATTTGATTTTAGGAATGCAGATGACCTCTCTTCACTAGAACGGGAAGGATCCAGAGGATGGTTGTTGAACTGCAGCATCCGGCGCCTCTTTACTTGGGAAGAAGTTTCTCTACATTCTTCTGGTTCCTTGTTCATATTCTCTGAAAATCACGCCTTCAAATCATTAAACCAAGAAAGGCACCATCCACTGAATTGCAAATGCAAGCAAGATTATGTCAAGGAATACTGGGAACAAGAGTTAGAGGGGAAAAATACCACTAGGAGCAACATGGTAAGCCAAATCCCCACAAGCCTTGATGGGGGTTGTTTCATCAAACATGTAGGAAAGATCTTCTTTGTTCTGAGGCACTCCATTCCACAGGCACTCAGATATGTCTGCTCAAAACAATGACCACGCAGAGCAGACATCACTCGCTTAATTCGAGTTTACAAACCAATAGGTAACTTAAGAACCAGAAAACTTACCACGATTGGGATCCTTTTGGAGACCGTAATTCTCCCTGTGCCAGTCCCATGACCCACTACTACCATTTCACATAAAGAAGAAAGCAACCCCATTTCTTAAATAAACATTTCCAAAGCAAAAAAAAAACAGTGAAAGCAAAACCACAAAATTTCAAGCTCATGCCAGTGCCAGCGGAAGAAATTCATAATGGAGTATATTACTAGTTTGTAATATCTACATTGATAATGTTTATCTATTAAGGTGAAAATTAAACAAAATTCAAGAACTTAAAAGAGAAATGCAATAACAAAATCACGCATAGACTAAATCTAAATTGGAAAAATCGTTCAGCAGAAAAACACTTTAACAGCAAACACTTGCACAAAACAGGTAAACAAACAGAAAAGAGTAAAATGGGAATATGGGGTCAAATTCTAGAATCAAGAAATAGCATCAAATAAAGAATAAAGAGATGCTTATGTGATTTGGATCTAAACACCCCCACACCCACAAACGCAGAGCAACATAAAAAGCGAATCATAATCAGGTAACATTTATCCAACAGATTAGCAAAGAAAAAAAAAAAGCAAAAGGAAAAAAGGGGAAAATAATAATGACCCACCGGTAAAATCAGAGCCCACATACTCATCCTCATTGTACCCTTCAAAATAAACCAAAGAACCCCAAAAAAAAAAAAATGCTAAAGCAAACCCACATAACAAAGCCAGCAATCCATCCCAGAAAAAAAATAATAATAAACAAAAATAAAATTAAAACAGCGTAAGAGCCTACATTTTCCCCAGAAACACGTTTCACCAACAAAAAAACATCTACATTTCCAACCCAACACAGCGACCAATCACACACACACAGGAAAAAAGAGAGATTTACTTGTCATTGTTGTAGTCCATTCCTCAACCAGCAACCAAACCAAATCAAAAACCCTATTTCACTACCATCACACTAGCCGTTACTGAGATCGATTTGCTCACTCTCTCTCCCTCTCACGCACACTCTCCCTATAAATACAAAAACACTTTGTAGTCTCACTCTGCTCTCCCTGCTGCTTGAGATGCGTGCTTTTTTGGTGATGACCCGGAAGAAAGCGCCGACCCGCACCAAAAAAATGGAAAAGGGACAGAGAGGTCCAGGACCACGACCATTACAGAGCACGCATTTACTGCGGGGACCCACCGAGTCCGTTACTCGTGGAATTATCCTCATTATTAATAATAATCCCTACCTTAATTATTTTTTATTTTAGGAAATGTTTCCATTCCCAATCAATTTTATTTATTTATTTTTTTTTTATATGTCCACACAAGAGGGGGAGAGAGATTCAAACTAGTGACCTCTGCTTCATTAGGCATAATCCTAACCGATTGAACTACCTCTTGGAAACAATTTTACATATTTTCTATAACAAAATAAGGTGAGATTTTTTTTTTATTTTTTTCAATTAAAGCTTATGGGATCCTTTCCTAATCCTGTACATATACAGTACAAAGATGCAGATATTATTATATTATGAGTAAAGACATAAGCAGGGTGGAACCGGACATTGATGTGTGGGGGACATAACTGAAAAAATTTTAAAATTTAAGGATAATTTCAAAATTTTGGGGGGACTTATTACATAAAATGCATGAAATTTAGGGGCAATTTTAAAATTTTGGGGGGAAATTAGTCCCCCCAAAACTATACCTAGTTTCACCCCTAGATATAAGGAGAACTAGTGTCTTCTTATAATTATCCAAAATGTGATTTGACATTTAAAATTACCATTAAATTTGAGATAATCATTATTGAATTTTAATCTTTTGGTGATTTTAAAAGTCACATCACATTTTGGATGACTCTAAGAAAACTCTAGTCATCATTATAACATTACTCTTATATTATAAATGAAATTTGGGATGACTCTAAGAAAACTCTAGTCATCATTATATCATTACTCTTATATTATAAATGAAATTTTATAAATAAAGTCTGCTCCAGCTTTTTATATAGTGTTTTTTGTTTTTATATTTTAAGGGAAAACATTTTATACTTATTTATTAATGAAAAGATCGCGAATAAAAGCTCTTACAAATAAAGTAAAAAGCTCTCAAGCAAAGTATAGCTAAAGCTACTAGATTACAGATACATTACAATCTAACAATCAAGACTTATCAATGACATCAATCTGCTAATTCATGACTAGTCTTCAGTTTTATTGAGTGTTTGGGATTGCGATTTTAAAAACGCAAATTTTAAAATCATGAAAAAATCCGCGATTTTTATAAGCTGACTAGATGGTGCTTATTTGAAAATATGCGAATTTAAACCAAAATCATGATTTCACTTAAAAAAATATTTGGGGCAATATTTACCTATTTGGCTATGAAACAACAATTATATGTTAATATTATCCAAACACTCAATTAATAAAAAAGTATTTTTTAATATGTTTTATCAAATGCCTATGCGATTCTAAAAAGTAACAATTTCAAAAACACAATTTTTAAAAACGTAATTTTCAAAATCGCACTTATTGAAATCGCACACTCAAACGGGCAATTAATATCGGATCTACTCCAAACAGACTCAATTCAATGCATATGTAGCTCTTATTCCTCGGCTCTGAGAGCAGAGAATCTCATGACGAAAATATATCTTCCTCGACCCGAAAGCTAGGATATCGTTCACATCTATAACCCAATGGTCTGAACTAAAAGCAAATGCCCCACAGAGCATCAAGCAGACAGATCAAAAGAGACTACAAGGTGTTGTATTTATAGAGAGAGAGAGTGTGGGAGGGAGAGAGAGTGAGCAAATCGATCTCTTAGTAATGGCTAGTTTGATGGTAGTGAAATAGGAAAAACTGATTTTTTATTTTGTTTGGTTGTTGGTTCTGCATTCATCCGCCTAGTGTGCTCTTCTTTTATGGTTTTTGTTTTTATTTCAATGTATTTTTCGTTTTCCTGTTGTTTGTTGAATAAGGCTTTATGGCATCTCTCATGGATTTTTGTTTTAATTTTCAGGTATTTTGTAAATATTTTGTGATTTATTTAATATCTTCATTTTGAAAATAAATAAGTATTATCAAACAAAGCATTTCTTAGTAAAAAGTTCAATGAAGAAAATATCAATAGAGTTTTTGTTTTTCTACCAAAAAAAAAATGTTAAATACCTTATTCACCCATGTGGTTTATTTTTATTTTTTTTTAATTTTTTGATCCCTAGAGTTTATTTTTTATCATAGGAGGTCCCTCTGGTTTGCTAAAGACGGAGATAGTCCCTCCGTCAAAATTTCGTCCAAAATTTGACGGAATGCCACATCAGCACCAATCACGATTTGACATGTGTCTAGATAATTAATTAATTAAAAATAATTTTAAAAAACATTAAAAATATATATTTAATTGAAAATAAAAAAAAATCAATTGGCCAAAGGGGGTGGCCCAATTTTTTTTTTAAAAAAAAAATTAATTAAATATAATTTTTAATGTTTTTAGTTTTTTAAAAAATTATTATTTTTAATTAATTAATTATATGGGACACATGTCAAACTATGATTGGTACTAACGTGACGTTTTTAGAAGAAATTTTGACTAAATGACTATCTTCGTCTTTAAGCAAACCAAATGGACCTCCTATGATAAAATGTAAACCATAGTAAAAAAATAAAGAAGTCAAACCACATGGGTGAATAAGATATCTAACAAAAAAAAAAGGTGTAACAAACTCTAAATACTCTTGTAATGTATGTAGAGAGTATTTAAGATATTAAAAATTTTATTATAATTTTTTATATATGTTATACATCATTCTCTCAATTGTTTTTAAACAATTTCTTTTTGCAACTCTAATGGATACACCATTGAATTTGTAGACTCATGTGGGTTCCACAAAAATTCAATGGTAGATTCGTTCACTTTACAAAGATAGTTAAAATATGATTGAGATTATGATTTTTATCATTTATCATAATTATTTTATAAATTTACGTAACTGTTCACATATAACTACTCAAATTTTTGTCTAAGATTAAAACATAATAATAAATTTATTTTCCATGCTCATTTTATTAGGATTGAGATCTCTTAATTTTTTTAAAAAAAATTTGAGATTCTCAAATTTATAAATCTCAGCCGTTCATCTCATATAAACATTTAAAATATGTCATGTTTCAGCATTTATTGAGAAAATTTAATAAGGAAGCTATCAATTTAATAAACCATGTTTTCTCATTAAATGTTGAAGTATAACTTATTTTAGATTCTTAGATGAAATAAACAGTTGAGATTTATGAATTTGAGAATATTAAATTTAAAGTGAATTCTATGAGATCTCAATCTATTTTATCACACTTACTTTATAGTGCTTGACATGACATTGATTGAATGGCCACATAGAAAAATCAAAACTTTCTACCTTCATTTAGCTCATACTACAACAACGAGTATAAAGTGGTATAATACAATGAGTCTAATTTGTAGCATTACTCGATATATATATATATATATATAATGTGACATTATTCTTAATTTTTAGTTTATAAAAACTTTGAAAGGATTTATTTGTTTTTATTGTTTTGATTTTAAATAAATACAAGAATTTTTTTCTAGGGATCAAATCCAAAAAAAAAAAAAACAAAAAAAAAAGCATAAGGCTATTAATGATTTATTTCTTTAATTTATGTAAAAGAAATTAAAAAAGAAAAAAGAAAAAAAAAGGGGAAAAAGTCCACATACCCCCATTAAACTACCACCAAATTGACAATGTCCCCCCCAAACTTTCAATTGTGACAATATCCCCTCTAAACTACCAAAAATTGTCAATGATCCCCCAATGACGAAACTACCCTTAGTAAAATAAAAAACTAAGACTTCTAGAAAAAAACATAAAACTAAAAAAATATATATTTAATTTTTTTTATATAAAAATTGATATTTTTTTAATTTTATAACTTTTTTAAATAAAAATTTATATTTTTAAAAAATTAACAATTTTCATGTAAGAAAATAAAAATGTTCATTTTCTAAAAAAAAAAAATCCTTTTAAGTAAAAAAATTGTTCTTTTTAAATTATAATTTTTCGTTTTTTAAAAAATATTTTTATCTTATAGGGGTATTTTTGTCTTATTGAGAAATATATAAGGCAATTTTTATATTTTTTATAGCCTTAGGGGGGCATTGACAATGTTTTGATAGTTTTGTGAGTCATTATCACAATTGAAAGTTTGGGGGACATTGTCAATTTCGAGGTAGTTTGATGAGGGAATATGGACTTTACCCAAAAAAATAAAAAACTCTTGAGAAAATTGAAGTACATTTTTCACCATTAATGGTAAAAACTAGGGAAGTACTAGGTGTTCTTCTAGTTTTTTTTTTGTGTTCTTTCAACTGTGATGTAGCTTTTAAAATTACAGTTGAATTTCAAATTATCATAATTGACTTTTAATATATTGATGATTTTAAAAGCCACATCACAGCTAGGAAGATGCCAGAGAATACTAGAAAAACCCCTATCATTTCCCTAAAAGGGAAACTATATGCACATCAATTCATGATTCATCAAACATGAGCACTTGACAACTTGACCCCTCAATTCCGCATTTTTATTCATTCAAATATCAACTTTGCCCTTTCTATTTTATTTTATTTTTAATAAGAGAATCATGGTTACGCCAGTCTTTGTTGAATATGTTAGCAAATAACAAAGTCTTATTGTCAAAAATAAAATAAAATAAAAAACAAATAACAAAGTCTTTGTTTTATTTTAAAGTAAACCAATGTGAACTTATCATGTGGCACTTGAGTCCTATTCCCTTACCATATGTTCTGGACTGTTCCGTTTACTATACATAAACAACTTACATTTTTTTATTATAATCTTATTAATAACTCATGTGAAAGTCTTTATTTTATAAAAATAAGGTGCTCCCTATATTATTATGTAAACTGTTACATTAACTTGGATATATAATAAGTGTTATGTAAATTGTCATATGACAATTAATATTTTAATGATTAGCATGATAATTAACATTTAAACTGACACAATAATTATTAATAAAAATTGTCATGCATGTGCATCCAATACCCGGTCCATGAATCAACCAACCAAAGAACAGTTAAATGGTACCACACTAAATTTCCCCATTTGGCATGTCAATAACTATCCCACAATTTTCAGGACGAGGCGATCACACATAAGAGTTGTGGGATCTAGAAAACATTGCAATAGGGAATCTCTTCAATGAAGGTACCAAAATGGTGGTAGACGGTTACCCAAAAAAAAAAAAAAAACTATAAAATGGGCAGAAATTAGGTAAAAGAAAACCTTCGTCTCTTACTTTTGCACACTACTTTTGTTTTACTTTGACTTGTTCTCCTTAGTGTATACTAACTTAAGCAATAAAACAATCTTTCATCGGCTCATTATCAAGAACTATTTTACTAAGCTCCTCTTTTTACAGGTACGACTAATAGCTATGTTGGCACTCAACTATTCTAGCAAAAGCTATATAAAAAATAAAAATACTACACATTTTTAAATGTTCACTCCCTAATTGACACAAAAAATTATTATTTGATGCTATGTACACTTTTTGTTATTATCCAATAGTAATTTCTACATATTTATATATATATTCACGTCACCCTCTAATTCCATTGTCAGGCTCCTTCGATCGTTTTCCCACCAGAAATAAGATGCAACTTTTACATAAAAAGTCAGCTGTTGACGTGCTGCTTTTAGTGCGTAAACTTGACTGTCCAATAAGAAAAAGAGGGGACCTGACCACGTCACGTGGTTCTACGACTCATTTTGGGTTTGGCGTGGAATACTGTGGACGGTTTATCAGGTTGGACTGAGCGCGTGAACCCAGTTTTGTAGGTGGGAGTGGGGTAATCCACATAATTACACACGTGAACTTAGTTTATTGAGGTGACGTGTCTTTAGATTGTGTGGAGGTGGTCATGGGCTGGAAAAAGCCGGGACTTGCTTTTCTTTGGGCTGCCTTCTTTAGTCAATACTGTGCGCATCAGATTAGGCGCCATAAAACGACCGACGAAAGAGAGGTTAGGCATCAGAAAGAAAGTATTGAAAAATTATTTTTATTTTATATACATATCTATTTATTTATATTGCTACTTTTTACATTCGTTTTATATTGACTGACCACACGACAAGTGCCTATGAGCAACTATGAGAATTAGGGGAACAAAGGTGCTCCATATTAGGTTTATTGCATCTTGTTCCCGGGCTCGGGATTGGCTTAGAATGTTATAAATAACAACCAAATTAACTACAGTCTTCTACAATTCTATTCTTTATATCAATAATGCAAGTAGGTCGCTCCCTATCTTACTTTTGAAAGCATTTTCATAAGATTTATCATTATCATCTCCCCTATTAAATCTTTTCCTCATTCAATTAAAAAAAAGAAAAAGAAAAAACCAAAATAAATATTGTAGGTGGTCTCAATCGTTTCTTGGCTCCGATTGGCTTAGGATGTTATAAATAAAAATCAAAGTAAATAATATTCTTTAGAAAATGACATGATAAGAGTTAAACAAATATGCTCTATGGTCACGGGATGCAAGTCATTTGAATTTAATGATGGGCCCGGCAATATTAAAACCACATATCACTCGTAGTTATGACTTACGAGAAGATAACCTTTGGAGTGCAGCTGCTGTTCGGTCAAGGCTGAAACATCCACCTTTTTGTCCACCATTCATTAGTTGACACCTCACCCATTTAAGAAAAGTGCACAAACTAACAATAAAATCAAAACATCCTATCAACAAATCCAGCCACCAAATAAATAACCCATTGTCCACCTCCGGCTACGGATGCCGCCAACCACCGCCATTCGCCGCCTACCTCCGGCGACTTTTCTGGCAAAAAAAAAAAAAATCCGACCACTGGGGGTGGCCATGATCCACCCCAACGGCCAAGGGGAGAGATCCGGCCACCCTCAGTTGCCATATTGGTCTCTCTGGTGAACCAACCAAAAAAAAAAAAAAATCCGGCGAACCAAAAAAAATCCGGCGAGCTAAAAAATCGTTTCTAATGCCTCAAAAATCGATTCTAATGCCACAAACTCGTTTCTAATGCCTCAAAACTAAAACCTAGAGGGGAAGGTTAACCCTATTTGGAATTTTATCATCCTAAAAACGAAAAAAAAAAATCAAACCCACCGGAAGGGAAAAAAAAAAAAAAAAAAACCCACGGCCGGCGAGACCCAGCCGTGGGTCTCGGCGGCCGGTCCTCGACTTGCTGCGAGGTGGGTCACCGAGAGCTGTCTGGGCTCAGAGCGACAGCGAGATCCTTCCGGCGAGAGACCCAGCGGAGACTCTAAATCACCAGGAGGAAAAAAAAAAAAAAAAAAAAAAAAAAAAAAAAAAAAAAAAAANAAAAAAAAAAAGAAGAAGAAGAAGAAGAAGAAAACAAACCGGGAGAGACCCAACGGAGATCCTTCCGGCGAGACCCAGCGGAGGGTCTCGCAGACCCACGGCCGGCGAGATCCTTCCTTCTTCTTTTCTCTTCTTTCTCTTCTTTCTCTTTTCTTTCTTGCTCCATTGTGAAGTCTCTTCTTCTCTTCTGCAGCGTGGGTCTCGTGCGGTGCGGGAGGGTGTATAATTTTTTTTTGCACTTTTTTCTCTTTATGTGAGGTGTCAGCATATGAGAGGTGGGCAAAAAACACCACCTTTTTGCCCCGTCCGAATTGAAGTTATTCTCTAACCTTTGTAGTACCATGTTCACATGTTACAATCGTTTTGGTTGTTGCATTTATTTTGAATAATATGAGCCATTAATCCTTATCCTTATAACATATGGTTTACTATTTTTATTTTTTTTCTATTCAAAGGGGGAAGGTGAAAGCCTTATAATATAGAGATTGAGGATAAGCAAACAATTTTCTCACTACTAAGCCGTAAATTTAGTGGGGACTTATCAGGCTTTCACCTACTATCAACCTTTTCTTTTTGCTGATTTCAAGCGTTGAAAGAGTGGTATGAAAGCAAAAATGGAAAAGTTGATGTATTATCCAACTTTAGTCCAACAAATCATCTTGTTATATGTAATTGTTAAAGTAAAAATAAAATTATTATATTTAAACCTTTTGATATAATTGGTGGTTTACTGTTCTATTCGAGCAGATGTTGTGATTTCGAACACTGACTTTACAGTTTACGTTAACCTATTTTCAACTTTTATCAAATGTAGCTTATGATAATCAATTATCAACTTTTACTCTTTTTAAAACCCGAAACCTAAAACACTTTACAAAATTTACCAACAAACCCTATTTAGGCTGTCATATCCGAGCAAAGCCCATGGATTCCACTTCTTAATCCACCAAAATTCCTAAATTAATAGTTTTAAAGAGTCTTTCGGGCTTTCATTTAAATCAAAAGGAGACATCTTACTATGCAAGTACAATAATTTAAGTAAATAAATGACATCCATACTTAATTGCTATAGATATTGGTGAAGAGCACCAAGAGCTACTTTCGCCAAGCAATGAGTTACTTCAATAGATTCCCTTTCAATATGTCACACAAAAACTATTGAAAATAGTTTTTATGTCATCACTCAATTGTCTAAACAACAACAACCTTCTTGTCAAAATGCACAATGTTCAAAGCATCTCTATGAACTATTACACTTTGGATCCCCAAATCTCTACATAATTTTGATGCCTTCTATGTTGCCATCACTTCAGTTACAATTGGGTCAATGATAAAAGACATTGGTACGCATACCTGCCAATACATTTCTCTCCTAATCTCTAGCTATAATGGCCACACCCATTTTATTTTCCAATTTATATATCTTCACATATTAATTTACTATAACCACTCCAACTAGGGTTTTTATTTTTCATCTCGACTTCTCCCCTTTTTTTTTTAATCAATATTATCCCTCGAGCCATGTGATGAAACTCAATTAAAATTGTAGTGCTCTTGACAAAATGAGAGGGGGTGGCTGAAAAATGTCCAAAATCGGTGTTTGGATATAGAATCAAACACTATCTGGCTTGGGGGTGGCCAAACCACCCCACCTCTATTTGGCCTAAGAGGTGGCTTGACCACTCATAGTTCCATTTGTTTTTTAATATTTAGATTCTTATATATTTATTATTATTTTTATTATGGGTAACATATGTCATAATCTTATTGGTGCTGACTTTGGATTTAACGATTTTCATACAAAAATTAGACAAAAGTTGGATATAATGACCTACCTGTTATTTTTGCATACTACAAAGAGCTCTCAAAATATTTTTATACCAGAAAGTAATGCTACAAGTCACTCTCGTGTTTCTCCAAAAATGATGTGGCTCTTAAAATTATCATTGAGTTTGTGATTGTTTATTATTAAATTTTGATCAAATTGTGACTTTAAAAGCCACATCTTTTTTGGAGGGACGCAAGAGGGACTTCTAGAGTTAATTTATACGAGATGAAGTTTATTGCAAATCGATTTAACCACGAGAACCCCTACTATCAGGTCTTGGTGTAAACTAGCCATTTTACGGCATCCAATCACCATGTGACACATCATCAATTTAAGAAAAATGCAAAAAATGGAAGTGAGAACAACTACACCAAATCAGAGGAAAGAAAAAGAAAAAAGAAAAAAACCGTAGCCAGCGAGACCCAAGCCCGATAACGCCCTCAAACCCCACCGGCCATGACCCGCCTCAAACCCTGTTTTTAATGCCCCAAAACCAGTTTCTAATGCCTTAAAATTCGTTTTTGGATTTAAAACTAAAACTTAGAAGTGGAAGGTTAACCCTTTAAGAATTTTATCACCTTAAAATTTAGTGTATTTAGGTCCAAGTTATTTTTGTGCACTTTTTTATGTTTTTGCTTATATGTCGATTATTAATTGAGGGCTATAAAAATGAGGTTTTTAGGCTTATCCTAACATAAGTTAAACTCTTTAACCACAATATTTAATTGTGCATTTTTTTCATGCTAAGAACCTAAAAAAATAAACTTGAAAAAGCTTTTCTTTTCTTTTCTTTCTTTTTTTGTTTTTGTTTTTGTGAGTACATAACAAACAACAAAGAAGAAAGCAATAAAGAAACCAAACAGGCCTAGATAGGCCTATAGCTCTGAAAAAGGGAGGACCACTCGTGATAAGAATCAAAGCTTGTGGAGGAGGATAAGTGGGAATGCGGCCAAAAAAATTTCTAGCTGCGGCCCAACATGCCTTATGATGGGCACAAAAGTTTGCACTCCTATTAACTTTAATGGCATTCTAGGAGATTGAGGCTGGAATATCATCAATAGTTTCCAATATAACTAAAGAGATGTTCCACTCTTGAGGATGTTGCAAAGCTGAAATAACAACTTGAGAGTCTCATTCCAAAATGAAATGGCCAAGGTTGAGAAAGAGAGCTAGAGACACACAAGGCGGGCAGCAAGAGCTTCACCATAATTAGGTAGACAAGGGGGACTGATCTTGGAGATCATCTTGATGATATGACCTTGGTGGTTCCGACAGACAGTTGCTTGAGCAGAGAAAGAATCACGAATGGCTGTGTCAAAGTTAATTTTGAACCAGGAGTGAGGAGGAGGAAGCCAAGATTCCACTGGTAAAGAGATTTTGTGCCAAGCATTAAAGTGATCCGAAGAGACCTTGAGAATCCTTTTTGAGACAAGGCATCAAAGGTGAGACCATCATGGAAAGCTTTATTGAGATAGAACCACATAAGATCACAAGCAACAACAGCAAAGATCTGAAATTTGTGTTGGTCTTTCCTAGGAATACCATGAGAGCTGCTCGGGGAAATAATCATTTTAATCCAGTCCACCATATTAGAAAAGTTTAGAACTGTCGAATTCAAAGGATAGAACGAATTACGCCATACTATTATGGCAAAAACACAGTTAAAAAACAAATGTTGCAGGGAGTCTACCTCAGTATTGCAAAGAGGGCATGCAGTTAACTGATTAAGAGGGAGGAAAGAATTAATGCAGGATTTGGTAAGAAAAATATTCCAAGCAATTTTTCAGAAGAAAAGTCTAAGCCGATCATTAAGGTTCAGTTTTCACATAGCATTCTAGAGATTCTGGGGGGTAGAGGGGCAGGGGACTAAGAATTTAGATTTGAAGATGGATTGGTAGGCTGAGCTGGTGGAAAACTTGCCTGAGAGAGAGGGAGTCCAAATGAATTGAAAAAGCTTCTTAATAACACATACTATCTACTCATGTCACAATTTATAGACCTTCGTATTGGGATTGCTATCCTTAGGGGGGGTAGAATTAACAATTCAATTTTAGGGTGTCAAATTGCATCGACATTTTTTTGAAAGGCTAAGTTAAAAAAAAAAAAAAAATCCACTCTTTACACCCACATCAATTGATGTGCTGTATTTTTAGTGAGTTTTTCCCATTCAAATTAAATGAACTTGTCATATCTTTTCACGTTTTGAGGGGACAAAAATACTCATTTACTATAACTAACTAGATATTCTCCGGTTCAAATAAACTGAAGAAGATCCTAATTCATATCGGTGTCAGTAATCAGTATGACATAAATGTAATAAAATATGTTTTAGTATGAGACTATGAGTAGTATTTTTAATTTTATTTTAATTAAAAAAAACTAATGAACTCAGATGTATGACTCCCCGAGGCCGGAGCCCAAATCGTAGGAAACCCTTGGCCCATATAAGACCCAAATCGCACCGACTAATGGAGTTCCTATCTATACAGCACCCGCCTCTCCTCATCTCTATTCCTTCTTAATCCTGCAAAACCCACACACCGACCAAATTCAAATCTCAAAAGAAAGAGAACTACTCAGCGGGAAAAAAATGGCGATGCTTCCACAAGACCTAATCCCCGAAATTCTTTCCCGATTACCCGTCAAGTCTCTACTGCGTTTCCAGTGTGTTTTGAAGGAATGGTTCGCCCTAATCAACGGCCCAAATTTCCTGAAGAAGCATCTCGAGAACAGTAGAGAACACAATCTCTTTGTGCAGACAAAGCAGCTGAGTCACTGTTTCGTAAGCGTACATTACTATTTGGTGGAATTTTCCAACGAGGATCAGCCCGTGGAGGTCGTCGCGCCTTTCTATCAACCATATGTGCCCTTCAACTTCAAATTCAAGATCATAGGCTGTTGCAATGGCTTGGTTTGCATCAGCACTAATGATAATATAACTGCGATTTGGAACCCATCAATCAGAAAATACAAGAAATTACCCTTTGAGCGAACCGCATACGCTCATGGTCTCCCTGGGAGAGACAATTTTGCATTTGGGTATGACCCAGTCAATGACGATTACAAGGTTTTGAGGATTGTGGAATACTTTAAAAGCCATGAAAGGGTTGGCGATGAAGAAGATCTTGCAGGGGCCTTTGAGGTTATGGTATATAGTTTGAAAGCGAATTCTTGGAGAATTGTAGAAGACGAATGGCCTTACAAGGAGTCGCGTATTTCTTCGAGGCCGGTTTTTTTGAACGGTGTTTTTCGCTGGTTGGTTAAGAGGGTGGCTGGAGGGATCCGCCTTCTCGCATTCCATCTCACCACCGAGAAATTTCAAGACCATATGCTTACGCTTCCTGTTAAACCGCATTTGGTTAAAGGTTTGGAGGTTTTGGAAGGATCGCTTTGTGTTTCCACATCTGAAGTGGGGGCACAAGATTTTTGGATGATGAAGGAGACTAGTTGGAGTCCCCTTTGTACTGTGCCGATAACTTTCCAGCGAGTAGTGTTCTCAACGGACGGCCAAAAGGTTCTGATGGAGATGGATTACGGCCTCGATGGTAAGAATCTCTTTTGGTATGATATAAAGAAGAAGACACGCCGTACGTATCATTGCAACAATATTGGCAACATTATTTGGGCAGAGAGTTGTGTGGGAAGCCTCCTTCTCCTCGATGGTGTTAGTGTCGATTGAATTCAATGCATCGCGTTTCTTCAGTTAAGTATCTCCTCATGTTAGATTTGAGCTTTTGATGTCTTTGGTTGCTTTTTTTTTCGTTATTTTTACTGGAATATATCAAGAACACTATATATAGATTTCTGCTTGGTATGTCTCATTGTTTTTGCTTCTGTTCTATTCTTATTAGATTATTTAATAAAATTAGAATGTTTACACAGAAGTAGAAGCATGGGAAAATTACTAACATGCTCAGAGTTTCTGTCATATATATATTTTTAGTATAAATTGGAACTTCTGTTAAAAGTTATGGAGTTATACAATTCAATTTAAAATGTCAAATTTTGGGAATAGAGTTAGGCATGGCTCCAGTGCCGCCCACCCCAGCCCCTGTAAGGTGCAGCTGGTGGCGATGGAGGCGAATCTCCATCTCTTACCGTCCATTTTCACCTTCTTTATTTATTTTATTTTAATTGTTTTTTTTGACGTATGAGGGAGCCTTGCAACTGATGATTGACAACATGCAGTTACATCTAGTGGATTTTTCAGCAGGAGCCATTGATATCTTTTGTTGCATTTTTTCACCACTTCCATTGAAGTATCCTTTTGTTGGCGCATGGTTCTTATGTTTAACCAGGGGTTGTCATTAATTTTTTAATATTATTTTTTTATGTGTTGGTGTTTCTTTCTCCTGCTAATTTCTCCATTCACACCACTTTGGTTCTAAGTATTCTAGTTGAGGAATGTGAGTGGCAATCAATTAGTGGTTGATAGTATGTCATGTATCTAGAAGTCTCTGATGGTGAGGACTGAGAGAGGAGTTTTCAGTATGTAGCAGTTATGGCAAAGAAAAGGATTCGATTTAGGGTTGAAAAGACTTGCAAACAGGGCTATAACTTGAATAGTGTAAAGAAGAAGAAGAAAACTAAAACAAATTAGGCAGAGATAATGTTACGCGGCGTTCAGAACCAGCTTGATGGCATTGTGAGAATACTTGAAAATGTGCATTAGTAGGGTAGGCTAGGCTAATTCAGGTGGAAGCCAAATGACAGGGCCGAAAATCAAGCCTTTCATAAACTAAACTAAAGCATTGAGATTTTTGTTATTCATCTTTAATTTGTTTCAGCACAAAGTCAAATTTATATAGACTCTAGATCTCAACTTTTCTAATAGGACTAAAACTCCTACTTTGTCTAGTAAACAATGGGCATGAACTTGTTCTTGGACCAAAAAAGATTCTTTCTTGGTTTTGCCTTATTCTTAGGCTTCACAGGATGTTCAGGTCTATGCTATAGATGCAGCACCCAGGGTTGATCGAGTAACCTGCTCTTTTCATTTTCATGTTTTGGGTTTCATAAATTGAATTTGGAATTTAAAACCAAGATGGCTTTAAGCATAAATGTTCTCATTGCTCTTGCCTTGTATACAAATATTTCATCCTTAAACATTCTTTCTTATCAGTTTCAGACTTTCAGTATTTCAAGTTTATATAACACATCCTTTCAGAGCATGAAGTGCTTAAACAGGGCTGGATTTGTAACTTTTGTGAATGACAGTTAAAATAAAAAATATGAATCAGTTTCTTGAAAAAATTGAAAATCTTATAATTGTTTCTCCTCTTAAGTAACTGAAGGAAAATATATTTAATTGTGTCCAAATGAGTGTTCAAGAAAGGTTGACACCAGTTTTCTTTCAAGTGCCTGCCACACCTAATTTTCAATAGAAGTTTCCAACAAACTGCAACTTGGGTTGATTTAGAAAAATTAATTTATTTTGGCTAGAATCTTTAAGATATGATTGCAGTGGTTCTGAGGCTTTATTGGAAACAGTTTTGGAGTTAGTATATAAACTATTAATTCTATAGTTAAACAATAATAGAACAAGAAGTACAACATGTTCTTTTCCTTTTAATTTATATAATTCAAAATGTTAAATTCAAATTACTTCAGGTTTGTTGAATTTGGAATTTATGCAAGTGGTTACTTCCTCATATCTTAAGCGTTTGCATTGATCACATGACAGCATCTTGCCATTATCTTTTGTTCACCCTCATGAAGGATCCTAGAGATGAGGAGTTTGTAGAATGCACCTTTACATCTTCTTAGGGGGGGTTTTTTTTGGGCAGTGTTTTTTTGCGTTCATTGTTTTGTGCATTTTTGGTATCATGTTTTCTTCTTTGGTTGGCGCTTTTGCTTAATAAGACTGATGAAGCATTTAAAAAAATTTGAAGTCCACGCTAACAATTTTATTGTTAACTTTTAATTGTTATCCCTTCTTCCATTTGTCTGCATCCAAGGCTTCAATATTTCTGCGTTAAATGTAATGCTTAAACTGTTTTTATCTGCGTTCATTGGGCAGAACCCAACTGAAGCAGAGCTCTAGGACATGAATGGTACCATTGACTGGTTAGAGTTCCTTAACCTGATGGCCTGTAAGATGGATTCTGATGCAGAGGAGCTCAAGGAGACTTTTCGTGCCTATGACAAGGTATAGAAATGGCTTCATTTCTGCAGATGAGCTCCAACATGTTATGGCAAGGTCTAGAATGGCTTCATTTCTTCATTTCTGCAGGTGAGAAGCTTACAGATGAGGAAGTTTAAGAGATGATTCGTGAGGCTGATGTGGATGGGTAGATCAACTATGAGGAGTTTGTCAAAGTCATGATGGCCAAGTAAGGACCATTCAACAAAAACTAAAATTTGGAGTGCATAAAAACATAAAAGGAAACAGGGAAGATAAGTTTGATAACATTTCTATTTCCCATTAGGACATCTTTCAGTTGGTATTTGCTTTGGTTGGTTAGTTGTCTCTTCTTGTTTGCGTTATTTGTGGCACTGTTCTTTAGGATCTACTTGTTTGCTCTGTCTCTTGTTTTAGTAGCTTAAGAGTTTTACTTTAATTTAGGTTTTTTATTGGATTATTAGTATTTAGTATTATGTTTTATTTACTTTTCCAAAGTCAAGAGAGTTGTAATTCAATAGAACCAATTAGTCGTCTTCTTCTTCTTCTTTCTATTTTTTGGTATTGGCTTCGTGGGTTGCTGGCTTTGGTTGCAATCTACAAGTTTGTATTGGCTTCGTGGGTTTGCTTTGCAGGTTTGAATGGTTGCTGGTGTTGTTTCTTCTTGTTGCTGTTTGAAGGGATCTCCCTTTTGTATTTTTAGAAGGAAATACTTCATTGTCATTCATAGAACTCGCGAGCAGAAAGCTCTTATAAACAGAGCAAAAGCTCTGAAGTAAATCATAGTCAAAGCTAAACAAATTAGCCATAACATAATCATTTGCTAACCTATGACTAATCATCAAGTTTAATTTCAGATCTGTACCAAGCAGACACTATTTAATGCATAGGTAGCACTTATCCCTCGGCCTTGAAAGGAGAGATCTCTCAAGCCAATATGCATCCTCCTCAACCCGAAAGATAGGATATCATACACATTCACAATCCAAAGGTCTGGACCATATGCAGATATACTCATAGGCAAAAAACAATTTGAGAGGATAGAGCCTTATTACAAGCAAAAACAAGAAGAAAAAAAAAATAACGTACAAAAAAATAAAAGGACAACAATGGAAANAAAAAACAGGGAAATAGCAATGGAAAAACAAGCAAATACAGGCAAAATCGAAAAAAAAAAACAATCGAAGGAAAAACATGAAAAGCAAACTATGAGGATGATGATAGCAAGGAGGAAGCTGATCACATGTTGGCTGGAAATTGACGAGGAAGGTGGCGTTGAAAGCACATCGCAGGAGGACGTGAGAAAAGACCGGCAGCGGATGGTGGGCGGCAAAGTGGGCGTGGAGACAATCAGTGGCGCACTCAGAACCGAATGGGAGAGTTTGAGTGAAACCCTGAGGGCGGCACTCACACAGAGTGCCAAACAACCAACAAACTAAACAGGAAATAAACAACGGTGAGGCAGAGGCTAGGGAGGAGGGGGACAAAAGAAGCGGGACACAAGAGGGGAAAAAGGGCGGAAGAGAAGGGGGTGAAATACTGCACAAAGGGTAAGGAGCATCAAGTAAATTGTCTAGTACAAAGGGTTGAGGACAAGGGGAGGAGGGGAGGCAGTGAAGGCCACCCCTCCTCCCACTTGTGTGGCGCTCACGAAGATAGGGGCTAGGGTTTATTGGGAGAGAAAGGGGCTTCTCAATAAACGTTTATTCATCCCCAAAAAATAAAAAATAAAAAAAGGCATTGTAGCTCAAAAAGAAAAGAACAAAAGAGAAAAAGAAAAAAGAGGTTTTAAGCATGAATAAATTTTTCCTCTAAACTAGGCAAGAATTACATGCTTTTTGGATAGTTTAACTGATTGCCATACTAAAAAGAGTAATGTATTGTACCATACTATCTCATTATTCACCATTGGATTTTTATTTTTTATTATTTTTTTTTAACAATGACCGATCTTGTGGATTGACAATACTACGTCAGCATAGTAAGATAGTGTTGTGATAATACATATACTTTATAATGAAAGGAAATTCTTTAAATTCAGCTTACACATACATTTTAGATGTATGCTTGCTAATAGATTGAGTTGGGCAAAATTTCTCCAATTCGATCTATCAAACTGACATGTATTTAAAATGCATATAAAAATTTATATGCATTTCATAGACGGGAGTGAAGGATAGGTTAAACTTCACTTCTAAACCTAGTCAATCAGGCTCGAAGGTCGCCTTAATACCATATTTTAATTTTTCATTTATTTATCGACAAACAAATGTTAGTCTATAAAAAAACAAGTAGATATGAACCTAAGTAGATTTAATATCTCCTACCTGGCAATCTGGGATGATTGAATGAACACCGAACGATTAATGGGACAATCTATCAGCATTTGGGACCATTAGCACTTCATTAGTTCAAAGAGTAATCACATTCCTTGAAATGTTAAAAGGATTTTGTATTTGACAAATGAAAGAAGAAATAAATAAGCTAATCACGTAAACAATATATCTATGTAGTTTGGTTCAATAAATTTACATTTACAGGCAAAAATAACTGGAAAAATAGAGTACAAATAATAATAGTAAAAATCACTCAAAACCTAAAAAATATTAGATTAAACACATTACTATCAATTCACATCACAATTTCACCAATCCCCCATTATGATCTAGTAATGTTATATATTATATTTTTATTTTATAATTATTATATTATTGATATGATAGTCCCGACTCTTAACTAATTTTTTTTTTTTAATCATGATTGATTTAAGGATCGGTAAAATTGATTAAGACTGTCACATCAATATCTTAAAATAGTTGTGAAATAAAAATATGATTATTATAGATTTTTTTTCATTCATTTTTTAACCTTTCCTTAATAGAAATTTCTCATTATGTTTGTTAATATATTTTATGAGGTGTCATTTATTTTTAGCTTGTGATATAAATGAGAAAATAAGAATTTAATTTTTTTTAAAAATTTTTTAAATCACGTTTTCAATAAGAAAATTGATAGGCGTACGTATTAACGTCGTGGACAGGATGGACCGACTGTTTTCCTAGATCTAGCTCTCACTACCGAAGAGCTCTAACCAAGCGCTCTCCGGCACACACAAGCACAGCGAGCGAGCGAGCGAGAGACAGAGAGAGAGAGTTTGAGCAAAAAGAAACGAAGCGTAAGAATTGTGTGGAACATTTTGGGGTCGATCCGTGGAATCGAAGATGAATATATTCAGATTAGCGGGTGACATGACCCATTTGGCCAGCGTCCTCGTCTTGCTCCTCAAGATCCACACCATCAAATCCTGTGCTGGTACATTTATTCAATTCATATCTTCATGAAATGTACGCTTCTGGGTTTATATTAGTAATGCGAATCTTGTTCAGTGTTGGGGATTCTTGAAGATTAAGAGGTTTTTTAGGCTTCTAACGGTAGGTAGAATGAAACCCAGGTTGGTGAATTTATTGATTAAGTAATACTTGAGAGTATAAATTTATAGTTTAAGGATAACAAGGTTTAAGACAAATCTACTATAATTAGGAGGGAAATGGAAATCCTCTTTTGCTTTTGTAATGGAGCAAGTGAAGAAGGTATTTTAGCCTTTTGAAAGAGGAGAGGTTGACAGTGATTTTGTGGACGTCGTTGCACATGTTTTAGAAATATTGTTCAGAAATTTTTTTGGGTTGTAGTTCGAGGGGGGGAAGAAAATGAGTTTGCCAATGGGACTTTGTGGGTCCTTTCAAAGGTTCATCTGAGACGACCCTCTTTCCTGTTCTTAGGTTTTAGAGGCATTTCAAGGAGACTGATTGTCTTTGGGATGCTTTCACGTAGAGAAAATGTGGGAAGCATGCCACTGGTTGGGGTTGTGATGAGGCCATTAGGAGAATAACAGATGCCACTCAATTACTCTTTTGTGTATTAGTTCATACGATGCTCTGTTTAATCTGATAATTAGTATTTTCTTTGAAAAATGTGGAATGAAACTTTTAAGTTGCATAATTCCCTATTCATCATCTGTTCAATCATTTTAAAGCTTCTATTTGTAGTTTGGTTGCTGTTTCTTCTAATAATGGCATTGCTAAAATTTCAAATTCTTCCTCAGTCGTAGAGATGAGGAATCATTGAAGTTTCATCTCTATCAGAATGCACTTTTAGTCCTTGCATCGTACCCCTAGAATTTGGCAAACACTCCTAAAAATTTCATAGAGAAGATGACATTGTTTTTTTTTTTTTTTTTTCAACAAAAATATATTATTGGAAAGACACTCTGTGCCTAAATATATTAGATTTTACCGACCCCCACGCATAACTGATCATCTCTACTGTTGTTGGACATTGCCACACGCCATTAACTGCCACTTCTGGTTATTGGAGAACAACATTGGTCCCATTTTTGAAAGTTGCAAGGCTATATGGATTTGGTTTACCATGATACACTACTATCCTAGTGGTCTGCATGGAGAATCTTTCCGTTTGTTTTTGGGAGACCTATTGGAGGTTGTTAGACCTTTACATTTTAAGTTTCTTGCTTTATGGCTAAGAAAAATCTACAACTCAAATGCACTTCATCCATTCCCAGTTGGCTTTCTAATCTGTTGATGTTTTTCTTTTTGTGTAACTTCACATTCTCTCTTTTTGTGAATGTAAGTGCACATGTGTGTGTGAAGGATACCTCCTCCGTATTACTTCCATAATTTTCAATTTTTAGTGTCATTAGATTCATGTTAGAGGCTTCATCTTGTTTTTTATAATATTATTTAGCTTCGCTACTTAATGTTTTTATTTAGGATGATTTGTTGAAAAATGAACTTTTGTATTTCAAACTTGCAAAAGTCTTTGACCTTTGATATGCTTCATGATATATAGGTATTTCTTTGAAGACACAAGAACTCTTTGCTATTGTTTTCCTTGCCCGCTACATGGATATGTTTACCAACTTTATCTCTCTTTATAATACCATCATGAAGTTAATATTCTTGGGGAGCTCGTTTTCAATTGTTTGGTACATAAGGCGCCACAAGATTGTTCGTCGGTCCTATGACAAAGACCAAGATACCTTTCGCCATTATTTCCTTGCACTGCCTTGCTTACTCTTGGCCCTATTTATCAATGAGAAGTTCACATTTAAGGAGGTCTGTTTTTATCTATGTTAGTTATAATATTACAAATATGTGAAGTGCTAGGTATAATTTCAAGCTACTTGACCATTCACATCTTTTACAGAGTTTTTTGCCATAGGATGCTTGTCTCTTCTTTTCCCTTATTTTCTTTCCCACCTGCTTCACAACATAATGGACCAGGTCATGTGGACATTCTCCTTATATTTAGAAGCCGTGGCCATCCTTCCTCAGCTCATACTGTTGCAGAGAACTAGAAATATTGACAACTTGACCGGGCAATATGTATTTCTTCTTGGGTATGCTAATTCTTTAACCACATTAATTGAACAGTAAAGATATTTTAGATTTCTGGATTATTAATTTTTCTTTGTTGTAATATAGTGTGTTTTCCTCTCAAATTAGTATCTTCTTATGTTAGAAACATGTAAATACCAGTGCTGGTTAATCATTGGGTGACAATTGCACGGTTATGCTTAGATTTTTATTTTTATTTTTATTTTTTCAGTATTACTAATCTCTGATGTACTTTATGCAATCCAAAATAGAATTCTCTTTCCAGCTAGTTATGATTCCAAGTGAATTTTAATGGCTATATCACTCAAGTCACAAGTGCATATGATGATGCCCATCACCTCAGGTGTATAGAATCCCAGTGCCTTTAGGGTACCTTCAGTTTTTACTGCACTCTTCGTAAAATTAGATGATATACCTATTATTTTGCTGTAAAATTTTCAATATTTCACTGTTGTATGAGTACATTTTTAACTTGATATCTGCTAAGTTTGGTGGAAAAAGACAACTATCGTAAATCATTTCCATATACCCTTGGGGAAGATCTCATATATTCAATAGTAATCCTCACAGCTGTGAATTTCAAATGTGATTCCATAGTTCTGCTAAAGTATTTTGGATCTCATGTTATGATGAGTTCTTGAGCTTGCTTGGAAGGCTATATATATATATATATATCTTCTGGCATATTATATTCATTCATATCAATAACAAGAGGAGAAGAAGTACATATGCTTCGTGTACAAAAGAAATCTGTGATGACAATTTTTTTTTTGATGAATATAATGACTCAACTTTACTGTAATGGGTAGCATCTCAAGCTTTATGTTAACCTGAGATTAGGTTGCCAGTAGATTCTGGAACACCAAAAGAAAACTCTGCTTACACTACATTTATCCACCATATTCAGGTTTTAATTCCAGTGAAGATTCAAAGTTGTGATCTTTCTTTTTCCACCAAATGATACAATGCCAGTAATTTCTTTGGGCTTAATTTTCGTTGTGTAAGTAATGGTTTTCCTGAGCATCTATGAGAGATGTTATAATGAAAGGCAGATGTTTAAGAAGGGAATGAACAATTGATTTCACAAACTTTTTCTGCAGCAATGTCATTTAATGTTATTTCCTTCCTCCTAACTACCCCCCACCAACTCTCTCTGGGAATAAGAGTTGTCTCTTCTTAGTCACCTATAATGCTTGAATTCCAAAACTAACAATTTTTAACCCTCATTCAACTGCCTTAAGATTGGCTCAGTTATCAACGTTCGTGTTTATGTGCTAATTTGAAAAGTTGCTGTATCCTTGATTTTATGTGCTTATTTGACTAAGTTGTGCTTACAGTAGAAATCTACTCTTACTTTATTCAATTTCTGCCTGTCTTAATGCAGTGCTTATCGAGGATTATACATTCTCAACTGGATTTATCGCTATTTCACTGAGCCACACTATGTTCACTGGATAAGTATGTCTCTCTCTCTCTCTCTCTCTCTGGTGTTGTCTGTTGGTGCTGGTTTGCTTGTGCTTTCTGTGTATGGGTGTTGTGCATTCATGGTCCTGCAAATGATCTCTGTATTTATATGTATGCAGTACACTTCATGTGTACTTGAGTTTCTTGCTTTTGTGATAAAAGTTTTGTATAGAAAAAGAGTATACCTTTATGTGTATAAACGTTGACAACATACACAAAGTGACACATCCATATCTGGTGTATTTAATGATAGCATGCATATTGGTGCTTCCATAGATGTTTTTACATTTTCCCAATGAAATTACTGGTTCTAGTTTTTAGAGGCATTTGCCTGAACGCATAGACTCTGTAACTTGTTCAGCTTCACATAAAAAATGTATACATGGTGTCTAACACTTATGCAGTGGATTGTTGACACTGTCATTTGATCAAGTTTCTATTTCATATTAAATCATTTCTGCAAAGTGGTGCCTGTGACTCATTTTGATTCTGATATGGTATGCAAGTCAATATAGCATCACACAGATTTTATAGGTTTAAATTCCCACCCTTCTTGCCCGTGTTCTGTAATTTAATATATTATGTTAACATGTTTCATTACAGTTTTGCAATTTTCTTTTGCCAATATCTTTTTTTGAAGTGGCTGTGTGATGAACATTAAGCCTAATGCCGAGAGTCCCCTTACTATACACCTCTTTTATGTGTAGGGTTAATTTTGATATTTTCCTTGAATTTTGATGTTTAAAACTGATAACCATATATATGTATCGGAAGGTAGCTAACATCTGAAATTTCTCTGTTTCAAAATATAATTTTATTTATTTTTTTTTAAAAAAAAGGTTCTGCATCAAATTATCCTTGTATGTGTGTGTTCTTCAGTGAACTCTTGCCATTTTGCTTAATTTCAGTGTTGATTAATCTCTTTTCTATTGTTTGGCTACTGCAGCTTGGATTTCCGGGCTTGTTCAAACATTGCTCTATGCCGATTTCTTTTATTATTATTTTCATAGGTAAATAAATGGTCCTGTCTTTTCAAAAAAAAAAAAAAAAAATTATTGATGTTAATGATTCATATTTCATCTTTAGTCTTGTAATATTTGGTGTAATTTGACATTTGTATTGCAGCTGGAAGAACAACAAAAAGCTTGAATTGCCAGCTTGAGTTCATCCTCCCACAGTCCCCCTTTTGTTGGGAACTAAAGATGTCATGTAATGCACAAAGATACAATGTGTTGATTCTTTTTGGCTGAAACTTCAAACTAGTACTAATTCTTTTATAATGTTAAGTGCACGATCACCCACCAGCGACGTGCATCCACACATTTGGGCTTGATCCTGCACTCAACAATCACGCACTTGAAGAAACTATGGATTGTGAATTGTTCAAAATCTCTGTTGTAAGCTCTACAAACGTACCCCCAAAACAAGATAATTGTAATAGACTATACCAGATTATCCCTAAGTTGTTATATGGCTGACATTCATTGCCATGCCATTAAGGGTTTGCATCATGAGCCTTTTTTTTTTTTTTTTCCCCTAAGCAAATAAGGATCGGGTACAAGGATTAAAACACCAAATAAGAGGTGGATTCCCCAACAATACCAAAACGAAAAGTACAATGCAAAAAATACACACAAATAGTAGGCAATGGGTCATAAATGACCCGGGCCTCTCCAATAGGGCCGCTAAATGCGGTTGCAAAGGCAAAACCCAAAGACACCCGAAGGTATCCACGAGCAAGCAAGGAACAAGGCATCCAAAAGGATGCCCATGGAAGGAAGGCACTGAAAACATTCGAGATGGGTCCGTCGGAGAAACAAACCGGCATAAGGCAGTAAAAATCCTCACAAACAAGCTCCAAAAGAAACAACATAAAAAGCATAAACATAAATCCAACCCCAAAACTCAGAACCAACTGCAGGGGAGTTGGGGAAGCCGTACCGGAGCGAGGGTGGAAGGAGGAGAGGCGGATGGCAACGATGAGCAGGACGGCCGATGTAGACGGAGGAGAGGCGTGATGAGGGGCCGATCTGACTAAGGAAGACAACTATAGTTCCAAAGAAGCTAAAATCGAAACCTAGAACAGATTTGGTGACAGCGGAAGACAACGGTGTCCATGAAACTACAGGTGATGCGAGATTGGGAGGATGGGGGATAAATCGCACAAGGCGATGGCAAAAATGGTTAGAGAAAACTCTAAACCATGAAAAACCAGAAACTTCATAAGAAAAGAAAGCAAGGAAAGGAAAGCAAGGAGAAATGGGAAGGGAGGAGGGAAGAGGAAACGAGAATCTTCCCCCCTCCTAGATCTGGCGACGGCGGCTAGGGTTTCAAGAGAAGAGAAGAGAGAGGGTAGAGCGTTTTAGAGGGTGTGGGTATAAGGACTGCATCATGAGCCTTAAATGATAGTAAATTTGTGCTTTTTTTTTTTCTGAATTATATTTGATGAAGATGAAAGAAAAACTAATGTTCATAAGATAAATAGAAAGTCATTGATCAGGGAGATGTTATTGGAATAAAGGTTAGTTTACTAACCGAATAATTAAATTTAAAACCATATGTCACTTATAATAATACATGAGAAAATGAGAAAGGAAAAAGTAAATTGACTCCTTCACTTATTATTGTTTCAATGTCTCTCTCTCAATCTCCCCCACTAGTTGCAACACATCTTCTATCCTAACTCTCATTTTTCACTCTCACTCGCTAGATAGGTAGTGATCCAAAGTTTTTGGGTCTGTTTGATTCTTCAATAGTTTCTCCCTCAATAGTTTAGGCTTGATTATTCTTCCTTTTGTTTGGGTCTACTCTAATTGAATTTGGATCTTTTTAATGATTGCTCTCTCTCTCTCTAATCATATGACTAAGTAGAGAAAGCTTGAAAACGAGCAACAGAGAATCAGAGATGGAAAGACAGGGAGAGAAAAAATTAAAAAAATTATATACATATATTTGTTATGTATATGTGTGTATATGTATATATTAAAATAAGTTATATAGTAAATTTATTATTATTGAGTAATATTAACTATATATTGTTAGTTAATAAAAGAAAAAATACGAGTCAAGCCTTATACGAACTTGCTCACAAGTTAAATTTATATGAATGCTAATCTCGAGTTCGCTCGCGAACACCCCTAGTCTGTGCAAAGCAGTCATTTAATTATTATTATTATTATTTTAACGAAGACATGAATGACATTGCCATATCATCATGATGAAATAAAAGTGTACCTTTTAATGTTATTTATTATTCCATCACTATCCATCACACTTTTATCTTTAGGTCACACCAACAGTCTATACTATTATATTCCTTCAATTTTGGGAATTTGTTAAAAGGAATGTTGCTGACTCATCGAATAGGCTAATTCTAGTCAAGTTTCTATCAATAAGTAACTTCTTACCACAGAAATCCCTCTCATATAAATTAGCTTTGCAGGGTCAACAACTCCGCGTGGCCCATATAGACCAAATAAGATCCACTCCATTTCAGAATGAATGAAATGTATAGTACCATTTGAATTGAAAATCTTTGGAGGGAGAAATATCTCAAGGTTATTATACACACACACAATGAATATCAAAATAAGCTCAGAGTATATTGTACCACTGGTACTATTGGAAACTGTTTGAATATCAAAATAAGATCAGGGCATATTATAGCACTCAAAGACGATAACCAGGCATTAAAAGTCCAAAGTATCATTGGTACACAACCTCAACTCAACTTTTCCAATGGCATAAGATCCATTTCTAATTACATAAGGCAAAATAAGAAACTTTGCACTTCACATAAACTCTCCCTGACATGGATTATCCATGCATATCTTGTAAGCATACAGGTTGAAGCTAAGGGCAGCCATTCCCACCTCCAGTCTGGTGAAGCATAGCATCAATCTCATCACCGTCCTCCATCTCAAGCTAACCCCAAGTCGAAGTTTTGTGCATAATCCAAACAAAACAGCAAAGCAGCAAGTGAGATGCAAATACAAATTGGGATGCTCAAAGTAAATCATTGGCACAAAAATATATCTCAAGATAACTTAAAACTGAAATGACTCAAAAGACTAAACCATGAGTTCTAATTTATCTTATCAGCTCAATCATGTAATCTCTTAACAGGGCCAGCAAAGAAAAGAATAACACAGTCAACCCATGTCTAAAATGAAGGATTAATGGAGTTTACATTTCAGATGGTTGGAACTTGGAAGCCAAATTATAAAGATACAAAATTGCTGAATGTGGTTAGAACACATAGAACACCTTCCAAAAAAAATTTACTGTAATCAAAGAGTGTCTAAAATTTGGAAATAATAAATATCTACCTCATCTGGAGTCTGTTCTCCTCGGAGTCTGCGCCCGTCAAACAAGAATGCAATAGAGTTGAACTCCACAGATTGACGATCACAGTACGCATTCATGAGTTTCCGCAACTGGGTGCTTCGTTTGATCCTAAAGAACACCTCATTACCATCCTACAACCAAAGAAATGGGGTCAAAAATGGAAAAGGAGGCAGGATATTTTCTGGACACATACCAGAATTAATGAAAAAAAGGGCAACTGGAATGGAAAAACAAGATTGAAATTGGAATCAAATAGCAGAGAGCTATTTAGCTTACATAAAACAAATTTCACAGCAGATCCAGCTCATTCTTCAACTATTATAAATGCATTTTTCAAAAAGATTTAAGTACACTGCTTATACTAAGAAAAATGTGTTCAAGCAATGATGACTTGCATTTAAATTGGTACTTCAGTTGAAAATAACGACAAAAAATCTGATTTGGAGTTCATCAAAAAAGAAATACAGCATGTTACTGGTATAGCATAAAATTCGAATAAATATGACGAGAGCCAGATATTTTTCACTAGAAAAAAAAAAACAAGGGTATAAAAGCATTACTCCTACAGCATATAATTGGAATGTATCTGATAAGAGCCAATTCAATTTCAGATAGCATAATGGCACACAAATATTTTTAACTAAAAAACTACTAATCTAAAACTAACATGTATTAACAATAACTGATATTGGCAACATGCCATATTAGCAATTTGACATAATCTAAAACCATCTTTTCTCCTTGCAAAAGTGACATTCCATTACTCATCCGAACAGCCAAATTTCTCTCTCATCTTATCACCAATAACTGTTATTAAATCCAATCAATTCAGTTAATGAATATCACCCGCCCATGTCCCTCTCTCACATAGTTAACACACGGTACATTGAAAACAAACACAGATAAATTCTGAAGAGCGCAAACACACGCACAATATTTACCACACGCACCATCTGAGTTTCACAGTTTATCAAATTGAATGAGACACACCCAAATGAATTCATCAATCCATTAACGTACGTAAATCAACCACTAACTCAAGCATATCCCAACCAAACAGACGGTCAAAACAAAAGCAATAATTCCACACTAAATCTATCAAATAAAACCACAAGAAGTCAAAACAATGAACACCCAGAAATTTTCATAGCACGAAGTACTCATTCATTTCCTTACAGATATACCTGGCCCTTGACTTTGAGGTTAATGTGCTGGTCCATTGGCTTCTTTTCCTCCTCTTGACCACCACTACCGCCACCACCACCACCAGCAGCTGTTGCAGACATCTTCTCCCACCACTCCCTTTAAATACTAGGAACTCTCTCTCTCTCTGTCTCTCTCTGTCTCTCTGAAGCTCTGTGTCTTTGTGGCTTTTAGGGTTTTCTCTGTCAATAGAAATAGAAACACCAACTGAGAGAGAGACGTGATGGAGTCCAAGTCACCACCAAAAGAGCACAATATACTAAGCGTCACACACACGCTAAACTTGTGTGCGTTACCCCCACTCGCGGAAGTGGTGTTATTGTAATTTAAGGACAAGTTGAATGAGCTTCACTGTCGCGATTTGCTGACGTGTCTGTTAGAGGGGGCGAGTAGACTGGTTGGGGTGTTTGGGAGCAGAATAAACTGGAATTCAGAGGAATTTGGATTCCGGTGGGGGAGGGAATCAATAAAGAGGGAGAGGAAAAGGTGATGTTGGGGAATGGACGGGTGGAAATGAAGGGGAGAGGAATCCGACGATGGAGGATGGGATTCTGAGGTGGCCTTTCCGTAAGTTTCTTTTGCGGGGATTTTTGATTGGTGAGTACGATGTGTACCTTTTGAGTTTGGACTCCTTTTTTGAATTTTAATTGGATTCTTGTTCTTCCTTATCCAATACCTGTCTGGCTGTCTCTGGTCACCACTCCCTTTACCCCAATAACCTTTTTTTTTTTTTTTCTTTTTTAAGAAATGTTATGCATCATAAATTTGTTTCTCTCAAAGCACTATTGCAGACTCTTTAAACTTATTTTTTTGTTAGTTTGAAGAGTCAATTTAATAAAAAATATTAAAATCTTCACTTTTCAGCCTATTTATTTTAACAAAAAAGTTAACATTATGAATAGTAAAACTTTAAACTTAACAATTACTATTCTTTCTTCATTCTTTAAACAACTATCTTTTCTCTCTCCTCCTTTTTCCTTTTCATTTCTCTTAACACTCAAAAGTTAGATGAATAATAAACAAATATTTGAAAAATAATATTTTAATAAAATAGTGAAAATGAATTGTTAAAGTAGAGAGGTTGAAAAGTGTGCTCTAAAAAGGTGGGCTGTTAAAATAATCAAAAGTATACTTTTTGTTATTTTGAAAAGTAAAATTTAAAGAGGCTACTGTGGATGCTCTCAAGCTAAGATTCTATTGGGGAGCGTAATGGCATATAAGCCTATAAAAGTTGGTTCCCAAATAATGTGTTATCATCTTATGAAATTTATTATTTTGAAAAATGTGTTACCAATTTATAAGATGGTAACACATTATTTGATAATTAACTTTTAGAAAATAAAAAATTTGGAAATAAAAGATTTGGGATATATAATACTTCTTTTTTTCTTTTTCTTTTTGACGTATCCACACACACAAGGAAATGAGAAGAGAGATTTGAACTAGTAATCTCTTATTTTATGAGGTGTGATCCATAGCCAATTGACCTACCCCTTTAAGACACTCTACTTTTTATTTAAGTGACCGTTCTTTTTAGGTGGACCATCAATTACATGTCACATCAATAATCAATGTAAACAAAAATAAAATCTTTTTCATCATATTTTGGCTCAAAACTCGTTTACAATTTACAAATTACAATAAAAGAACAAAAACTTTTTTTAATTTTTAAATGTAATGTCACATTTTTAATAGGCAATATTTTTAGGCATTTTAATGTTTAAAAACCACTTATTTTAATGTTTAAAAATCGCTCAAATTCTGTGATTTGAGAACTTATAATTACTTTGGAAGAGGGTTTTGTACTTTGGAAGAGGTATTTTGAGAACTTAAATTCTATGTTTGAAGAAGGTTTTCTATTTTGAGTTGTTTGTTAATGTTTTAAAATTTTTCTCTTTCATATGTCAAATCTTGTTAAACTTATAGTCCTTTGCTCTCTAGCATGTGTAGTTGGTCGAAAAAGGGGTGTCAATCTGACCTGATTTCTTAGTTTTTTGCCAAAACTGGAAACTAGAACTGGGGTATCCCGATTTTTGGTTTGGGAAAACCGAAATCGAGTCCCGATTCCAGTTTGTACCCAATCTGGTAACTGATTTTTTAAAAAATTATTTTTTGGCTTATTTTAGGTCCAATACCTAAAATAAACCCATCTTTTTAAAAAAAATTATTAACTTTTTTGTCCAATATATATATTTTTTAAAATTTTTGTCAAATTTGCCTTTTTGTCTATTTTTACCATCATTTAATTATTTCCTTTAATTGTTTAATAACCACCTCGTAATCAATGAATATTTTATTTTTTGTATGAATAAGCATTAAACAACTTCATTAACAAACAAATAATCCCACTAACAAATATATATATAATATTAACAAATTTATTATTATATATATATGCACCCAGTTCCGGTTTCTCGGTTCTTACCGGGTGCCAAAAACCGAGATCGGAACCGGAGTCCCCAATTTCCCCGTTTATGGTTTTTCGGTTTTCAAGTTTTCTGGTTCCAATTCCAGATTTCCAATTTTTTTTGACACCCCTAGTTGGTAACATGCTTTTGAAGCTTCGACAAACCGAAGACATTGTAAATACCAAATAAGTTGGTGGTTGCACCAAATGATATGCAATTGGACCAATCCGCTCAACCTTAAGAAGTATATTATCACCCATAACAAACTCCAAACCTCAACGTTAGTCGTTCATATAACTTTTATGTATGCTCTAAGCCATGGAAAGTCTTTTATCTGATGAGTACACTTTTTCCGTGTGTCTTGAATTATTTATGGTCCAATTAACTATCTTGCACTAACTTCATCATATTATAAGGGCGATCAACACTTCCGTCTATAAAGAGCCTCATATAGTACTATACTTGTCTAATAACTATAATTGTTGGTGAACTCCATCAATACAATATACAGCACCCAACTGCCCTTAAAGTCCAAAACATATGCTCTTAATATATCCTCCAAAGTCTGGATTGTATTTTTCAACGGTCCATCGGTCTAAGAGTGAAAGGTCGTAATTTGCTCACGTACTCATGCAGTTTTGAATTCTATGAACACGGAACACTTGTTTGAACAAACGAATCTTATCAAAACCCTACCTCATGCACGAGTTGTACATACTACAATTCAGTCAACCAATTGCAGCTAATTCCTTTTCTGCATTAAATATAGATAATGTTAGAATTGAATCATTGGCATAAAATGGGTTGATCAAATCTACAAGTAAAAATCAAATAATACACAAAATGGTCCTTATTTTGGGTGATGTAGGACCCAAGACTTTCTAGCCTAATAAGACGCGTAAGACAGCCCAAGCCCGAAGGTTAGTGATGTCAAGCCCATCCTAGCCTGGCCCCACCATTGATGATTTGTCAAAAACAGATCCCCAAAATATCTGCACTACGTCCTTTCCTTCTATGTCGTATATATGAAGAGAAATATTAAAGTTACGATATAGATTTAAATGTTATTTAAAAAATTAAAATTTGGTATTTTAAATTTAATTTTGTTTATTTTTTAATTTTTTAAATGACACGTAGGAGAGAAGTTGGATCTTTATTGAACTTATGTTGTAGTTGTATCATATCTCATATCTGAATATATATCATTCAAATAGCTTTTCTATTTTTTAAAAAAATATATATATAGTAATAATAAATAAATAAATAAACTTTTGTATTTTGAGACGAACAACTTGACAACAAATGAAGAGGAGTTTCTTTTTTGCACTTCACATGCTGAGATTTGTTTTTTTATAATATTAATTTTTAAAAGGGCTTTGCAGTTTTTCTGTTTCTCTTTTTCTTTTGCAAAATAAAAAATATTATCCTAAAACATTAACAAAAGGAAGGATTACCTAGGCCAAAATCGTCTGCACAAATACATTGTTAAAGGAGAATCCTCATATAATGATAATGGTTTTGTTGTAGCATGGAAAACAATACATCTAGCAAAATCATTTATTTGGTACGCATTTTCGTGGAGTAACGTTGTTAAATCACTAAGAACATGTTTGTGATTGTACTTGAAAAATAAAGTTTTTAAGTTAAACAAACTTTTCAAGTGTTAACGAACTTTTAGGGCATGTTTGGGATTGCGTCTGATAGGTTTAAATTGCATTTAACACTTAAAAAGTTTGTTTAAAGGAAAAAAAATACTCGTTTGGTAAAAAAAATTTGAAAGCGCTTTTAAGGATTCAAAAAACATAAAAATGGCTAAAACGTACTTTTGACAAAAATTTTAAAATGAAGCTTTTGTCAAAAAGTAATTTTTTGACTTAAAAACTATATTTCTCAAACGCAATCTCAAACAGACTCTTAAAGTATCTCAAACGCAAACATGCTTTAACCATTTGACCATTTTCACCAAAAGCTTAATTTAATAATTATTATTATTATAAAAATAAGAAAATTAATAATTTAATTAAGATTTGTGAAGAAATTCATAATGCGGAAATAAAATAAAATAAAAGTGGAATTAAAATAAAAGAGACAAAAGACTTTAACGTAATTCGGTCTATGACTTACGTCCACAGATAAAGCCCTAAAGACTACATTAAACTCTTATTGAATGATTTATTTTACAATACAAATGATCCCTATTTATAGGGATGAGGAGATGATACAAAATGGTATGATTGATAAAATCAAATCAAGTATATTTAATTCTGATTTGATTTTATCAATTACAATCAATTCTCATAATGTCAAATCCCTAACTTTATGGTCACTTAAATATCCTCTAACAATTTGAAGCTAGAGTTGCTTCCAAACACTACTAAAATGATGTGGCTAGTTATGGAGGATAGAATGGAGAAGTGAATAGCGTGCGGGTAACGTCGAAGAGAAAATGATGGCTCACACCCTTTTTGCCTTCTTCTGTGTGTGTATATATATATATATATATATGTATATGTATAGGCTTCACCAAAAGAACTAAATTAAGAAAGTGGCCTTAAAATTAATGGGTTTTTCAGTACTACTTGTGTCCCTCCTAGTAGCGAATTGGGTCCTTGCAAGTGAAGGCAGTGACAATACTAGCTTTGATCAAAACTATAAAGTCACATGGGGTTTTGATCATGTCTTGTCTCTAAATCAAGGGAGAGAAATTCAGCTCTCAATGGATAATTCTTCGGGTTAACATTAATTATATCTCTCTACCTATTTTTTATTCTTTTTTTTCTTCTTAAAATTATGGTTCAAGGATCATCCCTTGTCAATCATTATAAATCATGCAGAGGATATTTTGGTTGTTTTTCACATATATTTACATGAGTGTTCAAGTAGAAGTTCAATTTTGTTGTGAGAGTTAAATATAATCACCATTCACCAATATATTAATGTATTAATCATTCTTATTATTATTCAATTATTCATATATATCATAACTATCATATATATATAGATATATAGATATTAAAACATCTTAATGATATATTTTTGCTTCTTGTATAGGGGCTGGCTTCGCATCCAATCTAAGCTATGGTTCTGGATTCTTTCATATGAGTATGAAGCTACCAGGCAAGGATTCGGCTGGAGTTGTTACTACTTTCTATGTGAGTTCCGTGCCTTCTCTTTTATTATTGCTTTTGTTCATTCAAATGAGCCTGCTAGATCAACTTTGGTTAGAAATTTTCAAGAGCCTCGGTCGAAAGAGTTGATTGATTCTCATTCGACCGAGGTGTTGCATTGCATGTCTAATTTGAACAAGTGTTGCATCATACAAAAACTTGAGGTGTTTGGTCGATGTCTCATTTGACCCAACGGGTTATCGCAAGTCTCGTTTGAACAAGACTTAATCTTATTCCAACATGAATGCTGCTAATCGCTTTTTATTTCATTTTTTAGTAGGGTTATGACTCTTTTATCTATTTGAGCCTAATAAGGACGGCTTAAGCTCTCAAGAAGTAACTCAATCGGTTGAGACTACACATAATAAAACGGAAGTTACTAGTTCGAATCTCCTTTCCCCTTTTGTGCGGACATGTCAAAAAAAATAAAAAAAGGACGGTTTAGGTCGCAGTTTATGTGGTATTTTCATCATTTTTCTCTAAGAAATACTTGAAGGTTGAGTTTTCTTTTATCTTGCCTCAATTCTTTAATTTTGGTTTGAGAAATATTTAAGGGTACCAAATCTTTTACCAAGATGATATGGAGCTTATTTATTAGTACCTGTAAGCCGTAGCAGTTCTCTTTATTTATTGTTTTGATCGTTTCTAATAAATAAACTCCACATTATCTTAATTGTTATCCATCTCTGGCTAAAATATTTGGTATCTTTAGCATTTCTCTCTTATTTAGGGTTCTGGGAAGAGTTATTAAAAGTTTTATATATATATATGGCTATCTTTTTATCTTAATACGGACAAAATGGAGGTGATGATCAATATATATGCAGCTAATTTCTCAAGGGAAAAATCATGATGAGCTGGATTTCGAGTTCTTGGGCAATAGGGAAGGGAAGCCATACACATTACAAACAAATGTGTTCGCAAATGGTCGAGGGGATAGAGAGCAAAGAATGCTTCTTTGGTTTGATCCCACAGCAAATTTCCATACTTACGAGATTCTCTGGAACCAACATCAAATTGTGTAGGACTTAAAAACCGCTCGTTATGGTTCTCCCTTAAATTATCAGTTTTTTAAAAAATTTAAACTGATAGGAAGATGTAAATTTAATCATTTAATTAACACTTTAGTACTTTTCATCACTTGTGAGCTCAAACTCATTTTTTAATAGGTGATGCCCAATATGTGAAATATTTAATTTAAATGTGAGTGATTTTACAGGTATAGAGTCAATGTTCGATCCTAAGATCTTTGGCTCTGATACTATATTAAACTACCATTTTTTCAAAAGCATATTAACATTTAATTTTAAGGGTCTAAAAAGCTCAAAAATGACAAAAACGCACTTTTGGCAAAAACCTTATCTTAAAACTTGAGCCAAAAAGTTTTTTTTTTTTTTTTTTTGTTTACTTAGAAACTCTATTTCTCTCAAACGCAACTTCAAGCATGCTCTTAGTCTAACACTTTATATAACCTAAGAGGATGCTTAATTTGTTGCAGATTTTATGTGGACAATATTCCCATTAGAGTATACAAGAACAACAGGAACATTGGAGTTGAGTACCCATCACAGCCAATGCAAATAGAAGGCAGCTTGTGGGATGGAGATAGCTGGGCAACCGATGGAGGCCGAACAAAAATTAACTGGACTTATGCACCATTTCAAGCACACTATCAAGGATTTGAGATCGGTGGCTGCGCAGCACTTGACAACTCAAACATTCAACACTGTTATTCTCCCAACTATTGGTGGAATACGGGAAAGTACTGGCAACTGGATTCCGGACAACAAAGAGAATACGAGAATGTGAGGAACAAGTACATTAACTATGACTATTGTTCTGATAGGCACAGATACCCAATCCCTCCCCCAGAGTGCCTAGCTTGATGATCAATGAAGACCCTCAAGAATATATATTATAAGACAATAAAGATGTACTTTTTAATAAAGACAAGAAACAAATAGCAAACTTTTCGTTTAAAAATACGAATCTCCACACCAGTGGTATTTAGATCCAGCTAGCTCTTCCATGCAAGAGCCCTACATATATATATACATATACTCACCTCTTTCTTAAATAAAGTGGGAACCGTTCTCTCTTTTATCTGAAACTGTCGTGAAGCATNGATTTTACAGACACATGGTCAATGTTCGATCCTAAGATCTTTGGCTCTGATACTATGTTAAACTACCAATTTTTTCAAAGAATAATAGTGTTTAATTTTAAAGGTCTAAAAAGCTAAAAATGACAAAAACGCAATTTTGACAAAAACCTTATTTTAAACATTGTGCCAAAAAGTTTTTTTTTTTTTTTTTGGTTTACTTAAAAACTATATTTTTCTCAAACGCAACTTCAAACATGCTCTTAATCTAACACTTTATATAACCTAAGAGGGTGCTTAATTTGTTGCAGATTTTATGTGGACAATATTCCCATTAGAGTATACAAGAACAAAAGGAACATTGGAGTTGAGTACCCATCACAGCCAATGCAAATAGAAGGCAGCTTGTGGGATGGAGATGGCTGGGCAACCGATGGAGGCCGAACAAAAATTAACTGGACTTATGCACCATTTCAAGCACACTATCAAGGATTTGAGATCGGTGGCTGCGCGGCTCTTGACAATTCAAACATTCAACACTGTTATTCTCCCAACTATTGGTGGAATACGGGAAAGTACTGGCAACTGGATTCCGGACAACAAAGAGAATACGAGAATGTGAGGAACAAGTACATTAACTATGACTATTGTTCTGATCGGCATAGATACCCAATCCCTCCCCCAGAGTGCCTAGCTTGATGATCAATGAAGACCCTCAAGAATATATATTATAAGACAATAAAGATGTACTTTTTAATAAAGACAAGAAACAAATAGCAAACTTTTCGTTTAAAAATACGAATCTCCACACCAGTGGTATTTAGATCCAGCTAGCTCTTCCATGCAAGAGCCCTACATATATATATACATATACTCACCTCTTTCTTAAATAAAGTGGGAACCGTTCTCTCTTTTATCTGAAACTGTCGTGAAGCATGTTTTTTTTGTTTGAAAATATGAGAAACATGATTTTTATTGACCATTTTCTCGCAATCATCACACGCCTCCGTTAAGGTGGCCCTCTCATAAGCCTTTTGATCAACGAATTATTGAATTGGATCAGTTTGGAACCATTTCCTGTTTTAATTTAACGGCTAAAGACGGAGATAGTACTTTTGTCAAAATTCTGTCTAAAATTTGACGAATGCTGTATCAATACTAATCACAAATTTTGTGGGCTAGTCATAGTTTTGATCATAACGCGAGTGGGCTACCCATAAAGCCCACTTCTCCAAGAGCCCAAGCCCTGAACAGCATTGCCTGAGCCTCAGCAAAGCTCACCATCTCACTCTCTCTTCTTCTTCTTTGACCCATTCCCGGAGCTCCTTCGGTGCTCTTGGCGGACCCTGTGTAGCTCAAGCTCACTCACACAGAGTCCGCAATCCGAACCCTCCCCAATGACCCATCTTCCAAGGCGGATTCTCTATCCCTTTCTCTTACTTCTCTTCCATATTTTTTTCTCCGCAATCGCCTTCGGATCGGTTCTCCATGAAGCAGGTGAAGAAGAGTTCTCGGAGGAGTTGCTGCTGAGACCCTTGCCTGATCAGAAAGTATTGGCGCATTTCCATTTCGAAACCAGAGCTCCGTCTTCTCTCTCCGACTCTTATGGCCGCCACCACCATCTCTTCCCCAAAGCAATTGCTCAGCTGGTATGTTTTGTTTTAGACCTCTGTTTGTTTTCTGAGAAAAATTTGTATAGTGGGATATAAGAAGAAACGCAAAGTAAATTTCTTGGATCTTGTAGTTCTGGGTCTTTTGCTTTTGGTTTGTAAAAGCCCGACTAAGTAACAAATTCAATCAAAGATTTGATATTGCACTAAAAAGAAAAGGTATTTATTTATACGAGAAGAAGAATGGGTATCTGTGTTTATTGGGGTTTACCATACTGACAATAATCTGCCCTTGTATGTGTTGAATTAGATAAGTAAGATATGAGAACCTTTGGATAGGTGGAAGCAACTTAGCTGTTATGCTATGTGACTAAAGTCCTCCACTTAACTTCAAGCCTTATGTTATTTTATATCGTAGGAAATGTGATCATATGCTGTTTTGAAATTCAAGTTAATTGCAGTGAGGAATGAGGCTGCATTCATAATTTGCTTCTTTGTTAAATTCATTTTTATGAAAATACACCCCTCCCCTACAGGCACCTTGGATTGGCAAGCCAGGACATGACAATACTAATTTTTTTCTTTTTTCTTAATGGAGTCAACAATATGACCGTTGTACATAACCTAAAATTAAGGTGAATCTTTTTTAATAGTTGGAGTATACTAAATAACTCATCAAATACTATTGCTTGGACAGGTTCAGAAATTCCGAGTTAAGGAAATGGAATTATCTTTTACACAAGGTCGATGGAACTATGATCAGTGGGGTGGATTTGACCCCATCCCAAGCAGCAATGCAAAGCCTCCTGGGGTGGAGTTATGGGCTGTCTTTGATGTCCCCCAGTATCAGGTTGATGCTTCCTGGAAGAATCTAACCCATACTCTTTCAGGTCTCTTCTGTGCTTCAATCAACTTCCTAGAGTCTTCTACCACTTATTCTGCTCCTGAATGGAGCTTTCAACCATCTTCTGGCAGTCTGAGGTACGGCACATTGCCCCGTGAAGCTGTTTGCACCGAGAACCTAACTCCCTGGTTGAAGCTCCTTCCATGTCGCGACAAAACTGGGCTTTCTGTCTTAATGCACAGACCTTCTATATATAGAGGATTTTATCATTCTCAACGGTTGCACTTGAAGTCATCTCAATTTGATTCAGGTGGGTTGGAATCAGGAATTGTACTAGAGCAAACACTTACAGTCGTTCTTCAGCCTAATAGTCAGAGCGCTAGTAAAACTTATTCCATTGAAACAAAATTACAACCAAGCTGGTCTTTGAGTTCGATTTTTGGAAGGAAAGTTACTGGAAGATGCGTTCTTGCCAAGTCTAGTAATGTTTACCTTCAACTTGAGAGAGGTCTGGTCACTGAATTGGAGAATCTACGGACGGAAAATATGATATCCTGGGCTGATAATATGGGCTCTGAAGGGTTAAGGAGTAACCCTGGCTTTGAGTTGTCTGTTAAGCCTGACAGGGTGTTTAAAGAAGTGAATAGCGTGCATAGCAAGAGCTCATCTGTTCTTTGTGAATATTCAATTGTGAAGTACAGTGACTCTGAGCCGTTTGATTTAGGCCTTACATGGAAGCTTCCTGCAGTTTGGTCATGTCAACAAGCACCATTACATGCTAGTAGGTTCTTAATGGGTAGTGGGAATGAAAGAGGTGCTATTGCAATATCCTTAACGTCCACAGAATTAAATGAGGGTTTCCTTGGTGCTAATACTGTTGAAGATAGTTGTAAGTTGCAAGTTGACATTTTCCAAGTTGTGCCTTGGTATATTAAGGTGTATTTTCATACTCTACAAGTTTTTGTTGATGGACAACCTCAGGGACTCACAGATGTTGTAGAGAAGATGCATGTTTCACCTTCTGAAGACAAGGTATCGCCCGGGGTAATGGAGCTGGTTCTAAAATTTCCTTGTGGTGTGAAATCAGCCACTTTAACTTTAGAGTTTGATAAGGTATGAATCGCATGATCTGGCAATTCTTCAATGCTTTTTCTTCAAATTGGGTCATTCTTTGATCAGCATTTTCATACGTGTTGTATGATTGAATCACAAATATTTTCTTTGGTCAGCACATAATAATATTTTCCAAGTCTCGTACATAAATAATACTAAATGTCATGTTTTACATAGGGCATCGATAAAGTTACTTTAATACCTAATGATAGTGAATCTTGCTGGTTCATTGAAATCACTTCATAACTTGAACAGACACAGCTAATAATATTAGGTATACATATAGGTTGTAAAACTTATCAAAAAAAAATATAGGTTGTAAAATTCAGTAGTTTGAACTTTACTCAAACCCCAACTCTCCCACCCCCACCAATAGAAAAAAGGGAAAAAAACTAATTTAAATGTTCTCTAGGATAACTTGTGGACTTCATAGACATTCTTTCCTCAATACCCAAACTAAACCAGCTCAACTAAACCCCACTCCCAACTTTAGTGCCTCAATTTCACTTTGAGCCTAAATGTCAGTATGGGAGAGTTCTTTAAGATTATTAGGAATCCTAACCATTGCCAGTGCATCTTAATAGGATTTGCCTAATTATGTTTCTTACTTTGAGACTTCTCTGGGCCAAAAGTTGAATGTTCATTTGGTTTCTATATTATAAATTGTTGATATTCTTGGTACTGTGTTGTAATGTCTATGATGTCTCCATAGGGATTTTTGCACATTGATGAATATCCTCCAGATGCTAATCAAGGGTTTGACATTCCATCAGCTGTAATAAGCTTTCCTAACTTCCTTGCAAGCACACATTATCTTGAAGAGAACTCTTTGACCAAGACACCTATGTTGTCTAAATTTCAGGTAATTATGTACTCCCTGTATCTCATTGGTAATAAATGCTTTGGATTTCCTTGACTCATCCGATCGACTGTCTGAATTTGTGGTGGTGCAGGAAAAGAGTCTTGTTCTATCTTACACTGAAGTATTACTTGTACCATTGACAACTCCTGATTTTAGCATGCCTTACAATGTCATCACAATTACATGCACGGTATTTGCATTATATTTTGGATCTTTGGTCAATGTACTTCGAAGACGTGTTGGTGAGGAGGAAAGACTTTTAAAAAACAGAGGTAACTCTATCTCTTGATTTAGGTCATTTTGACTTTCATGATAATACAAATGTGTAGAACAATGAGTATGCAACCATTTTTCATGGTTTTAGATCAGAGTGCTGGCCATAATAAGAGTCATTATTTGTTGGTGAAAACCAACCAACTCCGTTTTGTTAGGTTAGATGCAATCATTGAAGAATTTTTACATTTAGATTAATTAGCACTATCATGTCAGAACTTCTGAGTTTGTGTATGTATATTTATATCTCTGAGTGCTTATCTTTGTTTGAGCTGTTCATAGTAATAATCATAGCAACAGTCGTCGATAAACTCAACTTAATTTATTGAAGCCTTAATCTCAACAAACAGCAGCAAGCCAACCCAAAAAAAAAAGTTATATGAGAGGACCTCCAAGTGTATCCACTAACAAATCAACATAATCCAAAAGAGAAGATGGTAGACTGCCCAAGATAGTCATCCATTACTACACTATTCAAGAATAAATCTTTCAGCATATTCAAAGGAAGCTCCACTCCATTGTAAGTCCCACTAATGTTGGCGAAGACAAAAATAAAAATTAAAAAGATTAAAAAAAATAAATAAATAACAGTTGAATTTGAGCAGTCCAGTTATAAATAAATTGTCCAATACCACATTATTAATGTTTGGGAGCAATCTGATGCTACCTCAGCCATTGTCAAGCATGTCAAATAACATTAATCTAGCAAGAAATGTTCCTCTTTTTCTTCAGTCACTCCGTCAATTCTTTGAAGAACTTTATGCAATGAAATCTTGTGTGGGTTTTTTTTTTTTTTCTGTGCAAGTTGATAAAGAATAAGTATTCTGAAGATTCATTTTCTTTGGGAAGCATATAAGATTTTTGTTATGCAATTAATTTCGTGTGGGCTGGCTATGGGGGAATACATGCTTCTCATTTTATGTATTTATTTAAGGCATATCTACCTTCGAGTTTCCATAAATGCAACCATGTATTTTGTTAATGTACAAAGTTGAATTAGCCTTGTTTACCCTCTCAAAAAATATGAATTTCATGAAGTGTTGCCAAATACAATCCCATTTGGTGGTTTTTCTTTTTCTTTTAAGAAAAAAGCTAACCTAAAAACGATGTGGTAACCTTGAAAATTCTAATTTCTTTTTTGCTCTGGGTTTGCTTGAAGCTATTATCTTTAGAAAATGTAAATCACCCTTGCTATTTATTCTTCAATGTAACTGGCTCGTTGGTTACCAGCTTCTAATGTTTGCTTTTCATTATTTTGCTTGCAGCTGCCAGAAAAGCCGGCCGGCTTCCTCAGCTGCTATCCAAGTTGTCTGCCAAGCTTAGGGGAAAAGAATGGGAATCTCCCCAGTCGTCCTCAGCTTCGTCTTCTTTCAGCAGTTCAAAACTTATGCTTAAAGTGGTAATAGTGGCTGGGATCGCCATTTTTTGGCAATTCTATTCCAAATGACGCCATTAGTTAGCCAACTGGAAACTTAAATGTACAATTACGGATTACCTGCCTCTGAGTTCAATGTACAATACGAGCCTTCAATTCCAAAACTAACACCCCATTTTTATGAGTAGGTTACACATGTTAAAAATCTTCTTGAATGGATTTGTTTATACCAAAATTTGAGCCATATTGTTCAAGAATATTCTGATTTATCTAGATATCAATTACCATCTTCCATTTTCCTTTTCTGGGTAATCAATGATTCTACCATTTAAGTTGTAAACATTGATTCTCTACCCAGGCCACTGCTTACCCTGTATTTTTATTTTTATTTTCCAGCATTCTTATTTGCATTGATATCGCATATAAAATGAAATTATAATATGGAAAATCTTCATGTTTTTTCGCATGAATGAAATTATAATATTTTTGTTTGAACAGAGTACTATCGAACCGCAAAAGTTCACAAATCTTTTGTTACGTTTTGAAAACTTCATTTTTTAAAATGTAGTTAATCAAAATCACAGGCCAAGCGGAAAGTTTGAGCTCCATCTGCAAGTTTTGGTCTTTCTAAAAGGCGTAGAGGTCTCTCTCTCTCTCTCTATCTTAGAGCATTCACAGTAGGCTCGTCTAATATTTGGCTATTTTAGCAAAAAAAAACTACCTTTATCTATTTGAACTACTCATATTTTTAAAGCATCCACATCAGGCTCAGCATTTTAACCTTACACTCATTTAAATATTATTTCTACATCATTTAAATATTAATTTTCTATTATTTCTTTATTTATTTTTATTCTTTCTTTCTTTATTCAATCTTGAACTAGGTCGTCCTCGTTGTTGAAGGGTCGTTTCCGGCGCGCAGAACGCCGGTCAAGGTCTCGATGCTCTCGCGGTCGATCTAGGCTTGGATTTCGGACTGAATTGAGGTGGCGACGCAGGAGATGGAGTGGGTAGAGGCTCCGCGAGTGAGGAAGGATTTGAGGGTGTGGTGGCCGTGGGATTTGTGGAGGGTGTCGACGAGGGCCTTAAGGTCGGAGAGGTGTTGGGAGAGGGCGGAAAGGTTTGGGTCCTTGGAGAGGATGGCGTCGGACTCGGTCTCCAGCTCGAGCAAAGCGTTAATGGCGACGAGGAGAAGGAGGCGGGAAGAGAGAGGGAGGGGATCTTCTCGTCGACCTGTGTTGAACTGGGATCACGGCGTTGTCGTACTTGGACGGAGGAGATCTTCTCGTCAACCTGTGTTGAACGGCGACCGGGAGAAGGAGGCGGGAAGAGAGAGGGAGAAGAAAGACAGAGGGAGGAGAGAGAAATGGGAAATTTTTTTATTAATATCTGAGTTTGCTGAGGAGCTACAGTGCTCAGCAAACTTGCTTAGCACTGTAGCTCCTCACCATTTTGCTGAGCCTGATGGAGACGATTTTTGGCTCTTTGGCTCAACAATTGAGCCAAAAGGCTCAATTGTTGAGTCTACTGTGAATGCTCTTCTTAGCTATCCTGGTGGGTGTTTGGGGGTGGTGAGAGTTTTGTTTTGCCTTGAAGAGAAACGTCGTCATTAGAGAACACGAGGAGTAGCGAGACGAGTTATTATTACGAGGATGTTTAAAATTACAAGGGTCTTGTTCGGCAACCCCCTAGGACACTATTCCTTGATCAGTGTGAACTAATCCATGCATGCCAAACTTAACATGTGCGTTAGGTTAGTTTTTCTGTTAAAAGTCCATAATACCCTCATGTATTAAAGACAAAACTACAGCTTCTGCAAGGGTAAATGGGTAAAATAGGAATTGGAGACTTGCATTTTTTCAAACCTGTAGTTTTTCTTTTACGTCGTACCTGCAGTCTGATTGAACAGTGCCGTGTAATGGGAGGTTGGGGAATGTGAGGGAGTTTGCTAAACAACCTCAAAATCCCACAAGGGACATGAGACATGTTTTAAGGTAGTTTCAATAAGTGACTAAGGAGTAAGGAGTTAAGGGCACAAGAGAGAAATAAATTTATCTAGACTCATTTATAAATTATAATATGAATATCTCTTTTAAGACTTTCACGTTTCCGAATTCATGATTAATAAAGACATTTTAAACCTCTTGTGTTTAATGTTCTAGTTAATGCTCTTTGTGTCATGTGTACGACTTTTGTGTTTATGAGACTTATAGGTTACCAAACCAAACCCTATATGCATCTCCAATAGCTTAAACTTTTTTTTTTATTTTAAAAAAAGCTAAGATGGCTATTAAAAAGGCCAAAAACATCTCCATTTGATTATGCACGTAGAAATATATGGTGGGAAAATAATATGAAAGAGAAAGCACCGAAGAGAGTGAGGGGGCTACAATATGATAGTTGTGTTAAAACTATCATTTGGCAGTAAACGGTTTCTTTAAGAGTAATGCTACATATTCAATTTATATTATACTTTCATATAATTTGGCTAATGTGGTGGTACTGATCATAAGCCTTTGGTTCAACTTTTGTTAAAAATTAAAAATATATATAAAGGCTGGTGGACACTGACACATCAACTTAATTGTTTAAAAATAGAAAAGTGTTACACATCCATCTCTTACACATCTCGTATCCATCTTCTTTACAAATTTACCATCGAATCTATATAATCTAATGGTGGATTTGCCCATCTATTGCTCAAAGATGACAAAACATAAAAATCAAATACAGAGTTGAATATTTAACTTTGCTCTCTTTTCATAAAGCATTCCCAATGAACTCTATTATTTAGCTAAAATTTGGCTAAAAAACTATACTTTTTTCTAGTTTAGCAAGTAGCTATGCAAAAATATCAAATAATATAATCTCTAAATTTTATTCTATTATATTTAAATATATTTTTTATTCTCAAAATCACCCTCACAAAATTACAAATCCGTAAAGTAAGGGAGAGAGAAAGTGTGAAAAGAAATATAAAAACATAAGAAATGATTTTGTTCTCCAAATATGGAAGAGGTCTGACAAGCCCTAAAATGGAGATGAAAATAGAGAGCTTGATGGAGCTTGAATTTTGTAGAATTTAACCAAATTTTGTCTAGAAGTAGATTTCAAATAAATCATTGAGAATGATCTTAAATGTGTGGCAAAGAAAATCCCAACCAAAACCTACAAATTAATCTGGGAAGTAAAGACTTGTTTGCCAAAAGACTTCACAAATCCCATGCCACCTTCCCAACATTCTTATTTTTTATTTTACATAAATAACTTTTAATTATTATTTAAACAAAAAGCCCGGCTTTAAAACCAAAAAAAAAAAAAATCATGTTTCCATGCAAAAAAAAATGCAAAACTTAATCAATTTTTATATAAGGGTATCAATGCAGTTATAGTTAGCGATTATTGGCAAAAACCACTAACCGTAATTGTCTTAGTGGTTAATAAATTTTACTAACCGCAACCGTAACCGCTTAGCGGTTAGTAAAAGATGTAACCGCTCGCTATAACTGATTTTTCAAAATTGGGCATTTTGGGCTTTTTCAAGATAAACATATAACTAATTTTCAGTTTTTATCTTTTTTTTGGATCCCTGTAGCTTTTTTTTTTTTTTTTTACTTGTTTTTTGCATTTTTAATTGCTATAAAAAGATCTCATATTGAAAAATCAAAAATATTTGACCCCAAATTTACATTTACTTGTACTTTTAAAAAAAATCCTTAAATATAAATCATAACATTTTTAAATTTAGTTTTAACATGTAAAAAGTCCTTAAAAGAACATTTAGTTTTAACAAGGATTTGAATGGAGACTTCAATACAACACATAAAAAAAAAAGGTTCACAATCCTTGTGGGTTAACTTGAATAAACTCAATAAAGTATTTAAATTATTATTGAATCATATGATTAAGTAGTATTGATTTTATACATTTATACTATTCATATGCATATATGTATAATTATAATTTATAACATATATAGATTTATAAGTTTATAACATACATTGAAATTAAATCTCTAGGCAAATGGCGCAGCCCATTCCTTGGCAAAGGAGGTGACTCGGAATGTTATGGACAAAATTTGGATGGAAGAATCTTTTGTTTGTATTTCCAACATTATTTCTTTAAAGCTGAACGCTCTATCTATGTAAGAGTCTCGAACTCTTGTATTCTTTTTCATCTTTTTGAATGAAGAGTATCCCTTTCTTTCGAAAAAAAAAAAAAGAAGTCTGTAGGTACTTAATTGTTGTATTAGTATGAATTGGTGTATACTTATGACTTATGTCATATTATATATGTATAATTTGTCATTATATAATCATATAAATTAGAATGATAATACATTAATACTTCAATTGTGGTTATAAGTAACACATTGTTTAATCCAATGTCAATTATTTAATTTGATATTATACGTTTATCAAAAAAAAAAAATTTGATATTTTATAAATCACATTACCATTGTACATTAATAATATGATTAAATTTAATAAGTATTTAAATTGTTATTGAATCATATGATAACATATATGGATTTATAAGTTTATAACATATATTCGAACTAAGTCTCTAAATACTTAATTATTGTATTAGTATGAACTTGCATACTTATAACTTTTGAGTTATGTCATATTATATATGTATAATTTGTTATTATATAATCAAATGATTTAATGATCAATTGACTATGTGATATAATCATATAAATTATAGTGATAATATATTAATACTCAAATTGTGATTTAATTATCTCAAAAAAAATTTGGTGATTTAATAATCAATTGATTATGTTATATGTATAATTTTATTATAATTATAATTATAAAAATATATTATATAAAAAGGCGGTTAGCGATTATGGTTAATAAACCCAATAACCACTAACTATTAGGTGATTATAGCGATTAGAGGACAGTTTTTGCATTAACACCCTAATGTTATATCAAGAAATGCTATATATTTCAAATTTATTTTCTAAAAATTGGTTTTTAAATGATTTATCACCATTTTATAAGCTGATAACACACTTTTTAAAACAATAAATTTCATAAAATTATGACACATTATTTAAAAATTAATTTTTAAAAATAATTTGAGATATATAACATTATTCTTTTTTTATCATATCAATCACCTCCGAAACTAAAACCTCACTATCCATAGCGACTACCAAACAAGGCCCAAAGTTAGTGTGATGTATGAGGCAAGCATTAATGAGATAGATGTATTGTCCAATCAAGAAAGCAACCAAAACCAAGTTGTGCTGACGACTCACTCCCTCTGATCTCCTAATTTTCCGTCGATGGAGCTTTCCATCTTAAGGAAGTGGATAAGTTTCGTCTATCCGCTGCTTACGACACCCAAGGAAAACGACTATCATGATCAGAAGCTCTGTTTTTTTCCTAGCCATTCATTTTTCTATTTGTGAACAGAGTTTCTTCACTAGACTTTAACCACATCAAAGTCATGCTCTGTTTTGCGGCGACACCCTTTTTCTTTGTGTGTTGAATTAGTCACTCTGTTTATCTTATTCTATTCGAATAATGAAAGTAAAAAGTTTTTTGTGTTTGTCACGGGTTTGCAATGGGGTCGGATGTGGTGTCAGAAATTTAAGGAGGGTGGCAACTTTGATTGCTATGGTAGTACAGGTAGTTCAACTTCTTCTTCAACCTTCTTCAGCCATGCATGCAGTAGCTACAGAACTGAACAGTGGCTAGTACCTGTGGCTACAGTCTAGATATTGCACAGAAAACAATAAGATATGAGATGCTTCTCGCTAGGTCCTTGCCAGTTGCCTCCTAGGGTCCTAGCCATATGGCCAGACTTTACCCACTCCGGTGACTCTCTCTGGTATGCCAGTAGCAGTATTGTTTTTTTACTCGTAGTAAAAACGATCTGTCGTGTCTTTTCACCACAGGGATCTAATGGAGGGTTAGAATTTAAGAATGTACATGCCGTTAGACAAATCAATTTTAATTTTTGAGATTACCAAATGATGATGGATAATGATTTTTTTTTTTTTTTTTTATATGTCCACACAAGAGGGAGAGGGAGGATTCGAATTAGTGATCTCCACTTCATAAGTCGTGGTTCTAGCCGATTATACCACCTTTTAGAGACAATGGATAATGATCTTATATAATGTTAGATGTCCTTCACCGCCAAACACTTGTTATTGGCCTCGAAAAGATGTATAATGATCTTTTTTATTTTATTTGAAATTAATAGTGTTCATGATTTAAAATTAGTGCGTTTAATAATGTATATAGTTAGTTTTATATACTATCAAACTTTAAATCTTGACCATAAAATTAACACTATCCATTTCATTTGGATGCTACATATAAATAATTTATCTCTATTTTTAGTTACTGCTTTAATCTAACAACGTGCTTGTCACTCCTCTAGGAGGGAAATGGATTGCAATTCACTAATCAAAGTACAGCCAATTCAAAAAGCGACTCTCGAATCCCCCATCTCCCTATCCTTGCGTGGACATGTAAAAAAAAAAAGCGGCTCGATAAAAAGGGCAAGTGCAAGGCCCATTTGTTCGAGATTGCCCATAATGCACTTTGGATTGCTCGAACACTTTTTTTTCATTTTTTGCCCGAATTGATTATCCTAATCTAATTCCTTCATGATCCCAATTATCTAAATGAGCAATGCTATATAAAATATAAAATAGAGTAAGACCAGTCTTAATCGACCAAGCCTTAATTCTAGCTTGATGCATCATTGCTCCATGAAAAATACTTAAAAGCATTGACAGAAGGCTTAGGAGGAAGCTCAATCAACAAAGACCGAGGGTTCAGTCGACTGAGTCAAGAGTAACAATTGGGCTTTCATTGTGTACTACGAACCATTTTGTCAAATTCCATAACATTTTTTTTAAAAAAAAAAAAAAAAAAAAGAGACAATATGCTCTAAAAATATTGTGACAATGAGAAAAGAGGACGATGGGTTATTCATATTTCATTTGATGGTTAGAGGCAAATTGAAAGCTAAGAAGTGGTAATTCTAAGGATTCCTCGGGTGAAAATAGAGATGTCTCATATGTTACCTGTAACATGTGGAAGTACCAATGTAATTTTGTGGAGTCATTCATTCTGAATGCTACGTGAAGAACATATAACTCTCCATGAATTTCCCATTTCTCACTTATCTGAAACTTTACTTATTTCGTGTGGTCGAAACTCAAAAAGATTGACTGATGTGATATGATGTAGAAATAAGTTTTAAATTTTTTGTGATAATAAAGTACAAGAAAACTAATATTTTTATTTTTATCTTTTGGAAACTTAACTTTACAAAGAATTCTGAACTAATATGCGATTTGAAAAAACTCTTTCCAAATTTTAAAACCTTTAAATTTTACCTCTCAAACTTCCTAAAAGTGATGAAATGACGAATACCCTTAAAACTTTTATAAAATTTTAAATCGAAAACAAAATAAAAAATTAAAAGATAATTTAATTATTTTAATGATTTACATTAAGATTTAACAAGAAGATAAATATTAGAGAGGCAGTAATTGACTAATTGGAACAAGTAGGCCAAATTGCATGAATGGTTTTAAAAACGGAAACCGTGGAATAAAAAAATAGGGGGCCCTAGGCCNTGAAAATAGAGATGTCTCATATGTTACCTGTAATATGTGGAAGTACCAATGTAATTTTGTAGAGTCATTCATTCTGAATGCTACATGAAGAACATATAACTCTCCATGAATTTCCCATTTCTCACTTATCTGAAACTTTACTTATTTCGTGTGGTCGAAACTCAAAAAGATTGACTGATGTGATATGATGTAGAAATAAGTTTTAAATTTTTTGTGATAAAAAAGTACAAGAAAACTAATATTTTTATTTTTATTTTTTGGAAACTTAACTTTACAAAGAATTCTGAACTAATATGCGATTTGAAAAAAACTATTTCCAAATTTTAAAACCTTTAAATTTTACCTCTCAAACTTCCTAAAAGTGATGAAATGACGAATACCCTTAAAACTTTTATAAAATTTTAAATCGAAAACAAAATAAAAAATTAAAAGATAATTTAATTATTTTAATGATTTACATTAAGATTTAACAAGAAGATAAATATTAGAGAGGCAGTAATTGACTAATTGGAACAAGTAGGCCAAATTGCATGAATGGTTTTAAAAACGGAAACCGTGGAATAAAAAAATAGGGGGCCCTAGGCCATAGGCCCTAGGGGTAGTAGGGCTTTAGTAGTTAGTAGCCGTGTCAGCGATAGTGGTTGGTGGGAAGTAGACCCAAGACCCCTCCCCACGTATCAGGTCACATCAAAATGGGCCTCCACCCCCCCCTTCCCCCATTTTTCTTAACTTTCCCACACAAAAACAAAGAAACTGACGCTTTTCTCCTTGGAAAGTAAGCGACCTTCATACGTAAACAAGAGGAAAAGTGAGGACAGATTTGACAGAGGGCCGTGTACATCTTTTTTCTACTTTCAGACTCTGTGTGGGACCCTTTCAACTCTCTCTCTCACACCCTTTTTTTGAATTTTTTCTCCCGTCACCCACGTTTGACTCTCTCTCTCTCTCTCTCTCTCTCTCTCTCTGTCTCGCCACTCCTCCTCAGTCCCCTCTATGGCTAAGATCTGTCACGCATACACACACCCACCCACCCTATTTTCTTTTTTTATTTTATTTTTGCACAGATCCCTAGAAGCATATGAGATTGTCCTAAAGTTCTGTGCATTTTTTGGATTTTGTTGGTCCAAAATAGTTGCTTCCATTGATGGCTTCAGCAACTTGCATTTAGCCCATATGGAGAATTTGGGACTTGGCTTGAGCCGGCGAGCCAAGATACCCCCAACTCCTCAATGCTTACCTCCTTTTTCTTTTTTTTTTTTGCCTATATGTGTATATAGTGTTACAATTTATTTTTTACATGTTTCAAATTAAGATGAGTGCTTTTTACATGTAAGAGATTCTCAAATACCAAATTCAAGACCAAAGATAAGGCATTCATCCAATTTAGGGGTGTAAACCCAGTTTCGATTTGTGGTTATTGGCTAAAACCGATAACTGAAACCAGGGTAGCCGGTTGATCAATTTTTAAAACCGACTCCTAGTTAGGTAATAACCAACAGTTACCGATTCGTAGCCAATTATCCGGACCAGAACATAGGGTCTTTAAAAAATTGAATATTTTGGACCTATTTTTGGTACTGGTTTAAAAAAACATTTACGACTTTTTTTTTTTTTTTTTGCTTAATAAACTAAGCTTTGTTGTTGTTAAAAAAATAATAATAAAGTAAAGTAAAGTAAAGTAAATGACATTGTTTTATATTTTTTAAAAGTAAATTTATTTATATATACATACCCCGTTACCAATTATAACCAGGTGTATATAAATGCAAAAACCAGTAACAACTATTTTCAACCCCTTTTAAAAGCGGTTGGCTGATTAGCTAGCTATCGATTGGTAGCTTGTAACTGTTTGGTGGTCGGTTATAACTAGCCGGATTTACACCCTTACCATCCATGACTATGTATAATATCAATTAGGCTTCTATGGTTGGGTTTAGTAATAAATGATCGACTCGATTTACATGACAGTCTATTCACTAGAAAGGCTAAAAAGCCCAAGAGCCTCTTTTCCTATGTACCATGTGATTTTTTTTTTTTTCTTATTTCGCATGTGATTGAACATCTAGTTCAGCCATCTAAAAATTTGCGTTTACAAGTGCCTCATATTTACCATCTCTATTGCTTCTTTCATGTGACCTCATCATTTATAATTATAGATTCTCGCGTATGAATGTCCATGATATAGGTGGTCGTGTGGCCACCCTCTTCTCCATTTGGCAAAATATGAGAATGGGCAATAAATAATTACAATAGAGAAATGTTAGGTGCTTTTCAGATGTTCTTCTAGTATCCTTCTAGTCCTAAGTAGATATTGTTTTCTTTAAAAAAAATTTAAAAAAAAAATCATTTTTTTGGGGGCTATATATAATGCTTTCGTGCTTGTTTCACATGGCTCTATGTGGGGCATTACACACCTTATTTATCTCTTCTTCTTATCTAAAGTATAATCTAAATAAATACATAAATAATATTTAAACAAGCTGTGAGCGTGGGCGTAGCCACACGCGCTCCTCATAAAGCAAGCAGGTAGCCGTAGGCTCTCGTAGCATCTCTCGTGGCCCAAGAAGACTTGCAGCCTGTTCCTTTCAGTGGGCCCTTTTGTCTGGGTGGGGTTCCTAGGGCGCGTGGGGCCCATGTCATGGCTCCCACCTATTGAAAGTACTTTCTTCGTAGGCCCCTCTGCGGTCTAAATTTTGTGCTGGGTTCGGCTGTGAGCCCAGGCCTGGCCCAATCCGTGGAATTGCAGCGTCTTTTGTCGTCCCAACCACACGTCTACTGCCATCTTATTATACCTTCAACTCTAAATTACCCCTAAACCACTACGAGCCAAAAGTTAATTAACACTGTCACATTAGTAGAGTAAAATAATAGTGAGATAAAAACGTCATTTCATATGACACGTATTTCTCACATGCTTAAATGAAAGAAACTCTTCTAATTCCGTTTGTAGAAAATTTTCGTCATTATCTCACTCTCATTTTACTGGGCTTACGTGGTAGTGTTTATTAGCCTTTAAATTTTCTTTTTGTTTAACAAAAACTAGTGAGACGGGAGGTGTAAGTGTATAGTATTACTCATTTTCATTATGTACTGAAAAATTCTTGGATCCCCCTGAGATCATGATTTCCATATCCTCATAGGAAAATGCCCTTCTCTTTTTGGCTGGTTGCGGACGAGGAGGGATTCGAACCTCCGACACCATAGTTCATAGCCACGTGCTCTAATCCTCTTAGCTACGGGCCCCACCGGGCCTCCACTAGATCTGTGATCACTTAGGAGATGATCCCATGTCCTTTTTCTTATTTGGCTTATTCTAGACTTGGGTCACAACACAAACTACAACATCAAGAAGGCTGATATTTATACAGGGCTGCCTGATTCTTCTGAAAGTGCTTTGTTTTTTTTTTTTTTGGTCGTGATAGTTACTCTCTTACAACTTTTACATATTTCCATGGCAATTACTTTTTGGGTGGAAACAGTATGAAAAAGTTGTGATATGCTCAATTGTGGTGGAAAATAAGCCATGACTATACTATTGGAAGTCATTTTTTGTCTCCCCCTTTTAACATCACTTATTTTCTCCATAACTCTTTTCAATAGGATCTCCCTTTGAGAGGATCGTTGTCATCTCACCTCTTTTTCAGTCTCCAACATTACTTTTTTATGGGTTTTTCTAAAATATTTTTCAATGCCTAGGGGCCCTAGATCATAAAATATTTTCGATGCTTAAAAATGAGGGTAATTAGCAATTTTACTAAATTTTACTCATTAAAATAATTAAAGTATAATTTTTTTTTTTCTATTTTAACTAATTTTTTAAAGCACCTCCAATAACTTTATTATTTTAACAATTAATTTTCACTATTTTATTTAAATTATTTTTTAAAAAAATTTCTTTACTCTGTATCTAACTTTTATATTTATAATCGTTTACGGTCATATTTTTGAATATTTATTCTTTTATAACAATAATAATTTTAAAAATTGTATTTTTCATATCGGTCATATTTTTTAATTTTTGTTTTATTCTAACCTGTCATATTTTCAAATATTTTGACAACGTGGAACCCAATGGATGGTTATGGCAAGACTAGAAATGAAGAGATGCTCTTGCGGAGAGAAAATGGTGCTAAGCAAAATCAAAATGGGTGAGAAAAGGCAAATAAATCATTTTTTTTATGCGTTTGGTAAGTAAACAGTTCACTCACTATATTTTTTTCCTCAGCAGAATAATGAGGCTTTTTTTTTTTTTTAATAGGTAAATCTATTTTCATGCATAAAAGATTTGGAGCATAAAATTCTTAAAAATATAGGCAAATACTATGTTGTTATAAAGTCGTAGATACATCGAAAAATCTAGCAATCAAATCGTATCCATGACATCTGATCTCACCCATGTACAAACTTCACTTATGACATCGGGTAAGGTATAAGCCTTCACACCGAATATTATATGTCCTCAACTCGAAAGCCAGAACAATATAATTTATAAACAAACAAAAAATGAAAAACACAAACAACAGCGGTTGGCTCACACAAAAGCATGGGAGATTCATGCAATCCACGTTCCGGCACGTTCAAACCACAATCGTCGCGTGCAGGCTGGATGGAAAATGTATGTTGTATACAGGACTCGTTGGCATCGGGTAATAAGGTGTAATGACACGTATAGGATTTTGACTGGCAGCGAAAACGTAGATATGCTTCGAAAAAAAATTGATCTAAGAACCCTTGCAGAAACCGACAAAGCCAAAAGATTGGGGAGGAAAACAAACGGCAAGGGGGAGAAGGCTAGGCGCTGCTGCTGCTATAGTTTAAACAAAATCTAAAACAAAAACAAAGAAAAATGGGAAGGGAGGCCATTCTTCCTCCCTTTTAGGTCGCATTGAAAGGGGCTAGGGTTTGCTCTCTTGAATAATGAGGTTGTTGGGGGAGGGATTTAAAACTTTTTTCACTGAATTGGCTCACCAAAATAACCAAAAATTGATTTTGGTGAGACTGCTAATAATGCTCTTAGTACAATTGGTTAAACCCGTGTTGCTTTGAACGGATTACCAAATCCACAAAAAAAAATTAAAATTACAGAAATAAAAGAAAGAAAAAAAAAAGAAAAAAAAGACATAGCACTAAACTAAACTTTGAGGATTAGCATATTATCCATGACTCTTCTACAAACAGAATCAATTTATGTCCTCACATTAACGAATCCATTAAGGTTTTAATATTAGCACTGAGCTAATTGTTAGAATGAAATTGTGTGTTTCAAATTTGGTGTTCACATGGTATATTTTTTAGAGAATAAACCTAGAACTGTCTGCTACGAAACATTGAGATGTGTTTGTCTGAGAATATTAATTAAACAAATCTATTATTATATTGGGAAAGGAGATGAAAAAATTAATCTGTTTAATTATGACTTTAATATATTTTGATTAATACAAAAACACAAGATCTTATTCTTCCCAAATAGATTTTGTGCCGCATAATATGCGTGTACATCTAAAAAATAAACATTATAAAAATTATCAGATGTTATGTTCTTTTCGTGGGCAACACTAATTTATTATCTTAATAATACTAAAACCATTCACCAAGTTTTTTAATGTCCAACCTATAATATAAAAAAATGTATGAAATTTCACCGACAAATTTAGAGGTGGTTCACATGTTTTTGGTAGGTGAGTCGATTTGCGTTTGATGTCAGGTTAAAATTATGTCGAGACATGATTATAAGATTATTTAAGTTAACTATAATATGATTATTTAATTAAACAAATCAACTTTTTTAACTATAACTTGCTAATTTCGTATTGAATTCATGTTAAGTTTGTAAGCCATGTAAAAAATTGTCAATCCTTATGTCGCATGTTAAGTTTGAGACATATTAAGGCGTGAATATAAGGCTATATAGGTTTAAGCATAACCTGATCATTTAATTAAATGGGCAAAATTCATCAACTCTAACAAGTTACATTAATTTTGTATTGAATTCGTATTGGGTCTATAGGTCGTGTAAAAAATTGATAGTTTTATATTTTGGTAAATTGACATATTCAAGTGATAAGGAGACCGTTGAGTTGAGTGATATAATATATAGACAATTAATTTAATTCAAACAAATGATAATTGATTATATGGCATAAAGTTGAAGTGTTTTAAAATAATAATAGTGTTGGTAAGGGTATTATAAACTATAAGTTATTTACAAACTTAATAAATAAGAAAAAAAAAAAGTGAGTTAACAATTTAATTAGTTAATAGGCGACTTGTCAATCATACACTCTTAATCATTTTACTAATTATGAATTAATCACCTCGATCTATAAGAAAATTGTAGTAAAACCCTAAACATTTTCCAAATGTTAATTAGAAGTTTTGAATTTCATGAAGTGTGCTACTAATTAAATATTAATTGAGAAAGAAAGAGAGAGAGAGAGATGTTTGATATATACTTTTGCATATAATTCCCCTTTATTCTACAATCATATAATCCCCAGATCAGATGACTTAGTACAATATTTTAGCTTATAAAGTAGAATAATAAAAATAAAAATAAATCATAATATATGGGGGTGATGACGGTAGTGGATTCTGAGAGCAGCACTTGGGGTTCATTTTCATTGTAATTGTGGTCATCAGAAAAGAACAAAAATGATCGGATCTGGGGTTGTTCCTGGCTAGGGGAGCAAAAAGAAATTAACACGATTCCAAGGAGAAAAAGGTAAGAGAATGGGGGCATTATTAATATTTAAATCATGCTTATTAATATTTAAACTAACCAGACAAAATATGAAGGCATTATTATTCACAAGTGGGTGCATTATATAATTACCCCAAATAAAGTGGTTCATTATTTAGTGTCTTAATCTTTGAATTCATAGCAAGTGCGTGGAAAAAGAGAAAAAATAATTAACCTAGGATCCGGTGCGACAACCAATGAGCTATATGTTGCCACTTGTGTCCCAGCACATATTGAATTTGTATAAACAAAACACAAGTTAACCAAACATTCTTAATAAATTGATGCCGGCCAAAAGATTTGTGTTATGTTTTTGTATTTAACGGTGTAAATAGTGTAATGTAATAGAAGAGATCGTTTCTGATGACACTCGGTCGGGGGTAACGAACCCTAATTAGTGCTACTAATCATAGATGTCACTGTTAAATGGTTTGCTATAAAACTGAGCTAAAAGAAGATGAATGGGTGTGATAAGCATAGTTTCATGAAAATCTTTCCATGAAATTAATCTCTTGAATTGGAATGGCTAGAATCCAACGATAGAAGTTCATTCACCATTTGTTTGGAAAGCTTCTGAGGGCCTACGAAGGCCTTTTGTATGGCATCGGTCGATTGGTTAGCCTCTTGGTCAATAGAAAAGAAAAAAGGGATGTTTGTGATGATTTTTAAATATTGTACGCTAGGTAATATCTTTATGCATGTAGATAATTGACTCGGTCATTAAAATTGGACTTTATTATGAATTTCTAACTACATTTTTCATAGGGGCCCTCTTTCGGACTCTCCTACGTAAAAGTGGTGGAGGGTGCAAATCTCCTATAGCATACCTGTTAGGAGTGTCCGAGGGCCAAACGGGCCAACAGTAGCCCACTGACCAACTAGGCGTTTAAGTTGGTTGGACTTGGACCGAGGGTCAATCAGCCCATCAGTAATCATTCCACCAGTGAGGCTAGTAATTATTACATTATAAATTTTTTATTTGCACAATAAAAAAAAGTCTCTCCTTCTTCTTGTACTAATTTTAAAGGTTCAGCAAATAGTTAGTTATCCACCAAAAAAAGAGGTTAGACAATTTTTTTTGGACCGACATGGCATGCCGCTTCACACGGCTACCGTGCGGAAAGCATAAATATTAGGGAGTAAAATGAGAATGTGTCCAACATTTTACTTTGAGAAATTGCATCATCACATAGTGTCTCATCAACAAGAAATACCCCACGAAGATAGAGTACCATAATAGTCGGATATGATTGATGTCAACTTTCCAATATGTGACAAAATAAATGACATAGCTAATTAATATATAATCTTCATGATAATTTATATGTTCACACAACTAATAATTTGACCCGGTAACCATATCCAATTGTTAAACAAAATAGTTTAATAAGAATTAACAGATATACAACGACATCTTATTTTTACAAATTAAACCAGATTATTTTTTTAAAAAAAAAACAAAAAACAAAAAAAGCTGGATGTGGACTTGCAGAAATTAATTAATTAATTAATTAAGTAGTACGATGTGATGTATGTTTAATTAGGCAATGTTACAAATTTAGCCAGACGGAAAAAAAAATAGGCTTCAAATTTACCGCCGTGGGTCTCCCGACTAAAAGGAGAAAACTAATGTGCTAATAGTGATTCGTCTCTATTGTGCACACCATGTTGCCAAATGAGCCACTTGGAACCATGTGTTAGAAAGCATTCCCTCTCACTCTCCTATTCTCTCTCATTTAAGAATTTGTAGCGGAAAAGACCCCCCTTTGTAACATCCCCCCTCCCCTTTTATTTAGAAAAAAAAAAAAGAAAAAGAAAAAGTGTTTCATCTCTTTAGAGGTCGACAAATTAAGGTTTTTCCCTCTAGGTTGATTTAAAGAAAATTATTTTAGTTTAGTTTATTACATTAACATATATTTTTAGCTCAATGTAAAAAAATGATGGCTTAACATGTAGAAAACTTCACATTTCGGGCCGAATTGTAATTTTATTAAATATTTAACTGTGTTTTTAAAATCGCATTTTCATTAACTCGCATTTTCATTAACTACATTTTGAAATTGTTAGCTTTGTTTGTAGAAGTTTTTTCATTCATCTTTTGCCCTTTTTTTTAACCATTAACAAACAATCAAGAACACAAATTTTACATAAAAACACTATTTTCAAACAAGAAATAAAAAGCATTAACAAACAAAACCGCTATTTTGTTTTTTCAATCCGCACGTTTTGAAACCATTAAACCGAACATGGGTTTCTTTTTTCTTTTTTTTGATATGTCGGCACAAATTGAGGAAAAAATGAGAAGAGAGATTCGAATTAACAATTTCTACTTCATGAAATGTTATCCCTAATCGATTGAACCACAATGACATGTATCATGTGGAGCTGAAAAAAAATAAAAAGCTTAGCTTAATGAGCCGATAAGCCGGGTGTAATTAAGGAGGTGACAAAGTTGATGTATGACAGCAAGGATGGAGACCTTAGTGATTCTTTGTTTAATCCTTTAGTAATCAGTATAAATAATTTTCCAATGTAGGTTGATTAATTTAGCATTTTGTTTGTATAGCTTTTCAATGCCAAGACCCCACTAGGGATATAGGACGTGTACCAAATTCAATTTTCATAAAGTTGAAAGGGAAAGCCTAATGAATCTCCACATTGTTTAATCACCTAAATTATTGCCTTCTTTTGTTTCATTTTGGAACCACTTACAATCCTCCCAAAACAGGCAACACACACACACACAACACAAGCTCTCTCATTATAGCTTCTCTTCTCCCACCCCTCGACTTGATTTTATTTCTAGTTTCCACTAATCACAGATTGATTCATTTTTTTAGAAAATTATTCATTTGGGTCATGTGATTTGACCTTATAACAAATAAATAATTGTGCTTTTGAAATAAACCTTTTTTTTTTTTTTTTTCTAATTGATTTCAGATGTGTGGAATATTTACGTAATAAAATAATCCGCTTATAAAAATTTCATTACCTTTTTTATTTTTATTTTTAATAAAGCCCTTATCAAATTAAACTCTTACTTTAAAGGTTTGGGAGTGGGGGTTGTTGTCGACCACCCATGGGATAAGTATACCGGGGGTGGTTTGGACATCCTAAAACCGGCCTGTAGAACAATTCTCAAAAGGCCCTTGAAGGTGTTTGACCACCCTCAAATTATTTTTTCTTTAGTTATTTATTTGTTTATTTATATAAATTTTTATTTGAAATAGAACATAATTTCATAAGAATTATGTTAGAAAAATTGTTGGAATTTGTACAAATAAATCATTTTGTTACTGAGAAGTTCATTTTGAAATCACAAATAAACGTGTTGAAACAGTGGCGGATCTAGGAATTTCATCTATAGGGGGTATGATTTTTTTTAATGAATACAAAAAATAAAGTTAAAAGAAAATATAACTAACGGAATAAGTGAATAAATTCAACAAAAACGTAATTATCAAGAATAGGCTGAATTAATAGCAATATAAATTTAATTACATATTTACAATTTTACATACCTCAATTGTTCGTTGAAGTTGTTATTAAGAATATCTTAATAGGCTGAATCCGGATTCCTAAATTGCAAATTAGAAATATAAATATTAAAATAATTAAATTAAAAGAATAATTTAAATCTAAATCTAAAAATTTATTCACATATTTACATACCTTAATTTTTCTTTGAAGTTGAAAAGCGAAAGAAAATTGAGGTTTAGTTTCGTTGAAGTTGAAAAATAAGAGAGTTAGAAGCCTAGAAAAATAAAAATTTAATCACTTTTTTTTTTCTTTTTTCTTTCAGTTGTACGTTGGCGGCGGCTCAAAGCTTTTATTTTTTTTTAGGATTTACTGTGGTGAAAATTAGAATAACATATTTTTAAATTTTTTTTTAGTTGAAAAGCTGACTGTAGAAATCCTTTCTTTTTGTTATTAGGGTTTACTGGCGGCAGCCAAAGACTTTTAAAGCTGGCGGCAGCTAGAGGCTCAAAGTTTTTAGTCTGCCGCTAGCTTTTTAAAGGCTCAAGGCTTTTTTTTTTTTTCCCCCCTTTAACTTACTTGTCCCCATGGACCCCACCTCCTGACCCCCAGTACCATAAGTGTCGATTAACAAAACGCAGCGTTTGGAAAATGGATATAAACACTGTTCATCATCTTCTTTATTTGACTCTTCTAAAACTGAAACTAAAAATCTGAGGTTTTTAATTTTTTTTTCTTCAAATTTTAACTTTTTAAATGACATAATATGACTTAAGCATGATGGTAGAGGATATAATCATGGTTGAGAGATGGCATAATAAGGGCAAAAAAAAAAATTTTACCATGGTAAAGGAGATTTTTAGGAGTTGAGGGTGGGCATATCCGCCCCTGTGTTGAAAGGTTAAACTTCACGAACCAATTTAATAATTTTCCTTTTTTTTTTTTTTTCATGTTAATTTTGGTGTTTCACTTCAAAGTTTCTGCTTCAATAAGTCTTAGTTAGGGTAGTACTCTCTATGGAAAATAACATATATTCACCCAAAAAAAAAAGTACAAAGAGAGAGATTTAGAATACCAGATCAGCTTTAAAAAAAAAAAAGAATATCAAATCAGATATAGATTCCTTGAAAAAATATATAATAATAATAATAATAATAACTAAAAAAAGGTGGAGCTAGCCGGGTCGAGGGTGCAGTTTTCTCGTCAACTCGTCATGACAACATGATTGACGAAATTTATTGTCTGATTTATCATTATGTATTTTATTACATTAAACCTATTAGGTAATAGGTATAGACAAAAATGTGATGGATTTTATTTTTAATATATATTATAAATTAACGTATACTTCTAAATATTAGCATAAATATAGTCTTAAGTTTGAAACAAAGTTTTTTGTTTTTTTCTTTTCTTTTCTTTTCCCTCAATCAAGAGAAACCCTAGTCTCTTTCTAGTCCCTCTCTAGTGAGACCCTGAAGGCCTCCTCCCCTTCTTTGTTTGGTTATTTCTTTCATTTTCGTTGCTATAGTTTGATTTTGGAACCCAACAACAACATCCAAATTCAACAATAGCAACAACCGTCCCGTCCATCTTGTCTTTTGGCTTCTCCTCGCACTTAGGTTTCATCGATAGTTTGCTGGAAAACTAAGATTGGCACCTTGTGTTGCCGATCTACAAATTTGTAGTTGGCCCAAACCCGTACGCGCTACTACATGCTTCTCCCTGGTGCCATTGTGCTACTACATGCTTCTCCCTGATGCCATTGTTCCCTGTAGACACCAAACTTTTTATCTCTTCTTTTAAGCACACGCTGGATGTGGTTCGTGCGAGCCAGAGTGTGGATTATGTAGATCTCACGCGCCGGTTTTCCTCTCCCATTTTCTTGCTCGATTTTGTCATTGATACTAGTCTTCTTTGTTTTGTTCTTGTTTTGTTGTATTATCCTGGCCTTTGAGCTAAAGAGGGGTAGTTTCGGTACGAGGGTTTGTCTAACAGCAGGATCAATAAAGCTTATTTTTTTAGGGATATGACTTACCCATGTATTTTTGTTTTTCATTTAAAGTTATAGAGTATATCTTCTCCCATAAAACTAGGTTATGAATTATGTTCTCATTTTTCAGTAATTTTATGTTTCTTCTAGATATTGTATCATTTCCCATAGACATCCTTCACAACCCTCTACATTCATAACTAACCATAATACAAAAGATAAAACAATTCCTAGATTTATCCCAACAAGAAAACATAGGCACGTCCATAATACACACACATTGTCTAGGACATTCATTTATTGGGACGTGCTTATTAAAAGCTTATTACAAATTCTTGAAAAGTTGCACAAAATATCAACCTATTCAAAGATTTGAGTTGATTTTCTTTTTAAAATCTATTAAAAACTAATAACAAAAAAACTTTGCTAAATAAAAAAAAGAAAGAAAAAGCAAAACAAAAAGGGTCCTAATTTGAGACGCGTGCCATTAATACGGTACAGTTTGGAGGCAAGAAACGGACACATGACGAATTAGCAACAACTCACGTTATACCTCTTTCATTATCTTTTGTTTCCTTTTCAACCCATCCTCCTCGTGGCTCGTGGGTAGCTTTGCTGATAGGGTGCCAAGGATTTGGCATTAATTGCTGCAAAAAATTTACAGAGAAATTTTATTTTAGACACCCTGAATTACTGTGTATTTTCATAAGCTTTCACAAACTTTAAAATTTTTTAATTTTATCTCTCAAACTTTTAATTTTATGCAATTTATCATCTTTATCAATTTTTGCAGTTATAACTCTTAAAAAGATAAAATTATTTTTTAATTTTCTTTTTATTAAAAAAAATTGAAAAAGGGTCACAAGGTGTCCCAAATGTGGGTTACATTGTGATTTTTTTTATAATAATTTTTTTAAAAAAATTAATTTGAAATTATTAAGGGTAAATTTAAAATTTTATAAAAAAATTCAGAGGTACAAATGTCATTGTCTCGCTTTTAACGTTTAAAATCTGACATACGAGTTCACATTGACTGCAGTTGAAAATTTAGAGGTTCAAATGAATAGGTTTTTAAGTTTGGGAGACTTGTCAAAACACGCAGTAATTCAGAAGTTTAAAGTGAAGCTTCGCCTTTTTTTTTTTTTTGTAAACAAAATTGAAATTAAATCTAAATTGTTAAAAAAACTATAACACTTTCTACAACACCCTAAGCGAAATCCGAGTGTGTAATATATATTCAGGCGCTTGTTTGATAAGGTCTTTTTTTCTTTTTTTTTTCTTTCTCGCTTTGTTTTATTTTTTAAAAACAAAAATTTTAATAAATACAAAACACTCAAAACTATTTTTATTTTTATGGGTAATTACCTTTTATCCTCATGAACTACAACGGTTTGACACTTTTCTCCCATGAACTACCAACTATGACACTTAATCCTATCAAACTACTATCTTATTACACTTTCCCCCCTTCCGTTAGTCAAAGAAATTAAAATTAACCGTCAACGGTCATGTGACTTGCATATGTTATTTTAAATTTTTTTCCTTTTACTTTTGCTCTCACTTCAGATCAGTAAAATGACGCTTATACCCTCATAAACCCTAATTCAATACATGAGAAGTGAGGGTAAAAGTGAAAGGAAAAAAAATTAAAATGACACATACAAGTCACATGACCGTTGACTGTTAATTTTAACCAATTTGATTGTCGGAAGGAGGGAAAGTGTTATAAGATAATAGTTTGATGGGGTCAATTGTTATATTTGGTAATTAATAGAAAAAAAAATGTCAAGACGCAGTAGTTCATAAGGACAAAAGGTAATTACCCCTTACTTTTATATCCCATCGAAACGTCCAAAAACTATTAAAAAACATAGCCATCTCAAGGTCAAGATAAGGGCAGAACTTGTGGGTGTTGTACATTGTAGTAAAGAGTACAATAATTTCACGCAATTTCTTTGGAAGTATATATATTTTAATGTGGGCCGGAGGCCCTCTCAACAAAAACTAATTTGTTAAAAAAAAAAAGAAAGTACTTTAAGTATTTCTTTTTTTAGTTTGACCCCTCAGAAGAAATTGTAATACAATCTAACCCCCCCTCAAGTAAAGTTCTTAATAGTTCATGAGTAGGTGTTTGTAAGGATTTATTAGTTTTTAATGGTGCATGTAAAGGCATCCACCATGTTTAATTAAATATTGGATTAATGAACATTGCACTAAGCTACAAAAGTGGAAAGAAAGAAAATGGGAAATTAACTGAAAAAATTCGCATATTTAGTAAACAATTATCTCACGTATATATATATATATATATATAGGGTGGTCCAAGACCTAGCTACTTGTGTGGCAAGTATAAGTTAAAATCAGCAGCAATATTTTAATTATGAAAACCCAAAGTGGGAAACACAAGCCCTAGACTTCACATTTGACGTTGATGCATCAAGCTTTCACACTCTATAAATCAATGGCCTATTTTTGTGCTTTTAAATGTTAAGAATTATTTGCCAATGTTTTTACTTTTTTTCCTAAGAAAAATAAAAAATTGTCCTAAAAAGCGTTACCAAATGAAGGTGAATATAATCTAAACTTGGTTGTGGAAGGGAAGTTTATGTTAAGAACTTGAATTTATTAGTTCGAAGCCAATAATATTATATATTAATTACATATATCCATTTTGATATTAATTTTTTACTATTTTAAAACATTCACAATTTTGTATTTTTGTTAGATATATAAATACAATGAAAAAGAAGCAACTAAATGCAAGGAGGAAAGGGTCTTTCTCACTATATATGGAAAATATTTATAGATTTAAGGAGTGTTTGAGTGTGCGTTTGAAGAGTCTAAAAGTATGTTTGACATTAAAAAAATCCATTTGAAGAAAAAGTGTCAATTTGGTTCCAAAAAAAAAAAAAAAAACATTTGAAAGTTTTTTTAGAAGGGTGAAAGCAACGATTTTTTTTTTTTTCCTGAGCAAAAAAAAGGTAGGTTGGAGAGATCAATTATGGTTATTTTACATGAGTGTAACCATAGTAGTACCTACTCCCTGGGAGCTGCACATGAGAGGTTTAGACGGTGAAAACCGCAGGTGCTCCCTCAAGTCCAACTGAGCCATAACTTAACCCAATAACGATTGCTTTGACATTTGCTTTGATATTTATACACATTCTTGGTATTTCGTTAAATTTCTAAATAAAAATGTTTATGAAGATTATTAATTTATAATCGGTAGCAGAACTATGAACATCCAAGAACTACTGATGCAATCGAGAAGAAGAATTTAAACCATAATAAAAATTGATGGATTAATTAAATTTTTTTCAGTAAATATCAAAAGAAAAATCTGGAGTAAAACCGAACGTTTGATAGTAGTGGGGTAAAAGGAGAGATGGGCAGATGGCGAAAGGTGAATGGTCCCGAGAAGTCCCCGGTCAATGGTCATCTGCGGTGGGTCCCAGGAAAAGATGCTTTGGCGATGCAGGGTCAAAGAAATTGACCCTGTTAGTATGTGACCTGCCGCACACGCCAACACAGAAAACAATAAACAAAACTGTGTCGGTCGTTGTCATTTATTTTGTCCTGAACGGCAACGTCTCCTTCAACTTTCCTAATCCAGTCGACCATACTGTCGCTATCGACGCTGTACCTGCTGCCACGCACTCTCGACTCTAAACTTGACCGTTGATTTCTATGCCCTCTGTAGCCTCCGGTTGTCCACATGCGTTTCCACGAGAATCACGCGCTCCCATTCTCTTATTTATTGCATAATAATAATAATAATAATATCATCCTAACATTAATTGTCTCCACAGATTAACTCAATCTAATTGATTAAATATATTTATTTAATTAATTAATATTTTTAAAACTTTGGGTACAATGATAAAAGGGAATCCTTTTAGTTTTACCAATTGGATCGGGTGACAAGTGCACGTTAATTTGAGATTGATTGAAAAAGAGGTCATGAATTGTCTAAGATCTTAGGAACATAGGACCAGTAAATATTTAATGCTGCCTTTTTGAATTGCAAGATATTTCTAAGAGGGTATGGTCCTCTCAGTTTTTTTTCTTTTTTTTTTTAAGGGAAAATCGGAAGATTTTATTGATTAAAGATAACAAGCATAAAACTCTTATAGCACAAAACATAAGGCTCTGTAAAAATTGTCGTCATATGCTATGATGTTATAAAGTCATAGCTACGAACAAAAAATTTTATAATCAGGTGCTATCTATGACTTCAATATTATAATAACCCATATACAAATACAGTTAAATAGCAAATCTGCTACGAGCAAACTAAATATATGATATGGGTAACCAAATTTTCAAACAAAACTATTATTTAAACTGGCCATGGGTCCTCTAAAATCATATTACCCAATTATCCTCAAATATTGTCTCATGTATTAATGTTTTTTAAAGGTTTTTTTTGTTATTTATATTTGTTTTAAATGTTATTTTAATATGATATAAATGTAAAAATAGTTTTGATTATTTTGTATTTTAGAGTGTTTGTTAATCTTTTTGTTTTGAAAAAAAAAAAAAAGTTTTATCAAACGAAGAAGTATCTTTCAACAATTAGATCAAAAACTTAAGGGAACTTTGTTGCATCAAGAAAAACATATAATTGCTTGTTAAGACAAGTTCTGATTAAAAATTTAAGGTAGATCATGATTTTGACATATTAAATCAAAACATCAAATACAATAGAGATAAAAACATTGTTTTTTTTTTTTTTTTTAAAAAAAAAAATCAAATTAATCAAGCACCTACCACTCAAACACCCTTCCTTCCTGGAGTTTTCAAAACTAACCAAAACGGTGGCTCTGTTGGTTTTGTTGGTGATTTTATCAATAAGTATTTTGTTAAGAAAAAGGAAAATTATTTGGTGTAAAGGGCTTCTATTATTTTATGTTGTTTCAAATTTAGATTTATACTTCCTATTTGAGAGTGCAAAATACTTAATGTACACACAACTTGACTAAAGTTATTCTCATAATTATATATTTTTAAGGGTTAAATACCTTTACGGTACCTATGGCTTGTACTAAAATTAAATAGTTACATGAGTTTTCAAAATTATCATAAATGGTACCTATGGTAAGCAAATAAACTCACTTGGTACTTTTATCAAGATTCTGTTAGGTTTTTTAACGAAACGACATGTCACCCTTACATGTGGCATGGTATCTATTGTTTCAAGGTGCCAGGTGGCATGATACTTGAGTTTTTAGGTCCCACGTCATATTTAAAAAAAAAAACGCAAAAAAAAAATGAGCTACGTGGCCGAACCACCCAATAGGGAGTGGCCGGCCACCTCGTTTGGCCTAGGGGTGGTTCGGCCACCCCCGACCGATCTGTTAAACGTTGGAATCATTTAAAGCAAACGTTGTTAATCATTTCGATAAGGCCATGCAACATTTTTTTTTTGGGGATTAGATTAAAAGATTCTTTTTCTAAACTGGTCAGGTAGCTTATATATATATATATATACTTCTCCCGTGAGACGAAACGAAGACATATAAACATTTAGTTACATCTTACATGCATGAATCTGAATGTAATTAAGCTTATTTTAGCCTTGAATGACGATAAAATAAAAGATTTAAGAAACGTTGCTCAGCTGCAAGATATACAACTTCTAATTGTTAAAAAATATGTAATATTTCTAGAAGGAGAATAACACAATTAAATAAAAATGTTATTAAGTTACTCCAACTTTTATTATAAGTATATTATTATAATGACATACACTTATTGCGTAAGTAATATTTAAAATGTGGATTTCCACGTGTAGGGCGGCTGGTAATTTTTAAAATAATTGGCGAACTTGACACTAATCTAACAAGTAATTTAGAGGGTTAGGGCTAAGGTACTCTGAGTCTCTGACACATTTAATTAAATTAATCAGATTATGATTAACTTATATAGTCTTATATTTATTTCTCGACAAGACTTGAAATCCACACTCTGCATAAGAGCTGACAATATATTTATAAAGTAAACGTTGGAATCATTTAAAGCAAACATTGTTAATTATTTTGATAATGCCATGTAACATGTTTCTTTGGCGGTTAGCTTGGAAGATTCTTTTTCCAACCTGGTCTGGTAACTTCTCTCTATATATATATACAATATTATTGTCGTGCTACTTCTGCCATGAGACGAAGAAAGACATATAAAAATCTTATAACAAATTTAGAGGGTTAGGGTTTGAGAAGTACTCTGACCTATTTAATTAAATTAATCAGATTAAGGTTGACTTATATAGTCTTATATTTATTTCTCGACAAAACTAAAAATTCACACCCGACATAAGAGCTCATAGTTTTTCATACGACCCATAAACCGACATGAACCAAACACAAAATAGGTCAAATTAAAATTGACACAAACTCGATATGTAAACACAAGTGATCGCCTCTAATCGCATGTCACTTATTACATTTACAAACTTGCCACTTATTACATTTACAAACTTATGTATAAGATGAACCACCAATGGTTGGCTCAATTTCTTTGCTTGTTGAACATTTTGAAAGCGACGTGTCGATGTGATGGTGCTTAGAATTTAAAAAACAAAAGCTTGGTGCATATAAAAATTGTACTACAAGATTCCCAATCTTATAAATTATTGAAAAATTGAGTATTTAAAATGAGAAAAATAACTATAGGTTAATGGACCGCCGTTCTCTTGTATTCGGAATTAATTGGATTGTGACGAACGCAAAAGCAGGCATTGTGTTCTAGAAGCTTACATATATATATATATATATATATACGTGGACAGATAATGGCCTTTAAAAGGTGACCCTCGGAAATTATATAGTTCTAGAGCGTATCTTAGGCCACCCAATGCACTCTAAAATCTGGTCAAAATACCTAAAATACCCTTTTATTTTAATTATAATAAAATAAAATAAAAAATTGTAAAGATTAAAGACATTTTTGCAGCATCTTTGCAAAAAAAAAAAAAAAAAATTCGTTTAAAAATTTTGATAATATTTAACAGAAAATTATAACCAATAGGAAGTAGGTAATTAAAAAAAAATTGAAAGTTCAAGACCCTTAATTAAGGGCTTTTATATTTTTAAAAGATAATGTTAAAACGAGTGTGAAATTGATGAGAATTTTTTGAAATTTCTCAAAAAAAAAAAAAAAAGAAAAAGAAAAGAAAAGAAAAGAAAAGAGAAATAAAAGGAAAAGTGATGAAAAGTTAACAACAAAAGTATTACTCATTATCAAAGCCTGTCCTTAATCGATTAATAAATATTCTTTAAAAAAAGCTTTTTTTTTTTTTTTTTTTACATGTTCACACAAGAGGAAGGGGATGGGGGATTCGAATTAGTGAACTTCGTTTCATTAGGCGTGGTCCCAGTCGATTGAGCTAACCCTTGAAGACTCTAGAAAAAGCTATTAATTGAACGGAAAGGTTTGTGACAATTAATTTATTTCAAACTGCATGTTAAATTGATATCTGTATTTAAAACACGTCATTTTTATTGATATTTTTAAAAAAATGTTTGTGAAAATCATAAACACATGTCAACTATTTACCAGTTGATTGAAAATTTAAAGTAGCTAGCTAGGATGAGAAACATCCAAAAGACATGATCAGCTTCTGCGCTGGTGTCGTTCCATTAAAGTGGGAACAAGAATGAAAAGAATAGTATGTCGCATTTGTTTGTGATTAACTTATTAATTAATTATCACCTGCTAACCTCCAACAACATTACAACCTCCCTAGGAAATCAAACGTTTAGTAAATTTTTATATTATCACCATTGGTCCCCAATATTTTCAAGACCCCCTAGAATTGCTGGAGGTTCTCTCAACGTGCTTCCAAATACATGTCAGTTAAATAGATTGAATAGAAGTAAATTTATTTAATTTAAAGTCAAACTGAACCGAGCTTGTTTCGTTTAATATTTGAGTCAGTATTTATGTTCACGAAATGCATCACTTAACAATCGAATTAAGCACGAGCCAAGTTTAGACAAACCAAACCTAAACTCGCTCACGAAGACTTCGTTCACTTAACACCCCAAAGTCGCCAAACGCTAATAAAAAGAAGGCTAGACCCAAGTAACAGGGACTTTCGCTCGATGACAAAAACTCTAGTCAATCATGATCCCCATTAAGCTCTTATGCTTACATGTTCTCTCTTTTTACAGGCATTCATCCCGTGGAAAACTGTTCCAACACAGGCACAGGCACATTTATTTGATATATTGAAATCGAGTTTAATTGTCATATCTTATGATGACAGACGTAACCATGCATGCATGGGTAGCATGAATCGTCATATCATATGTATGCATGAAAAAGAGTGGATGCATTATTAATTAGTAGCTTCAAAAGTAAAAAAATAGAAAAAGAAGAAAAAAAAAAAGCAATAGCAATACCAAAAGGGTAAGTCCAAAACAGGGTGCTTTAATTTTGTTATGCATAAAGAGAAACAAAGTATTTGTTGCGAGAACAAAGTGGAGCATGCCATTGCCACCCTATATGTGTATGCTGCCTGGAAATATCATAAATTTATATTTAAAAGACGAGATTAGATTTTTAATTAACAAAAAGGTTTGTAGGAATTTTTTAAAGGGGAATGATCATGGGGTGGGGACAGATGAGGGAGTGCCAAGTAATTTAAAACTACCCAACGTGGAACACCTGAACTGGAAAAAGGAGGCAAAAATAAATAAATAAATAAAAAAGAATCAGTCCCAATTTCTTAAATTCCAAGAGAAAACTTTCTCTATTGATTTAAATTAATAAATATTTTTATTTAAGTAAATAAGTTAAAACATTTAGTAAGCCGGTCAAAAATATACTTTTACTCCCTCCTAACAACCATCATATTTGAAAGGAAAATAATAAGTGTTTTCCTAGTCTCTCTTGGTTATAGGTAGATATTAATTTCTAAAAATCAGGTGAGAAATATAGGAGTAATTCTGTAAGTCTCTTTTGTGTCCATTTTAAATCCATTCAAGAATTACCATTTGATCAAAATCCAATAATGATCAATCACAAGCTTAATGCTGGTTTTAATAGCTACATCATTCTTAGGAAGACTTAAGAGAGACTTGTAGCATTACTCAAAAAATAGGAGTCACTTTTTTTTTTTTTTTTTTTTAAAGAAATAATATCCACCTAGGATCATGAAACATAAGAAAAACACCATAATATTTCTCTACTTGAAATGTCNTGAAAAGAAGCTTCTTCTCGTTATAAAAAAGAAAATAAATAAAAATATATATATTAGTAGACAATTTTCATTTAGTGGAGGCATGATTTTAATATGTAACCACTTAATTCGTTGTGTCATTTTCTCCCTCTCAAAATTATTTAATTTTTATATGATGAATCAATTACACTCCACTCAATGGTAGGTCAATTGTGCTTATTTATAATAAATAAATACACACACATACATGTGTGTATATATATATAGATTAATTAATTAATAAAAAAAAGGAATTGTGGATGTGTACAAGTTATGTGGTATAGAAGAAGCCACCAATGAGAAGGTTCCAGCGAGGGGGGTGGGGGTGGTGGTGTAGACATTCCTATCCTTCTCCTGCTTTCTTGCAATCTTTATGTGATGGCGACCACGACGACGACGACTTGTGTGATGCATACTGGGACCCACATCACATGCCTCTACCAATACCAGCAAAAAAGAGAAAGTTACCTGGGACCCACCACCCCCCCCCCCACAAAAAAAAAAATAAAAAAAAAAAATTGTGGGGGACCACGCTTTTTTGGGAAGGGGACCACACCCTATGCCCCTATACTCCATAGGAGGGGAGAATTGGGAGCAAAAGCTAAACAGGGCTGTTGGAATCTCTCCCTGTTTTTCCATACCCTACCCTACACTGCTGACATCACCCAATGTAACTCCCCGACCCACATGCTTCTTTCTTTCTTTCTTTGGATCCCAACTTTCGTAAAAACTAATTATTCTTTTTTATTATTAAATATTTTATTCTATTTGTTTTGTCCAAAAAATTATTAAGATTTTTGGCCAAGTAAATTGAGCTTAAATGCAAAAATAAAATAAATAGAACTTAAAACATTTTATAGTGAGCTCTTCCAACAAAAGTTAAAATTAAAAAACCAAATTGACAAGTTGGAGAGTCATTTTTAAAGAAATCAAATATGAATTCTTGCATTTTTTTTCTTTTACTTTGATTAATTTTTTTTTCTTGGTAGATGAGAGGAGCAAAATGAATATATAAGTTAAAAAAATTAAATAGATTTTACTATTGGGTTCTTGATATTTAGGGTTCATTTGGATTTGCGATTTCAAAAAGTGCGATTTAAAAATAATAATTTTAAAATGTGCAATTTGAAAACGTAATTTTTAAAATACAATTAAACATTTAAGAAAATCACAGTTTAACCTTTAAAATTGTATGTTTTTTTTTTTTTTTTTTTTTTNTGTAAAATCGCAATATCAACTAATCCTTCCCTAGAAAACTGATCTAACAAAAGTTAAATTTAAAATAGAATAAAGCGTGGTTAAAATGGCAAATCTTTCCTTTTTTTTCTTCTTTCAAAAATTTTAAAAAGAAATGGTCTTAAACAATCGAGGTAATTGGAATCTTTGCTCCCCTAAAACCAAGTAGGTGGCTTGTCCTCCTGTCTTGAGCTATTGACGGTTTTGGGAGGGCTGAATTTTTCAAAGGCTGCTCTTTCTTTTATTTAAAGTCCACAGCTGCTTTTCAAAAAAAAAAAAAAAAAATTGTTTTAAAAAATTCAAAGCGTTTCGTGAAATCGATAAATTAAAAAAGAGAAGAAAGAAAAAAAGAAAAAAAGAAAAGATTGTCCAAGGCTCATTCCACATTATAGGCTCCTATTGGATCGAACTTCCCAGTCTTTTTTTTTTTTTTTTGTTGAAAAAATTACTTTCCAAGTCTTGATAGAGTCATAAGCACACTTAAAGCTTCAATTAGCCAATAAATCCTCTTGAATCATTCCGGAATTTGACCTGATCCCTTAATTATCTAACACCTGTAGAATGACAAGAATGCATGAACTGAAAGATTGATCAGCCAAAATCCTTGATGCATTAATGGCTTGAAAGAGACTCAAATTGGCTCCTACTGTTCTTACTTTTTAGCGGGTGCTTTTGGCTTTTTGTTCAAAAACATGTTTTGACGTGACATAAAAATTTTATATATGTTTAATTGTTTGTTAATATTCTTATTATGAAAATAGAAAATGAAGAAAAGAAAAACAAATAATTTTCTTTTTTTCTCTCGGAAATGGGTTAGAAAAAAGTTATCTTACCCGGTTTATGAAATTGATATTTTAACTTGGAGCAGGTAATTTTCACAAAAATCTCATAAATTATCAGGCGTTTTAAAATAATTTTTACAAATTTTTAATTTGATGCAACATACTTAAAATAAAACAGTAAAAAAGATGAAATATAATGTGTTTTTTGTTTTGTTTTTTTAAAGCGTAGATCTTTCCCTAATCCCAAGGAAGAAACGTGATGGCATCTGAATGGCTCTCACATTGATGAATAGCCATCAAGTGGGGCACACCATCCGTCTTTAAGCAACTTTAGGAGTCGCATCACCATACACGTGTACATGAACATGTACAGGGAACAGGTACGCACAATCACAAAAGTAACAGCAGAATATCAGAGGACGTGGGTGGGGGTGGGGGTAGCCATGTGCCAACCGGGTTTTCCGCTCTTAACCGTACACAAAAACAAAAAATTAAAAAAAAATAATAATAATACGAGGGCAAAAAAGAAAAAGACCCTTTGCTTTGTCGAGGAAGCCATTGGCGGTCTACGTGGAACCCGCTCCAGGAATTGGCGCCTCTAGTTTTCTCTTTTATTTTTTAATATATATATATTTTTATGTTTAACTTTTAGTAAAAATTTAGTTATTAGAGAAAAATGAATTTTGGTTAGGGTGTGTTTGTGCGAAGTTGGACAGGAAAAGTTAAGGATGTTACGGAGGAACCAAAAGCTGCGGCTCTCTGCTCCCAATAGACACGTATATTTGGGATCCCAATCATGTGGCACATCTTTTTAGGGCCTCTTTAATCATCTTTTGTCTTTTCTTTTTTGGCATTTTGATTTCGCTAATAAAGTTGTGTTAAGTAGCATCAATTTCATTTTGCTTTTAGAAAAAAATAATAATAAAACTGAACAAATATTATATAGATCGGATAAATCAATTGTGGCTATTATAAATAGATGTGATCATAGTAGCACATATTTGTTTGGAGTCAGAGCCGCATAAGCGGGGGCCTAGATGGTGGGTATGGCAAATACTCTCTCAAATTCAATTGAGTCATAGTCTGACATAACTCTATTAAGGCATAAATGAAAATTCAAGACAGTTAATACTAATTAGGCATATGTGATAATTCTTTATTGCAAAAATTCAAACTTATGCCCTAGTACATGCCTAGACCATTTGAAAACTTTTTTGAACCATTTAACCACCACCCTTGATAGTAACAATTTTTACATTAGTCTTTTCTGTTAACTTATATATTGTATTAGTTTTGTTAAATATTACATTATTTTAATTTATTTTATTAAAATCTTGGATTCAAATTCTAATGTGTTACAGCAAGGAGGAGTTGTTTTGACGTAGCAATAAATTTATGCCTCTATAATGTTGGAATTTTTTACTTCAAAAAAAAAAAAAAAAACTTTTTGACAAGTGGGTGGTAACATAACACATAAAAGAGGGGAAATGACTTATTTGACATGCATAGGACTTACGAGAGAAGGGTGAGTAGAACACCATCAAGAACAAAAGCACCCCTTTTTTTGGGGTGAAATTTAACGAGTTTATTTGGGGAAAAAATTAAAAAAAAAAACTCTCTTTGCTATATAGAGATTATACACAAAAGCGTGTTAAAACTTAAAACCCAGCTCCACCACTACAGGCACCCTTGCGAGTGAATTCTGTTTTGATATATTAAATTCATTATTTATCTTACAATTAGTTGTGCTTAATTTATATAATATTTAATTGAAATAAGAGTATAAAAATAAACTATAGAGTCAAGGCTCGGACTTTGAACTCAAAAAATATATTTTGATAGTATATTAAATTATTATTTATTTTTAAAACTTAAAAACAAATAAAAAAAAATGCGTGAATTTAACATAATTATTATTTTGTAAAGCAAGTATTGCCTCCCTAGAATTATACCAAATTATAACAAAGTTCAATCCTGGTTGAATGGCCCTCCAAAAGAGTAATGCATTAAAATATTGCACATGTGCCCCTACCACTCATCATTACATCTTTGAGACGCTCTAATGGGACCAGAAATATGCATCCAAACCTCTCTTTCCCTCTTCTCTATTTACACATCTTTCGCTTGCCACTTTAGCTTTCTTTCCCCCCAAAACTTTTGCAATATGCATTAAGAAGTGTTAAATACTTGCCCATAAGCTTAATGTAATAATAGGAAGAGATAAAATTTAATCATTTAATCGATCGCCACTTCAACAAGAAATTGATATAAACTTCACTTATAAAAATTCATTAAAAACCGGTTTGTTAAGAGACGTATACATTTGTTTAGGATCGTAACATAATACGTACCGGGTTTTGTCCCTTTGAGACTTGGTCATAAAGTTTGATACCAAATAGTAAAAATTCTGAGTAAAACTGGCTTTTAAAATTTAGCTTGCAAGAAGAGTAGGCCAGTAAGTTAAGCATAGATCATTATAAAGTACGGATATATATTTTTTTTAATGCAATTTTTACAACGTAAAATTGCTTGTGTTTTTAAGTGTTGTGTTTGGGGTTTTTTTGGGGGTTGTTTCTCACTTTTTCAAAACAAATACATTTAGCTCTCTATTTTGGCTATCCTATTTTATGATTTTATTTTTGTTGAGAAGAGAGAGAATGATAAACCCATTTTGCTCCCATTTTAGCGTTTGCGGCTGTGGCTAGCCAAAATAATATATTGGCTTATCGGATGAAAATGATATTTAACATTTTTATTTGCAAAAAAAAAATAATAATAATAAAAGACAAAGCAAAATTTTTAATAAATAGAGATATTAGCTCATAAGTAGTTTTCAAGGTAAAGGGCACTCTTTGCCTTGCCTTGCCTTGCCTTGCCTTTGCTAGCAATCTTGTGGGTTTATTTGACTTATTATTTATTTTCATCATTTTAGTATGACGTAATTTTCATTTTTCTTCTTATTGATTATTAAATAGAAATTAAAAAAAAAAAAAAAAACATAGAGATTAGAGAGAGAGAGAAAGAAAAGCGAGGAATGATTATTATTTCTCCATTACAGGAAAATTCTCCCCCAAGGATTCCAAGGTTCATTTTTTACAGCAGAATTTTTTTTTTTTTTTTATAATTTTTTTGTTGGTAGCAGCAAAGACGACTTCAATTACGACCTAATCATATTCCTTCTCGGACGGCTTAGAGAGAAAGAGAGAGAAATCCTATTGGCGTCAACTTTCACCAACCAAACCCCCACGTGAAATCCTCTCATTCTCTCTCCCTCTTCCTCTCTCTGTCTCTCTTTCTCTCCCCTGTTTCTACAGTTCCAACTTCTTTTACCATTTTTTTTTTCTTGGCTAAATCCACCGCTTAATTTGGTTGTCTCATCTTCTTCATCCAACCAACCAACCAACCAACCAATCCCTTCTCTCCAACTTTCACTTTGCAGAATGGAGGAACGAGAGAGCAAAGCTAAAAATTACACAACCCACTTTTACTCTTTACAATATTCTTGGAGCTCGCTTTTGGCTTTTCTTATTATTTTTTTCCAATAATATCTCGACATGGGGTTTTGCTTCCTTCCATTCTCTATGTCCACTGGTCAGGACAGTACCATGGAAGGGTCGGAGCTTGCTCATCCGAGAAGATATTGCACGTCTCCTCTGCGCTGAAGAAATTGTGCTCCTCCATTTTCACATACTGCGTCGAGAACGTTTTCTGAAACTGAAAGCAGCTGATCGGCGGGGGAGGCGGCGACGGCGACGAGGACGAGCAATTGAAGGACCCCATGAGCTGCTGCTGATTTTGAAGCACCCCAGATGAAGATATCGCCGCGTTCGGGCTGTTATCCTCGTTCAAGATCGCGCTCGAGTCGCTGTCCGAGGAGCCGTCTTTGAAGTGATCCACCGTGAAAAGTGAGGCTGCTCCAAGTGATTGGTTGAAGCAAAAGTTCAACTCCTTGGAGTCGGATGCAGTTAGCGGAGGAGTGTCCGGAGCTGCTTTGCTCTGCTCGATCAGATTGTTGTCGGATTCCGGCGCGACAATCTCTTCCTTCACTGAAAGGCTGCCCACTGTGTTATCTTCTTGGAGCTTCGCTTTCAATTCCCTTATCTGCAGCACAACCCAAAACCATTGAAACCTCTGACAGTTACAATAAAGACCAGATTTTATTAGACACGTGTGATTGTGTGAAGGAGGAGGCGCTTTTGAACCGGAGATTTAGTCGGGCAAAGCTCCGAATACCCGGTTGATAAAAATAACAAACAAAATAATTGTAATATGCTGGTTCACGGGGAGCATAAAGGATTTAACACGCATTTACTAAGAAGAAGAAGTAATTAATGAATTGAGGATTTTTATGGTACCTCTTTGACTAGAGCATCATTGTCGTGTTGCAGGGCGTCGTGGTTGAGCTTGAGAGCTTCGTAACTGGCTTTGAGAACGCCGTAGTCTCTCTCCAATTGCTTGGTTTTCCACCGGGCACGGCGGTTTTGGAACCAAACAGCTACTTGCCTCGGTTGCAAGCCAAGTTCTTGGGCAAGCTTCACTTTTCTCTCCGGTTCGAGCTTGTTTTCCACCTCGAAGTTCTTCTCCAAGGCCTTGACTTGGTCGACGCTTAATCGGCGCTTTTTCTCGGCTATGTGGCCAGATTCTTCGACGCAACCTTCTTCATCTAAGCCGTCCAGAATGGACTGGAATTCCCGGCCGTAGGGATGGTTGTTTCTTGGACTGTGTTCCTCTGCATCAATGGAAAACAAAGGGACAAATTAAGGAAAAACAGAAAATATATAAAAGCAGGACAGGTTCCAAAACAGGAAAACAAAAATATAAAAAAAAAAAAAGAAAAAAAAAAGCGCTATAGGTGTTCGAAAATTATCATCAGGTGATTGATCATTAAAAAAAACAAAAAAAAAAAAGAAGGTTGCAGAGACAGGAAAACACAAACATGGGTGTGTCTGATCCAAAGAACACAACATTCATTGAAAGAAGGGAGTAAATGGATTGTTTGATAAAAAAACCTGTAGTTGGGCAGATGGACATCAAAGCACCCAGGGAATCTGAGCTGCCAAGTCTCTTCATGACTGAAAAGAAATCAGATCAGAGTCTTCTTCTTCTTTCTTTCTTTAGTCTTTGTTAATGTTTTCAGTTGGATCTTTTAAGAGGTGAAGATTTCAGTTAAAGAAAGAAGGGTATGAATAAGAATCCCCATGTTTAGCACCACACCACCTTGTGGGAAGCTGTATACAACTGCACAGCCACTTCTCTCTGTTTCCTCCCCCTTCTTTCTCCAATTTTAATAATTCCAACTCTGAACCCATCAAGAAAAGAAAGCAAAAAACCCCCAGAAGAAACACCAACCCAATAAGCTATCAGGCTAACCCAACCCAACACACAAGGAGAAGTAAAAGTAATCAAACACTACACTATACTCCCTCACTCCACTCTTTCTCTCTCCACATCATTACTCAATCAACTTCAAAGCTAAATGTTTTTTCAGGCTATTGTTGTAGTCTATGACTGTTCATCTGCAATGGAAAAAAAAATAAAAGATAAAAAGAGAGAGAAGGGAGAGAGAGAGAGGGAGAGGGTGGAGTGAAGAAGGATGAGAAGGTCAGTGAACCAGTTCACAACCCAGTTGGCCTTCACACTTTCTCTCTCTTTAAATAAACCCACTTGGGTCAGATGTGGGGTTAGAATCTTACTGGGGTTAGGTGCACTGCAGTTGGCTCCCAAGTCTCAAATGAAATGAACCCAAAATTCATTCCAAATGCAATTCATGGTCCACCGCCTATACCCGGTGCCCTTCCGGTTTTCGACCGTTTTTGTGGGCAAGATTTTTCTTCCGGGGGAGAGAGAAACCATGACAAAAACGGTGTGTACGGCTCGGCTTCTCACGGCTCGGCTCTATAGCCGCTCATGAAGATTTGCGTGTCGTCAGCGTATCGTGGCCTACATACTCAGGCCTGGTCGGTGCGATCAGTCGGCGATTAAAAAGAGTTCAATAGTGATGATGCACATGAGAATTTCAGTACACCGCACCACACCTGAACCTTTTTTTTTATTATTAATTTTTATTTTTTAACCTTGAGTCCCAATGAATTTGACTTAACTATCGTAGAAATAAATTACACCACATCTTTGATATTTTTTCAACCGTTTAGAGATCTAATTTTTTTTTTTTTTAAAAAAAAAATTACAAAATATATGTTTATGAATAGGAATTCTCAACTAATCGACACTCAAGTAGATTTGGCCAACTGGTAAAGGACACTTGCATGATATTAACTTGATTCTTCATATTAGTCGTGTCACCAGTAAAGCAACACATGGTTTAATGAAAGTTGTCGGTAATTAAACAGATCTATTATAGATCATGTTTGGATAGAAGAAATTCTCAATTACATTTGTAATGTTTGGCTAGAGCAATCTGCTCAATCTTACTGATTAAGAAATGAAAGTAACATATTTTATTTAAAACAAAAATAGGATTCTCTTCTTTCTTTCTTTTTCTTTTTCAATAGAGTTAGTTATCGATGTTATGCAAACGAATAATATTAAACTTACTTTCACTTATTTACACAAATTTTTCACGTCCATGTGTGGCTTAACCCCGTCAAATACCACTCATTTACACATTGCTTTTATGAATTATCACACGTCACAGTCAACACCTTTAAACTCAATACTTTTATATAGATAGATAGATGGTAGTTTGTAGGTGGAATGAGTAAATGATTAGTAATTAAAAAAGAAAATAAATGTAATTAATTAACCCATGAAAATAAGAAAACATATAGAAGCATGTTGAATGAAAATGATTTTGTTTTATATGGAAAAAGAAGTAATGAATTCTTGTATTGTAATGGCGGTACGAGTGATAGGTGACCACCTCAGCTTAGCGGCAATGACTGATCATCTGAAAGGTCGGTCAATGAGTAGCAGGTTTTGTTCAGAACCATTAGAGGGGATGGACCACGGCTCTTGACAAATATTGGTAATTCAATGCAACTTTTACCATTTCCAAAATCATAGAAATTTCTTACAATTTGGATAAATTTTATATATATATATATATAACTCCTGTGATTTATTTCTTGTTAAATTCGACTTTTTTTAACTTAAAAAAAAAAAACTCTTATTTTTTAAAGAAAAATGATAAGGGTTCTCCCTATAGTGTTCTCCTGGGTTCTCCCAGTTTCTCCTAGACTTATGCAAAACATGATTTAAGAAAAAATAAAATTGTAGTGACCTCCACCACCAGTTTTTTTAAGCATTAGCACCAAATTTGAGGCATTAGTACTAAATTTAGGATGATCAAATCCATTTTTGGTGATACCATTCCTAAAGGGTTAACCTTCCACCCTTAGATTTTAATTTTGAATCCAAAAACAAGTTTTAAAGCATTAGAACATAAATATTAACTCATAAAAATTAATTTGTTGGCAAAAAAGCGGTACTACAATTTTATTTTTTCTTAAATCATATTTTACTTAAGTCTGGGAGAACATTATGGGAAGAACCCCAAGCAAACCCCTTTTTTAAATGTGAAGACATCAAAGAGAGATATCATGGAAGTAACAATTATGGATAAGAGTGCGTCTTTGGTGGGGAGGTTGCACAAAAGTGACTTTTGTGCCAACCACCAAATAGCAACCAGATCAGCCAGGAGTAAATTAGAAACAAATCTCGAATGCACTAGATTGCACCCTCTTATGTTGAAACCAGGTAATAAATTGATATATATTTTTTTTTTCTCATTTTTCAATCAATTTTCTAACTCAAATATCAACCTTCCATCAGCAAGTTCACCGTTGCTGGCCCAAACATCACTGCCGGAGACCCAAGCGACCAGCCAAAGACTCCCCCAAACCGCACTACCGTTCACCGTAGATCTACACTCCACGGTTGTTCGCCGCAAACTTGTGATCAACAAATCTCCAAACAAGACTGTAGCGCCGCGGGTCTCCACACCCACTACGTCGCCGATCCGTGGCCACCACAACCGGATCTGGGGTGGCTTGCCGGCCACCCCAGTCTTGGGTCTCGCGATGACCTGCCTGAAATCGTTATGACCCATCTCAAAACCCGATTTTAATATCTCAAAACTCGTTTTTAAATTCAAAACTAAAACATAGATGTGGAAAGTAAACCATTTTGGGATTTTATCACCTTAAAAGCCGAAAAAAAGAGCTCTGGCACCGGAGAAATGGCCAGACCTGTGGGTTTGGCCGTAATCCGCCCCACGGGTCTGGTGTGACCCGCCACTCAACCAACCTTTCTCTCTCTCTCATTCAGATTCGAGGTTTTCTCATTAATTAATTGTTATTTTTTTTTTATCTCAATAATCTGATGCAATTGTATTTATCTTCTTATTATGTGTTATGCAGATGTGTCAGAGGATGAATGGTAGCACAAAAAAGCATGTGGGTTTGGCCGTAACCTGCCCCACGGGTCTGGTGTGACCTGCCACTCAGCCAACCTCTCTCTCTCTCTCATCCGGATTCAAGGTTTTCTCATTAATTAATTGTTTTATTTTTTTTTTATCTCAATAATCTGATGCGATTGTATTTATCTTCCTATTATGTGTTATGCTGATGTGTCAGGGGATGAATGGTAGCACAAAAAACATTTTTGTGCAACCTCCTTATTTAAGTTATTCTCTTATGCATAATGTTAGAAACTATATTTTTATCTCACAACTATTTCATAATAGGACAAAAATTTCTTGGAGGAAATATCTTCTAACTCATGTAAGATAGTGTCAAGTGTCTATAAATATTTAAAATGCACATTAAATTCCTTCATAACCAACCATTGTATCAATTTTTGTTGAAAATATCNGTATTTATCTTCCTATTATGTGTTATGCTGATGTGTCAGGGGATGAATGGTAGCACAAAAAAGCATTTTTGTGCAACCTCCTTATTTAAGTTATTCTCTTATGCATAATGTTAGAAACTATATTTTTATCTCACAACTATTTCATAATAGGACAAAAATTTCTTGGAGGAAATATCTTCTAACTCATGTAAGATAGTGTCAAGTGTCTATAAATATTTAAAATGCACATTAAATTCCTTCATAACCAACCATTGTATCAATTTTTGTTGAAAATATCATGTCAATATTGTGAGGTAGTTGTATGATAAATATGGGAAGTAGCATTACTCTTTGGAAAATCCAAATATGAGGATTTAAGAATAGAGAAATCTTAGGTGTTCTTCTGGTACTAGGTAGATATTATTTTCTAAAAAAGTAAAAAATAATTTGGCCCGGTCCCTTATTTCTCTTACCCAATTTTTATAAAATAATTTTCACCTAAGATCAGGAGAATACCTAATATTCTCCTTAAGAATATTGTGTTTAATAACTATTTATTGTGTCTTAAAATCTTCAAAAAAAAGAAAGAAAGGGAAATGCTAGGTGCTCTTATGGTGTTCTCCCAACTGTGATGTGGTTTTTCAAATCACCGTTGAATTTGAAAATATCATTATTGAATTTTAATTTATTGATGATTTTAAAAGTCACATCACAGTTGTGATAACACCAGGAGAGCACTAGAAGAACAACTAACATTTCCAAAAAAAAGAAAAAAGACTTATAAACAATAAGGAAATGCTAGGTGCTCTTCTAGTGTTCTCCTAGTGTCCTTCCAACTGTGATATAACTTTTAAAATCACTGTTAAATTTAAGATTATCATTATTGACTTTTAATTTATTAGTAATTTTAAAATACACATCATAGTTGAGAAAACACCATAAGAGTACCTAGCATTTCCCCACACAATATCAGCCAATAGGCGACATAATCTTACAAAGGAAAATGCTAAGTGTTCATTCGGTGTTCTCCTCATGTCCTCCTAGTCCTAGGTGGCTTACAAGTTCCGATTTTTAAAATTTTCAATTTATGGTTTTAAATAAAAATTGACAAAATGTGAATTTGTCAATTTCAAATAAAAATCAATATATTCAACTAAATAAGATTCTTAAATCTATAACGTTATTATTATTATTATTTAGGGAAAATCAATCTAATTTTATTAATAGTGGTCAAGATCATAAAAGCTCTTACAATCACAGAACATACAGTTCTGCAAGATCATAGCCGAATTTAAAAGAATACACGTCATAAAAGTAAAAAACATACAGATCTTACAATGAAAAACCAATCTATGACATCAAACATCCGTTATTCCAGCCCGATCTTCAGTTTATAAAACAGATTTGCTAACGCATACTCCTTTCGGGGGCACAAGAAATTATTTTCCAGGCATGAGCAAAATACATACACCCAAATTATTCCCCTCTCTACTGAAAGCCAAAAGCATTATTAACGTCCTCAGCCCAACGGAAAGGACCATAAAATAGAAAACAAAAAACCAAAATAAAAAACCTATAAGCAGCAGCGGAAGAGCACGGTATCGTAGACATTTCTTCGGAAGACACGTAGCCTTGGTTAAAGAAGACGATCATATCTAAGTTGAAGAGACTATATTTGGATCTAGATTTACAAACTAAATCTAAAGCAACCCGCAAAAAACGGAGACTGATAGAGCTTACAGAGAAGACACCAGGCACTGCTATCGTGGATTTGGGCTTATATTTGAATAGTTTTCAACTGGGGCTAGTGGGACATGTTAAAAGAAATGCGAACGAAGCAACGCATAGGTTAACAAGGTTGTCTATTTCGGTCTTTAGATCAAGTTTAGATTGAAGATTTTCCTAGTTTATTATATATATATATATATATATATATATGAAGTTAAAACTTAGCTCAAATCCATAAAAAAAAAACTCCTTACATTGATTCCCCTCAATAATCTAGCCAAAGGTTTGGCTTGGCTACAATTGCCTCAACACTTACATATGTTGTTCATCTTTTTTCTTTATCTTTATGATGACTACAATTGTCCAGTCCGACAAGGCAGCTATAATTTATCTACCAATGGGACAAGAGAGCGATAATTACGTTGCTCTAAAAATATATATATGCATAGTATCCTACTTTTTTTTTTTAAGAAGAAAAAAAAATTCTCGTACCTGGTTCAGTCAACTTAATTTAAAAAAAACTATTGAAAAAAAAAAAAACCCTTAAAATTAAATGAATGTCCTTTTCACCTGGGTATGATTCGTATGAACAAATCAAGTAAAATATTGACCAATCATTGAATATAGAAATAATGTAATTAATATGGATTGCAAAACCAGTTTATAACGTTTAACATTAAGAATTAATATAGGTATAAATTAGTAAGCATTTAATTCTTTTAATATTTGGAGCTTTAGCAACATATTTAATTTTCAAAGGATTTGATGGATTTTCAAGTCGATTTGAAATAGACCAAAGGCTTCTGGATACACATCCAAACCAAGAATCTTTCAGTTTATCTCCTTGCACCTTGCTTCACTTATTCTTTCTGGTTTTCTTTTTAGGCATATTCCTCCTTGGTTCAAGTGATAATATAGATGGGTGAAAATTGAGAAATTTTAAAGCTTGGGAGGATCATTTGTTAGGGTACGTATAGAGCCTGATTTTGTATTTGTCCTGGTTGGCATCCAACCCAGTTTGACATTGAAAGTCCTACGATTTTAAATGTGAATTTTTTTTTAGGCTTAATTAGTGCATGGAGTGGGAGCTTGGGCCCTTTTTTACAATCTTCCCAAAAGTGAGTGGATATATAGGTAGAGGAGAATTGGCTAATGAACTTTATTGTATTGACACTTTTGCCTTTGATCAACTCTAACTCTTAACAGTTTGTTTGGGTTTGCAATTTCAAAAAAGTGATTTAAAAATAACTATTTTTAAGTGTGCGATTTGAAAACATAATTTTTAAAAATATAATTAAGTACTTAAAAAAATGGGTTTGCTAGGGGTTGCTAGGGGTTCTCTCTTAGTGTTCTCTTAGCGTTCTTTCAGTCTTACGTAAAACATGATTTAAGAAAAAATAAAATTGTAGTGACCTTCACCACCAGTTTTTTTGCCAATAGATTAATTTTTATGAGTTAATATTTAGGTTCTAATGCTTTAAAACTTGTTTTTTGATTCAAAACTAAAACCTAGGGATGAAAGGTTAATCCTTTAGGGATGACATCATCCAAAATTGATTTGATCATCCTAAATTTAGTGCTAATGCCTCAATTTCGGTGCTAATACCTCAAATTTGGTGTCAATGCCTAAAAAAACCGGTGGTAGGGGCCACTACAATTTTATTTTTTCTTAAATCATTGTTCACTTAGGAATGAGAGAATGCTAGGAGAACACTTGGGGGAGAACTCTTAACATTTAAAATCGCGGGTAACCTTTTAAAATTGTAAGTTTTCAAAAAAGCACCTCCTTACTTGCGGTTTATAATTTTTTAGAAAACACAGTTCTAAACAATTAATTTTCTGCGATTTAATTTAAAATCGCATTTTTTATCTATAAAATTGCAATCCCAAACACATTCTAAGAAGAAAGAGAAAATAAGATAAGGTATACTGATAAATATTTTCATTTCCCCTCTTTTCCCGAGATAAAAATATCTTTACAAAGCATATGAGTTGATTTGAGTATTTTCAAATTTTCCTAAATCTTGTAAACCCCCAATAAATGTCACAAATTGACACCCTTCCGAAAGAACGTATACCTCTCGATCTGTTGAACCGTTACAATCTTAAATATCCTACATTGATCGGTCAAATATAATCTTAACCATATATAAATAAGTTCTTGTATACTATTTGCTCGTTTTTAAGATGAGTTCTACCTAATATTTATATCACCCACCCACCCATGTAGACTTTAAACTGACATGCCTAGGATCAAGATGAATTGGAGCTAGGTGAGGTGAGCTAAGCAGATAAGCATGAATACAATGAAAGATGATCCAATTTTTTTTTTTTGTAAACAAGATGATCCAATTCAATTGTAGTGACTTTTTGAAGAAAGTCTACGTGGCAAAGAAACACCCACAACGTTATCACACAACAACAAAGTATATATAGATCAGACCGACCCATTATTTGTCAAAAAAGCTTGTGGTGTACAAGAATGTAAAAGCTTTTGTCGCACATAACCTCTTGAATGGTCAATTTACAATCTGTCAAATGCAAATCAAAGCCCTTTTATAAGCAATTCCCAAGCTGGGATTTTCAGGCACAAGTGGGTTTTTAGCTGCAAGTGTTCTCATCATATCATAGAGAGGACGATTGACGATGATGATGAGCTTGTTGCTACGTGATGAAGGCCCCACAGTTTTTAACAACAGCAACAACACGTGTGAGTTGGGTTATCAAGTCTCCACATAACCCCACCCATTGGGAAATTGCTGAGTTGGGAACATGTGGGAGATCTCCCGCTCCTCATAAAAAGAACCTCAAAAGCACTCAATTGCTTCGCATCAAGGAATTAAGATTGCAGCAGAGAAAGATGAGAGTTTGTCATTTAAAAAGGCATTTGAGTGGAAACAATCTCGATCGCTCATTTGGTCAAATTGATACGATCCTAACAGTTAAAGGTTTAACGTCTCGGGTTTGAGTCAGGAAGGAGCGATTTATAGGCTCGAAAGGAACTAAATCGGTCGGTATCCGACGGTTTTATGACATTTGAATGAATGATTAGGTTGAGTGGTTTTTCATTGTTCATGTAGACGATACTTTTCCTGCACTTAACAAGTCCATTGGCTTATTCTCTTGAATTGGGCAAATGGGAGGATGGTGATTGAATATGGGGCGAATAATAATTGGGGTCGCTGACTTGCTTGCACAAAAAGCTTTCTAGACGCCATTTTTGGGTTTCCTCTGTTCATCTTTTTTTTTTTGCATGCGCATATGAAAAGCACAGAAAAAAACTTGGTTGATTTGGGTAATGATAACTCTTTGAAGAAACCCACAAGGAAAAAATGATTGAATTTTCCAAGAAGTAGCCAGTACTTATCATTTGTCCAAGAGCATTGCACTTATCATGCATGCAGTGCCCAAAACATGCAACTGCTGCCTACTGGTGTTTTTCATGACCAAAAAGGTGAAAACCTCGTAACAAACACACAACCATCCATGAAAATCACTTCAAAATGCTTTGGTACGGCTTGGATTTGGGCTTATATTTGAGTGTGGTTAGACGACAAGAAACTTCTATAATAGGAGCACTGCATGCAACTGCCAAACCCCAGAGGATCAAGAGATTGATTTCCACAAGATAATCATGTTTTTTCAATGTGCAACACGTGATCTAACATAATTCATTTGTTTAAACTTTTGCCAAAAGGCAAGCTTGACCAGAAGACAAAACACCCATTCATCACCATTTTCTTTCTTTCTTTCTTTCTTTTAATACAACAAGAAGTCTATCTCCACAAGCCTTAGCTTCTTCCGAATCTATGGCTGCAGACATTCAACTTTTTCCTCATGGCGCCAGCTATAGAGTAGGGCCTATAAACCTTATGGACCGACGCCAGAGCATGTAATTCTCATATGCATCTTTAATATAACCCGATATTTGTGTTGTGTCATACACTTATGGAAATACCCATCAGTTAATTTTGAACTTTCTAGGGGAAAAAAAGCATAAGAAAGTAAGTGGTAAAAATCTCATCAATTTGATGGGAATCAAATGGCTTTTTATTGAGATATTTTAAACTTTATGGACTGACGTTAGAACATGTAATTTTCATATGCATCTTTAATATAACACGATATTTGTGTTGTGCCATCCACTTATGGAAATACCTATCAATTAATTTTGAACTTTTTAGGAGAAAAAAAGCAAAAGAAAGTATGTGGTAAAAATCTCATCAATTTGATGGGAATCAAATGGCTTTTTATTGAGATATTTTAATATTTGGAGAGAGGAAGAAAATGGGGTTTGAAATTTGAGTTAGATGTTTCAAAAGTGACAGAAAACAAACAAAAACAAAACTCCTTTTTTTTTTTTTCCACGAGTTCCCATGCTTTGGAGGGTAGAAAAAGAGAGAGGTCTTTTGGTTAGCTCCTGGGGCCTAGTGTCAGAGAATCCCACCATGGACACAAAACCTTAGAAAAAGAAGGAAAAACAAATAAAAAGTGACAAATGAAGGAAATTTATGATTAGGTGGATGAGCTTTCTAGTGTGCAGACACCCTAATGGTAGGCAGCTTTTCTTTTTTGACATCTTTTCTATTTTGTGAGTGCTGTCTAAAGGCAGTTTTTGAAAAGTTTGCTACTCCAGATTCTGAATAAAATATTGGGGATAAATAAATAAACAAAAACCAATAAAATATTGGTGATAATGTTGGGGTTGGACTTGTATTGCTAGGATTTGGAGGTGCCTTCATTAAGAAAAAAAAATATATATTCTTTTTACTCTTTTATAAAAAAATTTAGAATTAAATCTCGACCGTTTAAAAAACTATTAGCAATTTTTTGTATTTTTTTTTTTTTACATAACCTAAACCAAATTCTAGATTGAATTGAAGGATGGAAATCAGCTCTCTTCAAGGACATCAAATCCATTGCGGTTTACAAAGTTTATATCAATTCTGCACAAATAGTTGGGCCCAAAACTTCATTCTTGGGCTTCTCAAAAGTCAATGCTTTTGAATATATGTTTATGGGCTTTTCAAAGTTATGGCCCAATTTATCTAATAATGAGTCCATTACTATGTTGCTTTTACCGAATTATTTATTTGACCAATTTTCAATAGAATTTAGATTTTTTTATTATTTTTTTTATCTGCATTGTATATATTGGGACTTTGGTGGGTTGCCCACAGGTGGACATGAAGCACTAGTTTGAGCTTCTTAGGCAGAGTGTCATCTATTGGGCCAGCTTAAAGCAAAAGTCCAGACTTTTTTCATGAAGTGCAAGGCACAAAAAGCAGGCTTATAATTATTTTCATTTTTTCATCTCCCAAAAAAAGCAAGCTTATATTATTTTTTTAGCAAATAATGATTATATCATAAAAGCCTTTCCACTATTTATCTGAAATATAAAGGTATAGAGTCCCCAAGAGGTAGCTCAATCGGCTGGGACCCCACTTAATGAAGTGCATGTCACTAGTTCGAATCTCCCTCCCCCCTCTTGTGCGGACATGTCAATATATATATAAAGGTATAGAGATTAGATGTTAGGATTGAGCTAAAAAAATGGGGGTAAAGTTGTCCATTAAGCAAGATTGTGCATATTGTGGTTGACACTTGTATGGACCTTTTATGCAGAGAAGGAAGCCCAATGTTTTATTAATTGATAGTTTATAAATTAATTTCTTTGATAGCCATTTTAACTACTCTGACACTATTGTTTGGTTGTGCATTACAGTAAGAGCATGTTTGAGATTGCATTTAAAAAATAGAGTTTTTAAGTAAAAAATAACTTTTGGACAAAAGTTTCATTTTTAAACTTTTGTCAAAAGTGGTTTTGTCATTTTTAGACTTTTTGGACCTTTAAAAGCGCTTTTAATTTTTTATCAAACGATTACTTTTTTCTTCAAACAAATTTTTTTAGTGTCAAACACAATCCCAAACAAGTCTTAAAGGTTGTACCTTATGGTTCTTTTAACTTTTATTCATGACAAAATGTGAGAAAGCACATTTAACATTTAACAGTAGGAAAAAGAGCCCTAGCTTTTTTCCACTAAAGTAGATGAAAGAACATAAACCTGACTGCCTCTCTGTTCCTCTACATTTACTATTTTGATTTTCACATGTTTGAGGTTTTTTTTTTTTTTTTTTTTTAAATGAAGTAATATTGGTTCTCTCTATTGTTAGAACTCATATCCTACAAGGAGATTTAAAGTGGCCCATTTGTCAAATATATTATATATTATATTATGTTAAAAGAATTTTTATTAAACTAAAACTTTTGGGTAATTGAAAATACATATAACTACTCGGATGAAAGGTTGTCTCTTCATCAAAAGTCATCTGACTTGATGGAAGGAAACATCGGTTAGTTATGGATAAAGGTCTTGGCCTATTTATAAATAGGCATGTGATTCTTCATCAGTCATAACTTCTATGTAATAAATTATAGGCCAAAAACTCTATCCAACACTTTCCATTTAAGTATATTGTTAGGGTTCTTAGATTTTACTGTAGTGACCCAAATAATTAATTAAGCATAAGTAGCTTAATTAAGGTGATGAATTTGGGCTTTGGGTCACTAAAACAACTTAAGGGGCAATTTGGACTGTAGCACGAATGTACGCTGCTGTTTTTAGTGCGGACGTACGATGGGGGATCACCGGACATACGCTTTACAAATAGTACATCGGACATAAGCGGGACTACCAAACGTATACTACTTTTTGAAATACCCCCTAGTTAATACATGGACGTACGAGACACCTTTTGAGTCGCTGTGCAAAAGTGTCGGATGTATGCTAGGGTTGGGCGGATGTCCGCTACTTTTCTGAGGAGTTGGTAAAGCCCCTCAGCTATAAATACCCCATACCCCCTTCAGTTCTTCACGCTCTCAGATGCCCCTAGGCTGCCAGTTTACTGTTTGTGAGTGTTTCGGTGCTACCACAGGAGGAACTCTTGAGGTTTCACTTCATGAAGGTAACGCTTGGTTACTTAGCTTGTTAATACATCATTATGCTGCTCGATTGTTGTTTTGCATAGCTAGTTGTAGTTGTTAGCTTAGTTACGCTTTAAATCTTATTTAGGTTAGCGTTTTTTTAACTTAGCGTTGTTACGTTACATAGAGGTTATATTATGAGTTAGGGGACCTTAGAGAGTCTTTAATAGCCCTAGGAGTTGGAAAGTAGGCGGATAGTGGAGAGAAAAATGAGGTTCTCCTCGAAAACCTCGGAGCAAACGTACGGTCTCGAGACCAGACGTACAACCCGAAGTGTCACAATGGACGTACGGCCTCGAGCCTAGACATACGACCAGAGTGTGACAGGGGAACTCCATTTTTACCAGCTGTCTCATATCTCCTGTTTTCCTTATTCTAGAGTTGTTTTAGTAGAAATAGGACTAATAGAAGGTTTTCCATAAATTTGAAGAACTCGGATTAGTTGGATTACTCAAAGACACTTTTCGACCCAGGTAAGTTTTAACTCACATAATGCTCGATGTTACTTTTTTCATGCACTATACGTCTATTTTGTGTACCAAAAAAACATACATATTTTACAACTCTCACAGTTTATACTTGTTACACATGAACTCTAGCATTTTTTAGAAAAATGTTGTGCTAATATGTTAATAAAGTGAGACTTGTAAAAAGAATATGCATATAAAATACAGACAAGATAATTTGCATCATATGATATGGTACACCGGTACGTGCAGTATAATACTATAATGGCCATGGACTTACTATACATGTTAACTTTATGGTCAAAAGTACAAATTATATGAGCTTTGGATCAAATGGTTGTTCGTGGCCGGCGCAGCCTTAACGGACGGTCACTATAGGATGGACATTATTAGCGGTGTGGACAACCTGAGATCGGACTCTGTCGTGTCGCTAGTGTTATGTACGGTAACGTGTAATGGTTAGGGCACCGGCATTGTACTACAGGTCCCTCGGGACAGTGCCAACCCTGCTGAAAATGGGTAATATCTCGGGTAGACCATACTGTTGAATTATGACTGTTATTTGTATCATATGCATATACTATATATATCACTCATAATATAAACTGTCATGATGAGACTATCGTTTTCTTTATAAAAATATCTGAGTTCATTACTAAACTAGCATGGACATTATTTGAGCTAAAAATCACTAAGTTTTAAACTTACCCTTTTATTTATGCTTCCCCTCATCATTACGAATACTTACGCGGTTTAACTACACTAGAAGAGGATGCCGTCGAAACAAACTTGGGTGATTGCGCAGGATATGATGCGGGCCATTTTTGAGGACATAGACCCTATTTGGCTTAGGACCATGTGGGAGGATGGAGGCACTGCTTGTACAGATATGATAGAGATTTTGATCTCATTAGCTCTTTTTAACCTTAGCTCTAGGCTATGCTATGTTGATTCTTTTGAAAAACAATGATGTTATGGTATTTATGGTATGTATTCCTTACGTGATGATGGTCTGATAACCAATACATTTGATGTTGATCTATGTGATGATGATGTTATTATGTTTTCTTCGGTGTATGTTGTGTAATGTTTCAATTACTATCTCTTATTCCCATAGTCTTAGTAAAGTTTTTCATTGCAGCTTTCTCATTGAGACGAGAAAGGTTGAAATCCCTGAGTCTTGTTCGGCGAGGAACGGGCTGAGAGACGAGCCATGGGATTAATTACTAGATAATTGATTTGCCATCGGGGTCGTCACATTTACAAATTGATAGAGATTAAAATCTAGACTATTTAATTCAAGTACTTAATAACAATGGTTAGAGATAAGTACTTTTACTTTTATTTTATGTTTATATGTATACTTATCCCAAATTCTTACATCTATTTCAAGCGAAATGGAAAGGAGGAGAGAAATCATTTCACATTCAAATTTTATTTTGTTACATCTATCAATTTATATGATACCATTTCTTTTAGAAATTTTAAATTACGTGACAATATAGTTTTTTTGCAGCATAAAATTTAATTTAGATCATAAAATATTTAATTTTAAGTGAAATGGAGATGAGATATTCTTTTTTTTTTTTTTTTAACTTTTTAATTGAATAAGAAAAATGGTTACATGGGAGAATTCTTCCCATTCTTGATCCCAAAGAAAAAGAGAATGGGCGATCCTAAAAACGAAAATGGCCAACGACATATTCAAAACAAATTAAAATAGTGCTAAAATAATTACAAAGGATAGGAAATGAGTCAAACAAGTGACCCGATCCTCTTAAAAGGCCGCATAATGTAGTTACAAAAGTAAAATAGGCACACATTAAGACAACTCTATCTGAACCCCCACTTAAAACCAGCATCATCCAGCAGCAGCAGCATCAACCTATTTTTGAGTGGTTGGATTCAATGTCAGTCTATATATATATATATATATATTTTAAGTTAAATTTTTGCATTCTTTTGAAACTACATTCATTTGTCTAGCATTACGTCCTCGATTTGAGTGCAACTTTGAAATTAGGTATCCAAATATCATATATTATTTTTTCCCAAAAAATAATTTTCTCCATAGATTTTTTAAGTGACAATCAAGGGATTGTTACGTTAGAAATCATGTTTAGAGTTATTGGGTCGACAATGATTGCTATTATAACATCATTAACAATCTTGACGGAATCCTTTGGAGATGAACAAAACATAAAAATGTAGCAACAATCTTCTTAACAAACAAACAAACAAAATTGCCTTTCTAAAACTGGATTTACATTGATGAAAATATCAACCAAACAATAGCTTTTAATCCGCTGTCCTAATCATGATTTCCATATCTCTAAAAAGGAAAGGCCCTTCCCTTTTTTGCCGATTGTAGACGAGGAGGGATTTGAACCTCCGACACCGTAGTTCATAGCCATTTGGTCTAATCCTCTACATTACCGGCCCCATCTCGTCTACATTGAATCTATTTCCCCCCGAGTACCTTAAAAAAAAAAAAAAAAAACATTTTATCTCCCTAGCCATTTCAGGTTAATAAGATATGAAAGCGCTTCTATGTATAAGAATAAAAAAGGTATAATTTAAGGCATAAAGTGGGGTTTGAAGGGTTTTATAATTAGGGTTTTGAATCAGATTAGGTGTTCAATTTTTTTTTTCTTCTACTGGGGACACTTTAGTTTCCGAACTACCACTATGTTTATAATTATGCCCTACAACTTACTATTGTTGAATGCTTCTTACCATAATTTCTTGAAGTTATTAAAAAAATAAGCAAAATTAAAATAAAATTTAAGTTCTATTTGTTTCGGTGTAAAATATTTTGTCAAAAATTACTTTCAAAGAAATCAATTTTTTCAAAAAAATGACAATTTTCATCTGTGGCAGGGGGAACTCTGACAATTTGAGAATGAAAAATTAAAACTTGAAAAATTGTTTACAGTTAAAAATAAAAAAGTCTTAATTAATCAAAATTATTTTTAATTTAATTATTAGTTTCGATATTACGAGACCGAACGGCCACCCAGACCCACAATCCAAAATGGGTGGCAGAAGCATATCTTATATTTAATCATGTATGATTATGAATATGATGACAGCCACTTTTATTTTAAAAGAAAAAAAAAAAATAGTGAATCTCTAGAAAAGTGAGAAAACGGATATATATTACCAATTCAGCGGCGGCCATTCGAACCGTCTGGAACGTTCTTTTCGATCCATTCTTCCTCATTTGATTGGTGGTGGTGGTGTAAGCCACTTAGCCAACCTACCAAACTTCCATTGTAACATAGGAAGATCTCTCTCTCTCTCTCTCTCTCTCTCTCTCTCTAACGCTATCTTGTTTGTTTTTGCTAATAAAATACAGTCTCTAGCACAGACATTCCCTCAAAGCTTCGCCTCGATGGCTTCCACGAACCTCTACCATTGCTCTCCGATGGCTCCGTCCCGTTTACAGTGAGCTTTCTTCACAATTCCCACCTCAAATTCCCTTTTAATATTCGTTATTCTTTACCCAAGTTTCTATCTTTGGTCTCTAAATGGCAAAATTAGCACAGGGAAAGAATCAAATAACAGAAGAAAAATAGCTTAAATTTTGAACTATAACAAAATAACCATGTAAAGAAATTCCCTTTGCCTAATTTTTATTTTTATTTTTTCAATTCGTCAGGGTCCAGAATGGTGTATATTATGGTGCAAGACAGTTTCCCGCTAATGGGTATCCTTTTGATATTGTTCTGGCAAATGTAGCAAAGAGATTGCCTTTAAGCTTCAATGGTAATGGTAGAGTGGTGAGAGCTACGGTGGGTGAACCAAATGGTATTGAAACATGGCCCGATGCGATAGAAACAGCTTTTGGAACAATAGCAGCGGAGATAACTCCTACTGCTAGGCGTGTCTTTTCCAATGATGACTATGAATTGGACCGTCCCACAGATGGGTTTTCTTCTATTCCGGAGGCGGTTGAGGATATCAGGAAAGGCAAGGTTGGAGGGGGTGAAAATGCAATGGCTCTGTTTGTTGTTGGGGGTTGATAAATTATAAGATGGTTGCTAATGTGGGTTGATTGTTGCAGATGGTAATTGTTGTAGACGATGAAGATAGAGAAAACGAGGGAGATCTTATAATGGCCGCGTCGAATGTGACGCCGGAGGCTATGGCGTTTATCGTCAAGCATGGAACTGGTATTGTGTGTGTGAGCATGAAAGGGGACGACTTGGAGAGGTTGCAACTCCCATTGATGGTGACCCAGAATGAAGAGAAGCTTTGTACGGCATTTACTGTGTCAGTGGTATGTGGTGGATTTTCCTTTCCTTTCCTTTCTCTTTTTTCTTTTTTCTTTTTTCTTTTTTTTTTGTTTGTTGTTGTTGTTGTTGTTGTTGTTGGTGAAGTTCAAAAGCTACTGTAATTTGTTTTCTTGGAGAAGTATGAATGTTGGTATGAAAATATGAACTGCTCTCTGTATCATTTGATATAGGCGTAATGTTTTAAGAAGCCAATAATTTTATAATCAGTGTACAAACTCGGTGGTAGAGTGCATCAACTACATGATTAAAATATGTGAGCAGATAACAACTTTCACCTATTTTTTTCTTTGTTGTACGACATATAGTTTGGATGTGTGACCACTTCATCTCTATATTTATCATAGTAGTAGTGCATAATTTAACGGTAAGGTGACCTTTGCAACCATAACAGTTAGAACATGTGGGCTTGTGAATTTTGATGTTCATTTAGGTGGCCAATAAAGGTGACTCAATCTTGTTCCTCGACCTTGATTCATAATATATGTGCTGATTCATACACACTGCCCAAATGCTTATATGTTTGCTATCCAATCAAGTTTAGTGTCTCTAAAAGGAATATGGAAGAATGAGAGCAATGCTACTATGCTAGATACCTGAATTGATTCTTATACCTATATTTGACTGGATATTTCTTTTAAAGGGAGACTGGAGTTGTATAAAGAGTTGGCTGTGCTGATCCTAAACTTTGATGGGTATTGATGATAATGATATAATGTTTTAGTTTAGTTTAAGTAATGTTTTTGCTATTACTGTTCATAGTTGGTTTTAATGTGCTAGTTGCTAATTGTTCTTTAAGTAGTTTAAATTGCTTGCTATCTATAAATTAAATTCTCTTTTATTTCAATAGGATGCAAAACATGGTACAACAACTGGTGTCTCAGCTCGTGACAGGGCAGCCACGATTTTGGCTCTTGCATCAAGACGTTCTAAACCTGAAGATTTCAACCGCCCCGGCCATATTTTCCCCCTCAAGTACAGGGAGGGAGGGGTCTTGAAAAGAGCTGGACACACAGAAGCTTCTGTTGATCTTGCTGTTTTGGCTGGGTTAGAACCTGTTGCAGTTTTATGTGAGATTGTGGATGATGATGGTTCTATGGCTAGATTACCCAAGCTTCGCCAGTTTGCAGAGGCAGAAAACTTGAAAATGATTTCCACTGCTGATTTAATCAGGTATTTCAGTGAATGTTCATGTTTTTCCTCAAAAGAGTACTAATTGTAGTTACCAAAAAATGCTTACATCTTCACATGCTTGAGCGCACATATGTCAAACTGTTCTATCACTTGATAGAGCTCGACTTCTCAGAAATTTCAAAAATTAAAAAAATAAAATAAAAAATCTGGCTTCTTGTCATAGTTTTTCTTGTTAGGATCTTTCATTTACAAATTGTTTAATTTTTCATGCTATTTAAATTAATCAAAGGAATATCTCCTACAAGGCTACAAGCTATTGGTTGCAATTGGCAGATATAGGAGGAAAAGAGATAAGTTGGTGGAGCGCGCTGCTACTGCACCAATACCCACAATGTGGGGGCCATTCATATCCTACTGTTATAGGTCATTACTGGATGGGATTGAGCATATTGCCATGGTTAAAGTAAGCAAATCATCAGAATTTGATTACTACATGTTAAAACTGTCTTACCTAAATTATGGAACACCAATATTGAATAACTTGAGTATGAGAATTGTCAATTGAAGGGTATTCATGCTGTTACCATACTGGTTTGAGTTATGGATAATACTTTTTCTGTATATCCTTTATGCTAATGTTCAATTTCCTAGGACTGACTTTCTAAAACGCGTGGGTGCTTTCTAATGTCTTTTTTTTTTTTTTCTTTTTTTCATTAATTGGTTTGCTCTGTATTCTATTACAAGTTCCACTTCTTATATTTGGGCTTTACCATTAATGCCTCTTTGTAGCGTATTTTGCTTGGTTAGGCCACCTTAAGTAGTTTAGTTGGCTGTTTCCCATTTACACTGTGCACCTCTCTGCCAAGTGCTTGGATTTTGTGAAAACTGTGGAGCCACCATAGCCCAAATTGTGAAGTGTTTGTTTCACAAAGGACTGAAAGTGGCATTTTGGTGATTTTCAGAGATAAAATTGGAGCTTAAAAGGTTATTTTGTTTGGTGTGGTGAGGTTTGGCAAGGATTGTGTTTATATTCTTAGGTTTTACAAAGCCTTCAACTAGGCTTGTCTAGTTAAATAATGGATGACAAATACAGACGTGAGCAGTTATTACGATGATATTTTAGAGGCCTATTCAGGTTTTCTTAAGCTTCAGTAGGCTTGTTGATGGAAATTTCAGGTCATAGACACAACGATGAATTTTTATAGGAATCATAATTTGAAGATTCTCTCTCTCTCTGCATTGAGGCTTTGAACCCTGTAGGAAACCTTTGAATTTCTTATTCTCTCTTCTTTTTTCCTGTATACTGGATTTTCATTCACTGACCACAAATCTTTTTTTTTTTTTTTTTGCGGAATTCTTTTTCATATTTTGAGCCTTAGCCAGGCAATATACAAACCAGCACTTGTAAGTTTGACATTTTCTTAAAATGTGACACTCACGTTGCAGTTCTTTTTGGTTTTGGTTCATTGGTTGAGTCATCTTGTATCCCTGGAATGTCCCTTTGGTTTTTATTTTTTGCTTTGTTTTCTCTTTAATTATTTTCACCAAATTCATAGTGAACAATCTCTTGTTACTAAGGAATGAGAAGTAATTTTTATATTATTTGGATTTTGGTTCAGTTGGTAATTGAGTGACTTTTATAGCTTTGTATGTACATGCGTGGTGTTTGGCCTAGGTTCAGCTACTCACCTAGTGTGTCCATCAAATAACATTTATTTTATGAATTTCATAATGTTATCCAAATTTGTTTTCAGCTATTCCCTTTATCCCATTATGGTTGTTGCTCCTTCCTTTCTGGTATGCCCAATAAAATAAGTCCACTTTTCAACATCAATGATGACAAATATATCACTACCAAATCAAAGAGAATTGGCTTAAAAAGTAATGGATTTTTATTTGAATGTGAAAGTAATAATGATATTCCTTTTAAAAGTATCTATGAGGATGGACAAAAAGAGAAAAAAGGACAGTGTGAAAACTAAAGACTTTCATTTTTTCAGTTGGAATGTGTTAAGAGAAGCAGATGCGAGAATTAGCAAAATTGGAAGAGATCTATACTTCTGCAGATTTTTTTGTAGATGAAAATTTTTGGTAAATAGTGGGTGGGAAAGCATGTTCCTTTTCAGCCTCTTTGTTGATCTTCGATAACAGCACATGAAATAGCTTTCTGGAAATTGCAATGTTTTGATGATTGGATCTTCTTTATCTGTTCTTCATCAACATTGTGTTCCACATATATTGAGACACACTTACCAAGCTAAGATGTAAATGATGAATTATGAGCTTTACATTTATGGTTGTAGAAATTATAAGGTGCTTTTTGGAGTCATGGTTGAATGGTTTCATTAGCTGATACCTTGAGTCAAGGCTCAGGGACAATGCCCCAAAGCACTATCAAATTGCATTTTCTAAACATGTTTACTCAAGTGTGCGATACATGCTCTTCTATGTAATTGACAGTGGGCTTCCCCTTCTTCAACCCCATCCATTTCTTTCTGTACCAATTTCGAATTCCAAAATTAGCATGTAATTTGTCACTACGCTCATGTCTTTTTGTTGAATCTTCCATTCTGTACTTTGCATCTTCTTTGGTTTCAGTATCAGTATTTCGTCTTCTTTTCAGAATTGTGGGCAAAAACTGTTACTGGTTTCTGCTCTAGCTATCCTGTGTCCCTTCTAAATTTGTTCTCAAGTTTTACTCTATCCAAAAGAATATCTCGGCTTCACATTTTTTCTTTCATTCCTTTTTTTTTTCCTCCTTTTTTGAACCTGAAGAAAAGCATCAATTCACAACTAATGGAAATGATAGGAGAAGATTTTGTTGTTAGACCTATATTCATTCCTGGGAGTAATGATGACTGAATTTTGAAATGAACAGGGAGATATTGGCAATGGACAAGACATTCTTGTGAGGGTACATTCTGAGTGTCTCACTGGCGATATATTTGGATCAGCCAGATGTGATTGTGGAAACCAGTTGGCACTTGCAATGAAGCAAATTGAGGCGGCAGGTAGGGGTGTATTGGTCTATCTCCGCGGACATGAAGGTAGAGGAATCGGTCTCGGCCACAAGCTTCGTGCTTACAATCTTCAGGATGATGGGCGAGATACAGTTGAAGCAAATGAGGAGTTGGGGTTGCCTGTTGATTCTCGGGAATATGGCATTGGTGCACAGGTATTTTCTCTTTAAAAGTAAATCAGATCCTGTTCTTGACCCTCGGTGCCCCACTGTGTTGCTTTTCTGAATGGATCTCATTAACCAACCATCTCATTGGAGAATTGTGGCCACTCTGTAGCTTACTTTACTCAACATCTGCCATCATTTCATTCTTGCATTACATTACTCATTGGATATTGGGATGTTAAAATATGTTTACATGCGCATGTCTTTTGTCTTTTCATTATTATAACATCAGAGTTCCTTTCCTTTATGATAAGGATTTCCACACACTCAAGTGATTTATCTTTATAGATCATTTTCTTTGAATCTTTGCAGTCAAGCTCATTTCTATATTCAAGTAGGTTATTCATGAGTCATCTAATGTATGTTTATGTTAGTCTCATCATATGTAGACTTCCCTTGTGTTCCACCTGCCCTTCTTTCTCTTTTTATTTTTACTTTTCACTTGGCATTAATGCATCTTTAATTAGCCGAATATTCAATCAAATTTTATTGCAGATACTTCAAGATGTTGGTGTCCGGACGATGAGGTTAATGACGAACAATCCTGCGAAGTATGTTGGTCTTAAAGGTTATGGTTTGGCAATTGTAGGCAGGGTTCCATTGTTGACACCAATAACCATTGAGAACAGAAGATATTTGGAGACTAAACGTGAGAAAATGGGGCATATCTATGGCTCAGAAGATGATGGTCATGTAAATGGCAATTCCAGCATTGACAGATCCTCAGGTGGTGCATCTGAGACATAACCAAAGTTCCTATGCTTGTGGCTTTGTAGTGTTAAATTCGAAGTTCCAATTTTTGTTTCTTAAACCAAAGTTGTAGTAAGAAATGCGTTCTTGCTTGAATNTTACTCAACATCTGCCATCATTTCATTCTTGCATTACATTACTCATTGGATATTGGAATGTTAAAATATGTTTACATGTGCACGTCTTTTGTCTTTTCATTATTATAACATCAGAGTTCCTTTCCTTTATGATAAGGATTTCCACACACTCAAGTGATTTCTCTTTATAGATCATTTTCTTTGAATCTTTGCAGTCAAGCTCATTTCTATATTCAAGTAGGTTATTCATGAGTCATCTAATGTATGTTTATGTTAGTCTCATCATATCTAGACTTCCCTTGTGTTCCACCTGCCCTTCTTTCTCTTTTTATTTTTACTTTTCACTTGGCATTAATGCATCTTTAATTAGCCGAATATTCAATCAAATTTTATTGCAGATACTTCAAGATGTCGGTGTCCGGACGATGAGGTTAATGACGAACAATCCTGCGAAGTATGTCGGTCTTAAAGGTTATGGTTTGGCAATTGTAGGCAGGGTTCCATTGTTGACACCAATAACCATTGAGAACAGAAGATATTTGGAGACTAAACGTGAGAAAATGGGGCATATCTATGGCTCAGAAGATGATGGTCATGTAAATGGCAATTCCAGCATTGACAGATCCTCAGGTGGTGCATCTGAGACATAACCAAAGTTCCTATGCTTGTGGCTTTGTAGTGTTAAATTCGAAGTTCCAATTTTTGTTTCTTAAACCAAAGTTGTAGTAAGAAATGCGTTCTTGCTTGAATTTTTCATTAAAGCCTTGTCTTTTTATTGTGAAAGTGTAAAGAGATGTAATATAAGATTCTTGCTTCATTAGGTAGATCTTCTCTTTTTGGAAGATTTGATCTTGCTTTCTTTTTTTCTTTTTCTTTTTTTTTTTTCCAAAGACAAAAGCAGGCTGCAGGATTACACCTTTTTGAATATGAGAAAGAAAAAAACAGGATAATACTGGTAATTTACACCTTCAAACAAGTTTTAAATGAACACTTTTCATCCAATATTGAAAAATATTTTTCATCCGAAAGCATTTTACGTTAAAACAAATAATGTAATTACCTATTTTGGCACATCAAGCTCATAATACTACAATTGAAATCTCAAATGGATTTTTTTTTGCTCGGTAAAATCTTTATATTATTTGTTTATATCAACAATTTTAAATAATTGCATGCATCTTTAGGCCTGAAAGCGACATTTAGAAGTTAGAATGATGAGTTTCATTATGTGCTCACTAAATCTATTATTTAATTCTTGTAATTGGAAGTGTATTGCATAGGTTTCCATCCATCTCTCAGCTTCTGAATGAATGATTTTGTAGTTGAAATTAGATTCATGACGTCTAAAATCTATGGAAAATTTTGTTAGCAAATAATATTAGTGACTCTCATAATCTCCTTCATCAAATGTATGATCAAAATAAATTAAAATAATATTATTAATACCATGTAAACTACTTCAACGTCACCATGTTGAGAATAATATAACAACAATAATTTAGTAATTAAATATTTTTTAATAAAAAATTAATCTGACTAGCCTTACAAACCATATATCATAGGAAACTAAAATTAGCAAAGTAGGTGTTGTCAACTAGTGAATTCACACGTAAGTTGATAGTTTAGTATTGGAGAATTAGTATAGATGTGGATAAAATAAAATAAAATAAGTATAGATGTGGATAATGACAAGTACATTTACTAGTTGGAGTAGAGACAGGGCACAACACACGAGTAATTTTAGAAGTTTTTCTTGTGTCACTTTAGTGTCCCTCCAAAAATGATGTGGCTTTTAAAATTACCATTCGATCAAAATCTTATAATAATCAATTACAAGCCCAATGATGATTTAAGAGCTACATCATTCTTGAAGAAACACAAGAGGAACTTGTAGCATTANATTGCATAGGTTTCCATCCATCTCTCAACTTCTGAATGAATGATTTTGTAGTCGAAACTAGATTCATGACGTCTAAAATCTATGGAAAATTTTGTTAGCAAATAATATTAGTGACTCTCATAATCTCCTTCATCAAATGTATGATCAAAATAAATTAAATTAATATTATTAATACCATGTAAACTACTTCAACGTCACCATGTTGAGAATAATATAACAACAATAATTTAGTAATTAAATATTTTTTAATAAAAAATTAATCTGACTAGCCTTACAAACCACATATCATAGGAAACTAAAATTAGCAAAGTAGGTGTTGTCAACTAGTGAATTCACACGTAAGTTGATAGTTTAGTATTGGAGAATTAGTATAGATGTGGATAAAATAAAATAAAATAAGTATAGATGTGGATAATGACAAGTACATTTATTAGTTGGAGTAGAGACATGGCACAACAATCGAGTAATTCTAGAAGTTCTTCTTGTGTCACTTTAGTGTCCCTCCAAAAATGATGTGGCTCTTAAAATTACCATTCGATCAAAATCCTATAATAATCAATTACAAGTCCAATGATGATTTAAGAGCTACATCATTCTTGAAGAGACACAAGAGGAACTTGTAGCATTACTCTACAACACACGGACATGCCCATAAAATCCCCACTAATTATCTTTGAAACAGCTCATAATCGCCCATAATAAGATATTTCTTAAAGTGGATTTCACACTGCGATTTTGTAAAATAGAAGTGTGATTTTAAAATAAATTGTATAAATATATAATTTGAGATTGATTTTTTTTTTTAAATATGTATTTTCAAATCACATACAAAAGAAAAAATAAAGAAAAAAGCACAGTTTTAAAACTTAACTGTGATTATGAAAGCTCAATGATATATCGGTGAGAAAAATGAAAAATTGGTTTTAAAGGTCCTTCCAATGCATCCAAAGGGGCAGAGGTTTCCTTATTTTTAATGCTAGAAGAGGCAGATTGAAGTCAATTTGGCATTTCGGCGTTTGTGTTGAGAGCTCAAGGTCCGTTTGAGTGTACGTTTAACACTCAAAAAATCTGTTTGAACAAAAAAAATACTTATTTGGTAAAAAAAATTGAAAGCGCTTTTAAAGGTCCAAAAATTTCTAAAAGTATTTTTTTTTTAATTTATTTACTTTAAAATTGTCAAAACGCACTTTTAATAAAACTTCAAAAATATGACATTTACCAAAAAAATATTTTTTTTTACTTAAAAATTCAATTTCTCGAACCAGCTCCAAAAACATTAATTGTGTTTTGACGATGAGGGACGACTTCAATGCTGCGATATGTTTCTTGCAACTTGCAAGTTAAGGTTTCTTGTCATGGAATTTAGGACCATGATAGACCCACCATCTCAGCAATCTCAAAGGCCACAACTTTAAAAAAACATAAAAATGAACAAAAAATAAAAATTAGGTTGCAACAGCAGAAGTAATAAAAAAAAAAAATTTGATTTTCAAGCCTTTTTTTTTTTTTTTTCCAAAACGCAGTTTTGAACTTTTTTTTTAGAGCAAAGAGTCAAAATATTTTTTCAAGTATTTTTACTAAACATACTTATTTTTGTTTTATATAAATTTTTTTTTATGTACTAAAAGGTTTTTTTTTTTTTTTTTTTAACTCATTAACATTATTCTAAACAAACTCTTAAAACTATATAAATACGGGTAGTTAATGTGAGAAGGAGGGTTAGGTCTTGACATTATTTGAATTGGTGTTTAGGCACAAGGAATCTCTCTATTTTATTTGAAATTAGTAGTATTTATTTTGTAGTTATTATTTAAAATTAGTGCATCCAACAATATACATGATATTTAAATTTTTTAAAAGATGTGTTAATATTCACATCATGTACATTATTAAATTTACCAACTTTAAATCATAATTATGAAATAAATAAATGAAATGAAAAACACTTATTCGGTTCAAATAGGTGGAGGCACTACATGTGTCACTCCATGTTCTCTCATGTTACTTGTCTGAGGCATGAACAAGTGTGAGTTCACCTGCCACTTTACATTATTTGCTTGTATTGCATAGAAGACAAGTGCAACTATTTAGAGCATCCATATTGAATTATTTAATTTTTCTTCAAATTTTGAAAAACAATTCTATTATTTCTACAATGATTATTGTAACATTTTTTTTTAATATATAAAGGGTGAAGAAAAATGAATGTAGGGTAATTTAAAAATGTGATTCTTCATAATTTAAAGAAAGAAAAAAAAAAAAAAACAGTTTAAATGAATGGGTTTGGATGGTGTTAGACTCTGTCGGTCGGGATCCTCCCCCTTTCTCTTCTCTTCCCTCTCCCCAGAAAATCTGAATCTGCTCCCTCCTCTCACCCTCTGCCTCTACCCCTCTCCTACTCTTCCCCTCCCATTCTACTTGTTTTTTTTTTCCTTGGTTTCTTTATGTTTTTTAAGTGTTTTTCGATCATAAAGCAGCAACTCTGTCCTCTTTCGTCCGCCCTCCAAGGTGTTGTGCCCGTCCATTTCCTCCGTCCACTCCACCACGCGCTAACACTGGCCAGTGCCCATCATCTCCTCCACTTTGATTGTTGTTATTTTGTTGGCTATTTTGATGTTTTAAATAAGAGTTTTTCTCCATAGATTTGCTCTCATAAGCAATCAATCTACAAGGAGAAGGATGTCAACTTTTTGTTGGTTTCTAACGTTGGAACATGTCAACTTTTTGTGTTATATATATATATATATATATATATATATATATAGAAAACAATTAAAAACTCTCCTCCACGCCTATTAAATTTTATATTCAACAATAGTGGTGAGATTTGTAGAGGAAGTTACATGTAAAAAAATTTAAAAAAAAATTCCTGAAGATAGATTACTGTTAAAGTAATGATTAAATGATTAAATTTACCTTTTTTTATTAGCTTAAGCTTTTGAGATAATTGGTAATTTAACATAGTATCAAAGTTAAAGGTCATGGGATCGAACCTTAACTCCGTCAATTCACCCCCCATCTAAATTAAATATTCCACGTGTTGGTTTAAGCTTTTGAGATAACGGATAATTTAACAATTACAAACCCAGGGATAACTGGCAGAGATATTATACCTACTAAAAAAGTACAATTCTTTATTTTAGCTACTCATTTTTTAATGCTAACTCTAACAGATTCTTTATTTTATTATCTACTTTTTTTAAAAAAATATTATTTTTTAATATATATATTTTGTCTAGTCTTTGTTCATCGTCGATCTGAAGTATTTCTCAATTCTCATCTACTATATGAACCCATTCCTCATCTCTTCAGTATGATTTTTATTACCAGCCATACCCTTTTGGGTCAAAGTAATCGAGAAATCCATGCCCTCTTAGGTTATATTCTCTTGGTATGAAATCCATTGGGGGCATAAAGGATGACATCAAAACAATAACAATTTCAATAATGTTGAGGAATGAGAATGAATCGCAATAACAATGAGAACCAATATTGCTAGCGTCTCAACAAAAACAAAGTATAGATGAATTTTCTTGTTAGAGAAATTGAGTCCCCAAAGGACTAAGGAAGGCTGTGCTGAACAAGGCTGTTGAGAGAGAAAAAGAAGAGAGTTAAAAGTTGAGGGAGAGAGAAAAAATATTAAAAATTTTGAACATTGTATTACAATGAATAGCAAAATATGTAGTTTACTTATTCCGAAGCTAATATATTAGAGACGAAAAAGTGCTCATAATAGCTAAATATAAATATTATTAACCATTTAGCTACTTTGCTAAAATTGTTCTTAAAGATGCCTTACTTGAGTTGAGGATGCTCTATCTCTGTCCCAGTGTCTCTTTTTTCACCAAAACAGAAGGCTTTTTCTTTTGTAAAAATGACAGAAACTTTATTAGAAATTTATATAGAAGTGGATGATTTACAAATGTCTTTTTGCAAATCTAGTGCAGGGAATTTAAAGGACCGGAATCAGGTCCTCTAGACTATAAAAGCTCCCGAAGTTCTGCAGCACAAAAAAAAAAAAAAAAAAAAAAAAAAAGAAGAAAAGAAGTTGAAAAGCTGAGCGGATGAGTAGAAAGTTCCTCTTGCCCATCTTCGAATGATGCCACCTACCTTCGAATTGACACGGAATAGAATTTTCTAGATTTTTTTTTAAAAAAAAAAAATTAAAATTTTTAAATTCATAAATTTTAATCATTTATTTCATTTAAGAGTTTAAAATAAGTCATGTCTAAGCAGATGAGTCGAAAGTTCCTCTTGCCCATCTTCCAATGATGCCACCTACCTTCGAATTGACACGAAATATAAGATTTTTAAATTCATAAATTTTAATTCTTCATTTCATTTAAGAGTTTAAAATAAATCATGTGCCAGAAATTTAATAAGATATCTTAACTTATTTTAAACCTTTAGATGAGATGGAAGATTGAAATTTATGAATTTAAAAATCTCAAATTTAAGAAGAATTTTAGATATCTTAATCCCGCATTGACGGCCAATTCCAATTAATACTCATATAATTAAATTAAAAAAAAAATGACATGGAAACGTAAGGCCTAGGGAGAGGTGGAGCTTGATGGCCCAAGGAAAAAGAGAGACACTTGGGGAGAAGAAAACAACTCTAGTCAAACTCCCAAGGGAAGGAAATTGTGGGGGCAAACAGCAAACCAAAGTGGATTGGGACTGGCGGCAGCTGTGACACAGCCCCACCGACCACAATGAGGATCTTGAATTGGAACTGCTGGGGGCTTGGGAACCCCTGGACAGTTTGCGAGCTTCGTCGGTTGGTGAAGCAAAAGAAGCCCGTTTTGGTCTTTCTCGTGGAGACCAAGCTTGGTAGAGTTTGTATGGAGTCTATCAAACGAAAGTTGGAGTTCTCAAATATGCTCACCGTGGATAGTGTGGGAAAGAGTGGAGGCTTGGCGCTTTTATGGGGAGAGGAGATTTCCGTGGAGGTACAGAATTATAGCCAAAGACACATAAATGGCATGATTAGGTGTTCGGAGAGAGAGGAGTCATGGAAATTTATGGGTTTCTATGGTTAACTGGATGCCTCTAAACAACACAAAGCTTGGGCCTTATTGAAATATTTAGCAAGACTCGCCCCTCATCCATGGGTATGTATTGGAGACTTCAACGAGATTGTGGTACAAGCGGAAAAATGGGGCAGAAAGGGATGTCTGAATAGCCAAATGATAGCCTTCCAACAAACATTGGAAATCTGCGAGTTGTCGGATATGGGCTTTAATGGTTCGAAATTTACTTGGACAAATTGTCAAGGAGAATCAAATTTCACAAAGGTACGATTGGACAAGGGCGTAGCCAACGCTGCATGGCGGGAGTTATATCTGTTAGCTGAAGTAGTAGTGGAAGTGGTCTCATGCTCAGACCACACACCATTAATACTGAAGTTGACGGAAGAACCACGGGAAAGGCAACGGGGAGCATGGTTTAGATATGAAGAACGATGGAAGCTAGATCATGGATATTATGAGGTGGTGCAAGAACAGTGGGCTATCCCTATAGTTGAGAGAAGTAAGTGGGAAATGATTAATGCCAAACTCATCTGCTGTCGTGAAGGATTTTTGAACTGGCAGAAAACTTACACGTGAGCCCACGAGCAAAGCTATTAATGTTCTGAAAAAGAGACTTGAAAATCTACAAAATAGTGGAGGAGAGGAAAGTGGGACAGCGATGTGAACTGTTCGGAAAGATTTACAAGAATTGCTTGACAAAGAGGATCTCCGTTGGCGCCAAAGAGCAAAATCAGACTGGCTCAAAGGGGGGGATCGTAATACGCATTTTTACCACGCATGTGATATTGCCCGACGGAAAACCAACCGTATTTCCAGAATTAAAGATGTTGTGGGAGTCCAATACACATTGATGGAGAAGGTACTGTGACGCCCAGCCCGATGGGCAAATCAATTAACTAGTAATTGATCTCACGACGCGCAATCCCAGCCATATCCCTCTAGGACACGACCTTCGGGAAATCACTTTTCTCATCGTAGCGAGAAAACTGCAGCGGAAGACTTTACCAAGACTATGAGATTAAGAAATAATAATTGAAACATCACACATCAATACCAAAGATAAAGTACTATATCATCAATATCATAAATAGTCACCAACTGTACGGGTCATTAGACCATCAACAGGAAATAGATACAACCCAAAATAATAATGCCAATATTGTTCATAAAAAATCAACAGATCAAAGCCTAAGACTAAGCTTCAATAAAGCTAGTGGAATCAAAATCTCTATCATGTTTGCATGGGTAGATCCTCCATCTTCCTACATCTTCCTACATCGTCCTAAGTCAAACGGAATCCATATCTTCAAAAATCACCCGTATCAGGTCCTGATCAACCACCCAAGTAGTCTCCGACGGCATCTTTGTCTAGTGCAGCTAAATCGCACAATTATTCGTAATGATGGAGAAAGACATAAATAAAATGGGTAAGTTTAAGACTTAGTGACTTTTAACACAGATAATACTCATGTCAGTTTTAGTAATGAACTTAGATATTTAATAAGCAAAAGCAGTTCCATCATGACAACTTATTTATGCGTGATATATGTATAGTAATGATATATGCATACGATGTAAACAACAGTATGGTTTATCCGAGATATTATCTATTTTCAGCAGGGTTGATGCTGTTTCGAGGGACCTATAATACAATGTCAGTACCCCAGCCATTGCATAACATACTGTACATAGCATTAGTGGCACGATTGAGTTCGACCCCGAGTGGCCCACACCAACTAATGACGTCCGTCTTATAGTGACCGAACCATTGGGAATAGTTGTATCAAGGTCACGAAACCAATGAATTCAAAGCCCTGTATAACACACACATTTGACCATAAAATTAACATGTATAGTAAGCCAATGGCCAATACTACTGCACGTACCGGTGTACCATGTCATATGATGCAAATTATCTTGTCTGTATTTTACATGCATGTCATTTTACAAGTCTCACTTGGTTAACATGTTCAGCACAATGTTTTTTCTCAAAATGATAGAGTTCATGTGCAATAAGTATAAACGGTGAGAGTTGTAAAATATGCATGTTTTCTCGATACACAAAATAGATGTGCAGTGCATGAGAAAATAGCAATGAGCATTATGTGAGTTAAAACTCACCTGGATTGATAAGCGTCTCCGAAAACTTCGAAAGATCCGGGTTCTCCAAATTTGTGGAAAACCTTCTATTAGTCCTAATTTCACAAAAACAACTCTAAAGTAAGGAAAACATGAACTATGGGACGGTTGGTGAAAATAGGATTTTCCTGTCACACATTAACTGTACGTCCGAGCTCGAGGCTGTACGTCCACCTTGTCACGACGGGCCGTACGTCCGGCACAACACCATACGTCCGATATGTGGGTTCTCAGGAAGAACCTCATTTTCTCTACACTGTTTGCCTATTCTTCGACTCCGAGGGCTATTAGGAACACTTAAAGCTTTCTAGTCTAGTTTGCAACGTAACAACGCAAAGCTAACGAAAATGCTAACCCAAACGGGTTTTAAAGTGTAACTAAGCTAACAACTACCACTAAACATAAAACGAGCAACATAACGACGTAATTAAAAGTTAAGGATCGAACGTTACCTCCTTGAAACAAAACCGCAAGAGTTTCGCCTCACGAACGTTCCGAAACTCTCAAACGCCTCACACACACGCTCTCAACACACTCAAAACACTTTGGAAACACTCTGGGAACACACTAGCAGCCTAGGGGCGTCTGAAGTTTGTGCAAAACACGATGGGGGTAGGGTTATTTATAAGCCTAGAAAAGCAACGGACGTCCGGTCAAGGGGCATACGTCCAGTGGTTCAATGGCTACCTCGTATGTCCAGGTATTAACCAGAGGTTATTTAAAAAGTAGCATACGTCCGGTGATCCTACGTACGTCTGCCTGTACGATTTGTAGAGCATACGTCCGGTGGTCTCCCACTGTACGTCCGCACTACAGACATCAGCGTACGTCCGCCAGACCTAGCATACATCCGCCCTAAAGTCCAAATTACCCCTCTAGTGTCCTTAGTGACCCAAAGTCCAAATTAATTTTTCCAACTAAGCTACTTACGCCTAGTTAATAATTTAGGTCACTACAGGTACAAATGGCATTCATTAATTATTTTGCAGATTTGTTTACCTCTGATGTTATAGGAGAGATGGAGCCTTGTTTACAGAATTTAGATGTCTAGGTGACTGATGCTATGAACGGGGAGTTATTAAAACCGTTTGAGGCAGACGAGGTATAGATGACTTTATTTCAAATGGACCCTCTAAAAGCACCAGGACCCGACGATTTTCCTGTTGGGTTTTATCAATCAAATTGGAGTACGATAGGAGACGATGTTTGTTAAGCAATCCTTGATGCGCTTAATTCGGGTATTTTGCCTTCCTTTTTGAACTCAACAAATATTGTTCTCATTCCCAAAGTGAAGAACCTGAATTGTGTCACGGAGTTCCGACCGATAAGCCTTTGTAACGTGACGTACAAATTAATTTCCAAGGTTCTTGCAAATAGGCTCAAAAAAATATTACCTAACATTATCTCTCAAGTTCAGAGTGCTTTCATTTCGAGGAGACTAATTATAGACAATGTTATGGTAGCCTATGAGACGCTCCATACGATGCACACAAGACTAAAAGGCAAAAAGAGTTATATGGCAGTTAAAGTGGACATGAGCAAGGCCTATGATCGGGTTGAATGGAAATTTTTGGAAGCGGTTATGAGGTGAATGGGGTTTGCGGAACGCTAGATACAACTTATAATGATGTGTGTGACAACGGTAGAATATGCGGTGTTGGTGAATGGGAAGCCTTATGGAAAAATTATTCTGGAAAGGGGTATACATTAGGGAGACCCCATCTCCTCATACATTTTTCTTATTTGTGCTGAATCATTGAGCACCTTAATAAATAATGCTAATGGGATAGGGACTTTGACAGGAGTACCTACTTCTAGGAGGGGGCCCCGGATAAGTCACCTATTTTTGCGGATGACAGTCTATTTTTTTGTAGGGCCAGTGTCACACAATGGGAAAGATTGCATAATATCCTACAAATTTATGAGAAAGTGTCAAGACAAAAGCTAAAAAATAGCAAGACCTCCCTTTTCTTTAGCAAAAATGTGACAATGGGGGACAAGGAAGAAATATTGGCCCTTGTCGGAGTTCCGGATACCCAACGCTATGACACTTACTTGGGCCTCCCAGATTTGGTTGGGAAATCACGTACAAGGGATATCCAATTTGTGGAGCAATGGTTGGGAAATCACGTACAAATTGGGAAATGCCCAATTTGTGGAGCAATGGTGGAAACATGTTTCCACACTTTATGGCAAGGTCCAGCAGCTGCGAACGTTTGGAGTATGGGTCCTACAAAATTTCAGAAGAGTTGTTTTGCAGGCCCTAGTTTTCTAGAGGTGGTGGAAGGGCTATTCCAGAAATGTTCGCAAGAGGAGATGGAGTTATTTGCTAGAATAGCCAGGAGAATATGGTTGAGACGTAATGATATACTGCACGGTGGACTGTTCTCTCATCCACAGGCCATTGTCACCCATGCAAAAAGAGGTCTGGAAGATTTTCAGGAAGCTCAGGTAGGGGTGATAAATACTGGCGAACCTCAGGGTCCGGCAAAATGGAGAGCTCCAAGCCCGGGGTGGGTAAAAATTAATTGGGACGCGGCTCTGAACTCTAAGGAAGGCAGTATGGGGGGTGGAGTGGTGATAAAGGACGGTCTCGGACAAGTGGTAGCGGCGAGATGCTACAAGCGTGAAGGGAACTTCTCGCCAACTGTCGCTAAATCCATGGCGGCACTAGAGGCTATTGACTTGTGTCGGGATGTGGGACTCACACACGTGCATCTGGAAGGGGACGCAAAAATCATTATAGATGCAGTAAATTGTGAAGCTGCTGACTAGAGTAGACTGGGCCATGTTGTGGAAGACATTAAGGCTGAACTTTGTTGGTTTACCCAATGGAAAATGAACTTTATCAACCGAGAAGGGAATCAAGCTGCACACAATCTTGCTAAGTTTGTTGTCAAAAATGGGGTGGATATTATATCATTTGTATGGAGTGAATCTCCAAATTATATTCGGGAAACTATTTTGTTAGAGCTAATTAACATAACGAGATTAATGAAAGATCATATTTTCCTCAAAAAATAAAAAATAAAAAAATATATATTTATAAATTTAATTTATAAGAAATTTATGTGAATAAAGATTTTTGTGATCAATGACAATGATTTCTTCTTCATTTATTTACGAGAATCTTGGTTCCGTTTGGCAAATGTTTTGTAGTTAATTCTTTTGTTTTAATAATAATAAGAAGTGAAACGTTCACTTTTATAAACAATATATTTTTATTTTTTTTGAGAAATGTGAAAACAATATTAGAAAAAGGTAAAAGTTGCTTACCAAAATGTGCAAAAGTTTTGTTAATATGTATAATTAATTGTGGTAATTGTGTTTTGACGTCATTAGGTTAACCCGACGACTTCGATCTTCAATGCGCAAGACTTGTTTCTTGCAAGCTAAGTTTCTTGTCATGGAAGTTGGACCATGATGGACCATGGACCCACCTTCTCGAGAATCTCAAAGGCCAAGGCATCAATAACACTTTTTTATTTTACTTTATTTTATTATTTTTTTAAAGAAAATATTAGGAATTCTCTTTATAATATTCTCTTAACGTTCTCCCAATCTTTCGTAAAATATTATTTTAAAAAAAATAAAATTGTAGTAGTTTTCACCACCAATTTTTTTAGATATTAGCACCAAATTTGAGGCATTAGCATTAAATTTAAGATAATCAAATCTATTTTGAGTGATATCATCCCTAAATGGTTAACTTTTCACCATTTAATTTTATTTTTGAATCAAAAAACAAGTTTTAAAGCATTAGAACATAAATATTAACTCATAAAAATTAATCTGTTGGCAAAAAAAGGTACTATAATTTTATTTTTTTTTAAATTATGTTCTACGTAAGACTTGGAGAACGCCATGAGAACACTACGGAGAGAACCCCTAACGAACCTCACCATTTAATATATATAAGGGCTTAGAATAAGATACTCATTATTTAGTGGGTGACATATTCCTTAGGCTATTTGAATTTTAAAGTTTAAATTTAAGTAAATGCATATTTTTGAAACCCTTTAGGGATGATATCACTCAAAATGGATTTGATCATCCTAAATTTGGTGCTAATGCCTCACAAATTTGGTGTTAATGCCTCAAATTTGATGCTAATGCCTAAAAAAACTGGTGTGGAGGCCACTACAATTTTATTTTTTCTTAAATCATGTTTTATGTAAGACTGGGAGAACGCCAGGAGAACCTACGGGGAGAACCCCTAGCATTTATCTTAGTAAGTGTCTTATTTTAAGCCTTTAGATATGTTGAAAGCCTTTAGATATGTTGAATGACTAAGATTTATAAAAAAACTGACTGACAATTTTTTAGGCATAGCTTAGAATCTTGATCCGCAATAAAAACAATTTATTGCACCCTATCCCGATAAGGTAAGAAGAAATCATGACCAAAGGTGGCGCCACACCTACATTCAATGAATGAAAAAAAGAAAGAAACCCTTTTGACATTCTTGTGAAAGCAATGGTTTTGTAAAAGACGTGAGTGAGAGAGAGTATTCCAATTATTCCAATTTAATTTGTTTTTTCTATTTACATTACAATTACAATTTTAAAGTAAGCACGCACTCTTGAGTCTTGCCTTTATGGATGACCTTTTACGTTAATTAGTTGGCCAAGAGAAGGAAAAATGGCAAACCTTTTAATTTCCTTCTTCTTAGTGTTTGGGTTATTATAAATAGATTTGCTAAAATATGAGAAATAAAACAGAAGTGTGTGAACGGAATGGATCATGCTATAATTAAAGAAATTGTAAATTCTCAAATTATGTAATAACTTGATTTTTTTTTTTTTTTAAAGTTGTTTCAATAACTTTCCATTTTTTTAATTGGCGACATTTTTTAAGTTGTTCGATGTCTAAAAACGACCTAAATTTTATAATTTTAGTAGGAGATTCTGATCCTGAATTTTCTCTTCAAACATTGGTGAGATTTGTAGAGAAAGTTACATGGAAAAAAAACAAAACAAAACACAAAATTTATATGGAAAAAAATAAAATCCAAAGAGAGATTACAAACCTTTTGATGACTTATCAGCTGCCTTGCTTAAGGATCTTCCCTCTGTCTTTACTCACTAGGCTCCTGGGTAAAAAATTTTGTTTTGAGATGTGTTTGGTGCTATTCTTTTACACATCTCTTGTCTATTTGAACCCACAAATCCAATTATAATTTTGAAAAGACACCATTACAACATTTTTTCCAAACCAAAAAAAAAAAAAACCTCTACAACACATTAACAAGCGAAACCTTGACTGTAACCCTAATAAATAATTCTTCACATCTCAACCAAAAAAACTCACAAATCACACATTGGTCTGGTCAATAGACTCACAACTATATCTTGTAAACTTTTGATGATTAGGTGGATAAAACCCTAAAAAAACAAAACAAAAAAAAAAGAAAAAAAAAAAAGGAAAAGAAAAGCAGAGAGCTTATTTTTATCATGGAGAAATTATTATTGAAAAATGTGTCATTATTATTGGCTTATGATAAATAAAAAAGAAGTGTATGAGATTACTATTCACTTAAAGAAGCCCGTGAATGCTCTTCTAACCTTTCATAAAACGCAAATGGCCTTTTAGTTCCTTGAGTGCCTTTTCATTGAGCCTGCCAAACCCCTCTCCATTTAGTCTATCAAACCCAATAATTACTTTGAAATAGTGGGATTGAGATCCTCTAAAATTTATTTTAAATTTGAGATTATTGAATTCATAGATTTCAGTCGTTTATCTCATCTAAGCGTTTAAAATAAGTTATGTTTCACCATTTAATGAGAAAGCATGACTTATTAACTTTGTTGCTTACTTACCTACTGTAGCAGCTCAACATCTCCAGGCCATTTTGGCCAGTCAGATGGGGAGCTTTTTTAAGGTTTTGGTTCAACAAAATAGCCTTTTGTTGAGCCCAATGTGAGTGCTCTAAGAGAGCTTAGTCGGTAAAGCCAAATGTGTATGGCATTATCATGGAATAATTATTATTATGGGAAAAATGCACTTTACCGACATATTTTTCAATTTGAAACCTAATATTTAAAAGTTTGCAATGTACCCTCATAAAGTTTTAAAAATTTATAATTTGAGCCATTTGTTAGTTAATGTCGTTTAAGAAGATGGGAAGTCTACAACGTGAGTTAATTTTTTGGTCTTATTCTCCCCAAATTGCCCCTAAATAAATAAATAATATTAAAAAAAATGTGGGTGGCCATAATCACCCCCTTTGGCCATTTGGAGGATGGTTGGCCACCCCCAACTAGCTGGATTGGAGGTGGCGAGCCACTTCCATGGCCTATGGGGGTGGTTCGGCCACCCCGAAGGGGGCCAAATGAGGGTGGCCAAAACCACCCCAAAGGCCACCCCATGGCCAAAGGGCCCAAATTATTTTTTTTTAGGGGTAATTTGGGAAATTCACATGAGTGTCACGTGGTAGACTTTCCGTCTTCTTAGACAGCACTAACTAACAGATAGTTTGAATATCAAATTTTTGAAACTTTATGAGGATACATTACAAATTTTTAAACATTTGAGTTTAAATTAAAAAATATGTCAAACTTCAGGGGTAAAATGTATTTTTCCCTATTATTATCTTTATGAAAAAAAATAAAAAAAAGTGTATGGCATTACTATACACTCAAAGAAAAAGCCCATAAATGATTCTTAAGGAATAACTCAATCGATTTTGAATTACACTTTATAAAATAAAAGTCATTAATTGAAATTTTTTCTCCTCTATTTCTTACGTGAAGATGTAAAAATAAAAAAAAGGAGAAAAAGCCGTGAATGACTCTTCTAATCTTTCATAAAAAGCAAATGGCCTTTTTTAGTTCCTCAAGGGCCTTTTCGGTGAGTGTGCCAAACTCCTCTCCATTTACTCCATCAAACCCCAATAATTACTTTGAAATGATGGGGATTTTTTTCAATTTTGGGAAAAATATAAAAGGATTTTTTAAATTATTTTGTCAGTTATGATTTAGCTTTTTAATGTTTTAAAAAGTAATAAAATAACCTCTCAAATCACTAATCAATTATAATTTAGTCATTTTATTAATCATCACCGTCAAATAGGATGAAAAATTCAATATGTCATCGTTTTGACAAGGTTAAATTATTAAAATGTCATTTTGAAAAAAAAAAATCAATTAAAAAAAACTCCCAAAACGACATCATTTGGCAAACCCTATAAAAAATAAAAAATTAATTTGAAAAAAAATAAAGGACGTCGCTCGTCAATGCCCTCTTCACATTCAAGCTCCTCTGCAGATTCAAGTTGAATGAACTGCATCACAGATCTCCCAAGGCTCAAAAGAAGAAGCACTTTTTCCAATCTCTGAAAGCAGCAAAGTTTTTCCAACCCACAGAACTTGGTTGGGCTGAAGCAGGTCTTCAAGTTTTATCCCTCTGCAGGTACAAAACTTGAATCCTGAAACCAACAAAGCAGCACATATGACAAACTAAATTCATTACCCATATGCGAATGAATGCAACGAATTGGTCCAGAGGGAGACTACGAGAGAGCGAGATCTGGGGGAAATTTGGGCGTTACCATTCGGCGAAAACGGTGCAGTTGTAGAGAGGTATAAGCGTCTGGCCAGGGACAAAAATCTTGCCATTGGAGGAGAATATAGAGGACCAGAGAGAGAGAGATGAGCCACCCCCAGGCCTGTGGTAAACTACCCTGTCGTTTATTTATTTTTTAAAATTTTTTTAGGGTTTTCCAAACGACATAGTTTTGGGGGCCTTTTTTAAATTGATTTTTTTTTTTTTCAAAAGGATATTTTGGTATCTTAACCTTGCCAAAACGATGTCGTATTGAATTTTTCATCCTATTTGACGGTGATGGCTAACGGAGTGGCCAAATTGCAACCAATTGGTAATTTTGGGAGCTATTTTATCACTTTTTAAATATTATGGGCTAAAATAAAAATAACCAGTAGTATGAGGAGGCTAAATTATATTTTTCTCTTCAAATTTTCGCTAGCGGTATTTATTGTTATAATAACTCAACAACAAAAAAAACCCCAAAAATTTCTTTAGAAATATGAAATTTATAAAATTTCTTACATTAAACGGCTTGAAAAATGTCACTTATTAAAAATATCAGTATGACACGTTATTGAAACGGTAAAAATTAATTTAATTTATCTCTCAAAATGCTTATTATTCACAACTATGGTTCTTAAAGAAACCAAAATACAACTTTTAGCTCAATTTTTTATTATTATTTTTTTTTTACAAAATAAAAAATAAGAACTTAATAAAAATATTTTTATTTTGATTAGTAATATACCGTATTTTTAATAGGTAGAATTTTTCAGGCCTTTTTTTGTCAAAAAAAAAAAAAAAAAATTGCCTGAATTTCGTAATTTTGATAATCCACAAGATTTTCGAAATTGTAAAAAAGTCTTATCTCACAAAAGATAATAATTTTAAAACAATAATAAAACGAAATAAATAAATTTGTTGATAAAAATCCATTAAAAATACCAAATGCAATATTAAACGAAACCCTAATAGTAATAGTGTACTAGTGTCCACACTCGAATCGATCGAAGAAGGAAGGACTCATCCACACAAATTCCGTACAAAAGCAAAATCCCTCCTCTGTCCCTACCACAAACTTGTATTGATATGAACGCAACCAGCGTTTGTCACCATCCCAACTTCTCTGTCTACTTATATATATATAAAATAACCTCTCTCCCTAAACCCTTCTCTCTCTCTCTCTCTCTTTCTCTCTCAGACTCGCTGTCTTCGCATACTACTTTCTATGCCATGAAGAAAAGCTACCCACCCAATCCCGCCTTCCGGCGACCCCCACCGCCTCACTTACCGCGTGATCCCCACGCCCATCACTGTCACCGGCCTGTGCAGTCCGCGTATCACAACCGCCGTCCCAATTTTCCGGCGAACCATGGACTAGACCGGCCTACCGGCCCCGCCGGCCGAACCCAAGGCCCAAAATTCGTCGTGCAGCTCCGCTGCAACGGTGGCGCACACGGAAGAACCGACGTGGACTCAGTGATCACCCAATGCGTGCCTTCGCCGGAGGATACCAGAGTCTTAGACATCGGTCCCGTCGCCGGAGAGTTGTTCTTCTCTAGTTGTACCGACGGTTTGGAAGCGACGGTCAATCTCTGGGGCTTGCGCTTCGACGGCGCTCACGGTTTCGAGCCGAGGCTCGTAGCCCCGTCCGGTTACCGCGAGCTCGAGGACCGGCTCCGAGTCTTGTTCGCTGACCGCGTGCGTCGCCTGATCGACGGCGAGGAAGTGAAGCTGTGGGGCAAGAAGCATCAGCTTGTCTCGGATGAGATTAGAGACGTCACGAGGTCGCTCTCTCGGCTGACCCGGCTCGGCTTGTGCTACCAGCTCCTCGACCGGAAGATGGGGCTGATTGCTGAGAGGGACTTGATTTCGAAACGCTTGGGAGAGTTCAGGTCGGCCATGAACTGTGTACTGGCTCACTTGGAAGGAAAGAATGGTGAGGAGGGGAGTGGCGGTTCATCCCGAAAAATACAGGAGAGTGGTGAAGAGGACGTGCAAATTTTTAGTTTTGGTGAGGGTTTCGATTGGAATCGGATTTACAGATTGGTTTCGAGGGAGCGTCGACGGCTCGAGGATGGGTTGCCGATTTATGCTTACAGGAAGGAGATTCTTCGGCAAATTCATTTCCAGCAGGTTTGTTTGTAATCTTGTTTGTGATCTCCTCGTGGGTTTTGAATTTATGTTTTGGAAATGTTGTCGTTATTTTTTTTTCAAGGTTGATGAATTTTTTTGGGTTGTAAAAATCATTTTTTTTTTTTTTAAAAAAAAAATGAGTTTAGAGGGATATTGGTGGGAAAGTTTATTAGATGATGACATACTGTTTATATAAATGTATGGGGTACAAAGAATTGTAGCAGCATAATGTATGATGATTTGAATTGGAAGATTGTTGAAGATAAGGATACAGATTCAAAGGTGTGATTTTTCGGGAATTTGATGGAAATTTTTCAAAAGGGGCCGTGATGGAAGTTCATGCAATCAATGATTAAAAGAATGGGGGAGGGAAGAAGAGGCAAATTTACATTTAGAGTGTCTGCCTTGCTCGTAGCAGGTGATTGGTGTTCACCCACTTTGTAGACATAACAGACTAATCTTTAGTTATACATTACTTTAAGCAGTCGATGCAGCTATGAGAGGAGTCAGGGAACTTAGATGTGTGCTTCTGCTAAATACATTTCTAGTTCATGACAATTCTTGAATGTTTGTGCTCTAATACAAAATATTTTTTATACCATTCAATGGGAAGTAGTAGGGACCATGTGGGCAACTTCAATGGTTGTCAAAGGATTGTGGATGTGTGTTGCTGGAAATGATTCCATCTATAAGGTGCACGGCAGGAATAACATGGAGAGAGCAGATTGTTAACCAGGATCTTTTTCAAAAAAATAAAAAATAAAAAATAAAAATTGATGCACTTGTACGGTTGTACTTCTATGCTTTCAGGCTTAATTCATTAAAAATAGATGATGAAGCATGCAATGGAAGGCTGAATCATTTCGATGAATGCTTCTTTAGTATGGAATCATTTGATAATACTGTGCCTGGTTAGTTTCTTTTGTTTTTTTTGGTTAAAAAAGGTCTGTTCATGATTTAAGCTAAAAAAATAGTCTTAACTGTCGGTAGATGTGTGAATTAAGTTGCCCTTGATATCTTCTTTTGACCTTTCTTCTGACTGCCATTTGCACAGATAATGGTATTGATTGGAGAGACTGGTTCTGGAAAGAGTACGCAGTTGGTTCAATTTCTTGCTGATTCAGGAGTTGCTGCTAATGAGTCCATTGTATGTACTCAGCCCCGCAAGATAGCTGCCATCTCATTGGCAGATAGGGTCAAAGAAGAAAGTATTGGGTGTTATCAAAACAAACCAATCATCTGCTGTCGGACATCTTCAGCCCTTTCACAACTTGATTCTGGGGTAATATTTATGACTGACCACTGCTTACTGCAGCTCTACATGAATGATGCTTATCTATCTGGTATATCATGCATCATAGTTGATGAGGCCCATGAGAGGAGCTTGAACACTGATCTCCTTCTGGCATTGATCAAGAGTTTATTGTGTCGGAGGCCTGATTTACGGCTTATTATAATGTCTGCCACTGCTGATGCAAACCAGCTTTCAGAGTATTTTTATAATTGTGGAATTTTTCATGTGGAGGGAAGAAGCTTTCCAGTTGCTGTCAGATATGTCCCTTGCATGACGGAAGGAACTTCTGGCTCTGGTTTTTTTGCTTCATATGTTCCTGAGGTGGTGAGGATGGCAACCGAAGTTAACGAAGCAGAAAAAGAGGGGACAATTCTTGCCTTTTTGACTTCTCAGATGGAAGTAGAATGGGCCTGTGAAAATTTCAATGCACCATCTGCAGTTGCATTAGCTTTACACGGAAAACTTTCTTATGAAGAGCAAATTCGTGTTTTCCAAAGCTTTCCTGGTAAAAGAAAAGTTATATTTGCAACAAATATTGCGGAGACATCACTGACAATTCCTGGGGTCAAGTACGTAATTGATTCTGGTATGGTTAAAGAAGGGAAATTTGAACCTGGCAGTGGCATGAACGTCCTCAAGGTTTGCAAGATCAGCAAGAGTTCCGCTAATCAACGAACTGGGCGTGCTGGAAGGACAGAACCAGGAAGGTGTTATAGACTCTACTCAGTATCTGATTATGAATCTATGCCTCCTAACCAGGAACCCGAGATTCGTAGAGTTCATCTTGGAATTGCGGTTCTTAGGATCCTTGCTTTAGGCATTAAGAATGTACAGAACTTTGATTTTGTTGATGCACCAAGTGCTAAAGCTATTGACATGGCCATCAGAAATCTAGTTCAGTTAGGAGCTGTTACACGGAATAAGGATGTTCTTCAATTAACTGGTGAAGGTAGGTATTTGGTTAAATTGGGCATTGAGCCTCGGCTTGGTAAGCTGATTCTAGGCTGCAAAGAGCATCGTTTGTTTCGAGAGGGAATTGTTCTTGCTGCTGTAATGGCAAATGCTAGTAGCATATTTTGTAGAGTTGGTAATGATGAAGATAAACAAAAATCTGATTGCCTTAAGGTGCAATTTTGTCATCCTGGTGGCGACCTATTTACTCTTCTCTCTGTTTACAAGGAATGGGAGTCTGTGCCTCCAGATAGGAAAGGCAAGTGGTGTTGGGAAAACAGTATCAATGCCAAATCTATGCGGAGATGTCAAGACACAGTCAAGGAATTAGAATTTTGCCTCAAACATGAACTTAATGCTATCATTCCGAGTCACTGGTATTGGGATCCTCATAAGTCTACTGAGTATGATAAATATATGAAACAGGTTATACTCTCTTCCCTTCAAGAAAATTTAGCCATGTACTCTGGATATGATAAACTTGGTTATGAAGTGGCACTAACTGGACATCATGTCCAGCTGCATCCTTCAAGTTCATTGCTGATATTCAGTCAGAAGCCTAGGTGGGTAGTTTTTGGTGAACTCTTGTCAATTTCTAATGAATATCTGGTCTGTGTAACTGCTGTTGATATAGAATATTTGCCTACCCTTAATCCTCCCCCTCTGTTTGATGTATCTGAGATGGACAGCCGGAAGTTGCAGGTGAGGGTGTTGAATGGTTTGGGTAGTACTCTCCTTAAAAGATTTTGTGGAAAGTTCAGCACTAATCTGCTTGGTCTCATATCACGTTTACGGACTGACTGCATGGATGAACGTATTGGCATTGAAGTCAATGTTAACCTGAATGAGATTCGGTTACTTTCCCCTTCTCAGTGCATGGAAAAGGTTTTTATTTTTGTAAATGGTGTGTTGGAGTATGAACGGAAGTTATTGCTTAATGAATGCATGGAGAAGTGCTTATATCATGGAACTGGTGTTTCATCTTCTATAGCACTGTTTGGAGCTGGTGCTGAGATCAAGCATTTGGAGCTTGAAAAGAGATATTTGACCGTTGATGTGTATCATTCAAATGTGGATGCCATTTCTGATAATGAGCTTATAATGTTTCTTGAGAAGTTTGCTTCTGGTAGTATCTGTGCTATCCACAAGTTTACAGGCACTGGACATGACGGTGATGACAAAGGGAAGTGGGGCAGGATAACATTTCTTACTCCTGATGCCGCTAAAAAGGCTGCTGAACTAAATAATGTTGAATTCAATGGCTCCTTAGTAAAGGTAGTTCCTTCACAGACATCATTTGGAGGGGACTCATTTCCTGCTGTTAAAGCTAAAGTTTGTTGGCCACGTAGGCCCAGTAATGGGTTTGCAATTGTAAAATGTGAGGCACATGATGTTGGGGTCATGCTTAGAGATTTCTATAATCTGGCGATAGGAGGAAAGTATGTTCGTTGTAAAGCTAGCAACAAGTCTGCTGATGGTGTTGTGATAGGCGGAATTGATAGAGATGTCTCTGAAGCTGAAATTTTTGAAACTTTGAGGTCTTTTACAAATAGGAGAATCCTGGATCTTTTCCTGGTCAGAGGAGATGCTGTAGAAAATCCGCCGTGCAATGCTTGTGAAGAAGCACTCCTAAAAGAAATTTCTCCCTTTATGCCTAAAAGGAACCCCCACACTAATTGTTGCCGAGTCCAGGTCCTTCCACCAGAACAAAAGGATGCTTTCATGAAAGCTTTTATCTCTTTTGATGGAAGATTACACTTGGAGGCAGCAAAAGCTTTAGAGCAACTGGAAGGGAAAGTATTGCCTGGTTGTTCTTCATGGCAGAAGATAAAGTGCCAGCAGTTATTTCATAGCTCGTTGTCATGTCCTGGGCCTGTCTATTTTGTGATCAAGAAGCAACTAGACCCTTTACTTAAAAGCTTCAGGGATTTAAAAGGTACTGCTAGGGGCACATTATCCTTTTCATATACAGATGTTTATCCATTACTTTTTCGTGCTTATTTTCTGTTCCGTTCCTATATTTTGAGGTTGCTTCAAGTCTTGGGGTTATCTTCTATTTGTGCTTCTTTCTCATTTAACTCTCTTCTTGATTCTATTTGGTTCTTTGAATTTTCTCTGATCAACTTTTTGATTACTTCTCTTTTTACATATAGCCACATGTAGTTTTATGATAGAAACTGTTGTGATGTAGGTTCCTTTTACTAGCTAGTTCATGTTGTTATTATTGAAATGGTCAAGACAATCATTTATGCATCAAGATGCGTTTTCTCAGAATCATTGTCTGAAAGAAAGGAATCCTTTCTCTATCTTTAGATGTTTGTCAAAATTCGTAACTGTCTTCGTCCTGAACTTCCCTATAATCTAGCAACGTGTGGCTTATATTGAGCCTCATGTAAATAATTTTGTGGTTTAATAGTTCAATTGATATGTTCTATATAATAATACTTTACTCTTCTGGATAAATAAGAATTTTGGGCTCTCCTTTTTTTTTTGTGGTCTGAGCAATTGGGGCTTGTTTTTCTTTCAAATATAATAAAAATGATAGGTTTGGATACAATGATTATGAATTTGGATTATTTACTTGAATGCCCTGTTTTTCAAGTGTATACACATTTTGTTCCTGTATAATATTTTAAGTTTCCAGTTTATGCATCCTGATAATTTGCTATGATAAAATGGAACCTTTTAGCTTTGAGCTGAGACAAATTTGGTGCTATATAGCCAATAACTTTGAAATTACATCTAACATTTATTTATTTCTAATGCTATCTACATTAGAATAAGATAGGCCAAAAGTTAGCTCAATCGGCTAGGAACCACGTCTTATGAAGCGGAGGTCACTAGTTCAAATCCCCCTCTCCCCCTCGTGTGGACATGTCAAAAAAAAAGATGGGCCAAAAGTATTTGACTGTTTGAAATTGTCATTAGATTTGTACAACTCCAGTACTTGTATTTTTTTGCTTAACTATATTGTTTCAAATTTGTTTCTGCATTCATGTTGGTGAATATGCAGTGAAAGTAGATGACCAAGAGGTAAATAACACTTCCTGAAACTTTTAGTTTCTATTTGGTTGATTATCCATGAGGAAACAGATATTCAGGAGAAGTTTCTGTAAAATTTAGAGTTAGGATGGGTATATAGTGGAAAAGTGCATCTAGTGCATGGGTAATCATGGAAAACTAATTAAAGTTATGTTTCATGGTATATAATGTCATGTAATTAAAGCTTTAAGAAGCGGGATTTCAAAAAGTGAACTTGGTTATATGAGAATGTTGAATTGGATGACTGGGTAATACTGGGAATGAAAAAAATTAGACATAAATGCATTCATGTGAAGTCTGGTGGCACCAATGATAGAGAAGATGAGGGAAATCATCTAAAATGGTTTAGTTTGTGCAATATAGACACAAGAATGTTTGGATATGGATAGTAATATGGTTCAAGTTGATGTGGTGAGAAATGGCATGATTGCCTAGGATTTGCTGGACGATATCTTGCTAGATAGTGCTGAATGTTGAAAAAGGATTTATATAGAAAGCTTTAAGCAGTTGAAGTATTCTTGAGTTGTATTCATCTCAAATAAATGTAAGATCTGTTATTAGCTTGTTGGGCAGTCTTGTTGATTGTTCTTGCTTTTCTCCATTTTAGATTATGCTTATATGTCTTTCCTCTATGTATTCATTTTGCATTATTGTTTGCTCAGATTTGTGATTTAATGTGGCAAAATAGATTCTTCACTTTAATTGAAGTGAATCTTATGTAAAAGCAACAGTCGCCTGTCTCCTTTGCTAAGTGTTATAGGCATCTGAACTAACCTCAGGATTTTCCTGCTCCCATTTCTTGCTAGTCATGCTGGTTTCCTTTTAGGTAGAATCTGTAATATGTGAGAAGTTAAGCAGAGACGTTGCATCTGTGAGTAGGGACTTACAGACAGCTCTAGTATTTATTAGTGACATTATGTTGAAATGGGACAGGTTTGTTGCGAATCTCAAGTTGTTAATAGCGGATCATCACCATGATCCATTGCCCGTTATGTTTGTGTGTACATAGACATGATTGATTAAGCACTGTCTGTGAGTGACTTTGGGTGCATGACTTACCTGCTGTTAGGAGGTGTTGATACTGTTAGCCAATTCTCTGGTTATGTATATCCGCTAAGCTGGAGGTGATGTTGACCAATGATCTCACTATGTTGGCATTACTCTAATTTCCTAGACTTTATGAATAAACTTTTCCAGTATTTTTTTCTTAATGCTGAGGACCAAAGTTGGAACGATTCATAATTTTCTTAAGATAGATTTCATACAATAAATTATCTGGGAACGGTTTCTGAATTTGGTCAGGGTGTCACTGGAATTTCTTGAGACAGAAAAACACAAATGTGCATCTTCATATTTGTCTCAATATCGAGGAGCAAATTGGGAAGGACTTGTATTTTTCTTTTATTGAGATTCTGTAAAATAAGTTTGCTTCATGGAGTTTCTAAATTTGGTTGGTGAGAGCTTTTGAATTACTAGGTGAAATGAATAAAGGAGGGGCTATTGTCTTAATTTTTCCCTTGTGTGAATATATGTCACCGTTCCACATTTGGATAATTAGGGTGTTCCAATTTTTCACAAATATATGTTATCAGCACAATCATATAGAGTCAGAACAATCTTGTTCTGCGATTACTGTGCTAACAGTTGTGAGTGGTCTCTTTCACAGGTGCAGAGTGCACTCTGGACAGGACTGCTAATGGTTCCTATCGAGTGAAGATATCTGCAAATGCTACAAAAACTGTGGCAGAGCTGAGAAGACCTGTAGAAGAGCTTATGAGAGGGAAGTCCATGGATCATGCCAGCCTCACCCCTACCATTATACAGCATCTATTTTCCAGAGATGGCATCAGTCTTAAGAAGTCGGTTCAACAGGAGACAGAAACCTTCATTATCTTTGACAGGCATAGCCTTAATGTACGGGTGTATGGTTCTCCAGACAAGGTTGAGTTGGCACAGAAGAAATTGGTTGAACGCCTTTTGACCCTTCACGAAAGCAAGCAACTTGAAATCCATCTTCGAGGTGGTGTTCTGCCTCCTAACCTAATGAAGGAAGTGGTGCGTAAGTTTGGGCCAAACCTCCATGGGCTCAAAGCGAAGGTACCTGGGGCTGACTTTACTCTCATTACTCGTCGGCATGTGATCTCTGTTCATGGCAGTGAAGAGTTAAAGCAAAAAGCAGAAGGGATTATTTATGAGATTGCACAGATGCCATATGGTTCGGCTGAAGGGGTTGACAATGAAACTGCTTGCCCCATTTGCTTGTGTGAGGTCGAGGATGGTTACCGGCTTGAGCGCTGTGGGCATTTGTGCTGTCGGTTGTGTCTGGTGGAGCAGTGTGAGTTTGCAATCAAGAACAAGGATAGTTTTCCTATATGCTGTGCCCGTGAGCGCTGCCGGGCTCCTATTTTGGTTACAGATTTGAGGTCTCTCTTGACGAGTGATAAGTTGGGGGAACTCTTCAGGGCTTCTGTGGGAGCATTTGTTGCATTGAGTGGGGGTGTTTACAGGTTTTGCCCGTCTCCTGACTGTCCTTCGGTTTATCGTGTGGCAGATCCCGGGACTGCTGGTGAGCCATTTTTCTGCGGGGCATGTTATGCAGAGACTTGTACTAGGTGCCATTTAGAGTGTCATCCTTACATGTCATGCGAGAGGTACCAGGAGTTCAAGGACGATCCGGATTCGTCTCTCAAGGAATGGTGCAAGGGCAAAGAAAATGTGAAGAACTGCCCTGTTTGTGGGTATACAATTGAGAAAGTTGATGGGTGCAACCACGTTGAGTGTAGGTGTGGGAGGCACATATGCTGGGTATGTTTGGAGTTCTTTCAATGCAGTAATGATTGCTATGACCACTTGAGGATTCTACACCCGCCCATCGTGTGAATTTAAGCTGCTTGTGTTAATAATATTACCTTATACCTAATCTCTGGCCTTGAGTTATTCTTGTATATATATCCCAGATGTATATAGGTCGTAATAAGTATATATACTGATGTGTAGCCAGACAAATGATGCCTTTTATCTCCCATCAGTAGTCTTTTTCATGCAAGTAGATGACCCTCATGGGATCCTTCAGCTGCTTCTGTAAATGTCTTTAGATGATTGCCTACGCTTTCATCTATTTTCAGGATTCTTATGCTACAAATAAATTTCTTTACAATAACAAAATGTCACCACGCATACAAAACCTGAATATTAAAAGCCATTTTCTCTCTTTGTTGATGTCTGTAAAATGATAATGACACAGGAGGAGAGGAACAAATGAAATAAAAAAAGGAGGATCAAAATAAGTATCTGCAGCCAAAAACAAAGCCTACGCCAACAAATCCCAGACAAAATGCGAAAGCCATGAACCATGTTACACCACTCCCATCCTCACCGCCATGATCCTCCTCTTTCAATCCGCCATAGCCACAACCCTTCTGCTTTTGTGTAACTTGAAGCTCAAGCAACCTCACCCACTGCCGATAAGCAAACAACCGCGTTGCCTCCTCAAGCAAAGCATTGGAAACACAATCCCTCTCTTTAACTAGAGCCGCTGCTTTCTTTTCTGCCTCTCTTGCCCGCGTCTGCGACAGCCTCAAGGCCTTCAAAAGCTCCAACTTCTCATTCTCGCCACCACTAATATACACGTGAAACTCGTCGTTATCGTCTTCTTTCTCCGTCGCGCCAAGTATCCTATTCATGGACGATACAACCGTCGTATCCGACCCCGTAAAAACCTTCATGGGCGGAGGCAGATCACAGTTTTGCATGAGGTCAACACCAGGCTTTTGAGAAAGCTCAACACCCATGATCACCATCTCGTTCCCGTCCAACGCTTTAGAGTTCAACTTTGGGTTCTTCGATGCCCTCCCTGCCATAGCTGAAGCCTTCATGAATCATGCATATAATATTTCGGTGATTCTGGTTGATTAGCTTAATGGGTTTTGATCAGAATTTCCGAAAGGAAGGCCGAGAGTGTTTGAAACGTGCAAGAAATGGGGGGTTGGTGGTTGAAATGGTGATTGCGTTAAGAGTGGGGGATTGGGGATAGTAGATTTCGCATGTAGGTGGCTACGGTTAGGCTTTAATATTACATGTTGGTTTAAATATGGGAGAAAATTCGTTGCTTGTGTGGTCGGACAAACATATCTTACAAGAATTGTTACGTTGGAAAGATTCCATCTAATGAAATGATGCTCCAACCCTTTCCTTTCCTCAAAAGTCAAGGGAAAACTAAGGCCTTGTTTGGTAAATGATTTTGCCTTTGCTATTATAGTTGAAAATAATTAATGTGATATATAGTTTTGAACTTTTTTGTATGAAAAAGTAAAATAAATAAATTGTTTTGTAGTGATTTTTTTTATTTGAATAGTAATAAAAAGTGAAAAAAATAAATAAATTAGAATGTGCCTGCAAAATCTGCCTGCAAAATCCAAGACCAGCTTAGTTATAACTCTTTAGTAGGTTGCAGTCTAGTTCATAGTCAATGGATTTTGTTATTTAAGAAATATTATTTAGTAGACTGCTATATGATTGACATACAACTTGAATGACCGTTGTTAAAAATCTACGTTTGAATCAACATGAGCTTGTAAAAAAGAAAATTTAAGGACTAAATTTTTATTGTTATATCATTTCAATTTTATGAGAATTGTACATCAATCTATTAAATAGTGTTTTATTAAGCACTTCACCAAAGGGCACGTAGTACAAATTTTATTTACTTGCACATCCTTCACACACACACACACAAACACACACACACACACACACACACATATATATATATATATATATATATAAAGCACACTCATTGGTCAAATTTTCACGTGCTAGAGTAGTCTGTATAATATTCTTATAAAATTCAGGAAATATTGTAATATATATAAAATATCATAATTAAGCTGTGTGCATCTGCCATCCTAAACACATCAGATTCAACAATATTCAATCTAGTTTAATAAGTTATAATATTGTATAATATCTTAATTGAGTGGATTAGATAGCTTCTGATCTCCAAGATGAAGGGTCTTTGTCGGCTAAAATAACTACTACTCTCCCCGGGCCCCGGCCATGGCTACTCTGAGATCACCATTGAGCTACTTGCATTTCAGGGGTCCTTTTATGGAGAAATTTCATTGAGTATAACTAAAAACAAATTCATTAAGCATCAATTAATATTTATCATTAACCCCCATTTGTTTTGGTGAAAAATAGCCATTTTTTTCGCTGTTTGTTTTCACTCTTGAAAATGGTTTGAAAAACATGTTGCGGGCTTTGAAATTTTCAAAGGTTTATTTCTTAAAAAAAATTATTTTTTGGGGGACCCAAGCCATAGAGTGGTTTCGCCCGTGGAGCGGCGAGGGGGAGAGAGAGAGAGAAGATGTAGAATTACAAAACTGTAAATAAATAAATACCTAGTAATTGTAAATAAATACCTAGTAAAATTACAAAACTCTCTCTCTTCTCCGTAACTGCTCCTACCTTTGTTTACTCTTCTCCCATGATTTTGAGGCATTATGTGGATTTTTCACAATGGCAGGACATTATGCGTTTCTTCAACAGTTGCATAATTATAATATAAAACCGATATAACGTTTTGAGGCATTAACACCAAATTTATGATAACCGAATCCCTTTAAGGTGATATCATCCCTAAAAGATTAACCTTCCACTCATAGATTTTAGTTTTGAATATAGAAACAAATTTTAAGGCATTAACACCAAATTTAGGATGACCGAATCCCTTTAGGGTGATATCATCCCAAAATGATTAACCTTTCACCTTTAGGTTTTATTTTTGAATCTATAAATGGATTTTGAGGCATTAGAACCCAAATATTAGCTCATGAAAATTTAGCTAATATAACTCAAATATCTCAAAATACAATCCAAAAAACTTCCTATTTCTCATGAAAATTTCATCAAACATATAGAATGCAAAAATATTAACATAAACACCAATGACAAAAAAATAAAATAAAAATGGCTGACTCTGGGCTGCCAAAACCGAATTCACAGAACCTGGTTTTATCTGCTAGAAAAAAAGAAAAAGAAAAAAAAAGATGAATTAAGAAGTTAATTGGAAGCAAGTATAAAAGGTGTTTTTATACTTATTTGATTTTCGTATTCATGCATAGGACTTTGAGTGATAAGGGTGTTGATGAATTAAGAAGCTGCTTAATTGCCATGCTTTTCCTTCTTCTTCTTTTTTTAATTTATATTTTGGTTCACCACCAAAATCTTTTGCCAATGAATGATTGGTTCTTACTTAAAATGAAAAAAAGAAAAAAAAAATTGATGATTGGTTCAACAAAAAGATACCAACCTCCTTTTCCATCTCTTTCACTTTTTTATTTTATNATTTACCATATCACATATCACTTTTGGTTATAGTATTATTTATTAGAGAAATAAATACCTAGTCAATTTTTTATTTTATTTTTATTTATAGAGGTCATAATATTCATGTTGGAACATCACTTATTACTTGAGCAAATTATAACTTTCTATGCCATCAAAACATTTTGGACCAATAATAGCATAAGAAATGCCAAACTAGGACATTAGGGACACATGTTCCATAGCATAACATATGAAACACGTGTCTTAATTCTAACGAATCCATTTCCAATGCCCCGTGTCTGCCAAAAATGCTTATTAAAAAAAAAAAATTACGAAACTCTCTCTCTTCTCCGTAACCGCTCCTACCTTTGTTTACTCTTCTTTCATGATTTTGAGGCATGATGTGGATTTCTCACAATGGCAGGACATTATGCGTCTCTTTAACAATGGCATAATTATAGTATAAAACCGATATAATGTTTTGAGGCATTAACACTAAATTTAGGATGACCAAATCCCTTTAGGGTGATATCATTCTTAAAAGATTAACTTTCCACCCATAGGTTTTAATTTTGAATCTAGAAACGAGTTTTAAGGCATTAACACCAAATTTAGGATGACCGAATCCTTTAGGGTGATACCATCCCTAAATGGTTAACCTTTCACCCTTAGGTTTTAGTTTTGAATCTAAAAATGAGTTTGAGGCATTAGAACCCAAATATTAACTCATGAACTTTTAACTAATATAACTCAAATATCTCAAAATACAACCCAAAAAACTTCCTATTTCTTATAAAAATTTCATCAAACATATAGAATGCAAAAATATAAACATAAACACCAATAACAAAAAAAAAAAAAATATTGGCCGACTCAATTTTGGCAGCCGCATAGCAGCACTCATTAAAATTAGATCCAAACCGAATTCACAGAACCTGGTCTGATCTGCTAGGAAAAAAAAAAGATGAATTAAGAAGTTAATTGGAAGCAAGTATAAAAGGTGTTTTTATACTTATTTGATTTTCGTATTCATGCATAGGACTTTGAGTGATAAGGGTGTTGATGAATTAAGAAGTTGCTTAATTGCCATGCTTTTCCTTCTTCTTCTTTTTTTAATTTATATTTTGGTTCACCACCAAAATCTTTTGCCAATGAATGATTGGTTCTTAATTAAAATGAAAAAAATGATTGGTTCAACAAAAAGATATCAACCTCCTTTTCCATCTCTTTCACTTCTTTTTTTTTTTAAAAAAAAATTTTTTAATGTGAGCCAATTTTTATAAGATTTACTGTCCAATAAGTGAGTGACCGTCGAAATCTATAAAATTTCATTCATATTTATTATTTAACAATACAAACAATAAAATTGTTAGAAATTTCCAGTATCTTGACAGAAAGCTTTAGAGGATCAGAATATGATGCCCAAGATAACGATCAATAAATGTTGACTTTGACTGGTTGACCCGGTTTTATCATTGACTGTTCAGCACTAGCTAACACATATTTAAATTGGTGATTTATGACGGATTGGCAAAAGTAAATAAAGCTGGCAACCTAACTCCGTCATTAATGTAGGATTATGGAAATAAACTTACTTCAATTCTTTCAAATATTTATTTTCCATCCAAACCCATTACGCACCGAAAATAAGAGAAATAATAAAAAAATATTATATATATATATTTTTGTAAATTTGTAAAATATGGGCTCTATAAATCTAATGATAAATTTGTAAAATAAATGATTGTGAGATAGTTAAGAGAATGATATATACAAAATTTAAAAAACAAACACTTTCTCCCCTTAAAAGAGTGAAAATGCATTCGGTCATAAAATTACTTTACTATTAAGAATGCTACAGTTTTTATAACACAATTTTTTACAAGTTAATGTTACGCGTCATGCTTTACGGCAGTTATTAAAATGTGGACGGTGATGTGAGAGTTCACATAGTACTTGTTTGATGTAATAATTCATGTGATAATTCATATGTCACACATTCCCATAAAATATAAATTATCACATAAATTTGCAGAAAAAATTATATTTTTTTTTTGAAGGTTTGGCCCTAGGGGGTGCGGTAGCCACCCCTATGGGGTGATTTGGTCACCAATTGTTCTTTTTTTTTAAAAAAAAAAAATTGATTTTAATTTTTAGATTTAAATTAAAAAAATTAATATTTTAATGAGGTAAAATAATGCATTTTAATCCAGATTAACGGCTATTAAAAAATTTTGATGGCTAAAATTTTATTGTAATTTCGATTGACTCAGTAAATAAATTTTTGGAAAAAAAAAAAAAAAAAAAACTTAAAGATTTAAAAATTTTTGAGTGCTTATCCAAATTGTTTAGATATATTTTTCCTAAAATATAATACTCCAATCATTTTTTTTTATTTTTTTTCTTTTGTTAAAAGAAATATATATATATATATAGCGGAAAAATAAGGTGAAATCTTAATTATATATATATTTTAAAATATAATTAAGATTTCACATTATTTTTCCGCGAACCCACGCAATACGTTAACGCGGAAATGACTTGTCTGACTTCCAGTGAAGCAAAGAAAAAACGAAGCTACCAAGTAAATGCACCAAGCACCCCCAGTCCTTTTAATGAAACCGACATGTCCCAAGAAATCAACAATAGCCTTAAAAGCGTTGTGGAAAATAATAAATATAAACAAAAAAAAACAAAAAAAGGAAAAAGAAAAAGAGAAAGAGAAAGAGAAAGAATCCCAAGTTGTTTACTACCACCATCAACTCCATCCACCATGTTTGTGGTGAAAAAGTAAGGCAGAGCAGTTTCAAATTCAATTGCCTTCTCTCCTTCTCTCTGTCTTTTTCTCCACACGCAAAGCTATGAGCTTATATCCCCTGTTTTGATCCTCCTCTGTTTCTTGCCCTGTTTTTTCTATGGGGTTTCATCATATAAAACTGTTGGATGACGATCATCCTCCATCACTACCATTACCACCACCACTACAGCCTCCACCAATTGATGACTGTCGTCCTCCACAACCACTGTTTCATTATCCACCGCCTCAACATCAACCATACAAGCAATTAATGAAAACCAGTTTGATTATCACGGCTTGCATGATTGGCGTGGTTCTTTTGGGTGGAATTATACTTATGCTTATGAGGAAGTGCTACACGAGGAGGAATAGATCAAGGAGAAGACATCCACCAATACTGTTTGCAACCGAAGAAGATTATCTTGATGAAGATCATGGACCTGTGATTGAGCACCACGTATGGCATATCAACACCGTTGGTCTCCAGCAATCTGTTATTGATTCTATCACAGTCTGCAAGTACAATAAAGACGAGGGGTTGATAGATGGAACGGAGTGCTCTGTTTGCTTGAGTGAGTTTGAGGGAGATGAGAGTCTTAGACTCTTGCCAAAGTGCAGCCACGCCTTTCACCTCCCTTGTATAGATACCTGGTTGAGATCACACAAGAATTGCCCCTTGTGTCGTGCTCCTATTGTTAGCAACGCTGCCGGTGCCGCTGCCGATTCTCAGGCAACTGCATCTGAGCCTAGTACGAGTTCTTCCGGTTCAAGCCAAGAAACCCATGTAGAGAATCTTGAGAATTTTAATGGGGTGGAAAGCAACCAAGCTGGAGAAGGTGGAACTAGTGAAGTTAGGGTTCGAGATGAAAGTTTTCACTCTTTGGCAGTTGCTGAAATATCAGAGAAAAGTATGCAGAATTCTACCTCTAGGAAGTGCCGTTCTCGAGTGCAAAGTAATCTGGCTGACAATCAAAGAGTCGTGGAAGAAGAAGTACAATCGATGAGGAGGTCAATTTCGCTGGATTCGCTTTCTGCTGCAAGGATTTATCATGCTGTGGCTAATATTGTCACTGATCAAAGAAGTTCAGAATCCCAATCAGCACACCTGAAAATTTGCAGTGCAGACATTGTTGCTAAGCCGGATGGTGGAACTTCGAGCATGTGCCAACTGATGAAAAGTTCTTCAATTGGGTGTTCTCTGCAGAAGGGACCCATTTCGATGAAAAGATCTATTTCTTCTAGCAGAAGGTTCTTGTCATCCAGACACTGGAGAAGTGGGAGCTCAATCCTTCCCTTGTGAAGATGAAGATGAGGCTTTCAGAATTTTCATATCCAGAGCTTCAGGCCGGTGGCCAAACCAACAAAGTAGGTGGTATTCTCAAGGATCCTGGATGCTAGCTACTTTTGTTTCTGCACCAAATATATGTTCCCTGATAAAATCATATCTTATAAACGAATGACTGCAATTTGGGTATTATTATTGTATGGCTGATACTATATATATATATATACTTCAAGAGAAGTATAATGATAATTCAGAAATTAGACTAATTTCAGTTTTTGTTTCTATTACCTTCTTTTTTCTTTTTCCTTTTTTTTTTTTTTTTTTTTATATAAATGTTCTGTTTTTCCTTTCATTCCAATATGTAGCTGATCTGTAGCTACCATTTAGATTTATAATCATCCGGGTGAATTAGATGGGATCAAGTTATAAGGCCAGATAAGATCACCCAGCCTTATGTTCCTCTACCTTCCCCCACTTGCCAGTATAATCCTTTACAAAAGATCAGCCTTTCCTAAGCAAATTAGCCTATTGATTGTCAAGGAAGAACAAGTCTTGGCTTCAGTGGCCAAAGGATCATGATTCCTGAAATGTTTGAACTTTAGGATTGGATGGAAGAGAGTAAAGATTACAACCCTCTCACAGATTTACGGTAACAAATACTTTTCCACCTCATATTACATATTTTCTGCTTTGATTCCAATGCCCCAACCAGAAAATACAAGCTAACGAGTCTAGATTTTTACAGTGATGTAAAGCCTAAAACAAGACATAACATACACTGGAAATGAAGAATTGACATATTTGATGGAGTCTTTCTGCTTCCTGCTATAGCTTTACCTTCCACCCTCAAATTCCAACGATAACTCTCTTGGTTGACTTAAAAACGTCACCTTTTCTTCTTGAGAAAGTCTATGATCATTTATTTTCCAGATCATATTCTTCCCAAGATCTTTGTTCTGGAAGGGAAGATCTTGCCAAATTAATGGGCCAAATCCCTCCTCTACAACCCGGTATCCATATCCTTCTCCTCATCTCCCATTTGTTTCTCCCTCATTTTCTTCTTTAGTTTTTCTAGTTTCCTGTTTGGATTTTGGTCTCTTGCAGTAGATCTCCACCATCACATTTCACATGACTCTTTCTTTGTAGAGCCTTTTTGGTATACCAGAAATTTCAGATATGGATTTAAACCTCAAAAACATTCGATTTTGGTGGTTTTTTGTCTGAACATCCCATATGGTGTCTCCTCCACTACTATACATTTACCTCTTAGTCTTCTCAACTCCCTCATAAGCTGGACAAGAGCTAAGTTAAAAAGGGTTTCCTTTATTGACACCTATATCGTCTAGCATGGGCCACTACAACCAGCTTCGTTGGCAACTTTTCTGATTGCCTTCAGAATCCCGTCTGAAGTTGTAACTTAATTGCTGTCAAGATTAGAATTTATTTATTTATTGTCTTTTGTAATTTTCTGTATTTTGCATCTATGTTGTTTGTATTTGTTTTTAGTCATCTAAAAATACAAACACAACTAAAGTAGTGAAAAGCGAAAAATAACCCCTAATGTCCTAAATTACAAAAGGTATGCGTAATTAGCCATCAAATGCTGAAGCTACTTGAGCACATGTCGTTGTCATTCATCACTTCTTTCATTTCATGGATCCAGAAATGAAAAGGAAAATGCATTGTATAATGACAAATGCAATATCTCACTAGACAAGATATTACTTTTTGTCCCGTAAACTACAGTGCAGTGACACTTTCTTCTTCTATGAACTACTAACTATGACATTTGATCCCATCAAATTACTATCTTATGTAGGGCCGGTCCAATGGATTTTGGAACCTTAGGCGAAACTTTTAAATGATGCTTTATTTTTAAAAAATATTTAAATATTAATTATTTAAATATTATTATTATTTAAAAATCATTATTCTCCCCAAAATACTATATCTAAATCTTTTAAATAGACTAACTATTTTCTAATATGCTTATCTCCATTTGATAATTTTCATATATAATATGTACTAAAAAAATGCTTAGAGTTCACATCTTTAGGAAAATCTATATTAATGTATCTTATTGGACCACTTTTCTACAAATAATTCTCTTAATTTTACATCAATATTTTTTTATTGTCCTGAGTTATAAATATATGTAACAATAGAGTTTTTTTTTTTTTTTTTCAAATGATGAAAGCGATAGAGTGAAGATACTGTTCAAATATTTGTATCAACAAACTTAGATACATCAATAGTTTTCATTATCTTCTAATTCTTTTTTAAGAATTTCTTGCTCATTTACTAGTTTTTTACCTAAATTATCCTCTATATTTTATTTATTACTAATAACAAATTTATTTAGAGATCCTCTTTGAGATTCAATAAGCTTTTCTACTTTTTTTTTTTTTTTTAAGTTTTTTTATATCTAGATGCATATTTTATATTTTTTTGGTAGAAATATTTGATTAAAAATATTAACAAATTAAACAAACACGATTTATATTTATATATATATATATGGAACAATAAAACTGAGTTGTAGTTTTATTGTTTTATTTTTTGTACAGCCAAGTAAGCATGTTGTGGGCCTTGTGAGTTGTGGTCGTTGTGCAGCAAAAGCATGCTAAAGGCCTCAATATTATAAAAAATATATATATTAATTTTTTAAAGTATGTTGAGGGCCTCAAGAAAGCATGTTGAGGGTTTCGATATTATAAACAAATAATATTATTATTTTTTTAAAGGAAAATGCTAAGCTTACAAACATATTTTACAAAAAAAAAAACTTCTACAAATTGATGTGACACAATATGATTGGGTTTCTCAAGATTTGAATTTATCTCATCTCCAATCATATTGTGCTACATCAATTTGTAAAAGTTTTTTTTTTTTTTTGGCCATTGTGCAGGAAGCATGCTAGGCCTCCATATTATAACAAAAAAAAAAAAAAAAAAAATTAAAGCACGTTGAAGGCCTCAAGAAAGCATGTTGAGTGCCTTATATATATATATATATATAAGCAAAAGGGTTGTTGGAGGGGGAGGTCAACTGTAGCTGTCCTACCAGGGCGTGATCATAGTAGCACCAATCTGCAGGCCTTGATATTATAAACAAATAATAATATTTTTTTTAAGCATGATGAGGGCCTTAAATTTTTATGCAAATTTTTGTTTGGCCTTAAAAAAAATAAATAAAATTGGGCCTTCAAAATTTTTTTTTGGCCCTTATGAAAACGGGGCTCTAGGCGCCGGCCTAACTCGTCTTGTGGTTGGGCCAGCCCTGATCTTATGACATTTTGCCCCCTTTCGTCAGTCAAAGGGGTTAAATCTAATGGTCAACCATTTAAATTTTTTTTTTCCTTCTATTTTTGCCCTTACTTCAGATCAATAAAATGACGCTTATACTTTCATAAACCTTAATCCAAAAATCTAAAATGGAAGGAAAAAAAATTTAAAATAGCACATGCAAGTCACATGACTGTTGACCATTAGTTTTAACCCTTTTGACTAACGGAAGAGGGGAAAGTGTCATAAGATAGTAGTTTGATGAGGTTAAGTAGGGGTGTCAACCAGGTCCGGTTTCCCGATTTTTGGCCAAAACCGGGAACCAGAACCGGGGTACCCCGGTTCCTTGTTTTGGGAAACCGGAATCGGAATCGGGACCCTGGTAAAACCAGGGTCCCGGTTACCGGCCGGTTTCGGTTGTACCCGGTCCGGTAACCGATTTTTTTTTAAAAAAAATACTTTTTGGGCTTATATATAGGTTCTTTTTAAATATTTTACATTCTTTTCCAAATAATCTTACAACTTTTTCAACAGTACATTTATGTGGCCAAATTTAATTAATTGAAATTTGGTAATTAATTTAATTAATATGCAATTCTTGAATTTGTTCAAGCATGCCAAGGATCCTAATCATAGAATTTGTTCAAGCAACCACATGTCCTTAACTACACTACCGAAGTAGGTTTGAAGTTGATTTTCAAGTTCACTCCTCCATTCTTCAAGGTCAAATATTAGGAAACATTCAATAATGAAGCTGATGGCCTGACGGAGCAGTGGAGCATGAAAGGTTACTCGAGAAAGAGAGAAAGAGAGAGTTAGAGAGAGAGAGAGAGAGAGAGGCTGGGTATTGAAGTGGCCAGGAAAGAAAGAAAGAGTAGAGATATATATATAACTAAAAAAAAATGTAAAGAAATATATATATATATATATATATTTGTAAAATGTAAAGCCATAACTAGAAATAAAATAAAAAATATATATTTAACCCGGTTCTCGGTAACCTGGTAAAAACCGGGTACCGGAACCGGGGTACCCGGTTTTTGGTTTTTTCAAACCGGAACCGGAACCGGGACCCCGGTTTCCCGGTTTTCCGGTTCCGGTTCCGGTTCCCCGGTTTTTTTTGACACCCCTAAGGTTAAGTGTCATAGTTGGTAGTTCATAAGAGAAAAGTGTCCATGCGCTATAATTCATAGGAGTAAAAGGTAATTACTCATAAACACTTACAATGCCACACGGTCCACATCCGGTACATGGCTACAGGAAGTCGAGGAAATTGTGCCCTTTGCAAAAGTTGAAGAAGGCCAGCGTTCTTCCTCAAGACCAAACGTTCGTACTCTCCAATTTTGTTTTTGTAAGAGAACCCATGTTGTAAATGTAAACCAAACAGTGTCCTCATATATTGGAAGGAGTAATTTTGGATTTTTGTGCAGCAGCCACTAGGAAATCCTTTTGGTTTTCCAGACTTCATCTTCCGCTTCTTCCAATTTACTCTCTTAGACCAGAACGAAAACTCAAGTTCTGGTAAAATTAACTTTAGCCAGCGAAGTAACCCTCCATTTTGTCAGGTAAAATTATAGGTGACAACATAACGCATATTCTTTGAAACTGGGATCAGGGGAAGCAAAATTAAGAATTCGAAAGGATTAATTATTGCTACTGTTAGAGGCACATCACTCTAGCTTGATGTCAAGCATGCAGGAAGATATTGGGATAAAAAGATCCTTGTCCTTTTCTGTGAACTCTTATCAAAGTGAAGCCTTCTGAATCTCAGGGCCGGCCCAATGTATTTGGGGGCTTTAGGCAAAATTTTGGAGTTGGGGCCTTTTTTTTAATATTTAAATATTAATTAAATAATATTTATTTTAATAATATTATTGTTAAAATCCCCCCTCTCTCTCCTTTGCTGACAGAGGAGAGAGAGGGGGATTAAAAAGACCCAAAAAAAAATAATAATAATGTGCCATATTTGTTTTGGTTTTTTTTTTTTGGGGGGGTTAATTGGTCTTATTTTACAATGAGCTTATTATATTGGGGCCTTATTTTAGAGGTTTTAAGTTTTTAAGGAAAAAAATTTTGGGCCTTATTTAAAAAAAAGGGCCTTAAGTTAAAAAAAAAAAAAGGCCTTATTAAAAAATTTTTGGGGCCTTATTAAAAAGCATTTTGGGCTTCATTTATTGGGGGCCCTAGGCAATGGCCTAACTTGCCTAGCCATTGGGCCGGCCCTGTGAATCTGATCAATAATAAAGAATGCTTTTCGTTTTCGAGTCTCGACAGAAGCTCTTTCAACTCGGCTGATGTATACAATAGGTAAATGGGAAATTGGTGAAGCGGTTGATGGATATCAAAAAGCAAATTTTAGCAGCAGCTGAATATGGATATGTTGGATCTAAGCATTTTGAAGCCATTCTTTACTGGTTATCCGGCTGCATCCAGACACTCCTTAAAAGGTTGTGCACGCAATTGAGATATTGGCTAGCTCGTCTCTTCCAATACCTCATTATGGTATTTGGAACATGCTCTCCACCAGGGATGCCAGATCTATCTTGATATCTCAACACCTCAGCTGTGACAAATCCAACAAAGAGAGAGCAAATCTATGCCCTCATGCTTTACCAGTAGTCACCACATGAGCAGATTCCATTCCTGAAGTGATGAAAGCGCTTTACATCCCTCACAACAATCTCTCTGTTCACAATTTTGGTAATGAATTTAGTTGCTTCATGGCAATCCCCACACACTCGAAGGTTCTTTGTGATCAGTAATCTGGTTCCTGGCCCCGTGTTTAAGAGGCCAAAAGCAATAGCAAGCCTCTCACTGTGATTACCCTACATTTTTTCTTTGACTTCCTCTTCAACATCATGCAACACAAATTCAGTCTTTGGGAGGTATCCAATAGCTCTCATCTCTTGATCCAACTTATCCAAAAGTTGCATAATACCTTCATATTGATGGTGACTCTTGTCTTCCATAAGAAAAGCATGGAGCTTCCCTTTCACTTCCACTACACTACACCCTGGTACTTTCTTCATCCCTGTCTTTTTCATGATTTTTCTGACACCAGCTACTTCCTCCCACTTCCTCGCCTTACCATAGTAGTTTGAGACCAAAGCATAAACTCCCAAGTCATCCGGATTCAACTCAAGCACCTTTTTTGCAGCGATCTCACCAATCAACAACTTGCCATTTTTGCAGCAACCTGCCAGGAGGGCAACCCAAACAGCAAGACCCGGATTAGTATTCATGGAATCTATTAGCTCACGAGCCTCTTCAACACGCCCTGCGCGAGCCAAAAGATCAACCATACAAGCATAATGCTTTTCAGCTGGAGGGATATTATATTTGCTAACCATGAGATTAAACCAGTATTGCCCTTCTTGCACAAGACCTGAGTGACTAAAGGCCGAGAGTAGAGAAGCAAAAGTAGCATGATCTGGTTTTAGATTTGTTTTTGTCATCTCTAAGAAGAGTGACAGAGCTTCTTTTCCATGCCCATGAATTCCATAGCTGGTAATCATTGCATTCCAAGAGATTAAGTCTTTGGATTTTATCTGATTAAAGAGAGTACGTGCCCCAGACAGGGCTCCACATTTTGAATACAAATCAATCACTGCAGTACCTAAAACTTGATCAAAATCAAGTCTTCTCACAATATATCCATGTACAGATTTGCCCAATTTCAAAAACCCAACTTGGGAACATGCTAGAAGTGCACCCAAAAGAGACACCAAGTCCGGTTTGTATCCACAACTCTGCATCTCTATCAAGAATTCAAGTGCATTCCCCGCAAAACCATTTTGAGCAAAGCCAGAAATTAATGCACCCCAAGATACGACATTCTTACAAGGCATCTTCTTGAATACCCGACAAGCAAGCCCCAAATGTCCATTCTTAGCATACATATCCAAAAGGCTGGTTTGAACTACAACATCCATAGGAAGATCTCTCCGAATCAGATACCCGTGAACACAAGGACCCAATTTTGAGTCTCCAAGATTCGAACATGCCTGTATCAACCCCACCATCACAATCCCATCTCCTTCTATTCCCTCCTTCTGCATTAGCCTATACATATCAACTGCTTCTATTGGCCGTCCACTTTGTGCAAACCCACTTATCATAGTTGTCCAACAAACAAGATCCCTTCGTGGCATCTTATCAAACACTGCAATAGCTTCATCCATCTTCCCACACTTCGCATACAAATTCAAAACAGAAGACCCAACAAACACATCAAACTCATACCCACAATCAACTGCTCTACACCAAATTTCCTCCCCCTTTTTCAAATCCGACAAGCTCATGCATGCCTTGAGGGCCACGGTGAAAGTCGAGCTATCTGGTCTAACACCTTCCAAGATCAACCGACGATATAGATTTAGAACTTCAACTGGGTACTCTTTATGCGAATATGCAATGACCATGGCATTCCACGTATTTATGCCTCGTTGAGGCAATAAGTCAAACACTTTCCGGGCAGACACAATATCTCCTGTACGTGCGTACGATAATATAACTCGGCCACTGAAGTTTCCATGGTCGAAGAGACCAGTCAAGACCATGAGAGCATGTACTTTAGCTATGGAAGCTTTGTCTTTACAGGCTAAGAGGAGCGGTTTGAGGCGCTTTGGCCATGGAAGTAACTTCATCTATGTATGGGAAGCTGAAACTCCAACTCTATGATGTTCCTAGATAGTTAGTTTATAGCCGTTGAGAAACAGAAACAGAAACAGAAATGGAGGGAATGAAAGTAGGTTCTGACTCAGATTAAATGTTGATATTAAGAAAAACAAATTATTAAACTCTACAATATTATAAATATTGAATCTAACCCAAGAGTAAATGGGATGGGAGGATAATAAATATTGAATCTAACCCAAGAGTAAATGGGATGGGAGAATAATGAATACAACCATTGAGAGTTGAGACCAAATCTCTTACAAATTTCTGTCCAAAAATACAGGGACGTGAGTAATAATAGGGACTTTCAATCAATTCTAGCGAATTTCGGTTTGTTGGCTCTACGATTCTACCAAACCTTTTTTTTTTTTTAAAGTTAAATAAACAATTTTTAATGTAATACAAATCATTCTACCAAGCATTATTCAAATCATACTTGTTCCCTCAACTTCAAAACCACTTTCGTTCTGTCGAAGTTTGTCTGAAAAATTAAAACACGAGAATAATAGCAAAAGTAAGAAAAAATTACCGTTGGTTCGATATTAAATACTTATATTCACTATTATAAATAGCCTTAAGAGTCTTCAAGAGATAACTCAATCGGTTAGGATCACGTCTAATGAAGCGGAGGTCACTAGTTAAAATCTCCCTCCCCTCTCTTGTGCGAACATGTGAAAAAAAAAAAAAATTAAATAAATAACCTTAAGAGCTACATTAATGTGCTTGCATTAATGTAATTATCTAGGAAACATAAAAAAATAATATAAAATTAGAATATATTCTGACACATTCTGTCTGGACCCTCTCGAAATTCTCTAATCCATTAAGAGCTTTTTACAATTGTTTGTAAGATTGCAAGAAATTTCCAATTATAAGGACCCCCATCACACTATAAGTTTTTTTTTTTTTTTAAAAAAGTAAAAAAAAAAAAAAACAGCCTTAGTGTGAAGCTTATGTTTTGGACATGACACTTGAAAAATGAATTTGTTCCAAAGTGTGCGGATAAATTCTAATGCATGAAAAAGGGACACAAAAGAAAGGCAAATCTACGTTGGAATCCCAAGCCTTTATTAGAATCTAAACTTTAAAGAAAGATGTCTTTCCAGCACAACTAGCTACAGCTTCCACCTCCAAACCCCTCAAATTCTATGACTTCAAATGGTAAATCAGTCACGTAAGACAGATACATTATGCACAATATATCATTTTGATTCAGATTTAATTATCATCAATTATTATGCAATACCATCAATTATTATACAATATCGTCATTATTCTGTGTTCAACAATAGGATAAATTCAAGTCATATTGCCAGCTCCCCCCCACCCTACTTCTGTAAGAGAATTTAATAGAAATCATCAATCCACTATGTCAGCATCATTAATAAAATGACAAGTGTCCTTTATAATAAAAATACAAACAATTCAAAATCTTATATATATATAAAAGAAATTAAAAAATAAAACAAAAATTAATAAAAAAAGAAGGTGGTGGTCGACCGCTTTCAATTAGCCATAGGAGATGTTCGAACTACCCCCAATCTTCGAGACGGATGACTGAACTAGGTCCAAAGGTACGGGGGTGGTTTAGCCACCCACTTTGGTCGATCGAGGGTGGTTGACCATCACCCCCTATTTTTTTTTTTTTTTTAGNCAATCTTCGAGACAGATGACTGAACTAGGTCCAAAGGTATGGGGGTGGTTTAGCCACCCACTTTGGTCGATTGAGGGTGGTTGACCATCACCCCCTATTTTTTTTTTTTTTTAGTTTTATCTTTTATTTATTTATTTTTATTGATATTAATAGATTGACGGTTTTCACCAAAATTTCAAACATAATTTGGGCTAAGAAGTGATTTGCCTTTTTACTTATATCACAAATAACTAAAATCCTGAAAACTGGTTTTAACAAAATACTTTTACAAAATGACGTGGCACAATAGGATTGGCTTTAATCACGATGAACGCTTTAGCCAATTGGTATACACTGGGAGGCTAGTGCTGTTCACCAACCTCTTATAGAAAATATTTTGGAGCATTAGCCTTGTGGATTCATGACGTTGATGTTCCACTTGCGTATTAGGTGCGCATGGCGGGTAGTAGGATTGATTCCCCCACCCACTCTACTTGGACCGACAGACAAAAGGCATGTCAAATGTCAACCTTGTTTATTCTTCACCCTGTCTTCTTCTCTCCTTCTAAAACCAAAATCTATAGGAACCCCCAGCCAACACTGGCACTGTCTCTGAGGAGCAGCAACATGGGGGACCATGAGGAGGACGACAGAGATGGAGGAGAACAGGGATGTTGTCCCAACGCTCCCAAGCTACCTATACAAGGGAAGAGGAACATACTCATCACAAGCGCCTTGCCTTACGTCAACAACGTTCCTCATCTCGGAAATATCATTGGATGTAAAATTTTCCTCTCTGTTTTCATCTTCTTAATTACACACTTTTGTTTTCATATCCCTTATGCATATGAACTTGAATGAAAATAAGTGATTGTTCATTTGTTCAACGATTCTTATAGAATATTAATTAAATGATTAAATTTATTATTTATTACTAGTTTAAGCTCTTAAAATAATTAGTAATTTAGCATGGTATTTGAGTGGTGATCCTATCACATGATGGCACGTTTCAACAAGTTATAAAAGAGTTGTACCTCTTAACATTTTTTATTTACAATTTTAAGTATCCTTCAAAATATGGGGTTTGTGTGATGTACAATTTCCTTTTTCCTTTCCCTTTTCATTTCTCATTCTTTCTTAGAGTTTACATAACTCTTATCTTTGACATTGGATGTAAAAGTTGCTGTTTCCATGACCATGTGAGGTGTGTCATGAGTCCAGCTCCATTAGAATAAAGCTCATGTGGGCTTAGGATTTTTACAGTGACAATGAAAAAAAAAAGGGTTTTTATTTTTTATTTATTTTTAAATAATTATAGTGGATTTATAACCAGTTAGTGATTTCCACAACAATATTGAATTTCTTTAGCATAATGAATTCGTTAAATTCATAGTTTTGGTGAGAAAATTATGTTTTGATTTTAGAGAGGTAATTCATTGTGTTATTTCTATTCTTGGTATAGATCTCAAGATTTGGACATAAACTTAGAAGACATTATAACCTATTTTATTATAACGGTGGATTTATAAGGATTGTCCCTTGGTTTTTTCTTCAAGCTAACAGGGTTTTGCAGGTAGATGTTGGTATTTATGTGTGAATAATTTTCTTTGTGATTGGACTGTGTTCTTAGCTTTGGAATTTCAAAACGTACATTTTTTGAGTTCACTTGAAACTGTTAGTTGGGATTGTCTTAATTTACATAGAGACTAAGTTGTGGCCCAACGGGTTAAATGTGGTATGCTTAATTGCAGGTGTTCTAAGTGCTGATGTCTTTGCTCGATATTGCCGTCTTCGTGGCTACAATGCGATATACATATGTGGAACTGACGAGTATGGAACAGCAACAGAGACAAAGGCTTTGGAGGAGAATTGCACCCCACAACAAATTTGTGACAAGTATGTTATTCTTAGTACTAGGAGCATATTTTATGATTTCAGTTGAACTTTTGGTTATTGAAGGCTTCCTGTCATTTGAATTTCTAGAAACAGTATATGTAACTGGTTTACTGATGTTCACTGTGTAGTGTGTAGCATGTGATTATAAAGATGAGAATTTGTATAGAGATATACAAAATTTGTAATGATATTTTTTTTGCCCTTTTGTTTTTTGGTAAGATTATGGCAAGGCAAAATGGTCTTACTTTGAAATTAATTTTTGAAGATGTTGTTACTGAGTTGCTTTTCAGGTCTCTCATTCTGTGTTATAATGTATTTTGAATACTGTATTCTCCCTAGAGTCTCTTTAGGTTGATATTGTTAGCATTCCCGTATTCCTCTTAAAAATATTTGCTCTTGGTTAATGACTTCAATATTATGGTGGTAAATTGTATCTCTTAGAAAAGTGATCACCTTGTGTTTGCTTTACAGATATCATGCAATTCATAAGGAAGTTTACAATTGGTTCAACATAAGTTTTGATGAATTTGGGCGCACGTCGACTCCTCAACAAACCGATATTTGCCAAGCAATTTTCAAGAAACTGATGGAGGACAATTGGCTTTCTGAAAGCATGATACAACAGGTACAAAGTTCTGCTCAGATGCTATAATGGTTTTATGTGCTTGTAAAAATGCTCCTTTTCTTCTCTGCCTATCGTTCTTTTTGTGTTGCGAATTTGAAGCATTAAGCATTATTTACTCTCTAATGAATTTTAATTCCAAAAAAAATTCAGTTTTATTGCGAGACGTGCAGTCGTTTCTTGGCTGATCGGCTTGTTGAAGGCACCTGCCCATTTCCAAATTGTAATAATGATTCTGCACGTGGGGACCAATGTGATAAGTGTTGTCAGCTGCTAAATCCAACTGAACTTAAAGATCCTAGATGTAAGGTATGTGTGTCCTCTGCAGTATCTTAAGTGCAGCCATCTTCCCTTCCTTTTGTTTAATGGTCTTGGCTAGAATCTAGCTAAGAGAATATTAGTTTTCCACTTTGCAAATTGGAGTTGGAAAATATGTACTCTCTTTTGAACATTTCTCTGGTCTCATAATTAGATTGTACTCAACAGGTATGTCGTAAAACTCCGCAAATTCGTGATACAAACCATTTATTTCTTGAGCTCCCTATGCTGAAGGATAAATTAGAGGAATATATCAACAACATGTCAGTTGCAGGATCCTGGAGCCAGAATGCTATTCAAACTACATATTCATGGCTTAAAGGAGGACTGAAACCCCGCTGTATTACCAGGGATCTTAAGTGGGGGGTTCCTGTTCCACATGAGAAATTTAAGGATAAGGTTAGCATGGAAATTATTGTGGAATTTGGAGATTCATTGCTTCTCTTTGTGGTGGAGAAGTTCCTTTATGTAGTAATCTTGAAGAAGTCTTTTTGCTTTCACTGATTGATAATTTTTTCTCTAATTAATCATGCTCAGGTTTTCTATGTATGGTTTGATGCACCTATTGGTTATGTCTCGATCACTTCATGCTACACACTTGATTGGGAGAAGTGGTGGAAGAACCCTGAAAATGTGGAGCTGTATCAGTTCATGGGAAAGGATAATGTGCCATTCCACACTGTAAGTGCTTTTCATCACTAATTTTCTAACTACAAAATGTTATCTGTAAAGGGTGAATTCTTTCAAATATTATCTCACTATGTCAAGGCTAAGAAGATTATTCCCACAATTCACTTATATGGTTTTTGACAATCTAATTCCAGGTGATGTTTCCATCCACACTTATTGGAACTGGAGAAAACTGGACATTGATGAAGAGCATTAGTGTTACAGAATATTTAAACTATGAAACAGGTATATTTTAGCTACCCAAAGTGGTTCTCACTATGCAACTCCTTACGGAGATTTGTATTTGATGCTTTCATTCTTCAAGTTTAAGATCTTTTTATACCATCATCATCATCATCATTACTACTTTCAGGTAAGTTCTCTAAAAGCAGGGGTATAGGAGTTTTTGGCAATGATGTGAAAGATACTAACATTCCCCCAGAAGTGTGGAGATACTACTTGCTGACTAACAGGCCGGAGGTAAGTTGTGTAGATGAGGCTTCTGGTGACTCTTCATTAACTCACTTACTTGCCAAAAATAATGGATTTGCTTTCATTAGGTTTCAGACACGCTGTTTACATGGGTAGACTTGCAAGCAAAACTAAATACTGAGCTACTGAATAATTTGGGCAATTTCATCAACAGAGTATTGAGTTTCATTGCCAAACCTCCAGGTCAGTAAGCTGCTTGCAGACATCAAATCTTTTTAGCTCCCCATCCAGACAGTGTTTGGCAAGTCTCAAGATTTAATTTACTTAAAGATTTTGAAAAATACGGTTGGTGCTTTCTTACATTAGTTATGAAGCTTTTGGGATGTGGTTGTGGGGATTTCCCATGAGTGGCCATTCTCTTTTTCACATGTCATTTGTTGACTGTTTGATGCTGCCTTTTTCTTGTATCTGTGGTGAAATTTGAACATGAAATCTAGATATTTTAGCAAGATAATCTATGAGATCTCATTGATAAAATGTGTAAATAATTATGCGCCGGATATTGGGATGTATGCATCTATACTTTTAGTAACTGCAGAAAGAATTTCTATAACTTTGGACTAAGGGTCCGTTTGGGAATGCTATTTCAATAAGTGCGATTTTAAAAATTGCGTTTTTAAAAATTGTGTTTTTGAAATTTCTATTTTTTAAAATTGCACAGCCATTTGGTAAAACATGTTAAAAAGTATTTTTTTTATCAATTGAGTGTTTGGGTAAAATTAGCATATAATTACTATTTCAGGCCAAATAGGAAAATATTGTCCCAAATATTTTTTTAAATGAAATTGTGATTTTGGTTTAAATTCGCACTTTTTCAAATAAACACGCTCTAGTTAACTTATTAAAATCGCATATTTTTTCACGATTTTAAAATTTGCGTTTTTAAAATCACAATCTCAAATCCTTCAAAATTGCGATTTGGTTTAAAAATGCAGATTATATTTTGAAAAACACACTTCCAAACGGACCCTAAAAGTGCAGTGAATATTATATAGTATCTGAGTAAAATACCTTATTTAGTATTCATGTGTCTTTGCATCCCTATTCATTTAGTATCACTACTTGACCTTTTGGATCTTGATATCATGAATGAAATTTTGCATTCCATGTGTTCCTGCTGCAGTCAATATACAACAGACACTTATTGCTTACTTATCTTTCCTTCCACAAGTCATATACTTTTTTCTTTTTCTTTTTTATGATAATTAATTTTTGCAGGACTAGGATATGGATCTATCATTCCTGATGCTCAAGGGGTGGAATCGCATCTCTTGACAAAATCATTGGCAGAAAAAGTTGGTGATTATGTGGAGCAATATGTTGAAGCAATGGAAAAGGTGATTAACTACAGTTATGTGCAATTTAGTTTTTATGCAATAGAATTTTCTATTTACAGTATTCTCTGTACATTGTTTTACCAAGAAGGGGAAATATCCATTTATCATGTGACAGGTTAAACTAAAGCAGGCATTGAAAATTGGAATGAGCATCTCTAGTGAAGGGAATGCATATCTGCAAGTAAGCTTGTTAAAAGCTTAGTAGTTATTTAATTTATGGTATTTGCAAACTTTATTGATTGTTGTTCATGCAATCTTCAATCGCTGTTTGTTCACCAAACCTTTTATTTTGTAGGAGAGCCAGTTTTGGAAGCTTTACAAGGAAAACCAAGCTTCCTGCTCTGCTGTTATGAGAACTTCAGTGGGGCTGGTTTATCTTCTTGCATGTTTGTTAGAACCTTTCATGCCTTCATTTTCTCTCAAGGTATTTCCTGCATTCAACACCTTTTAGATTTAAAGGTACCTTCAAATGGTTATCTCAAGCTGTTTGTTTCACCATCAAATGCTCCTGCTCTTTTTTTTTTTTTTCACTCAAGGTGCTGAACCAGCTTAATTTGCCTCCTGAAACACTTCTTTCACTTAGTGATGAAACTGGAGATCTTGAAAGGGCAAGAAAACCTTGGGAAATTCTACCTGCTGGCCATAAAATTGGGACACCAGAGCCTTTGTTCAGGGAGTTGGTATATGTTTTATTCTATTCCACCCAGTAACTATTTTTTTTTTTTTTTTTTTCCTTTTCCCTTCTCTGTTTGCTTTTCTAGATGGTTATATCATAATTCACCTTCTCTGTTGTGCAGAAAGATGAGGATGTGGCATTTTTTCGGACGAAGTTTTCTGGAAGTCAAGCTGAAAGGGCTGCTGAAGGCAGAGGTTGAAGCAAGGAAATGGCTGAGCAATTATGAAAAACATGGCTATTTTCCAGAGGAAGTTTTCTGGAGGTCAGGCTGATACAGTTGAATAAGGCAGAAGCTGGAAGGAAATCATTGAACAATTAGGGAAGACAAAACTAAGTTGATTTATTTTTCCTGTTACATGGCTGCCACTCTTAAGAGTTTATATCCAATTATAATTTCATGCCAAGGATTACAGAAAATTTTATGTCCTCTTTCATATTACTTGTAATTTAAATGTTAAATAACCACTTGTTCCATAAGTTTAAACTAAGAAGAAATTGTTGATTTACTAATTTAATTAATATTCTAACGCTTTCCCCCAGATGTGATCTCAAATTCCCAAAGTGAGACTCAACAAGTGGAATATTTAGTTAAAATAAAAGATAAATGATAAAAGACAAGATTTAAACTCAGAAGTTTGCTCTAATACCACTTTAAATCACAACTTGTCTTAGTTAAGTCTTCTCTCATTGAATCACAACTTGTTGCAATTGAGTCTTCTCTCAAGTAAGTACAAAGATGGCATTGTCTAAGGAAGAAAAAGGGGTGGTGTCAATCATCCACTCTTGAGATTCATATTAATCAATTTGGTTCATAACCTTTTTTTTTTTTTTTTTTTTTACATGTCCGCATAAAAGGGGGAAATGAGATTTGATTTTTGGTTCATAAATAGTCCTTTTACTATGATGCTTATATAGCCGGCAACTATTTAGATCCGGCTCTACCCAAACTTGTAGACATGAAATAGGCAGCTTCACTACTAACAGATTTGAACATGCTGCTTGCCCAGCATTGAAATTGGAATTAACAAGTTACTCATCAAAGAAAGAAACAAGTGTTGACAGACTTTTTCTTAACATGTGCTAAGTTCAACTTAAGAAGTACTAAAACATAATGTCATGTAAACTATTACGTGGTAGTCTACATCTTAGTGGCTGAAGTGATAAATGACACATAGATTATCATGTTAGTTTGTAAAAAAACTTAAAATAAAAATTGTAGTACTCCTAATAAGATTAGGCAAAAAAAATTAAACTTTGAAAAGTGAAAAGAGCAATCCGCAAGATAATATTCTTAATTATAAATCAATAAGTTAACCCTGATTAAATTATAACTAAGATTAAGTAATTTTCAAAAAATTGTCATGCTCCAATTTTTACAAAATTTCATTGGATATAAAATCTAGATTTTGATAAAAACACAAGATGTGTTATCCCAAATAGAGCTATAAAGCTCTCTCTATTTCCCAAGATAGGCCTTTTGAAAAGAAAAAAGGGTTAAATACAAAACAGATACCAGTGGTTTGCACCAAAATCAAACAGGCACTTAGGTTTTCAAAAGTATCACAAATGGTACTTGTGGTTTGCAAAAAAACTCACTTGGTACCTCTGTTAACATTCCGTTAGATTTTTTAACGGAATGCCACGTCATCCTTACACGTAGGCGGCACGTGACGTGATACCTGGGTTTTTGGGTGCCACGTCATTTTTTTAATTAAATAAAACCCAAAAATTTTAAAAATATAAAGAAAAAAAAAATTAAAAAAGAAAAAGAAGGATCTAGGTCCAAACCCTCAAAATTGTGGAAGAGAAGGCTCAAGGTCTCAGTTCTTAGAAACAATTTGAGAGTTCCGAGGAACCATGATCTCAAAGGAACGATTCATTTGCGAACACTGAATTTACTTTGTTCCTAGGGCACTCATCCCAGTGCTCACTCATATGGTACTATATGTAGGAGATATTCTGAAAGATCTCATAAGGACAGAGGAGGAGACGCGGGAGCTGTTTTTGGAAATCCTGTAATTTCAGTTTGGGTGACATTCCAAGTCTCTTGAATGCCTATTCAGAGGGATAGAGGACAGAGCAACGTAAGGGAAAAGGGGTAGTCTACCATGAGACAAAAGATCTTCTTGTTTTTTTAGGGTTTGGCCCTAGGGTGGCCGAACCACCCCCAAGGCAAAATCAGGTGGCCGAGCCACCCTAGTTGCTGTCTTTTTATTATTATTATTTTCTTTTTATTTTTGTTTTTTTAATGACGTGGTACCCAAAAACCTAGGTATCACGTCACGTGGCGCCCACGTGTAAGGATGACGTGGCATTCCGTTAAAAAATCTAACGGAATGTTAACAGAGGTACTAAGTGAGTTTTTTTGCAAACCACAAGTACCATTTGTGATACTTTTGAAAACCTAGGTGTCTGTTTGATTTTGGTGCAAACCCTAGGTACCTGTTTTGTATTTAACCCTAATTTTAATTTCTTTATATTTTTTTTAAAAATTTAAATTACTAACGTGTTTAAATTACTACCACGTTAGTATTTCCTAACGTGCCATGCAGCCACACGTTAGGAAAATACTAACGTGGCATACAAGCCACGTTAGCAAACATTTGTCCAATTTTTTTTTTTTTTTTAATTTCTCCTCCTAAAAATAAAACCCTATATGACATAATTAATTATCTAACCATCTTTAATTAATCTAACCTAATTAATTATCTAACCTAATTAATTAATATAACCTAATTAATTAACTGACCTAATTAATTAATATAACCTAATTAATTAACTAACCTAATTAAGTATCTAACCTAATTAAGCAATATAACCTATTAAATTAACTAACCTAATTAAATATCTAACCTAATTAATTAATATAACATAATTAATTAACTAACTTAGTTAATTATCTAGCCTAATTAATTAGTATAACCTAATTAATTCACTGACCTAATTAAATATCTAATCTAATTAATTAAAATAACCTAATTAAATAATAATATAAATAGTATCTCATATAAAAATAAATAAATTTTAAATCAAATACATTTCCTAACGTGGCATGCCTACCACGTTAGTATTTCCTAACATGCCATGCAGCCACAGGTTAGGAAAATACTAACGTGTCATTTAATAACACGTTAGGAAATGAATCACTAAATTTTTAATTTTTTTAAAAAATCCCCCATTACTAACGTGTCATTAATGACACATTAGAAATGAACCACATTACTAACGTGTCATTTAATAATACGTTAGGAAATGAATCTCTAATTTTTTAATTTTTTTTAAAAAATCCCCCATTACTAACGTGTCATTAATGATACGTTAGGAAATGAACCCCATTACTAACGTGTCATTTAATAACACGTTAGGAAATGAATCTCTAATTTTTTAATTTTTTTAAAAATCCTCCATTACTAACGTGTCATTAATAATGTGTCATCTAATGACACGTTAGGAAATGAATTTCTAATTTTTTTATTTTTTTAAAAAATCCCCCATTACTAACGTGTCATGTAATAACACGTTAGGAAATGAACCCTATTACTAACGTGTCATCTAATGACACGTTAGGAAATGAATCTCTAATTTTTTTATTTTTTTAAAAAATCCCCCATTACTAACGTGTCATGTAATAACACGTTAGGAAATGAACCCCATTACTAACGTGTCATCTAATGACACGTTAGGAAATGAATTTCTAATTTTTTTTTTTAAAAAAAAATCCCCCATTACTAACGTGTCATTAATGACACGTTAGGAAATGAACCCCATTACTAACGTGTCATCTAATGACACGTTAGGAAATGGTAACGTGCCATTATGACACTTTACTAAATTTATTTACTAACGTGTTATTTTTAGGCACGTTAGGAATTGGTAACGTAGCAAAAAAATGTGAACAGTATACACATTAGTAAATGACGTTTTTTTTTGTAGTGATACCCCCTGAAAATTATGGAATATCTAGTTTGAACCCACTCTCCCACCGATTATCATTAGCTTGCGCAAGGGGTCGACGTCCCTGCATTTGGCGCTCCTCAAAAGGGTTTGCAGATCCATAACCGTCATCATCTTCGTCTTCCTCTTTTGCCTGCCGGGGTGGAGTTCGACATCGACGCCTGTTTAGAGGTGTGATTCGGCCACTTGGACAGTGAGGTCTTCAATCTAAGCCCCCATAGCCACCTGTACCTCCTCGTTGTCCCCTTTCGTCGTCCCTTGATCTTCATGAACTGATTCATCACGATCGTACACATCGTGCAAAGTTCAAAAACAGTTGTCCTTTCTTCTTGTCACCGGAGCCGTGGAAAGAAACATATGCTCTGATACCAACTGATGCAGCCTGACACATAACAGAAGCAAATAAAAACAATACAAGAAGAAGGATAAGCAATTCTTAGATCTTGAGTCTATCAAGAATCTGAGAATTCTTCTCTAAAATACATAGTCTATCTATAAAGCAAAGGAAATATGAAGAAATCTCAACTGTGAGAATTCTTATTATAGCAAACTGCAATTAATAATCAAAAACTAAGTTCTTTGGAGGCTATAAACATGTATATATAGCCCCAAGACTAGTAAAGTACAGAATAGGGACTTTTAAAACCCTAATACTACTAAAACAAGGAAATAGAGTCATGTAACATAACTAAAACGCAAAAAAAATAACATAAAGGCCTCGTGTGCGCTCGATATCACCCATCGATCGCTCTAACATAGAGGATCAAGCGTATGCGCTCGATCACACCCATCGGTCGCTTTGATAGAGAGGATCAAGCAGATTTGCTCGAATATGCACTTAATTGCACTCATCAGTTGCTCTAACTAAGACGACCGAGCGTATGTGCTTAATCATGTGCTCGATCGCAGTCATCGAGCACAATTCCAGAGAAGGTTGATTTTTGATCCTCTGCTACAGCTTTGGTCTACAAACGCATCACCATCCTCCAGGGTGGTTCCACCTTGACATCCCTTCTCTTCTTCCTCATATACTCCCAAGCATCTTGGTCTACATCACCGAGTGAGCTCAAGCGCACCAAGTTCGCGATCGAGCGCACCTGTCTAATCTGGTAGCAAATTTTAGTTTAATTTAACTTGTAAACCCTAATTTTAGGCTTATAAATAGACAATTATCAGATTAGTTAGAGGAGGCTACGAATTACAAAATTTCATAGGAGAAAGAAGAGAGTTATAGGGTTTCCTAGCTTTTAAATCTCAAATTCGTGACTCCATATCTGTAAGTACTTAATTTTCATTATGAATTCAATTAATTGTGTTTTTTCTTTCAAGGGGTTTGCTAGGGGTTCTCCCCCTACTGTTCTACTAGTGTTCTCCCAGTCTTACGTAGAACATGATTTAAGAAAAAATAAAATTGTAGTACCCTTTTTTTGCCAACATATTAATTTTTATAAATTAATATTTAGATTCTAATGCTTTAAAACTTGTTTTTGGATTCAAAACTAAAACCTAAGGGTGGAAGGTGAACCCTTTAGGGATGGTATCACCCAAAATGAATTTAGTCATCCTAAATTTAGTGCTAATGCTTCAATTTTGGTGCTAATGCCTCGAATTTGGTACTAATGCCTAAAAAAACCAGTGGTGGAAGCCACTGCAATTTTATTTTTTCTCAAATCATGTTCTACATAAGACTGGGAGAACGCTAGGAGAACACTTGGGGGAGAACCCCTAGCATTTTCCGTCTTTTAATACCATGAGAGGCTAAACCTTCAACTAAGGTTGAAGATGAAGCCTCACTTATAATTAGCAACATTGTTTCATGCATGTAGTGTTTCCCAATTTAATGGTTTAATTCCCCTATTGTTTTACTTCTAATCAATTGGATTGAAGAATTCTTGGATATCTTTTGTGATTTAAGGATACACTAGATATTTTAAGATGATTCAATACAATTTATTGCTTGATTTTCTTTGTTAAAGATTTGATTTCCCCTGTGATTCAATCTCTAGATACAATTGATGTTTTGATAAAAATTGAATATTTTTTTTTGTGATTTACGGATACAGTTAATGATTTGATTAAATATTGGATTTCTTTTGTAATTTAGGTTATGAATGGATACATGGGATGCTTTGATTAATTCTTTGAAGTAATAGTAAAACAAATATAAGATTTACATGTGAGAACTTTGGGGAATATTATAGATCATGGAATTATTTTGCTATGAATTTGTGAGTGCGGATTCCGAAACCCTAGTGCTTTGTCATCAGATTACAATCACTTTAAATTCCTTTTGCTTTTGATTTTTCATTAAAACAATAATCTCTCAAAATTTGGAACTAGGTTAGAGTTCAATTGATTTAGAGATAAAATTGCTTTTAAGAACGCAATTTTCTGTGGGATCGACCTCACACTTGTACTCCATTAACTATAATTAATTCGTGCACTTGCGAGTATTATAATTTGACACAACAACAATTGTGCAAATTATATAAATAATAATTGTAACACATATAAAAATTTAAACAATAATATATGAATGAAATAAAATTAAAGAAATGCAATTTAAAATTATGTAAATGGATGATTTATAAAATTTCCAACATCTTTCCGAAGACTTATAATAAAATCTGTTGGGATTTTTGGTATTGTGTCTCCTTACCTGAATTTGTTGGTAGGTTTGCGATGAGATGCCTTCTACCTAAACAATTAATAAGGATAAACTTAGAGGAGTATTATGGGATTTTAAATCTAAAATTAAATTAAAGTATCCTATATATATATAGCATACACCCAAAGATCTTAATAAATAAACAAACGTATATATCCTCAGAATCTAGCAGGCTATGTCTATTCTATAAGCAAAAATCTTAAAAGAAGCTCGAAATTCCGTGTTTTTCTTAAATATAGACCATGCCATATGAAAATAAAGAAAGAGGATCCTACTATCCTACAGTGAGTGACGTGTGTGTGTGTAGAGTTGAGAAAAGATAAGATAACAATCAAGAAATGATAAAAAAATACTTTAGTCTCAACTCTTTACACGGTTCCTAAGAAAAATGAAAAGACAAAAAGACCTTAAAAACCCTTAAACAAAAATCAACTCTTTACAAACACAGAGGGCAAAAAGGTAATTTTTGTAAAAGGCAATAATACCCATCGTCAACTTAGGGGTGAGCATACCCATTATCACCATTCACCAGGCCATGGCATCTCCATCTCTCTCTTGCATGCCGCCGTCCCTCGCTCACCTCGCCTAACTCTCTCGTGCCACCGCCGCTCT